>JAHRHZ010000002.1:11045882-11068235 GCA_024137785.1 Ginglymostoma cirratum | reverse complement strand
TCCTTCCTGCTCCTTTGATGCTGCTTGGCCTGCTGTGTTCATCCAGCTCTACACCTTGTATCTCAGATTCTCCAGCTTCTGCAGTTCCTACTATCTCTGAACCCATTTTCTACTTACCACCTGATCATTTGCTGCAGCTCCAGCTGCAGAAACTCCAGTTTCTACTGTTTCATCTACCAGGACATCCAGAACATGCTGTATCCCAAAATTCTGCTGTCTCCCTGTATTCCATTGATATACTGTTTTCCTATTCTTCATCAAAAAGGGACGAGTTCGTATTTTCATGTATTGTAATCCACATCCCAAATTTTTTTCCCACTCACCAAAGACATCAAAATCCTGTTGCAAACTCCTTATGTCCTCTTCAAAATTCCTAGTTACCTTTATGTCATCAGTAGAACTCAGAAACTGACATTCTCTTCCTTTATCTATGTCATTAAAATAGTTTGTAAATCATTGAGGCCATAACACTGATCCCTGTGCCACTAGCAAAAGCTTGCCAACCTGTAAGTAAGCCATTTATCCAAGGTCTCTATTAGAAAACACGTCCACTTTCCATGCTAACGTGTTACCCCCACTTCACGAGTTCTCATTGAGTATAATAATATTTGATGTGACCCACTTTGTTGATTGCCACTCAGAAATACAATTTCACTACAACTACACATTCCCCTTCATCCACCTTGTTCCTTAAAAATTCTGTTAAATTAATCAAACATGATTTCACTCTCGCCAAATGAGGATGATTCTACTTGATTACATTACGGTGACTACAAGTCCTGCTATCACCTCTTTAACAATAAATTCTCACATTGTTCTAATGAGTTATGTTGCATTAACTTGCCTATTGTTCCCAATTTACGATTTCCCTCCTGTCTTGAAGAAAGGTGTGACATCAACCATTTTCTAATCTGCCGTGACTTTTCCAAAATGTGAGGAATGTTTGAAGATGACAGCTAATGCATCTCTTATTTCTGCAACCACTTCTTTTACCACTCGAGGATAAAAACCACAGGACTTGTGAACCTTTAGTTCCATTTGTTTTTCCAGATCCTTTCCCCAGTGGTAGTGATTTAACTCCCTTCTTAGGTTAAGGTTGTACAGGACATTGTTGAGGCCCCTTCTGGAATACTGTGTCCAGTTCTTGTTGCTCAGTTATAGGAAGGATATTATCAAGCTGGAGAGGGTTCAGAAGAGAATTACCAGGATGTTGCCGAGTATGGAAGGTTTCAGTTATAAAGAAAAGCTGGATAGGCTTTTGAGGTTGAGAGGTGACCTTACGGAAGTTTATAAAATAATGAGAGCTATAGATATGGTAATGGTAGTTGGCTTTTCTCTAGGATGGGGGATTTGAAGACTAGTGGGAACATTTTTAAGGTGAGAGGAGAGAGATTTAAAAAAAGACATGAAGGACAAATGTTTTTACACAGAGGGCAGTTTGTGTGCAGAATGAATTTTCTGAGGAAGTGGTTGATGTTGGCACATTTACAACATTTAAGAGACATTTGGATAATTAGATGAATAAGAAAGGGTTGGAGGGATATAGACCAGAAGGAGGCAGGTGGGACTTATAGTTTGAAATTATATTTGGCATGGATTGGTTGGACAGATGGGTCTGTTTCCATGCTGCATTACCCTATGCTTCTATGTCTATGCATAGTTTAGTTTAGTTACAACAACACAATATTTATTGATTAATCTACTATATTATTCTGCTCAACTGGAACCAGTGTAGATTTTAATATTTTAATATCATGTAACTCTGTTTAGCCTCAATTTGACAAAGAAATGCACCTTTGGATTCAAACATAATGAAGACAGTACACAATTGCCTCAGAGTAACAGCTACATACTGACAAGGCCCTGCTTAGCTTTTTTGACTTCATGATTGTGAGAACAATCAGATTTCAAATGTTGAATAAAGTGAAGTTGGCGTCCTACCAGCTTGTTTGATCTTATCAAGGAATCATGGTCGTAGCTGAGCTTCTGTACTTGTGATAATTCAATTTTATCTTGATGTGACACAATAATACAGACCTAAACTTAATCTTTTGACTAAATGCAATCTTGGTATTACTGTTAACCTGTACCTTTTAAATTATAGACTTTCGACACTCAAGTCCATATATTGAATAATATCTCACTACTTCACACTTTTTACATGCTCTGTCTGACAATTTGTATAGATTGATACTTTGTGATCTCCTGCATTAGTTTTATATTCCTTTGATGTTATAAGTAGCTTCTTTTATATGATATCTTCAGTCCATTCTTTTAATAAGTAAGAGTCATAAAAACTCTTTCAAGTCATTAAACAGCACGAAAAAAACCTCATTTAACAAATAGCTCTAAGAAGAGCAAACAGTCAATTATAAGAAAGTGACTGATCAAATGTGAACTTCACCAACCAAGTGAGAATTGAGACACTAATGTAAGCATATCAATCATTGGGTCCTGCCTGCACATATTGGCCTTTTCTTAATAAAGTGCTAAATGGCACATTAAAGAGCCATTCATGAGATGATATCAATAAACCTGCATCACCTTTGGGTGACAATTAAAGATTGATTATATGACCCTTAAACCAAACAGCATTAAGCCTTGTCTCATCAAGGCCAATTAGATTGTAATGATGCAATTGATCATGCTTTGGGCTGTGGCTTGGAAAGAGTTAATATGCAATATACAATGATGACTAAGGTGCTCGTTAAGATTTAAAATGAAATTATGTCCAAATGGAGGCAGAAAACCCTTGAGATGTTGCTGAGAGACCGAGGGCTGAGTGTTCATCCATGCTCTACGCTTAACTGGGAAGCAAGAGCTATTGTATACCCATGAAGTCACTGTTGTCCTTTAATAGGTATTATTTATAACTTAAGCAAAGTTTCATGAGGTCCTGCACCAGACTGTCTCCTTGCAAGTTAAAGTGTCAAAGGAAAAAAAATGCTACTAGCAATTGAGTTTGAAATGTAACCCAGAACTCACACTTCCATTTCAACTTTTGATTCTGAAGAATTCTGTGCATGATTTGTCGTGCCTTTATTAGAATGAAGACAAGCACAAAATACTCTTTAATTTCTCCTGCCATTTCATTGCTTCCCATTATTAATTTGCCATTCTCACCTTCTAAGGAACCAACTTTCATTTCAGTCATAGATAACAAGGTGCAGAGCTGGATGAACACAGCAGGCCAAGCAGCGTCAGAGGAACAGGAAAGCTGACGTTTTGGGCCTAGAACCTTCTTCATTTCAGTCACATGTTTTCTTTTATTAATATTTGTAGAAACCCATACTATCAGCTTTCAAATTTCTCTCTAACTTTCTGTCACACCCTAATTGCTCCCTTTTTTTCAAATTTGAAAAATCTGTAAAGTCTTCTGACCCATCATTCAGTACCGTAGGTATCCAATTTTAATTTGATATTAATCTTAATTTCCTTAGTTAAACATGGATGGTGCATCCTTCTTATGGACTCTTTCACATTACAATGTGTTTCATGGAGATTTAGTGAATTTCCTTAACTATCTACCACAGGTTCTGTACTATGCTACCATTTAACCTGTTTCCCAGTTTGCATTAGCTGCTCTGTCTTTTACTTTATTATTGTGCTCATTTAAGTTGAAAACACTATTCATATACCTGCGCTTCACATTTAATCTATAAATGATTTCTCATTTAAATTTCGAAACAATTAATGCTGCTGGAGATTTTTCATTGCGAAGTACATAATAACATTAACATTATCTCAATGCACAATTGTCACGTTGCTGTGATGCAGAAACTGGGGGAAAAAAAACTGATCACAAATTCTGTAGCTTCAAAATTGACCTATGCTAATGCCAATAAATTGCTTTGTTTATTGCTGCATGGGTGGTGACCACACTTACTGTAAAATGGATAACCAAACCACTTAACTAGCAAAGAAATTCCAGGCATAACAGGCATATAATACAATTTCAAATCTTGTGACCATTGTAAACCTCTCTGAACAGATCTTCAAATCAAAGTGAATACCAAAACTTCTTTCTTACATTTTCCCATGGACTGTGTTTGAATGTCCAAATATCTTTTCTTCCTACTGCTGCCTGTTTTGCAAGAATATCCTGTAAAGAGATTACATTGTTGATTAATAATGAAAATTCTCACACTTCTAGAAGCTGACAGGATATCATAGCTCCAGTGACCTTATGTAAATTAAATATTTATTGATTATTGATTATCTACTGGCATCGTTCTTGTTGGTTACAGTGCAAACTTAGTACAAATGTAGGGTTAGGGTTAGGGTGAAGCTAGGGTGATGGAATGCAAGTGAAAATGTAAATAAAAATGCAGCACTCTTGCTGAAATCTCGATATACAACGTCATAAGTGCTATATCAGGTTCAGAGCAAAACTCAGTTTTAAATAGCTTGTTTGCTGAAATTATACTGAGAAGAAATATGGCGATCAGAGATTTAAACCACTCAATTCATTCAAACTTTGTGGATACATAACATTCCGATTTTTTTTCATTCAGCACTGTATCTAGCATTAAGAAAAGCATGCAAACATTTTGGCTATTTTACATTTTTAGAAATACTGAACAATTAGGTCATGTAGAATTAGCCCCACGTTCTCCACTACTTTGTGTGTTCCGTTCTCAGGTCTTCATTGGAAAGTGCAATCAACCGTGGTGTTTAATGGATGGCAAATACAATATTGTATATTTCTTACTTTTGGCCAAAATTAAAAGTTCTCCAATGATCTTATTGGGTTTAGGTAAGGCCGAGATTTTAATCCAGGAATGTACAATTTCAACCCAACTTTAAAATGACGTGAGCCTGTACTGGGAGGTCTTGTGGCACAGTGGGTAGCATGCCACTTTTTAAGCCTGGAACTCCAGAAGCCATCAATGCCAAATTTGCTGATAATATAAAGATATACAGGAAAGTAAGTTGTAAAGAGGACATTAGGAGGCTGCAAATATATATATAGATTAGTTAAGTGAGCAGAAAAAACATTTCAGAAATGTGAAATTGTCCATTTTGGAAGAAATTTTTTTAAAATTACCTAAATAATGAGAGATTTCAGAACTCTGAGATGTAGAGGGATTTGTGTGTCCTAGCGAATGAATCATAAAATGTGACTATGAACCAGCAGAAAATAATTAGAAAATCAAATAAAATGGTATTGCTTCTTGTGAGGGAAATTTAACACAAAAGTAGGGAGGTTTTCCTTCAGTTATGCAGACCATTGGTGAGACCACATCTGGAGTACGATATACTGGACTACTATGTTCAAGAGGAAGCGACAGCCTCTGGTATTATCAGTGGACTGTTAATCTACAGATCCAGGTAATTTTCAGGGGTCCTGCATTTGAATCCTGGCAGATGGTGGAATTTGCATTCAATTTTTTAAAAAAAGTCTAGAATTAAGAATCTAGTGATGACCATTGTCAATCCATTGTCAATTGGTGGAAAAACCCATCTGGTTCACTAATGTCCTTTGGGGAAGGGAACTGCCAACCTTACCTGGTTTGGCCTACAAGTGACTCCAGACCCACAGCAATGTGGTTGACTCTGAACTGCTCTCTGGGCAATTAAGGTTGGGCAATAAATGCTGCCCTAGCCGACAATGTCCTCATCCCGTGAATGAGTAAAAGAAAAGGTCACCTTATTTAAGGGAAAATGTAACGTAGTTGCAATAAGTTCAGAGAAGGTTTTCCAGACTAATGCCTGCAATGGGCAAGTTTTCATATGAGGAAATATATTGGAATGGGAAGACTAGGAATGTATCTGCTCAAGCTTAGGCGAGGAATACTGATTAATTGAAACATTTAAATCCTAAAGTGGCTTGACGGGGTGGATATGGGCAGGATGTTTCTGTGTATGGGAGAATCTAGAACCGAGAGTGTCAAGATAAAAATAAAGGGTGCCCCATTCAAATCTGAGATGAGGTGAGTTTTTTTCATTTCTCACTGGGGACCATGAGTCTTTGGAGTCAGTTCCTGCAAAGGCAATGGAAGCAGAGTCTTTGGAAATTTTTCTGGCAGAGGTAGATAGATGAATGGCAAGCAAGGGGCTGAAAAGGTAGGCAAGAGTACAGACTTGAGGTTATAATCAGTTCAGCCATAATCTAATTAAGGGACTGATAGCCTAGTCAGGCTCATTTTTCTGATGGTCAAACGTACAATCACATGATTGCTTTTGACTTCAGGTGAGGACCTGTTCCAGGAAAGTGAGCTATTGAAACTGATGTAAGTGCATGTTTCATCTGCTCATGTGTCCCTAGACTAGAGAATAAAAATCTTACATTTCATCAGAAAATTCTTATAAACTTTAACCATACATTTCACTGCCTGCTCTCACGACAACTTTCAATATGAAATCTACATTGAGGCTTAGCTTGTTCAATCAATCTATGGTAGTTACTTGCTATTTAAGGGAGAATAAAAGCTGTTTCAAAGACTAAATACTGTGTTAAAGGTTGCAGCTGGAAATCTGATTCTGTCATTTCAGGTGGAACAGCAAAGACTGTAAGTTTCATAAATATACTCCGTGTGTCCAAAATTGTGCCTGGATCTGTTGAGCACCAGTCAATATACTCTTTTGGATAATAACTCAAGTCGACCAAATATACACAGCTTAACTGATTACAGGTGATTGATTCCAGTAAAGCGAAATCATAGAAACTTGATTGTGGTGGCTGCTCCTCATTAAGAGCAACACTATGTTTACAAAATGTAGTCGTTTTCACGTCCCAAAGAGAAGCATCTAAGTAAGTGTGATTTGTAGATGGTAACACAGTGGTAATGTCACTGGACTTGTCTCCAGAGGCTTTAATAGGTGCAAATCACACGCAATGGTAGATCTTGAATCAATAAATTTGGAAAACACGAGTCTCAGTGGCTGTGAAAATTGACTTCAATTGCTGTTTCTTCAAAATATAAAACATTTTGGTTCATTGGTGTCTTTTAGGAAACAAAATGTGGAGGAATTACCATGTCTATGTGTACCTAGGCTACTGACTGCCAATTGTCCTCTGCAATGGCCTAGTAAGCCATGCAGTTCAAGAGAAATACGGTGGGCACAAATATTGATCCTTGCAGTGCTAATACATAGCATGATAATGGGTGGTGCAAACACTATTGTTGATGTCTATGAAACTCAGCTTTCATCTTGCTTACTGATGATACCATACACACACACGCATGCACACACAAGTTTGCGCGCACACACACACGCACACCAAAAATCTGGCCCTGTTTCCAAATGTTTAGCTTACCATCTCGATATTCTGCAGTGTCCACACTGGAAATAAAAGTCAGCCCAGCATCCTTGAAAACATTTTTGCTGTCAGCACCACCTCCAAACGAGCAGCCAAGGTCGTAGGAGTTCATCTCTTCAAAGATCTAATCACAGCCAAAACTCAAATAAGAAAAGTAGCTCAACAAGGAAGGATCTTAATTATCACTATGAGCTACACAAAATTATTATAACTTAAAACATAGCCCCAGTTTCTGGGATAAATCCAAATGAATTTTGTTTAAAATAGTAATCCTCATGTTTTATCATTGGGTTACTATGTGTTCTGTTAGTTGATCTGAATAGGAGGCTTAGAGGGAGAAGTCTCTATCTCAGTTCCTCTGGCCTGGTGGCGACAGTGGCCTGTAATTTGGCCTTTTATTGGTCACAAAGTTGCCAGTGTTAACTGACAAGACGGTGTAAAACTCACACATAAAAAATGTCTGGAACACTCACAAGTGTTATGATAGGAAAATACAAAATAACCCACTGCTCCAAAGGGTGCAGAGTTTCAGTCTATCCAACAAACATAGAATCGTCTATCTGATGTGTTTGTCAAACATTTGAACATCATAAATGTCCAATTCTAAATTGTAGTCTGTTTGATAAGGTGTAATTGAGTTTTAATTAGTTATAATGAGCTGGGTTTTGCTTCAGGACAGCATTGCTTCACGGCTTTCAAAGACACATCAACTTGGCTAGAGTTAAGAATAAGAATGTTGCAACTACATTGCTCAGTACAATACCAGCTAGTGGAAAGGACATATAGGAACAGATCTGCAAGGATATTACTGAAAGGTTTAAACATCATAGGGAATTCATAATGTGGAATATTAATTAACGCTATAATGTCTGGAATAGCAGTATTTCAAGGGGCAGTGAGGGGCAAGCATTCCTAAATTTTCTACAACAGTGTATGTTTAGTCCACCAGACAGGAAACATTGCCAGACCTGACCCTTGGGAATGAGATCGCTCAAATAGATCAAGTGGTCATGGGAGAACATTTAGGAACAGTGATCATTGTATTTAACATCTAGGCTAACAGCAGAAAATGATCTTGCTTAAATAGATTAAGAATAATCAACAAAGTGTAGATTTCAAGCGGGTAAGAACAGAACCTGCTTTTCCTTATGTATATCGGCTTTGGTGTGTAGAGGAAAATTTTAAAGTTTTGGTTGTGACAAAATGTGGGAGAATTGTAAACTGTGAGTAGGACAGCGTACATCAGAAGGAGGTGGTGCTGATAGCAAAAATGTTTTCAAGGATGCTGGGCTGACTTTTATTTCCAGTGTGGACACTGCAGAATATCGAGATGGTAAGCTAAACATTTGGAGTGGGCAAATAGGTGGTGGATGGAGTTTAATCTGGAGAAATGTGAGGTGATGCACATTGTTGTGAAAACAGTGAGAGATAGCACAAAATAAAGGGTATTTTAATGACTCAGGAAGCTCGACTGGAAAGGAACATCGATTATTGTTAGCATCAAAATAGAGCCACTACTTGTGGCATACAGCAACTTGTCCTCGCCCAGGATAGATAGTTCTGTAGACCCACCCCTGAGGCTGCTTTATAAAGGGCTCAGATGATGAACTCCAGCTGGATAGGCCATCATATGAGGAAACTCATACTCAATCAGATCCACAGGGAGATTAATTAAAGATTCCCCATGGGTCTTGTAGAGATTGTCACAGTACAATTTTAAAGGGTATGCAGGAGCATGTGTACATATGTCAATAAAGGTGGCAGATCAGGTAGCAAGATCTGTTAATAGAGCAGAGCGTATTCTTGGTTTCGTAACTAGTGGCATAGAGTACAAGAGCAGGGAGGTTATAGTGAACTTGCATAAAACGATGGTTAAGCCCCAGCTGCAGTATTGTATACAGTTCTGTACACCAAACTATAGGAAATATGTAAATGCATTGGAGAGAGTGCAGAAGTGTATTACAGGAATGTTCCCGGGGTGAGACACTTCAGTTATTAAGAAAGACAGGAGATGTTGGGGTTGGTTTCTTTCGGGAGGGGAAGGCTAACAGGAGAATTGATAGAAAATTTTTGAAACTATGAGGAGTGTGGTCAGAATGGACAGGGAGAAACCGCTCCCACTCATAAACAAATCAAGAACCAGAGAACAAAGTTTTAAAGTATTTTAGGAAAAAGAATCTGAAGTGAGAAAAAAAGTTTTTTTTCACGCTAGTGAGTAGTTAATCAATGGAATGCATTTCATGGACATTTGATGAGGGTAGGGTTCCATTGAAATGATATCGGATGTTAATTTGAATAGAAAAAGTGTGCAGACTTATGGGGGCAAGGGCAGGAAATTGACAAGATGTGAAAAGCTCAGAGCAGACTTGAGGCAGATGTGCTGGGCTGAAGAAGGAGAAATTTTATCATTCAAATGGTTACGTTGGAATTTTCCAGAGCAATATGTTGTGAATGCTATATCTTTGGGTATATTTAAGACTGAGACAAACACATTTGCAGTATATCAGTGATTGAAGGCATGTGGGGAGTAGATGGGAAAGTGGACCCGAAGTGCGAATCTGATCAAAACCCTTTTGACTTGTAGACCAAGTTCATTAGTCCATTGAGTCTACTCTGTCTCCTATTCCTTGTATATGTATATGAATATTCCTTGTATGAATAACCTCGCCCAGAGAAAGAGGAATGAACATACAAGCTTATTCACTCATCATCAAATGGAATCAAATCTTGATTTTTAAAATTGTTCAAACGTGTTATGAAGTTAGGCCACAGATCAGTTATGAACTCATTGTATGTGTGAACAGGCTCGAGGGGATGAATGGTCTACTCCTGTTCTTATGTTGGTCCTTATCATTTGCTTCCCACACCTAAGTATTTCCTGTAATTCCCACATATAACATCCCAATCTTTATTTCATTTTTAAAATGCTACTCTATTTCTTGCCAGATGCTTCCTGTAGATAATCCCTAATTCAACGTCATGTTAGAATAGAGGAAGCATAACTCTAGATAGCACTCAGTGTATGCTCTAAATCTTTCTTTAAATTAATAATGAATACTGGTTCTTTGAAGACTAACTAAAACCTGTTGTTACTGCATGGTTTTAGATATTTTCCAGTCAACTTGTTCAGATATGTTATTACATACCTCTGGAACGGGTGGGACTTGATCTGAGACCTCAGTGTCCACAGGTGGACCACAAGAGCCCTTTTTAGACTATGCTGCATCCAGTGACTGGTAGATCAGTGGTGCTGGTGGCACATGGAGGATGTGTATTTGGAAAAGTCTCCGAGCACACACATTTCATTGAGTTTGAAACATACAGCATTTGTGGACTTGAATTCGAGTTAGTTATTCTAACTCAACGCTGTGAGATTACTATCTGTACCCAAATTGCATTATAAAATCTCTCTGAGAAGGAAGGGAGCCTAGTTTGGACGAAATCTTAATGTGAAACAGCCTGTAACAGATAGACAAGGTATTCTAAGTTGATAAACTTTGAATCTTTTCAAAGCACACACAGCAAACCACTTACTTTCTTTTCTGTAAGTTTGTTCTTGTTGTTAAGGATGTAGATCGCGGTGTCAACGATACCAACGTACACGTTTCCGCTGTCATCTGTCTCAATAACCAGGTTCGTTTTTCCTGCTGGGCTATAATATTCCTTGGTCATATCCTTTATTGTAATCTGGAGAAAGCAAGAAAATGGAACCAAAGTCAATAGTGAATGACTCTGGCCTCTGAAGTATGTAGTGACTGACTGTGATCATTGCTAACTGATATCTAACTTCTCAACATTACAGTTTAAATACTGTGTAAGTCTGTCCTTGTATACCTAAAGGGGAAATGCATAAAAATCAACAGTATGGAATTTAAAAAACTGCAAAAGTTTGGAGATCTGAAATACACAAAAACACAGACTGCTGGAGAAACTCAGCAGGTTTCAAAGTTTAAAGCATTGGTTAGCCCACAGATGGATTACTGTGTGCAGTTCTGGTTGCCACACTATTGGAAAGACACGATTATACTGGAGAGGGTGTGAAGGAGGTTCACCAGGATGTTGCTTTGGATGAGAAGTCTCAGTTATGAGAAGAGGCTGGATAGGTGGGGTTTGCTTTCCTTGGAGCAGAGGAGGCTGAAAATTGAAGTGCACAGAATTATGAAGCACAGACAGAGTAATTGTGAGAAACTCTCTTCCATGGAAGACATCTAAAACCAGAGGGTGCAAGTTTAAGGTGAGGGCCTAACTGATTTAGAGGATATACAAGAAAAAATTATGTCACCCGTATAGTGGTAGAAATATGGAAAGTGCTGCCTGAGACGGTGGTGGAGGCAGGTAGTCTCGCAATGTTTAAGAAGCATCTGGATGAGCACTTAAAATGCTACGGCACGATAGGCTATGGACCAAGTGCAGGTAAATGGGGTTAGTGTGGTTATTGTTTGTTGAAAGCCATAGACTGAGTGGGATGAAGGGCCTGTCTCTATGTTGTATGACACTACGACACAAGCCATTTTCGATTTGCAGTAAGTTGCGGAGTAACTTTTCATCATGGCTTTCCACTTGGAACCAGCTGAGTGGGCACCATGGTCAGCATTGGCCAGTTTGGGCCGACTGGTCCAAGTTTCCATGCTTTATTACTCTATGACTCATTTCTCCCAGGCAGACTGCTCCTATATCTCAGGTTAAAGCTCAGTGTCTATAATGTTCTGAAATTACAACAAGTAAAACCACACCTTGCCTTCACAGACATCCTTAACATCGATCCAGGCGGAATTTGCCACCATCTCTGTTTTGCCCCCGATATTGATGTAGTAGTAGATGACCAGCCGGAACGCAGGAACCATGTCAATACTCAGTGGGAGGGTAAGTTTTGTGTATTCCGTTTTCTGAATCCTATCCATTTTGAGAATATTGCCTTTGCTTATGATCTGCCAGGGACAAGAACAGCAGACTCAATTTGTATAAGCAACATCTACAAAATGTATACAGAGGAAGATGAGTAAATTTCAATGTGCATTTAAGAGTGCCTGTGTAGGTGTGCTTATGTCTCCAAGTGCATGTCTGTACTCCTGTATGTGTGTGTGTGCATGTATCCTATATGTGGCTTTTCAGATAGCTTTGTATATGTAAACATGTAAATATGCAGCTGTCTGTGTATTTGGGAGGTATTTGGATCAGGCTCATGACATACCCTTGTTGTGATATAACTGGGGCTGTCAAACAGGTCGAATCATCATGCTCATGTGTGCGCGGCTCTAGGGTTCAGATATATCCTAAACATACCCCGGCAGCAGAATTGGGTGCTTTAATGTGGAGTTTGTGTTCCAACTTTGCGTGTCCTGACCAAACTTGCTGGTTTGGGGTTATTTCGAGGTTTGTCTAGCAGGTACAGTATTGGGGATAGGTTAGCTCAGTTGGCTGGAGGGATGGCTTGTGATCCTGAGTGATGCCAACAGCATGGGTTGGCTTCTCGTACCAGCTGAGTTTATCATGAAGGACTGTGACATAGTAAAATGAGGCAATACCAGCTATATTGACTACATGGTGTCCAGGCCTGAATGTCATGATAATGTCATTGTACACAATTCATAGGAAGCCGGTAATTAATTAGAAAGCCAAATAGACCATTGTGATTTATTGTAAGAAGAACACAATGTAAACATACGAAAGTTTTCCTGCAACTGCACAGAATCTTATTTAGGTTGTAATTGAAGCATTGTGTACAGTTTCCACTTCACTTAAAAAAGAGCATGTAACTCTATCAGAAGCAGCTCAAAGAAGATTCACCCAGCCAATGTGAATGATTAAGCGGCTGTCTCATAAGTGGAAAAAATTAAGCCTGTATCCATTGGAATTTATAGGAATAAGATGTGATTTAACTGAAACATACATGACAAAGATGGGTGCTGAAAAGCATATTTCCCTGGGTGGTGGAGTGTAAAACTAGGTGGCAGTTTAAACATCGGTCATTCGCCATTTAGGACTGAGGTAGAGAAATGTATTTTATTTCTTAGTCATTGCCCTGGCGAATTCACTTTCCCTGAGAGCAGTGAAGGCAGGGTTTTTGAAGATATTTAAGGCTAAGTTAGATTTTTAATTGAGAAGGGAATCCAAGCCAATGGGAACCAGACAATAGCCAGACATCACCTCTCCTGTTGTTGAACAGAGAGACCCAGGGGGGCAGGGACAAAGGTAGACATGTTGGTGAAGAAGGCATTTGGCATGCTTGCCTATATTGGTCAGAGCATTGAGTACACAAGTTGGGATGTCATATTACGGCTGTACAAGATATTATAGTTGCCCATTTATAGGAAGCCTGTAATTAAATTAGAAAGGTAAACATAAAAAAATTTACTAGGATGTTGCTGGTACTGGAAGGATTTGATTTATAAGGAGAGGTTGGATAGGCTGGGACTTTTTTGCCCTAGACATCAGAGGCTGAGGGGTGACCTTTTAGAGTCTTATAAAGTCAAGAGGGCTACAGATAAGGTGACTAGTCAAGGTCTTTTCCTCAGGGTAGGGGAGTCTAAAACAAGAGGGATAGTAATAAGGTGAGAAGGGAAAGATTTAAAAGGGACCTGAGGGGCAACAGTTTCAAACAGAGAGTGGGTCATATATGGAGTGAGCTGATAGAGGAAGTGGTGGAGGTAGGTACAATTACAACATTTAAAGGACATGTTGACAGGCAGATGAATAGGAAAGGTTTAGTGGGTTTGGGCCAAATGCAGGAAAATGGGGACTAGTTCAGCTTGGGAAACCTCATCAGCATGGACGACTTGGGCCAAAGGGTATGTTCCCATGCTGTATGATTCAATGGCTCTATAAAGTTGAGTTAAGGGCCAAAGGTTGAGCAGCTCCCATTTTATTGGATGCAGATCAGGCTCTAAGAATGGAATATTCCTCATTCTTGTGTCCCTGTCAATATTACCTGCCGTGGTTCATCCCAGAAAAAGGAAGATGGAACCAAAAATTCGCATATCTGCGGGCGAATAGAGCTCAGGACCAATTGTGGTATAGTAATGCACTTACCATGTAGTAGTAATACTTGACACTTTCACTGCCTTGAGAAGTGACCACTTTCAGATCTGCAGAGAATGACCCACTTGGATCTAATATGCCTTGTGGCACATTGACATGGAGGTAGCTCTTGCTGTTGGAATGGTAAATCCGCACAGTTTTGCTTGCTTCAATACTTTCTGTTCCTTTCCCAGCTGTCACCTGGCAGACCAATGCATACACAGGTTATCCCACCTTTCCTCATTAAGTGAACATAGTTGACCTTGCTTGCTTTTGTCTGATCAGATGTCTGATTATGGCTTTATGATGAAATGAGCCCAAGTACTGTTTGATCAAGGATGAAAGGATTTTCACACATAATGCAATTTACGTATTTAATACTTTGGATTCTGTTTTACATTTTTTGAGATATTACTCCCAAGTTAATTACTTTCGCCAAAGGCACACTCACGTATTTCAAGAAATCGACATATGAATTCTTAAACATCACAATTTTGAAAATTGTCTGTTCTCACCTTAATTTCAAAATGGTCAGTATCTGCAGGAGATTGCATTGTTAACACGGCTTGGCCATTTTCCTGCGTATGTTGCGGGAGTTCTCCTTCCAAGTTCACAGGAACGCCTGAGGCAGGAGACCCATCAGGGTATGTTACCTGTGCCTAGTAGTGAAAATGGTAGCTATTCAGGAAGAATCATGGAGTCATATATTCAGAAACGGATCCTTCAGCCCAACTGGTCCGTGCCGACCATAATCCCAAACTAATCTAGTCCCACCAGCCTGTGCTTGGCCCGTATCCGTCCAAACATTTCTTATTCATGTACTTATCCAAATGACTTTTAAGCATTGTAACTCTACCTGAATCCACCACTTCCTCTGAAGTTCATTCTACACATGAACTGTGTGTAAAAAGTTGTCCCTCATGTCTCTAAAATCTTTCTTCTCTCACCTTAAAAATAGGCTCTCTAGTCATGAACTCTATGGAAAAGACACCTGCCATTCACCTTATCTTTCCTTCTCATAATTTGATAAACCTCTATAAGGTCACTTCTCAACCACCTACACTCCAGTGAGAAAAGTCCCAGCCTATCCAACCTCTCCTTATAACTCAGATACCCCCGTCCCAGCAACATCCCGGTAAATCTTTTCTGAACCCTCTCCAGTTCAATAATACCCTTCCTAAAACAGGGCAACCAGAAATGGACACAGTACTCCAAAAGAGGCCTCACCAATGTCCTGTACAACCTTAACATGATGTCCCAACTCCTATACTCAAAGAGATGAGCAAGAGGCAAGTGTGCTAAACCTTCTTAACCACCTCATCTATATGTGATGCAAACTTAAAAGAATTATGTACCTGAACTCCTAGGTCTCCCAGCCCTACCCCTTTCATTATCTAAGTCCTGCCCTTATTTGTTTTACCAAAATGTCCAAATTAAATGCCATTAGCCACTTCTCAGCCCATTGGCCAAATTGATTAAGATCTCTTTGTATCTTAGATAGCCTTCTTCACTGTCCACTGTACCACCAATTTTGGTGTCAAATGCAAAGTTACTGACCTTGCCTCCAACCTTCCACAAATTGTCTTTGTCCTGTTTTCTTCTGCTCTTAGCTGGAAGTCCCGAATCTCCAGCTCCTTTCAGCTTGTAAACGAAACTTGGAATTCTCACTTAATGCTTTTATCTGCAATTGCTTTCTGGCCTGGTATATAATTTCCTTCAGTCTGATTTGTACCATTTAATTAATTCACCTGTTCGGGTTTCAACCTCATAAAATGATCACAAACTAAGGGCTTTGCCCATCATTGATGTATTACCATCAGCCCCTTAATGAAGTCTGAAAGTGTTGCCTACTCCACAATGACATTGTAAAGTATTTAACTTCATAATTTAACTTCTATTAAGCAGGCATAAAAAAATTTCCGTGATAACATGATGGATCCAGATTTCCCACAGGAATCATAACAGTAGAAGAAATGGAGTAAAGCCAAGTGGGTGGCTGGAATTTTTGCCACATTGCTGACAGGCTTATGATAATGATATTTCTTGCGGAAAAGTCAGTGCAATAGTACCTGAGGTTATGGGGTGCGTACAGCGTGGAAGAACGCAGAATTGCTGAACACAAGACCCTTTCAAGATAAGCATCATTTGACACGAATTAGGTTGAGAATTAGTTCCTGAGCCAGGGTCCATCCTCAAATCCTGCCCCCCCCCATCACCCTTACACACAAACCTCTCTCCCAGATTGCAGAACAGGAGCGAGCCCTCAGCCACTGATATGGCACGCACCGCACCTTCAGTCGCATTTAAGAAGCCTGGGTGAGGAAATAACGGATGAGGGATGGTTGGAGATTTGGGGAGATGGAAACCAGAGAGAGAACAGCTTTTGAGTGACAATGGGATGGATTATAACAGGCTAGTGAGAGAGAAATACTGATAATGGCGACCATAAGTAGTTGAAAAATCATTATCAGCTTCTTTTCCCCTAAACTCATTGGATCTGGGCATCGCTTACTAGGCCAGCATTTATTATCCCTAATTTCCCAGAGGGCTATTAAGAATTATTGTAGGTCTGGAGTCACTGTAGGCTAGAACAGGTAAGGGTGGTAACTTCCTTCCCTAAAGGGCATTAGTGAACCAGGTGGGATATCCCCCCAACAGTTTTCCAGCAAGGATTTGTCGTTAGACTCTGAATTCCAAATTTTTATTGGATTCAATTTTGACCATCTGCAGTTGCAGGATTTGAAACCTGATTCCTTCAAAGTTACCTGGGTCACTAGCGTAACAGTCTAGTGGTAATACCACTTGGCCATCTCCTCCCCCAAGCATTTTTTGTCTCTCCCGGGCATACTATCATTCATCTCTTTTCCTAGCTGTTACTGTTTTTTCCTCTCTCTCTCTCTGGGCTCCATCACTGCCTATCCTCTTACTCCTCGCCCATTCCGCCACTCACCCAGCTTTGACTTCAGCGTATATGCCATCTTTTCTAGCTGCTAGCAGCTCTGAAGATGGGTCACTGGACCCAAATGTTAACTCTGCCTTCTGTCCACATGCTCCCGGATTTGCCGCGTTTACCCAGCAATTCCTGTCCTTGTTTTATACATCCCCACGTGGGTCTGTATTATATCAGATCTATATACAAAGCTGCTATGTCTGTACATACCAGCACAGTGAATGGAACTTTGGGAATGAAGTAACCACTGGTCTTTGATAAATCGATTACATACGGTGAGGAAACAAACTTGATGTTTTTGATTTCGACTTCTTCCATTTCTCCACCTGTCAGAAAATAGAAAGCCGTTTCACTTCCTGAGTTTGTCTGGTATTTTACAAAGAACAATGCAACACAGGAACAGGACCTTCGAAAACACAAAACTGCACCGACACATGATGCTAAACTGAAATCATTTGCTTCTTCACTGTCCACATCTCTGTATTCCCTGCCTGTTCATGTCATCTGTCAAGATGCCTCTCTTGTATTTGCCTCCACAACCTTTTGTTTGATTTCAAATTTTTGATCAAGTTTTATTCATTTCCATTCTTCATGTTTTATTGCAATTATTTTAATTCTGCTTTTTAGTTCTGTCACGAGAGTCACTGGCAAAGGGAGCAAAGGATATGAGCTTGATAGGAGCATTTCAGAGGGATAGGAGTAAACTCATTGCTGTGGTCATGGAATCATAAAGAGATCAGGATGGGTAAGAATTGCCTTAATAAACCAGGTGGAATTTAACAACAGGTCATGCTAATATTACTGCAACTCCAGCCTCTCAACAGAACAAGTCTTTTTTTTTAATCTGCATGTGTGAAAAGAAATAATGAAGGGCATGTGGTAAATCATAATATGTTAATGCAGAGTCAAATAACTGCACAGGGGCCTGTATCCTGTCACCAAGTCACCCTTTATTTACATGTGCACAGGACACCGGCTGTGGCCATCTAGCTCCGAGTCAATCCCCTGAGATGAGGAGATTCTAAAATCCCCTGGTAATATTGGTCAGCCAGGGCTTCCTGATTGACCAACCTTTATAACCCCAATCAAGGATCTCGTAGTCAATAACATCCACTTGGTTCCAATCATTACACAGCACCAATCGGTTTAATAAAGCAAATTGTGTTGAACACACCAATGGAGGTTTTCGATGGTGTATCTAGCAAAGCAATTGAGGGGAGACAGTGGCTGTAATATATTGGAGTTTCCAAAAGGCATTTAATGAGACGCCACACAAGATTTATTATACTTGGGTCTGATGGGATTGGATGCATTTTATTTTGCATGAAACAAGGTTAAAATGGAAAATAGGAATAAATAGATAATTTTTGGACAATAGGATGTAACTAATGGAATGTAAGGCTTAGCACTTGGAGCTCAGTTGTTTATAATATATTGACTGTGACCAGACCTTGTTTCCTTCCATTTGTTCTGATTTGCTCCATCTGATTTGAAACTCATGACATTCAATTATGACCGAAATTGATGAGGTACTGAGTGAGTGTCCATTGTTTGCACAGCAAACCAAATGCATTGAAAATTACCTACTGAGCCTAGATTTAGGCCTAATACTGCTGATTTTTAAATTGGATTTGACGAATTGCTTGTCATAGGACTCTACTCCTTAGTTCCCCAGAGAGAACAAGAAAGAGTGAGCGAGACGTAGACATAATTTTAAATCAATAAGGGAGCAGGAGTTGTAGTGATAGGGAGGGAAGGTGGACTTGACGATGAAGAGATCAGCCATTGACTGGCGAAGGAGACTCAATGGGTCAAATGCATATTCCAAATCTCGAGTGTTTAAAACAGTAATCCAAATGTCTGGATTAATCCTATAGTGGCGGCTCTGCCATCATGCCATCATCCACTCCGTTCATCTGATAAAGTTTTGGCAGGAAAGTTTTGGGGTTGCATCAACCTTAACTGGTCAAGTCAACCTTTCTGTCAAATAAGGACCAGTGCCTTATACGGGATATATATCATATATACACATGGTATTTTTGCCAGGGCTTGAAGTGATGACCATTTTCGCTTCAAATATGACAAAAAGCAATGAAGGCAACTATATAATCAACAGATAACACCATGGTAACAATGTGATTTTCTTTCTTGTTCCCGAAAATTACTTTGTAGGTAATGACTTCCAAGAAAATTGCATTTTCCCTGCCAGGACTAGGGCTGCAGTCATCCTGTCCCCAAAGCTGTAGTGGCAGTATCCCTACCTCTGAACCAGGAGGCCCAGATTCAAGTCCCCACTTTTCCCAGAGGTGTGCAATGACATCGGTGAGACCAAGCGGAGGCTCGGAGACCATCTTGTACAGCACCTGCATTCTGTTTGTGACAAACCACAATGCCTTCTTGTCGCGAACCACTTCAAAATCCCCTCCCACTCCCTGGATGACATGTTCATCCTGGGCCTCCTCCAGTGTCACAACGACGCCACCCACAAACTGGAGGAGCAGCACTTCATATTCCGCCTTGGGAGCCTAGAGCCCAATGGCCTAAATGTGGATTTTACCAGTTTTAAAATCTCCCCACCCCGGCCTCATCAAATGACCAACCCTCCCTCTCATCCCCACCTCATTGACCTGGCACAACCTGTCCATCTTCTCTCTCACCTATCTGCTCCTCCCACCTCACTGACCAATCCCCACCACTGCCTACCTGCACTCACCCATCACCATCCCACCTACCTTCCCCAGCCCCACCCCTCTCTCAATTTACTTCCCAATTCCCTTACCCCTCCCCCATTTCTGAAGAAGGGTCCTGACCAGAAACGTCAACTTTCCTGTTCTTCTGATGTTGCTTGGCCTGCTGTGTTCCTCCAGCTCCACACTGTGTTATCTCTGACTCCAGCATCGGCAGTTCTCACTATCTCTGACATCTCTCAGCAGGCTGGTTAGGAAAATCTCAGGAACGGTAAGTTCCATGTTTCGCATGCGACGCCTAAAGGCCAATGCAAACATTGCACCATTCAAAGATAGTAAGAACTGCTGATGCTGGAATCAGAGATAACACAGCGTGGAGGTGGAGGGGCACGGCAGGCCAGGCAGCAACAGAGGAGCAGGAAAGCTGACGTTCCGGGTCGGGACCTGCGAGAGGGTTAGGGTTAGCGCTACCCAGTAAGTCACAGGTCATCCGGCCGAGGTGATTCTCCCACAGTCATCAAAGGGATTAATTTGTAAAGAAGGCCGAAAGTTGGGAAGAGGCACTTACTGGATGTTTCAAAAACAGTGACCGCCATATACAGATAGTGACCCACAAGATTGTTCATCGTATACGAATGTTTGCTTCTTTCCCGGAGATTTGCCGTTAATAGGGAAATCTTCGCCTCTCCGTCCTTGATCTGGAAATGAGAATGAATATATAGATACATCATCCAACTGTAGTCCAGTGCCTTGTTGTTTTCAGTCTCGATGCTTTCTCCTGTCCTGGGCTTTGTTTACCAGAATTTACTCAAGTGATCTTGGAATACTGCGTTCGATTCTGTTCTCCCTGCTAAATCAAAGATGTTGTGAGAGTTGAAAGCCAAAGGCTGAGGGCTGACCTTGTAAAAATTTATAAAATCATAGGGGGCATACTATTTAGGTGCGAAGAGACAGATTTAAAAGAAGACATGACGGACATTTTTTTTACACAGAATGAACTTTCTGAGGAAGTGAAGGATGCGGGCACAGTTATAATGTTTAAAAGGCATTTGGATAAGGGCATGAATAGGAAAGGTTCGGAGGGATATGGGCCAGAAGTACGCAGGTGGGACTAGTTTAGTCTGGGATTGTGATGGGCATGGACTGGTTGGTACCGAAGGATTGTTTCCGTTCTGTATGACTCTATGAGGGCCATGGATAGGGTGAATAGTTAAGGTCTTTTCCCCAGTGTAGAGGAGTCTAAAGCTAGAGGGCATAAGTTTGAAGTGAGAGGGGACAATTTTAAGGGGCAGCGTTTTTCACGCAGAGGGTGGTGCGTGTGTGAAATGAGCTGCCAAAAGGAGTGGTGGAGGCGGGTACTATTACAATATTTAAAAGGCATCCGATAGGTATATGTATAGAAAGGGTTTAGAGGGATGTGGGCCAAATGCTGGCAAATGGAACTAGATTCATTTAGGATATCTGGTCATCATGGACGCGTTGGACCGAAGGAAATGTTTCCGCGCTCTACATCTCTATGACTCGATCTTAGTGTTCAGATTTTAACTGCAAAAGCCAGCCCGAACTGCACTTAAAACAAACTAGAGACCATTTTGAAATCGATTGTCCTAAAAACTTGATTTAGTTAGGCAAACTGGCCAAAGACCTGCCAGTAGAAAAGGTACAAATTCATAGGAACTGGACTATTACCGGTAAAATAGCCCGACTATGGATCTCAATTCCACCAGCTGGCGTGAGGGAAGCCGTGAACAGCAGTCGAAAACTGAGAACAGCGGAGTGGATACCTGCTCTATACGCGATATAAAGCGAAAGAACTGCGGATGCTGGAAATCAAAACCAGAAACAGAAGTTGCTGGAAAAGCTCAGCAGGTCCGATAGCATCTGAGCAGTGAAATCAGTGTTGACGTTTCAGTTCAGTGACCCTTCCTCAGAACCGCTGGCAGCTAGGAACATGTTATTTATTTTATGCAGAAGAGGGGAGGGGTTAAGGTGTAAATGATAGGTGGGGATAGAACCCAAAGAGAGAGAACAGCAGTTTGACAGGCAAAGGAGTGGATGACAATCAGGCGAGGAGGGCGAATAGCTGTTAATTGGGACCATTAGTGGCTAACAATGGGTTGTGCCAAAAACAAAATTGTCCCAGCTGCCACCAGTTCTGAGGAAGGGTCACTGGATTCGAAACGTTAACTCTGATTTCTCTACACAGATGCTGCCAGACTTGCTGTGTATTTTTTTTTTGTTTCCCAGCAATTTCTGTTTGCCGTATAGCCCAGCCTGACTTTATTGCTGCATCGAATTCAATGGAAGTCAGGTGGAATCTAAAACAGACGGCCGGTTTGTTTTTCGCATTAGTATCAAAAACTTCTGAGATAACAAGGTGTAGAGCTGGATGAACACAGCAGGCCAAGCAGCATCAGAGGAGCAGGAAGGCTGAC
>JAHRHZ010000002.1:11029275-11045482 GCA_024137785.1 Ginglymostoma cirratum | reverse complement strand
TGTTATCTCAGATTCTCCAGCATCTGCAGTTCCTACTATCTATCAAAAACTTCTCCCTGCTTGTGTTTAATATCTGCCATTCCCGACCAGCACTTTATGATCAACGTTATGTTGGGAGTGCAGATATGCTCCAGATCTGAAATTTCACAACATGATTTGTATCAGTGGCTTGAAATGCGTGCGTCTGGGAGATGATGATCTTTCCACACGGTGTATAAAATCCTGCTGTATGGGTGCTGTCACGCTTTATCGTGACAGCTTCTCAACTTGCCTTTGAATTCTAACAATGACATTTACTCATTAAGGTCGCTGTATCACCTAATTGCTAAAACAGTGCCACTTCACGACACAGGTATTCCGAATTGAGTCAAAAAAACACAATCTTTCATGCCTTTCTCACTGCATATCGTCACCATTTTCTGCAGGCTATGGGATGTTCTCACCTGCTGTGTTTGTTCCAGTCCCCGAAGGTATTCATTCTCGCGTGTTTCGTTAATAATTCCGAATCTCACATAAGCCATTCCTTCCACAGGTTTCCCGAATGTGTATCTTTGAAAAAAAAAAGCCAAAGTGAAGCAACATTATTTGAAGTAAACCAGATGCTGATTGTAAACTTTTGTAACAGTGCCTGGCAACCCACAGATTTACGAAATCAACATTTCTGATGTTATAAATTAGAAATGGTGAAATAAGATGTGTTTTGTCAAGGTTCATCGTGTGCTCATCAGGAAAATACACAAGAATACCAGTTCAAGGGGAAATTGCAATTTCTCCTGCGTGAGAGTGTTGGTTTGCCTGCAATTAAACTCTGCGTGGTAGAAGCGTTCCCAATGTGTTGCGCCTATTAAAGCTGATTGACGCTGAACTGCCAGACTTTTCATACATTTTAAACTAAGTTAGGGAATTGCTCTGAGAAATGAACCAGCAAATGGCTGTCACTTCGTTTGTGTGACAAGCTGTGTGTGCATATTTAATTTGTCTGTAAGTTTAGAAATAACCAAAATAAAGCAAAAATTCGCGGATAACCCAGCACGTCAGGCATTCATTGTGGGGAAAAAGACGAGAATTAAAAGTTTCAGGTCTATGACTTTTCTTCAGGGTCCGTTATCGACCATTCCCAGACAACCCTCACATAAAGCCAAATGAGACCTATTTTGAACTCTCCTTGTTTGAGAGACCTGAGTTGAGAAATGTTCGCTGGTTGCAGAAGCTGCCTGACTTTTTGTTGGTCGAGCCAAAGCAAAAAGAACAACAGACAGAAAAGTAATATTATACCAAAAGTGTTGTAGGAGATAACGATATTGTACTCACTCTGCCGAGATTTTGCACGTGAATTCGTCCTTTGTAATTAGGTAATATTTTTCCTGGCACCCAACTTCAACCTTGAAACTGGGAAGAACTTTAAAATATATTGAAGTCAAATTAAACCATGAAAATATGTGATACGGGTACTTAGCAGAGAATACAGTTGCTACATTGCAGCAGAGTTACTACTTTATGATTGAAAGCCTGTGATTTGTTTCTATTTCTTAGTTGGAAAATTAATCATAAACGGACAGGTCATAGCCTTAGCTTTCGCCAAAAAACAAACACAAATGATATTGGATCTGTCACAGTTTAACACCTCTTTGGCGTTTCCTTGCTTTTCTGACGGACATTACATACCTCACACTTTACCTAAGATTGCTCATGCACTGCATTAACACATCCACAACAGATGTTTAGAATTCTAGAGCTTTGTGTGATTTCATTGACTTTCTATATGGCAATATGCACAATTTTTTTTAAACATAGATAGACAAATGAGCAGATACAGTTAGATTGACAGATAGATAAGTGGATGGATGAACAGAAAGACAAAGAAGCAAACAGACAAATGCTGAGTGGAACAATTCGTATTGATAGTGCTACCCAACCAATGTCGTGTTCCAAAGACTTAGCTGGAAGTAAAAACTTGCATGCTCGGTTCTCCAGCTGTTTATAAATTACTTGGATTCATTTTTGCCTTTGTGGCCGGTTGGAAAAGAGACCGGGAATGCATTACACGTCTGTTCATATATTTCCAGATCTACATTTCCATTTACTTGATTTGAGATGAGCACATAGGGGAGAGGTGATACCGCACATTTTGTACCAAGCAGTATGTGTATACTATTTTGTACCATTCAAAATAAGTGTAATCCATGATCTTTACCGATCGAGTAACAAAATTTGAATTTAGCCCTATTCAAGACTATCAGCAGAATATCAGTTTGATTGAAATTATTCTCCCCTTCAACTTTATAGACTGTGGTCATTAAAAGTATTTTACAAAAACTTTTCTCGACCTAGATCCTGGGATAATGTAAGCTAGTATTAAAAGACAGTCAGGAACAATTGAAGATAATTCATTATATTTCCTCCCCCAATATACGAGTGTTAAAAATGTTACCGAATTCCTTGACCTCAAATTGTGCGGATTCCATGGACATTGGTGAATCCTCAAATTGCGCCTCAATCCTCCAAGTGCCAGGTCTGTTTAGAAAAGGTTAACAGGACATTCTTTAGAGCTTCTCTCGACTATGTCTTGGAACGGTTACACATGGTTGATAAAAGGTGCGGAAATTCGATCTAGCTGTTGACACGAGATAACCATGTTGTATGGGACACAGATAGCATTCTGCCTGACAGTTGATTCCAGGAACTTGTTGTAAAAGATATTTTCTTTGTTCTTGGAGTTTAAAGACACCAGTTGCCTGACCTATCTTTAAGTTTCAGCCAGACACCAACCAGTCGGACAATTTTCTAGTTACCGGCTCAGTTAAAACTGAATATTATGACTGGTCAAAATACATGGATAAAGAAAATATTAAAAAAAGTGAGGAACCGAGCTGAACAAACATTTAAAAAAAAAACAGACGACTGCAGCCAGTCCATCACACACTTGAAAAAATCCGAATGGATGTTTGTATTTTAAATGAATTTTTAAAGATTCTATCTGAACAGTATATCTACCTCACTCAGTTTGGGACTGATGGCTTTCTGCGCCACAAAATACCTGGGCAGAACAGTGTTATACCTTGGGTAGTATGTTTGTTTGTCTTGTAAGAATGGTCTTATTGTAACTTGCATACCATTGAAGTATGTGAAGCGGCTTTCACATCCCTTTTATACAACTAAGTACAGGTCGAACATCACAGATTTAAAGCGATATTCACTTCGGTTTCTGGTAAAACTGATTGGTATGAAGTTGTTTGCCAGCTGTTCATTCAGTGAAACAATAAGTTGCGGTTGTAGTGGGTGACCAATTCAATATTGTTTATTTTACACAATGTTCAGAAGTTGAAATTCCACCTAAAGCACCTAATATGAAAATTCGCAAGATCCACTTGTTTACTTTGGGTTCCTCCTGGCGTTAAAAATTCACTTAAAATGCGGATTACAAGAGATGGCTTTGCCTTGACTCATATGGAAATTCGGTTCAAAACACTAAATGTTTTAACTGGGCGCAGAATTCTTCCCGAGGCATTAAACCATTTAGTTGCTTGTTGAATTGTCAGTTGTGGGATGAGAAACTGGCCTGAGACATTAGGTCAAAATGATGATCCCCATCACTAGCTCACACGAGATTCTTTCCAATCGAAGTTAAAGGAAATAAACATTGGGCAATACATGAACCATCCTTGGTTAAATATCATGGAAATTGAGACTTCACCGCATTTGATTACTTGGATACTTGCACGGGAACAAACATTTATTCCAATTAGGTGTAGAAATAGACCCATTCTTTCTACTTTGCCATTCACTAAGATTATGACTGATCTGAATATGGGCTCAACCCCACATTTCTGTTTGCAAACGATAGCCATTAACTCCTTTGTTAGTTAAGGACAAGTATGTCTTCTAGCTATTCAATTACCCGGCCTCCCCATTTGTTGTGGAAGAGAACTTCAAACAGTCACGCTCGCTTGAGAGAAACAAATCCTTCTCAAGTCCATCTTAAATGGGAAATACCAAATCTTTAAACTGTGTCCCCTCGTTGTAGCCTCAGCCTGAAGGCGAAACGGCCCGACAACATCCATCCTGCCAAGTCCCCGCTGTATCTTACAGGTTTCAATGAGATCCCCTCTCGTGCTATGTATTTGGCAGTGATGGTACAATTACCATTGCTTACTTTGCGTCAGCAATCCACCCAGCCTCGAACTACCAGTGACTAACAAGTAAAATTCAGATGGCATTAATGTCAGTTGACAATTTCATTGCTGCCTTGCACTATAATGTCTGCGCGTTACTTTGACCACAGCAACTTTTCCAGCCGACAATCTGCTTACGTAGGTCCCAGGCATGTGTCTGATAATTCACGGCCTAAGATGCACTTCCATTGCCATGTTATTTTCACATCTGTTCCATGCATCCTACTTTTCTCAAAGCGTAAATAATGCGCGCCATTTGCTCAAAATCCTTAGCAAATTTAAGAAAGAGCGCAATACCATCCAATTCTTCCATTGTGTTAGCAGTGGTTGAGGTATAGCGCATGCATGTGTAAAGGACAGGGCTAAAAGAGAGCGGTCAAATCATTTTATTTCAGCTAATGACATATCGTGGGCTCTGTGGAAGACTGATTTCAGTGACTTTAACACGTCCTAGGCTGCTAATCCCAACTTCATACCGAGCGACAGTGGGAGTTAATATTTTCTGAACGAGACATCATATTTAAGGTATAATCTGGACCACCAAAGGGATATAACTGATCCCATGATGTTTGTTTTGAAAAGGAGCATGCAACTTCGTTATGGTGTCTTCGTGTACTTTACTGGTCAACCAAAATGACCAGAAGATATCATCAAATCGATGTGTGTGTGATCTCGCTGTACTCAATGGCCTCTGACCTTTCTTTCGTGCTAATAGCGTCTACACTTTAGATGTAACGTGTTCTGGAACTTCCGGCATTCTGAAAGAAGCTGGGCAAATGCCAATCATAGAATTCCTGCAGTGCGGAAGCGGGCCATTCAGCCCGTTGAGTCCACACCGCCCCTCCGAAGATCACCCCGGCCAGCCCCTACTTCCTACCCTATCCCCGTAGCTACACATTAACCATGGCTAACCTACCTAGCCTGCAAATCCCTGGACTATGGGCAAAGTAGCATGGCCTATCCACCGAACCTGCACACCTTTGGGCTGTGGGAGGAAACCGGAATACCCTGCTTGTTTACAAATATCTGACTTGATTTTTTTCTGGACTGGGAGGCCGCTTTGAGCTGTAAATTTTGCTAGGTTCTAGCCAACAGTTGTTAGACTGAATGAACGTACATCCAAGTATGGTCAGTCAGACTCTAGGCCGATATAAGAAAACTTTAGAGCCATACAAAGGAAATGCGGTCATTGTTTCCAGGCAGATTTGTAATGGATCATAGAATCCCTACACTGTGGAAGCAGGCTGTTCAGCCCATCGAGTCCATGCCGACAGTCAGAACAATATCCAATCCAGACTCATTCCACTACCGCGGCCCTGAATCCCTGCATTTCCCATGGCTAATCCACCTAGCTTGCATATTCCTGGACACGGTGGGCAATTTAGTATGTCCAATCCACCCTAACCTGCACAACTTTGGCGCCAGGGATTACTGCAGAGCTGCCAGCCTTCGAGAAAGAAGCAGATTCGCGACTACGTACCACGACACAGGCCAAAACTATCATGTAAACTCTGGTAACCTTGTCGAGGGCTGGGAGAGAGGTGGGTCCCCGCATTTGAGCACCACTGTGCCCAATGGAAGTTATCCCCCGCCTCAGGGCGGCATTGTTGCACAGTGGTTAGCACTTCTGTCTCACAGCACCAGGGAGGCAGGTTCAATCCCAGCCTCGGGCGACTACCTGTGTAAAATTTGAACATTCTCCCCATGTCTGTGTAGGTTTTCTCCCACAGGGGCTGGCTCCCGTCTGACTTTTAGGATGAAGTTTTGGGAAGAGAAAAGGTGGGATTCGCAGAATAGAGGCAGTGCTATACAGTTAATGTAACGTTCTTCTCTGTCTATCTATCGATCTATATGTATAAACATAAATAATGCTGAATCATTTACAAAAGCCTTTTCCAGACCTATTCACAATCTGAGTGTTCCTCTACAATACTCAAACTCACTCTGTTGTGGTTATTGCATTGTACGTCTTTTCACTTTTGATTTGATTTTTTGATTTGGTTTATTATTGTCCCATATACCTAGGTACAGTGAGAAGTCTTGTTTTGCGTGCAATACAGGCAGAGTACAAAGTGCATTAGACTGATAGAACAGAGAGAGGAACACAATATTACGGCTGCAGAAAAGGTGTACAAAAAGCAAGACCAACATTGCATTTAACATTTGAAGGCATTACACTATATGGTGCAGATACTTAATGGATAGTGTCGAACTACAATTTTTAAAGTGTGAGTAATTTCTATGGATCTGGATAGCAGGGAGGTCTCCGTTCTTACGAACAACAGTGATTCAGTTTGCTGGAAAATTCTGTTCATGGTGATATGATTATTTGGTATTCCACTAGTGAGCTGGTTGAGCAATGACCACTTCGGGGTGGGGGCGTGGAATCACTACCGGATCTGCAGAAACGGTTCGATTTCTCAAGAAACGGAAATGTGCTTTGAGAATGATTAGGCTTCTGCTCAGGGTAAAAGACCTATTCGCAAAACAGTTTCATGAACTTACTCGGCGATATCCGGGATTTTTATCTGGCGACTGAACACTTCTCCAGACCGTCTGATCATGCTGGGAAACTGCACATTTCTAGAATTCTAGAAGGAGAGATCGACGTATTCAATTCGACAATTGACAGTGATGTACTGGTTATATTTGGCACCCCTTTTCTACTCGATTACAAGTAAGTTGAGAATGGCCGCAGAATTCGCGTTACCTCGCTGTGCTTTTGGTGCATAATTCACTGAACATAATTCAAAACCCTGTTCATTGACAATTTTGAATTCTGTTGTGCCTCGCTATTTTGCAAGAAAACGGAAGAGCAGAACTGGTGTAGTCCATCAAGATCACATTTGAAAATTTAAATTAATTAAATTAAGCAAGGCATCGTAAAGAAGTCAGTGTGAATATGTTATATAATTCCCAATGTACTCACATATACAGTTACTTTAATCGTCTCGCTCACTGGTCTCATGTATTGATCCAGAGTAAAGATCCTGTAACGCACTGTACAATAACATAAACGGACATATCACTGTGCTTGAATAATAAAGTTCGTTAAATGAAAAGAGTTACGTAAAACATAACGTGGCGGAATTGTGTTTGTCACTAGCTACAATTTCCCTGGATAATCAATCAGTAACGTAAATTGGACTGAGCTGAAAGCAGGGCTCACCGAAGATTCAACCCTTTAGTATTCAAAACTGGGTTTTACATTTTTAAAGATGTTTTGAAACAGCACCGGAGTAGATGGGAGTTGAACTCAGATGTCCTGGCTCAGAGTTAGGGAGACTACCACTGCAGCACGAGAACCCTAAAACTGATTCGTATCTCGACGTTTGCATAGTGGACATGAGTGGGGACTGTGAACAAATAGGTTCGCTTTTGATGTTGGTGAATCACAGAAATTGCAGAATTCTTATGGTCTTTGCCAGCTTTCCAACTAAGTCAAATCTTCTGCCTCCTCCTACCCACACTGCACATTGTTCCCATTTATGTTACCATCTAATTCCCATGTGAATATCTAATAACCGAGTAATTCCTCTTCTATTCTCTAATGACAGTGTGATTTCCTTTAGAATTCAAATATTTGTTCTTTTTTTAAAATCGAAGTCAATGGAACTGGACATGGGCTGAGGCACAAAAGTTCACCACAAACATGACAGCGTCCATTTTGTTGTCCCATCTTTGTCCTGTTGGTTCCTCAATTTCAAATCACGTTGCAAAATAAAAGCTATGAATGGCGAAAACAAAGTAGATCCGGCCTGCATCAAGTTCTAATGAAAGAATGCAAACCTGAACCACTGAAGCTTTTCTTTCTCGTTTGTTGCTACCACAGCCTTTTATTTTCCTTCATAGGATGCCAGTGTCACTAAGAAGACTGTGTTTGTTTCCAAACCCTCAAACTCCTCACCAAGATGGCGGGGAGCTTGCAAAGTGTTTCGGGTTTCAGACATTCAGCATCCGTCGGACTTTGCTTTATACTTGAATTGTGAATTGTGAATTTGTATGGCTGGAGGAGTACTGTAGAGAGTGGGTTGTCCATTTCACACCCAGTCTCATTCTTCTCTCTATTGGATTTATGTTTCATGGAGTGACCTATAAGATGCGGCCTAGGATGAAATTAGGACCAGTGGTGTGGTCGCCGTTGTAAGTGAACATTTCGTTTGGTAATATGTGACAGGATTGGCGGTAGCTGGGTGAAGCCTCATAGGTGTCATACAATATTAGCGCAAATGGGTCACATTCTTTTGCAAAAATACAGAACCTACTTCTTTCCAATTTATCCCAACTGTACTTTCCACCCAGTTCCCCTGAAAGGTGTCCTTGGTCCTATTTATGTTCGTTTGAAGTCCTACACGGAACATGTTTGGTGTATGAGTAGGTGTAGCTGTAACACATTTCACAAAATAATATGTTGGTATTTTGTTGTAATCTTCAGCTCTGTTATCCAAGCAGACATTCATAGCAGAGTCCTGCTGATGTGGTCATTATTGACCCAGACTTTATTGCTAATTCTATTGAAGGCATTGGACCTTAACAAGTATTATAACATCACGGCTAAAGTTGATCATTCACCACTGATACGTTCATCCCTTCATCACCAACATACAGTGGCAGCAGTATGTACCATCTCCAAGATGCACTGCTGCAACTCACCATATTTTCTTTAACGCCACCTTTCAAACCTGTGGCATCTACAACTCGGGAGGACAAGGGCTGCAGATGCAATTTCATCTCTAAGTTACACACCACCTTGACATTGAACCAGGTTGTTTTTTTCACTGGTGCTGGCCCAAAGTCCTGAAAGCCTCGCCCTAAAGACACAATGGATGTTTCTACACTCCAAGGATTGGAGAGGGTCAAGAAAGCAACTCAGTGTCATCCTATGCAGGTTAATTGGGTAAATGGCCAAACAAGCAACGCTTGTAAAGGAACATCAAAATCAATCCAAGACAGACTTGTACCAAAATCCTTTCTTATGCCAAATTATTGTTGGGCTTTCATATTTTGAAAGATAGATTGTTAACTATCCCAAGCCATTTAAAAGGCACACGTCACTTGCCGTTTCACACTCATGCTGAAACTTATGTGTTGTAGCAGGCTACCACTCACCATTTTCACTGGGCGTGTATATTGGCTTGTCAGTCTGAATGAATATATAACCTTTTTTTGATGAAAGTAGGATTGGAACCATTCTCCTTTCTGAAAACAGTTGTGGGCATTCAGCAGCAAGAGAAATGTATCTGAATTTACGTCCCATAATGTTAGCCTCCTTGAGACCAGCAGAAGCCTGCAGGGTTTGATAACATGGAGGTTAGCAGTGCTGTGTCTAGTTATTTTGGATCAAGATTAATTGAGTCATATCAGTGTGAAGTTCTTCACTTTGCTATAGAAGTAGAAATACAAAATTAGATTTGATTAGAAAGTATGACATTTGTATATCATGATGATCAGAGAGACTTGCTTGTACTCGTACAAGGAGCTCAAATGTAACATGTAGATGCATTAAGCAGTTAAGAAATGGATTCGCATTTTGGGTTTTATCGCAAAGTGATTGGAATACGAGAAGTAAATTTCCTGCTCTAATTATAGGGCTTTGGTTGGAAACCCCGGAAGACTGTGCAGTTTTTGTCTCCATATTCAAGGACTGACATATTTACATTGGCAACCACAGTGAATAAGCATAAGGTGAGAGGGCTGTTTTGTAATGGGTGGATTGGGCGATTTGGGTGCGTACGCTGCAATTTTGACGAATGATAGATTATCTCATTTACAAAATGCAAGCACTTGGAAGAACTTGATAGGCTAGATAGTGAGTGGTTGCTTCTCCAGACAGGGGAATCTGGAACGGTGTTCTTCAAGAGGGACCACAGACTGAGTGTCAACAGTGCACCACAAGTTGAACTGGGAAGCAAGAACTCTAATAAGCCTGGAAAGATACTGCTCTACTTTAATAAGTGTTACTTTGTGACTTGTATAGAGCTTCCCGAGTTAATGGATCAAATTGCTTCCTGTTGCCTAAACGATGAAAGTCTCAAACAAACCACTGCGTTTTGAAATTTTAATTTGTAACTTAAATCTCACAGAATTGACAGTAATCTGTGCAATGGATAAGTTTCTGTTGCATATAAGACCTGCAGGTCATATTGCTTTGTCTTTTCACTTCGGTCCAAGTTGTGTAGTCAGTATTAAAGTGATTGTATTTAAATCTAATCTTGTAGAAGTTGCCCCTACTTTTTTTTTTAGCAATCTCTCTGGCACAGCTTCCCATTTCCCAATGTCTGTTTCCCAATGTCAGTCTGGTGCCAAGCCTAGGGATTCTCAAGGCATCCATCAGCAGTAATGCCATCCAACAAATGAAGCAACCAACCATATCAATGTATGCTTACAGATAGCAAATCAGAAAGATATTAATTTTTAATTCCAAAAATGGTTTTCCAGCCAACGTTAGTGGAACAGATAGGTTGAATTAAGATGGGAGTTGAAATAGAATAAACCAATATTTTCCAAGATTTTAAAAATGTGTTTCAATCATAACAGTGGGATTTTGGCATTCCACAAACTCATACATCATTTATTTTATTCTCAGAACCATTGAAGCTATTTTGTTGTAATTCAAGGCTTAATACACTGTTAGACACAAGGTGTGAATTTTCATTTTTTTTTTAATTCAAAGGATGACCAGTGACGTAAAGGGGAAGTTTATTGTCAGGTCATTGTAGTCTACCTGAAGGCAGTTTGGGGAACTTCAAGAGTGCAACATATTGGAAAACACAAAACCCGTGGCAACAACTTCTGAATTTTTGGGTTCAACATGCATGGACTCCAGACATTGCTGTCAGTTTCACTGCATGATAGGGTCACTAATTTCATTCATTATTAATGTTAGTTTCAAATGGGGATTTGGTGATTATAATGTACCGGTGAGTTCAACTGTAGAGCAATGACCAAGCATTTCTTTCAATCTTTAAAGCCATTTCTAAGAATTAAAACATTCACTTGAAATTAGCCCCTATCACAACTAATCAATATACATTTTTTTGTGAACTCATCTATAAATAGCATCAACTAAGTTGCATTTATCGTGGCTGCAAGTTTTGTTTTGCATGCACTGCCGTACAGATATAGAGGAACATATTTCAGATCCGTCAGACCGTAGCTTATGGTGGAAAAATGCAAGGAGCTGGCTGTGAAAAAGTCATGCCACTAGGATAGTCATCTAAAACGCCTAAATTAATGGTCTGCGGACCTGGGTTCAAATTCCATCACGGTTCCTGCTGGTGGTATTCGCATTTAGTTCATAAAATGTGGAATACTGAACCCCTCAATGGTGACCATGGCAGTTGTCGTTAAAAACCCATTTGCTTGAGTCGTGTTTATGACGGAAGGAAATCTACCATCTGTTCCGGACGCACAACACTGTAATCATAAATGGTGCAACACGCCACCCAGTTCAAAGGATGGGAATGTAACACTGGCCTTGTTAGCGACATTACCATCCCATGAAAGAGTAAAGGAAAAGACAGAAACCGTTTTCTTTTTTATAGCTTTGAAGAATCGACTGGGTACTTCATTTAATACGCCACTACAAATGTAATCTGCATTTATTATAATGGTCAAGTCAAGAATATCTTAAGGGTCTAGTTTCAACGCTAATACGAAAAGTGTAGCTAGGCCACATTTAAATAATTTTTAGGTTTTGGGGGACTAGTGTCCTGGAACTTTAAGCATAAGCTCAGGGAGAATTTCACGTTGTATCAAACTCAGACTTATCATTGCAGCTAGAACGTGCACTTCCTCAACAGTTGCACGGAAAAATGACAGATGGCCTCGCACCTCGCTGTGTGAATCCCGGTGGCAGTACTTACCACAATTTGTTTGATTTGACGGTAACCGTTTTCTGCCGTTAGTTCAAAATCAACATCCTTGGAATACTTTTTGTAGTTCGCCGCATCGAATAAATAAACCTTGATTTTGACGGGATTTTCTGCTCCCTCCAGTTGAATGGCGACGCTTTCCTTTACCCCGATGTGAAAGATGTTGGGAGCACTGATTAAGTAGCTACAATTTTTTTATAAATTATAAAAAGAGAAGTCGAAGATTGAGTTAACCAATATATCAAGTGTTAGCAGCCATTGAGAACCCGCGCCAGCAAGTGGCCAAATGGCCTTGAACGTCCCAGCGCCAGCCCATGTGAAATTGACACCCATTCCCGTCGCTTGCTCATTTGAAATTGACCACGAAGTGTAAATGTGTGTGTTTCCACCACACGCTGTGTCCTGTTGTAATCCTCTGCCGATCCAAGCAGCACACCTCACTGATTGGATGTAAACATCAACTTTTTATGCTCTAGGGTCTCTGCAAAAGTCCCTGGAAATGTTTAGCAAGTATTGGACGACCTTCCTTGAAAAAAAAGTAAAATTATGATTCAATGAATTCCAATCAAAATTTAGTTGTCCTTGATTTCCATTATAACGACATTACTTTAATATTTATTTCCCCTGTTTTCCTTTCCTTCTGATTTGGAATCCGCTAAATGCGATCTAGTTCTGTATCGAATATTCTACTTTTCACCATGATGGAATTTCCTTACGATATTTCTATGGAAGCCAACCAGGTGGCATTTGGAAGCAGGAGTATCAATCCTCTTGTAGTATTAAATTAAATTAATGCTGGGAATCTTCAGCCTGTCACACAGTATCCGTGTATAGAGAAGCACCGTTAACGGGACAAATGGTTAAACTTCTAGTTTTGTTTCACATGAGACATGCGGGCGCGTTCGAAAAAAATGCTAAGTTCGGAAATGAATTCTGTTCACGCCAGATGGTGTGTACTGGCCAATTCATCAGCCGATAAATTGCCTGGGATGTTTCGTGCCTTAGGGGCTCTGCTAAATAGCAAGCAGGACAAGGACACTCTATCACCCGAATTCAACGTTGCTGCAAAATATATACATTCAGACTACCAGATCCAAATACTACACTTGTCGCATTAAAGTTCCCAAAATTTCGGAAGAAGCTGTACATCAACGATAGTAAACGTCTCACTCTGTTTCACGAGGCGAAATTGTTGACAAAACATATTTTCATTTTTTTTTGTCGTTGACCACTCCTGGGAAGGAGGTTAAACTTGCCATCCTAAAATCAAAAGTAACCAATGTGCTTGTGTTTCACATCGGCATGGCATAATTTCTCTCAGCTTTTGGTCGTTTTCTGAAGGCTGTGACACAAGACAGATTCAGCCCTGCTGGTCGCTGACATGTCCAATCTGCAGTCGGGAGGATTATTTGAAGGCTAAAACGACCTGACTTGAGACAGCAGACCCAAGCATGTACACACATATCAGCACACGCACAGAGGCATGCACACGTTTACACACATGCGTACACACGCACGTACACACTCTCGCACGCACACACATAGACACACAGACACGCACGCGCGCGCACACACATTGCAAATTCAGACTTCCTCACACGCAAGCACTCAATAGCGTATGCACATATATCTGAACTCACACGTAGCACACACGCGGATGCAGACATACAGTCTCACACGCTGGCACACGAATACGGGCATGCAGGTACACAGACCACATGCCTACGGACGCACAACTGCACACAGTATCGTTTCTGCACCAATTTAATTCCCTAGTGCCAATCTCCTGCCATTCCGCCACATCCCTCCTTACCATCTCTAACTAACCACTCAATGCTCATCTTGAATACATCTCAATCGAACCTACGCCCACCACGTTCCCAGACAGTGTATTCCAAACGCTAGCCACTCGCTGTGTGAAAAGATCGATCAACCCCGCCCCCACATCACCTTTTCTTCGTTTGCACATCATTTATACCCTCCCGTTCTTTTTTCTTTTACAAATGGAAACAGATTCTCCCTACCTACTCACGGAAACAGACTCTTGGGTCCAACCAGTCCATGCCGGACATAATCCCAAACTAAACTAGTCCTACCTGTCTGCTCCTGGCCCATATCCCTCCAAACCCTTCCTATTCATGTATCTATCCAAACGTCTTTTAAACCTGATAATTGATCCCTGATCCATCACTTTCTCAGGAAGTTCATTCCACACGCAAACCATCCTGCGTAAAAAAAAGACTCTTATGTCCTTTTTAAACCTCTTTCCTCTCACCTTAAAGATGTGCGACCTCGTCTTGAAACGCCCCATCCTAGAGAAAAGACAGCTACCATTAAACCTATCTATACCTCTCATTATTTTTAGAAACTTCTATCAGATCGCCTTTCAACCTCCTACGCTCTAGTGGAAAAAGTCCCAACCTATCTAACCTTTCTTCATAAGTCACCGTTCATGATTTTACACAAAACGCACACACGTACTCTGAGAGAACACCAACGTAGACACATATTCACAATGATACACAGTATGTGTGTATCATACTGACATATTGACACAAGAATACCGACACATGGACACACGCTCACACACACACACACACACAGGCACACACATAGACACATACACACAGATGAATGCACATACATCTGCACACTGACGTTAGAATAACGACACACAGACATGATACACAGCCATATATACATAGAGATATATTTACACACATACATATACATGGAGACGCACACTGACATACCGACACACACAAATACACATACACCCGCACACACTGACGTAAGAATATCGACCCACATACACTGATACACAGTCATATATTTACGGACATATGCACACAAAGAAGCGGACTGACACACACACACGCACGCAAAGAAATAGACATACACCACACACTCTGACGTAAGAATACTGACACACAGAGATGCAGACACATAAACAGATACACACACACAAGCACAAACAGATGCAAAGTAACGAAGTGATGCGTTTTTTAAAAAATAAACGAGCTGAGTAGAACATTCTGCACGTCAGCTGAGCTTAGGTATTCAAGGGGGATCATTGCTGATCTGTTGTATTCGGAATCCCACATACCCATTTAAAGCAGGATAACTTTTGATTCCCTGCCCAACAAGAATCCATCCAAATAATCTTATAATTATTTAACGTCCCCACGTCCCCAGGCAGAACATTCCAAAGTTCCATAAAACATCTAACAAAAATAACTGCCCTGACAGGGTGAATCCTAATGTCTATCCGACTTTCCAGTATAAGCCAACATGTTCATTTTCAGGTATCAAGCGAGTAAACTTCCCACCAACAGCCCCACATCCACTCCTCAATAAGACCAACAGTACAATCCTAGGAAGTCAATTTCCTTAACCGCCTGCTAAGCACCTTTCAGATTGACTGGACCGCTCAAATTTCCTTGCAGCAGAAATAAAGTTAATCAGACAAAGAAATAAAAAGCGTTAAACGCAAGAATCCAGAGCCACAGAAATCCTAGCTTATATTGCGGCTAATTGCGAACGACGGAAGGAATGTGGCAGACTATTTTCACAAAACATCCTACACACACACACACACACACACACAAAAGCAACGCGAGAGAAGTTTCGTGCGTTTGGATGCAAGATCAGTATTGAGGGCACTCCACCATCCTTGGCAACATGCACAACCCAACTGAGCGAGGGGGGAGAAAAATGGGACCTCGGTTTAGCGACCTGCCTAAAAGTCCACCAATTCGCCCCATCAAATCTATAATAGCATTTATTCCAGAATCCATTCCGCTGAATTGTCTTTGCTCCTTTTTAAAATGGGCGTAAGGGCGCGAACATTCTTGACATTACACACTCAGCTATAGCTCCAGAGCGTTCGCATTAAAGTCGCTTACGAGGGTTTTTGTTCAGCCACAGATATCAGCGCTGACAACCATAAGAAGAAGATGTCCCGTGCCATTGTTGGAAAGGACGGCCCGCTGCCGGCAGAAAGGGTCAGCGAAATGACAACCTAAATGCGTTGCGTAAAGTTCTATAGATGTGGGACGGTCAGAATATTGACTCAATAGTTAATGATTTACATTATTGGATATTTCAGTAGACTCGGGGGCGCAATGTGAATTGTTACCCCCAACCAGCCACCCACCAACT
>JAHRHZ010000002.1:10770346-11023671 GCA_024137785.1 Ginglymostoma cirratum | reverse complement strand
GTCAAACGTCAAGCTTTCCTGCTCCTATGATGCTGCTTGGCCTGCTGTGTTCATCCAGCCCCACACCTTGTTATCTCGGATTCTCCAGCATCTGCAGTACCTTTTATCTCTTGTCCCTAGAACATTATCTCGGTTTCTGGATTAACAGTCCAGCGATAATACCATCGTCTAGATGCTTCCGAGGAAGGGTCACTCAACTAGAAACATTAACTCTGAGTTCTCTCTACAAATGCTGCCAGACCTGCAGAACTTATCCAGAAATTTTGGTTACTAGTCTAGTGAAACGTTAGTATGCCCCGCCCTCTCGCCCCATGCAAATTCAGTGAGATATAGATGGCGTGAGGAGGCTCATTCACATCACCATTGACAGATGGGCCCAGCGGCCTTTTTTTCCCCCTTCTGTACACTCGATGTACAGCTATGACGGATGGTAGCGACAAGCCCAGCTGAAGCAGACATTGTTTGGAACAGCTCCCCCCGCACTCATCTAGCTAATGATCAACAAACACTCGCAAACTGATCGTTGTGTTTGGATTCTTGCTGCATGCTATGTAATTACAGGGAGAACATTTTTTTTTAATATAGTGTGCAAAGCCAGTGACCAGTTGGTCATGAGTTCGAGGTTGAACGGCGTTAATCAGTAACTGGGCACTTGCAGAAATGGCTGTATTCTCCGCCAGTCTGGAGCAAACATGCAACAGGTGGTGTTCACATGGATGTTTGCATGTCAAGAGAGAATTGGGTATAGACAGAACAGTGTTGTGCAAATTTATATTTAGAAGTATATAGCTGTTGCAGTAAACGTGTAGACCGTCGCTGTGTATTTGGCCTGCACAATTTCGCTGCGCATTCACTTTCCCAGTGCTCTTGTTAAAGAAATATGTAATACCAATCAGCACGAGTGAAGCAAAGCTGCTTTATGTAGAAAGTTCGATTTCATAACGTCACACTACCATAGCGAAATAGTTATGAAATATTTCGCTGACTATGGTTGCAGAGGTAACGAGATGGTGAGGGGAAGGGAAGTAACCAGAGGGCATTTCTGGCCAACAGTAGATCTGTCAGGAACACTGTCGTCATGGAGTCTGAAGGGGTCTTGCGGTCCAGGCTCAAAATGGCAAAGTTTAGTTGCCAGGAGATGGTGACAGGATGGATAAAAATATACCAAAGAGACAAAAAGGCAAACCAGCAAGAATACCTTTTTGTTTGAAAAATGGACAATAGAGATTCTTTACATGGGTAAAAAGGAACCTAAGGGTCAAATCAAACACGGGTCCCTTACAGAAAGAGGCTGGGAAAATAATGTGGGATCAGGAAATGGCGGATGAGTTGAATAAATACTTTGCATCGGTATTCATGGTATGGCATTTCAAAAGTACTAAACAATCAAGGGGAAAATGGGGAGGGAGTGTGAAATTAATAGTGTACTATCACTAGACAAAAGTACCTGGGAAACAAACAGGGCTAAATGTGAAAGAACACGTGATGTGTTGGCTCACACCTTTGAATATTTAAATAAAGTAGCTGCAGGGTTAATGGATGAACTGATAGTTGTCATCCAAGAATCCTTAGTCATAGAGTCATATAGTACAGAAATAGACTCTTCAGACCAACATATCCATGCCAAACAAAATAGCAAACTAAACTAGTCCCACCAGGCTGCTCTTGACCCATATCCCTCCAAGCCTTTCATATTCATGAACTCATCCAAATATCTTTTAAACATTGTAATTCTGTCCACACCCAGCACTTCCCCAGGATGCTCACTCCACATGCGAAACACTGTCTGCATAAAAAAGCCCCTCATGTCTTCTATAAAATCTCATTCCTCTTACCTTAAAATGTGCCCCCGTCTTGAAATTTGCATCCGAGGGAAAAGAAAACTACCATTAATCCTCTCTATACGTCTCATGATTTTATAAACTTCTATAAAGTCACCTCTCAACCTCCTATGCTCCATCAAAAAAAAAGTCCCAGCTTATCCAGCCTTTCTTTACAACTCAAACCTGTCATACCTGGCAACACCCTTATAAATCTCTTCTGAACCCTTTCCAGCTTTATAATATCCTTCCTCTAACTGGGCAATCAGAACTGAACACAATACTCCAGAAGAGGCCTCACCAATGTTCGGTACAAACTCAACATGACTTCCCAACTCCTATACTGAAAAGTCTGAGCAACGAAGGCAGGTGTGCTAAATAGATGCTGTAAAAGTGCCAGAGGACTGGAAAACTGTAACATTCTTATTTACTCTGTCAAGCCACTAAAAATGTGAGATGTACTCATAAGATCACTTCTCACTCTTCTCACTTTGTTGCTAGAATGTTAGTGCATCACGAGGTCAGCTTCAGGTCAGTTCTACAAAACTCATACAGCCATTAAGTAGGTGAGTAGAAGGGGGAAAAAAACATATACAAGGCCTTGTTCTTTTACCAAACCCAAAAACCCCTCCGAAAGAATGTGATTTCTCCTCAATAGCCCATTTAATTTCGTTATGGAGCATTAGATGCATTCAAAAAGCAAGGGAGACAAAGAAACCGATAATGATAGACCTTAACATCAAATATTATAACTGAATCTCTTATAAATGATGTAATTGCAGAGCATACAGAAATATAACATATAATCAAGTAGAGTCAGCATGAGTTCATAAAGATGAAACCATACCTGATAAATTTACTAGAATTTCTTAAGGGCATAAGAAGCAGGATAGATAACTGATAACCAGTAGAGGTAATATGTAATAAAGGCTCTTGTCAAGATAGGATTCATAAGAGTACTTATTCAGATAAATCCTCGTCATATTTTGGTGGTATATATGCAGGAATAGAGGGCTAGCTAATGATTAAAAAAAATACAATTTGGGCAAGGGGTCATTTTCAACTTGGCAACCTGTACCAAGTGGAGTACCCCCAGAATAAAGGGATTATTGATACATATTAATGAGCTGAATGAATGAAGTGAATATACAATCATCAAGTTTGAAGACGACACAAAAACAGAGGGAACAACAATAACTGAGGACGAAAGAAGTAAGCTACAGCAGAATAACGACAGGTTAAGTCATTGAGAAAATCTTAGCAGATGAACATAGCGTGGAAAGATATAAAATTGTGCACTGTGGCAAAAATAGAGGAGCGGAATATTATCTTAATGGAGAAAGACAGTCGAAAACTGCTGCATAGAGGATTTCATTGTCTTCGTGCATAAATCATTAAAATACTGGAGTATAAGTTCAGCTCATAATAGGGAAGAAAAATGGAACGTTGGCCTTAATATCAAAGGGAATTGTATATAAAATTAGGAAAATTTTGCTAAAACAACACAAGTGATCAATTAGACTTTACTTAGTTTACTGTGTACAGTTTGGTTTCCTTCGAAAGAAGGATGCATTGGCTTTGAAGGCAGTCCAAAGATGGTTCACAAGTTTGATATCAAGCATGGATTTATTTTATTATGAGGACAGGTTGGGTAGATACACATTGGTGTTTTAAAGATTAAGAGGCAAGTTTATTGAAGCATATAAGATCTTTAATGCACTTGACAGAATATGTATTGAGAGGGCATTTCCCTTTGAAGGAATGCCGAGGGTCAAATGGGCATAGTCCAGAATGAAGTTGCCAATTTCAGACAGAGATGGGAAGAATTTCTTTTCCCGGATTCTTTTACCGCAGAGAGTTTTAGCTAAATGTATTCAAAGATGAGATTGATCTATTTTCATCAGTAGTGGAATCAACGGTATGGGATAATGGCAGGAAAATGGAGTTCAGAATTATCAGATAATGTAACTGAATGGGAGAGATGGACAGAATGACTTAGGTCTGTTCCTACCTTTTGTGGTATTTGCTTAAAAAGAGCTTCCTTTTGGATTATGTTCAGCGTGGAATGTTTGGACCAAGGGTCTACTTCCGTGCTTTTCGACTCTATGACTGCAGATCATATTCATTGCGGGGATGTTTCTCAATGTCGATTTTGTCTGGAAAAAAGGACATTTTCCCCTACCTGGTGATTTCTCGTCTATGCAAATCAGTTACGGGAAAATGAGCTGGAGCGGTTGCACAACATTAGGTATTGACCCGTGAACGAGGTCCAGAAGCGCAACGTTTGTCATGAGCCAACGAGTACAGAAGAGGATATCTTCTCATGGTATGTGAGGCTGGTTTAAAACGAAACATTTTAGCATATCCTGCCGATGAGCAAAGTTTGTCTGGGAGTGTAAGTTACACTTAGGGATTTCTTCCCCTATAGAGGTTATTACAAATGCATATTGCAAAGGTTGCTTCATATTTACTCCAACATCCACAACTGATCTTCTTAAAAATTTCATTTGAAACACAAGCACAATGTAGACAGGAGCTGGTGCAGGTCATTTGAGCCTTCAAGCCTTTTCCATCGTTCAACCCAATGAGGTTCATTGACACGAATTTGGTTCACAGAAATCTATCAATCACTGACTTGGACATAGTGAGTCAACAATCACCGCTTTTTCTGGGGGAGAGTCGAACGATTCACAAATCTTCCACACACAAAAAAATTCTCATTGGTGTCTGACATAGCAAGTCCCTTGTTATGAGAATTTGATCTTGTGTTTTTAGAGGGGACATCTCTTCAGCACCTATCCTGTAAAGCCGCTTAAAATCTGACGTGTTTTAATGAGGTCTTTTGTCATATTTCTCACCTTGTTACGAGAATGTTTCGCAAAATCATCGAAAATTAGAATAGGAGTCGACCTGCTTCACCATTTATTATTATGATGACTGATCATCCAACTTATTGCCCTCTCCTCACTTTCTCATTAATGTTTGACCCCTTTCGCTCGAGCACTATATCGATTGTCTTCTTGAAAACATGAAATGTTTTGGCCTCAACCACCTTCTGTGTGATTGAAGTTATCCTCAACTCGGTCGTAAATGATCTATCCAAAATCCTCTAGACTGTAATACAGGTTCTGCACTCCTTAATTATCACGAACATCATCCCTGAGTTTAACCTGTCTTGTCTGTTAAAATTCTTTGAACTTTTATGAGACACCACTCCCCCCTACCCCCAACCTCCAGGCTTCTAAACTCTTGTGAATTTGAAAATTTGATCCAATCTCTCTTCATCCATCAGTCCTGTCATCTCAAGAAATCAGACTCATTAATTTTTGTTAACTACTAACTCAGATAAAGGAACCAAAACTGCACGAAATACTGGAGGTGCGCTCTCGCCAAGGCCTGTGTCCAACTGTAGCACGAAATCCTTGCTCCTGTACTCGAATCCCCTCGCTATGAATGCTAACTATCTATTTGCCTTCTTCACCGTTTGCTGCACCACGTTTATATCATGAGGTACCTGTTTGTTTCAGGTCCAATCCAGTATACTAAAAGAGCCGTTAAACAGGTGGATTACAGAAAAAAGTCAACATCCAGAAACTACTTCTCCGAGTGTACCCTAACCAATATTCCCTTTAAGAACATTTTATTTCTCCTTGATTGTCATTTAATTTTATCATCGAATCAATTCCTACCTCCCATTTTGTAACTAGGAGGATATAAACGGCCAAACATCAATGAAAGTTGTGGCATTTTGTTTTTTTTTTAAATGTAATGACTTTGTTCTGATCTGGATTGTTTTTGCCAGAAAGGGTGATAATAAAAGAATTAGTGGGTAACTTTCAAAAGAAAGTTGCACTTGTTCATAAAGCAACAATTTGCAGGGAATAGGAAAAGTGCAGGCAAGACAGAATATCAACCTGAAGCATTAACTTTATTTCTCTCCACCAATGCTGACTTGCCTCCTGAGAATTACCAACATTACTTTTCACCACAGCTTTACGTATTGTATCTGTCAATAAAACAACCAATTACCGCAGAATGAATAAGGATTCCACTTCCCCCCCCTCAATATTTAAATATGAAATAGGATTACCCTCATCAAATCCTCCACTATCAACAGCGCGGGGTCACCATTGACCAGAAACTAAATTATACTAGTTATATAAGTGCTATGGTTACAGATGCAGGCTAAGAATTTTGTAGCTAGTAACTCAAAAGCCTATCTAACATCAAAAAGCCGCAGGGCAGACTTTTGACCGAACAGTCTCTATTTGCTTGGATGAGTGCAGCTCCAACAACGCTCAAGAATCTTGACACTATCCACGACAAAGCAGCCCGCTTGAATTGCTCCACATCCACAAACAGTCCTTCCACCAGCGACGATCTGTAGCAACCATCTACAAGACGCACTGCAGAAATTCCACAATGCTCCTCAGACTGAACCTTCGAAACCCAAGGCCACTGTCATCTAGAAGGATAAGGACAGCAGATGCATGGGAACATCGCAAACTTCAAGTTCCCCTCCAAGCCACTCACCATCCTGACTGGAAATACATTGCCGTTCTTTCAGCGTCACTGCTTCAATGTTCCGGGACTCCCTTCTGAACAGCACTGTGCGCCGACTTACATCAAATTGTTTGCAGCGGTTCAAGAAGGCAGCTCACCACCACCTTCTCAAGGGCAAGTCGCGATGGCACATATTTGCTGATCGAGCCAGTGAAAATGTCATCCCATGAATAGATAACACAAATACTAGCTTTCAACGTTTGAGGAATTCCATTCACTTGGATCCCGGTATGTCTGTGAGCTTCGACTGCCACCTAACGTCCATGTTGAAGTGAATTAATTCTGTTGATGTGAAGCATTACCTGCGTTTGAAGATGCATTAGTGGATCAACTGAAGTGTAAACTGTTCCTCGCCAGATCTATTTGTCACTTTTCCAGAAGGTGTCCCCAGTCCCTCGAGGGTGTCTTGTACAGTATTGTGAGTGAATGCTGCCTCCATGTTGTGAAACCACAACCTGAGGAAAGGCTTGAAGGCATATTGCAGCTGCAGTGTCACACACCAGTTTTCCTGCTCAGCAGGAGGGGAAGTGGAGTGTCCAAGATTACTCAAATGCCCCTGTAGTAGGCCCCTTTCTCAAAGGTTGTCCTGGGGTATTAGACCATAAGACCATAAGACACTCCCCGCACTCCCCGTAGCCCTTGATTCCTTGCGAGATCAAGAATTTATCAATCTCTGCCTTGAAGACATTCAACGTCCCGGCCTCCACTGCTCTCCGTGGCAATGAATTCCACAGGCCCACCACTCTCTGGCTGAAGAAATGTCTCCTCATTTCAGTTCTAAATTGACCCACTCTAATTCTAAGGCTGTGCCCCGGGTCCTAGTATCCCCACCTAACGGAAACAACTTCCCAGCGTCCACCCTTTCTAAGCCATGCATTATCTTGTAAGTTTCTATTAGATCTCCCCTCAACCTTCTAAACTCTAATGAATACAATCCCAGGATCCTCAGCCGTTCATCGTATGTTAGGCCGACCATTCCAGGGATCATCCGTGTGAATCTCCGCTGGACACGCTCCAGTGTCAGTATGTCCTTCCTGAGGTGTGGGGCCCAATGATATTGACTTTGCTAACACAAAATGCCGCCACTTACCTTGAAATTAAGCTGATTTACTGATTGTATGGCCCGGAACGGGACTCCTAGCGACGTCAACGAGGCATTGGAAGCGGAGTCGGGACCTCCTGGGGCATTGATTGGACATGGAACTGAGACTCATTGCTGACCGGAGACTGGAACACCTTACAGAAACCCCGTAGACCTTAAGAAAACCTGAACTAGTGCCTCACAAGAAGGACTGTAAAGTTGGACATTATTTCTTACGTTTCTGCCTTATATTTTTCTGTCAATTGAATGCAAGATGAAGCTCGAATTAAGTAATTTTTTTAATTCATTTTTTAATCCAAAATGGTGCCGGATTGTGGCGACAAAACACTTCTCACTGTATTTTCCCAAGTATATGTCACAATAAAATAGTTCATCATTCCTCTTAGGTGGCTCTGATTCTAGATACATTCCCCCAACAACTTGCGCAGAAATGTTATATAACACAACTTTGGAGCTAGTGAGATGGAGCGCCAGCCTCTTGGTCTAGAGATAATATATCCACTGTATCACAAGATAACTCTAGCTCTGTTCGATCAGTTCTGGGATTATTGGATAGACTTGAATTTAAACAGCATCTTCGATCGAAGACCGCAATATTGCAAATAGCTTGAGAGATGATGAAGTACTTTCAAATAATACTTAACTTTGCAACTTAAGACATGGAGGACTATATTTGTTCATTGTCTATTCATTACAAACTCCCGTGTTGATGACGGGATATTATTTTTTATTGTCGGCGTCAGTTGAGGGATAAATATTTTCCGGGTCAAAGAGAACTTGGCTGGGTTTCCAAGTTGCACCGTGGAATTTGCTACATGAAAGGGAAGAGGAAGGGTTCCTGTTCAATGTCAAATCTTAAAGATGGCGCCTCCAACAGTTGAGCATTCTGACTGCGCATTCTGTTTGTGTCATGCGTCTCCGCACCAGTAAGTGGCAATATTTCACCACATACAGTTCATTCCCAAGATAATGAAGCAAGTTTGCATCGTTACACCTGGATTTGTCTCAGAGGTGTCTGTAATGTTTCCTAAAACTTCCAAAAATTATTTCAATGAGTCTAAAATTTCAATAATCTGAGATCTTCTACGAACTCATCACTTTTCTGTGGAGTCCTAGCTATGTGTTAGGTATTGACGCACAGAACGGAAGACTTTTAACTCAAAAAACATTGTCACTAGCATACATGTTTTATTCTATTTCTTGTCATGACAGCATAAACAAGCAACGGGTTTCTTATTTTAGCTTCCAAGTGTTGCATTTATATTCAGTCAACGAGGCCGCAATGACGATCATTGCATTTTATTTCCTGTCCCAAATTTGATCCACTCACGTCCTTTCTGGTCCCCATAAATATCAGGGAAAGACCGTGGAACGTCCAGGCCTGTGGGACAGGTCTGAAATCGTGGTTTTACCTTTGGGAAAGCGGTCCCAATTTAGTCACAGCATTCGGACCGAATGGCGAATCAGCTGATGAAACTGTAAGCCGTTCAGGACAGTAGAAAGCTGCCGAAGTCTTGAGGAGGGTCGATTTAGAATTCGCCAGCAGCCTCATCAATATTTACACTCCATAAGGTGCTGGTATAGCACATAGAAAACAGAAGGAAGAATAGACCACTGGGCCTTAAACGCCTGCGCCGACATCCGATAGGATCTTGGTTGATCATTCAACTCTGCACCCTGTTCCTACTTTTCCCCCACTTCCTAGTCCTAAGACCTCATTTGAATAAGTCCTTGTCGAAAATGATCAACGAGTTGGCATCAACTATTTTCCTTGGAGAGGAACGCACAGGCTCACCACTCTCTGCGTGAAGAAATTTCGCTTCAACTTTGTCCTAAAGAGCCTACTCCGTATCCTTCGACGATGGCCCATGCAGAATGACAGTGATTAACGGAGGAACGTCGCTGAACCAGTGAAGGAACGGCGATATATTTCCAAATGAGGATGGAGCATGGTTTAGAGGGATCTCGCAGATGGTCGTGTTTCTACGCCGCTACTGCCCTTGAACTCCTACGTTTTTGATGGATTTGGAAAGTGCTGTCCAGGAGATACGTGTGCTACAGTTCAGGACGGTTAGACCTGACAGTTTTGCCGTATTCCCACTTTCAGGGTTTTCTTGTTTCACCCTTCCCAGTCAAATTTCGAAGTGCCTCCATTCGTTTTTCAACTGAGTCCGAATTCTGCAGCCATTATAGAACGAAGAACAAAGAAAATTACAGCACAGGAACAGGCCCTTCGGCCCTCCAAGCCTGCACCGACACCGACATGCTGCCTGTCACAACTAAAACCCCCTACCCTTCCGGGGACCATATCCCTCTATTCCCATCCTATTCATGTATTTGTCAAGACGCCCTTTAAAAGTCACTACTGTATCTGCTTCCGCTACCTCCCCCGGTAACGAGTTCCAGGCACCCACCACCCTCTGCGTAAAAAACTTGCCTCGTACATCACCTTTAAACCTTGCTCCTCGCACCTTAAAAATGCTGCCTGGTCAGCGATGCCCTCATCCCGTTAATGAATTAAAAAAGTCATAAATTTATGTAGAAAGGAAACAGTCCCTGCGTCAATCCCGTCCGCTGACCGGAAATCCTAAACTGATCTAGTCCCGTTTGCCAGCATTTGGCCAATATCCCTCTAAATCTTTCCTATTCATACACCCATTCAGGATGCCTTTTAAATGTTGTAATTGTACCAGCCTTCACCTTCTCATCTGGAAGCTTATTCCATTCACACTCACCACCCTCAGCGTGAGCAAGCTACCTTTCAGGGTGCTTTTAAACCTTGCCCCTCTCATCTGAAACCTATACCTTTTCTGATGAACGGTTTAGGCCCGAAACGTCAAGTTTTCCTGCTCCTATGATGCTGCTTGACCTGTTGTGTTCATCCAGCCCCATGCTTGTTATCTCGGATTCTCCAGCATCTGCAGTACCTTTTATCTCTTAAACCTATACCTTCTAGTTTTGGACATCCTACCCTAGGAAACAGACCTTTTCTATTCATCCCATCCATGCCCCTCATGATGTTATAAGCCACCATAAGGTCAACACTCATCTACCCATACTCCAGGCAAAAAAAGGCCAAGCCTATCCAACCTCTCCCTATAGCTCAAACCCTCCAGTCCAGTTAAAGTCCTTGTAAACCTTTTATGAACCTATTCAAGTACAACAACATGTTTCCTACAGCAGGATTGAACAATACTATAAAAGTGGCCTCACCAATGTCCTGTACAGCCGCAACATGGCATCCCAATTCCGATCCTCAATTCACTGACCAATGAAGGCAAGAGTGCCAAACGCCTTCTTCGCTACTCCTGCTACCTACGACTCCACTTTCAAGCAATTTAGCATCTGTACCTCTAGGAATATCTGTTCGGCACCATTATCTGTTTAAGTCCTCCCCTGGTTTGCTTTACCAAAATGCAGCACCTCACGTTTATCTAAATTAAACTCCATCTGCCACTCCTCGGCCTATTGGCCTATTTGATCCAGGTTCCATTGTATTCTGAGATAATTTGCAACATATGACGCGTCAATTTGACTTTAATTAGCCTGGTATGTGTTAAAATGTATGGTATCTAGGCATATCGCCGATGCCGTTAAAAGATAACAACATTATTGTGTGGTTTAGAGCGACAGGCAAACCAAAAATGACAAATTTCTTTTCCTGAGGAATATAACTTAAGCATGTGGTGTTATACATCAATAGGCTAATCCGCAATAAAGGGAAACCTTTCAGTTGTATGTTGCACTGAACCTATGGTTCTTGTTAATGAGATAATAGAATAACTCACTCTTGTTCACATACATTTCAATTATTGTGCCATTTCGCTTTTTACTGTAAGTAAATAAACAATTTTAATTTTGTCTCATTTAATAATCAAATACATTTCACAGGCAAAAATATGGACTGTGACAATAAAGATTATGCGCAGCTAAAGTTGCATGCTTCCTCTTAATTTGTAATTCTAATTTCTACCCTTCATCCCGTGCGGTGTTGTCCAGTTTCCTCACTTACTTAAATATATCGCAACCCCCTTGATTCGTTGTTAAAATCTCAAGTTTTCTTTGTTTTCAGGTGCTATGGACAAAGTGGATTCTGCAGACGGGGCTAATTTCAACCCTTTGGTGCGTAAACTTACAAGTACTGAAAACTAGGCATAAAGTATGCTTTCTGCTAATGAGATATAATTTAGGTAATGCAGAAAGCGCACGAAATGTGCCATGGGCATTAATTTCGCCAACAGGCATATTGTGCAGTATCTTCCAACTGATGCATTTGAAAGTCCATTTGTACAATGACATCTTCACTGTCCTCATCAATCCTCTCTGTGATGTCGATGAATTTAGCCAATTAGTAAAACACAATTTTTCTTCTCCAATTCCGTGCAGATTTTATTTATTAGCCTATACCATCCCGAAATGTTGGCTATGTTTGTTGCGGAGAATTGACTGCAATTCCTTTCCCTCACCCGATTGTAATTAGCTCGTGGATTTAGACTCGTGGTTAAAGCAAAAACGAAACAAGGGTGTGCAATGTGCAGAACCGCAGCCACTTCACAGACAAGGTTGTATTGAAAGATTGCAGTTGACCCCAAGGGAATTTCAACTTCTGCCCAAGTCATGAAACTTGGATACATACCATCTGCCTCAAAAACGTTTGCATACAGACAGCCCAAAGTTACTTCAAACATTCCCTCGAAAAATTAGATATTGAAGTTATGGATGATAACATGATCAACTTCTGAAACCTTCACCTCTCTGACTCTCCCGAAGCCTCTCATTTAAAATACTTTTCTTTTCATGTAAGAACTGCCATTATTTTGGGAGCCACGGCATGAACTAACTCGACCTATGTACATTTTTACTGCTATATTGGTAGGGTCCTCATCTTTGGGGAAAAAAGTGTTCATTGGATATCTTGCCCATGCCCTTTGTCTCCACAAGTGTATTCCCTTTATTGTCTTTGATCAGTCGTAACTACCCTCGTCTCAACTACCTTCCCAGGCAGTGCATTTCACGCTCTCACCACCCTCCAGGTGAAAACGTTTTTCCTCTAAATCTCCTGCCATCCACGTTAAATTTGTTATTGACCCTTCAACTCACATGTGATTTCTATTTACCATTTCCACACCCCTCATTATCTTATATCAGGTCAACCTTCCCTGTTCCAAAGAAAATAACCAGAGCTTTTCCAGCCTTCCTTCTCAGCCAAAATGCTCCATCCGAGGCAACATCCTGGTGAATCTCCTTTTCGCCACTCCAGTCCATCTCATTCTTCCCATAGGGTGGTGGCCAGAACTGCACACGGCACTCCATCTGTGACCTTCCCAAAGTTATGTATAGCTTAAGATAACTCACTCGTCTTGTAATCTGCCACGACTGATAAAGATAAACATCCCAAGTGCCTTCTGAACTAACCTGTTAACCTGTCCTACCACCAACACGGGTCTGTTGACAAGCACCCTAAGATCTCTCTCTCTTCCTCTGAACTTCCCAGTATCCTGTCATTCATTGAGTGTTCACTTGTCTTGCTCCTGCTTTGAAAGTGCATCACCACACATTTATTAGAGTTACATTTCATTTGCCCAATTGATCTGCCCATCTGACTAATCCGTTTATATCCCCCTATATTCTCACACTTCCTCCTCACTGTCAACAACTTAGCCAAACTTTGTGTCATCCGCAAAATTACTTGTCATCCCACCCATATTTACATCTACATCATTAGTTAATATCACAAACGATAAAACATCCAGAAATGATCCCCGTGGTACACCACTGCATACCAGGCTGCAGCCACACAGCCTTCTACCATTCACTTTGTCGCCCCATTAAGTCAATTTTGGATTAATTAGCTTTTATCCTCCTTATCAGTTTCCCACATGGGACCTTGTAAAAGGCCTTGCTAAAATCAATATAATATATCATCAGCCCTGCTCTCACCTAAACACCTCGTTGAAAAATTCTGCCGATTTGTTTGGCATGAACTCCCTCTGACAAAACCATGCTGACAATCCTTGCCTTTCTAAACAGAGATTAATTTTACTTTCACTGTTTTCTACAATAATTTTCCTGTCAACGATGTTAGACTTGCTGGTCTGCACTTCCCTTGTCTACCCCTACCACCCTTCTTGTGAAGTGGAACTGCATTAGCTGTCTTCTGGGTCCCTGGTATCTCCCCTGTGGCAAGGGGCGATTTAAAAGTTTGGGTTAGGGCCGCTATACTTTCCTCCTTCATGTCCCAAAGTAGCTTAGAATACAAATCACTCGGACCTAGGGATTTGTCTCCTTTTAAACCCGCCAAAAACCTTCAAAACCTCCCTGCTTCTTAGTTTGCTCAAGCACTTCACAGTGCATCTTCTGGAATTCTGTACTTACATACCCTTTTCCTCAATAAAGAAAGGTGTTTAAGTATTCATTTAACACTCTGCCAATGTCCGCTGGCTTCGCACATGCATTACACAGGTCCCTAAATTTTTATCATAGTAATTCTAGGTATGTCAAAGAGAACCATACCGTGTTATTCATTTGAGCCGTTATTCAGAATATCCCGTAGAAATCCATTCTACCAAACACAGGATGAAACCACTGATAACGTTGAGGAAATAGGTACCCAGTAGTAAGGGTTGACTGGTGGAATTGCTGTCAGATTCTTTTTTTGATGATGCTGGTAGAAAATGAACGGCGTTGTTATGGAGAAACGTTGAATTATTGCAATATGTGCTGACGGACAGGATGACTGCACTCAGATCATTGTGGTTTCTACAACACATCGACGTGGATTCGTAAAGGTTGAGTTATATCTCACAAAACAGTTGAACCTTTTTTGAGGAAGTATATAAATTAGGGGACCAGAGAATGCCTATCGATGTAGCTTACGTGGAGTTCAAGAGAGTAATTAATATGTGACATAAAGCCCATTGATTAGTTAAATCGTTGAGCTGCTTAGGTGACATTTTCAGAACTGTTTGAATAAAGAAGTTAAGGGTAACGAGTCTCCTCTCGAAATAAAGGGCACTGATGTAAGTCGTGTTCGGAAAACATCTGAAATACTGAAATACAGCCTATTTCTGAAGAAGGGTCCCGACCCGAAACGTCAACTTTCCTGCTCCTCTGATGCTGCCTGGCCTGCTGTGTTCTTCCATCTCCACACTTTGTTATATCTGAAATATTGTTTCACCTACACCGGGGAAAATATGAATTAAGTTTGGGCAAAGTGCGTTAAATTTTAAGGGAACTCGTTAACATAGAGTTCCTTTCAATAGCTGCAATTAAGGTGTGATTTAATAGTGATTCTTAGTTTTCTGTTTAAAGCTATTGGTAGGATATATGGAGAAGACTTTATTTGTCCAATGATGGACAGTCTAGAATGAGGGGCTGTAACCTGAAAATCACAACCGGGCAACTCAGCAGAGATGTGTGTTAACACATTTCCCAATTCCAACGAAGGAGCGATGTCAAATTCTATTCAAAAGCAGTAGGTACGAGTCAATTATTTTACAATTAGTGCAACGCATTTTCCCAGATGATGATGTTAAAGAATAAAGGATACTTAGCATATCTGGCAGTGCCTTTGAGGAGAGAGGAACAAATAGAAAGTTTCAGCTATCTGCTTTTTATATCAATTCCTGAAAGAGGGAAACAAATGTAAAGCCATGCAAAGTATACACTAAAATGAGAAAATATACATTTTGAATAAACTGGTTTTGGACCACTTTGGAAACAGCATGCAAAAGTCAATACTATTCAAATAAGATCCACCAAGATGCATCTTCTTTACTGCATATGCTAATCCAATACGTTGACAAGCCCCAAACACAAAGCTCGTCAAGCAATTGTGAGTTTGGAAGTCAACAGTAATCCGATTACTTTAAGAGTGTTACACGTTCCAAGAAGTAAGTGGCCGTTTGGCACTCACTGACATAACACAGACTTCTTTTGAGTCTTTTCCCTGCCTCAGATCTCACTTCCCTTCACTCTTGCAAAAATGTTTCAACTCTCATGACTTCCAGTTCAGTTGGGCGTTATTAACTGAATGTCCTTGCTCTACAGCTGTTGCCTCACCGACTGAGTGTTTATCCTTATTTCGTCTGTCTTTAATTTACGCTTTTAGTATATGCAGAATACAATTGGTTTGCATTCCGTTTAATACGAAAGGCTGTTTGTATTTAACCTGACCCTGATTTCACAAGTTTACACATCAGCAAGAATTGTCAAGTGGAATTTGTGGCTTGACAGCAAGTTAGCACATCTCCGGTGCTGTTGGTTTCGCAAATGTTGTAAAAGCACAGATTTTATTCAGGAAGCTATAGGCTGAATATTTGCCTGGTTGCACACATATATATTCCAGAAACATGTGTAACCGTATTGAAGCCAGCAACCATAGAACTACGTAATGTTCGTAACAATTATATCATGAAGTTAATCATTCAAGAAAGATATTTCTGCTCTCTCAGGAACGGAACACTTGGCAGAACTCCATTCACACCTTTGGAGTAAACGGACCCCACTGTGTCTATCACTCGATTTGGTGAACTCTATTCTCCAGTTCAGCAGCATCATTCTCTCAATCTCAGGAATTCTCATATCCTCCAGAAAAATAGTTTTGGCCATGTGTTTTTGAAAGGATCAGGCATTGTCAACTGGACACAGACATCTCAATTGTGTAAGGTAGTGGTATTACATCTTAAACTTGATATTGATTAGCTATGGGTATGATTACAAGCTAGGTAATAATCGTCCTTTTGCTTTTTATTTTGGTGAATGCTTCTTCAACGAGGAGACACGATAAATATTGAACATTCAAGCCTTGTGAAAAATCCTTCTCTTCACCAAATATGCCTGTTGCAAATTTATCGTTACCTACAATGGTCGTTGCTTCCTCTTGCCTTAAACATCCCGCCGAACAACCATGGCATGGAATTCGCTCGTTGGCTCGCCCAGCGGCTGCATGCATCTTATTCATTCTTTAGAAGTGGACACTGGTTGTTGACCCCCATGGTCTTCTTAGAAGATAACACGAGTCTTTCAGTCACTGCAGTCAGTATGGTGCAGCAACTCACAAAAGGTTGCTGTCTCTTGGAGGTCAAGGAGATAGGCGATCTCCCTCTCCATTCTGATCTCCACACAGAGAAATAAAGTGGCAGCACGGTGGCTCAGTGGTCAGCACTGTTGCCTCACAGCGCCAGGAACGCCATTTCGATCCCACCCTTGGGCGACCGTCTGTGTGGAGTTTGCATATTCTCGCCGTGTCTGCGTGGGTTTCTTCCGGGTGCTCCGGTTTCCTCCCACAGTCCAAAGACTAGGTGGTCTAGTTGCGCTAAATTGTCCCATAGTGTCCAGGGGTGTGTAGATTAGGGGGATGGGTCTGGGTGTGAGGGCCGGTGCGGACTGGTCGGGCCGAAGGGCCTATTTCCGCTCTGTAGGGATTCTATGAGTGACGTATTCTTCTTTCCAGGGTGCCGAGCAGGAGTCAGTGAGACATAAATTATTTTTCCTGAACTGATTTATGAGTCAGGCCGGTAAAAATACTCGAATTCGGTTTATGTTTTTGTTTAGAATATGGCAACAAAATGCAGCATTGACCATTTCAAGATACAGACCCCTAACATTAAGGATCATAAGCCGCCATTTCTGCCACCTCCAACCGAAGCCACCACATATTCCCTGCCCCTCCCTTGTCAGACAATGCCAGGGACATTCCCTCCAGGATATCTTCGTCCCACACCTCCACGGCACGTTCCAATGCAATCGCAGAATGTGCAACACCTTCCCATTTAATCTTTCACTCCTCAATATCCAAGGCAGCAGACATGCCTTCCTGATGAAGCAGGGATTTACGCGCACATCACTCATTCGAGTCTTACTTTATTCGCTGCTCACAAAGTGGTCTCTACATTGGTCAGACAAGACTCAGACTTGGCAATCACTTTGCAGAGCACCTAATTTCCATCCACAAAAATGACCCTGAGCTTCATGTTGCCTACACTTCAAAACACCTACCAAACTCCCTGGTCAGCATCTCTGTCTCCAGCATGCTGCAATATTCCAGCAAAGCTCTGCACAAACTGAAAGAACAGTACCTTATCTTCTGCTTGGGACTCTGTGACCTTTCGGACTCGATATCGGGTTCATCAACTTTAGGACCTGAACGCCTTCTCCCATACCTTCACCCCAACACCCACACACCACATGGACGGCTACCACAATCAAGCCATTGTCAGCTACTACTGGTCCCCATGAGCAGCTATTGATTCTCTCGGGATGACTACTACCCATTTGCTTGTCCAAATGTTGTTCTCCTTCTCTGGACTCCATCTTCACTTATCGTTTACTCTTTCCTCTTCCTCCCATTCCATGTTCAGCACATATCCCAATCATTTCCGAGCTACGATCAGTTCTGAAGAAGGACCACTGGGTCCAGCAATTTTTGTTTATGTTTCGAAAGGGGAGGTTCATTGCATTGATTTTTTTTGTGCTGAATGTTTGATATTATAACAGATTTACTAAATTCTCTTGAAAATTCTAGACTTTCAAGGCATAAGAGGTGATCCGAATAATAAGGAAGACACTGAAAGTGCTTGTTAAGATAAACAGTGAGTGGTAATTTCCCCTGTCTGGCATAATATGTGTGTAAACTCTCAGGATATGCAGTGTCACTTAGAATTGAGAGATGGAAAAATTCTTTGTTCAGAGACTTCAGAATACTTAAAATTCTCTACCCCAAATAATTATGAATTCTTCATCGTTCATATCAATTGAAGGCATGGTCAGATTTTATTAATTTCTCAGATAATCAAAGGATATGGAGGGCTTGTGGGCAAGTGAAGTATGATAAATTTTCAGCACTGACTGTATTGCACAGCAGGCCAAATTCGAAGATATGGCTGGTCCATTTCAATTGCATTTCCTCATACTTTTGTATTGTAGGTTTCTCACGAGGAGAATTTCTTTCAGTTAACATTTAAATCCTTGGATTGCTTTAATATATGAATTTCATGAAATACTCAATTTCAGTTGAATCAGGATGAGAAAAAAATGAATGGCTGTGTAACGAACATGCAACAAACGTAATTCTCACAAAGGAAAATGTGCAAAGAGATGTAAGTTCTGGTTTTAACCGGAAACTTAATCCCAATACCTATTTATACGTTTGAAATTTTAACTATTCAAGTAACATGAGATTCAGAAAGCTTAATTTTTAAAGTAGTATTTAACAAAACAGAGAAAAGACTGTATGGGTGTACTCCAGTCATTGATTTTCGGTTCAGTTTAGACTTCATGAGGCAACATTGGGTCTCATGTCTCTCCACGACACTTCTGTTGTCTTCCATCTCTCATTGGGCTGCCGGTCGCGCAAACTTTAGTTTCAAGTTCTCAGATTGTTTTTTAATCACCGAAAGTTGCTGTTTAGTAACTATTTTGAGGTCAAAATCGACTGTATGTTAATGATTTTATTACATTCTGATTGGACTAGTTGAGGCGAAGCCAAAGCTTAATTTGATCAAAGGATGTGTGATCAATCTGTGATTGGCCCTTGAGGATGATGGACATTCACCGATGTCATCGCCCTCCCATTAGACCCTGATACCTTCCCTTTGACGCCAATTATTTGCAGAACCGTCCTTCTGATAGCTGTTAATGCATAAATACTTGTTAATTTTGAATGATATTACATAATGCAATCCTTGCCCATTTCTCTAAGATATGTTATGTGTTTCCAGACCATCATGATTAATATTTTGACTTCTTTGCCCCCATTTTGTTTAATTGCTTCAAGTGCCTCAATTAATCTAACACACTGCAATGACTATTTCCTAATAGATGTCATTTCCTAGGCTTTTTTCTTTCTACCCATGGTTGCTGTTTTTTTATTTAAAATACAGTCAGGAGCTATCCTTGCATATTCAGTTACTGCCTAGTTCTACCGGACAAAATATATCCACAAACTTTAGTACTCCACCATTCCATAGGATTACTGCAGGTCTGATTCTCCTCACACCTACTTTCTTGCCCCCTCCTCCTCCTGACCAAGAACTTATCTGTCTCAGCTTTAAGGATACATAAGGACTTTGCACTCCACTCCCCTTCCCCCAACCCCGCCACTCCTTACAGCTCTCTGTGGCAAGGAACTGCAAAGACTCGCCACCCTTGAGAGAAGAGATTTCTTATCGTAATCTTAAATTCGCGCTTCTTTATTCTGAGACTGCGTTCTGTGGTTCTACAGCCTCCCACCAGGAGAAATATCCTCTCAGCATTTAAATAAAACAAAGAATTGCGAATGATTCAAATCTGAATAGAAAAGGATCATTGGACTCAAAACGTCAACTCTAGTTCCCTCCACAGAGGCTGCCAGACTAGCTGAGTTTCTCCAGCAATTGCTGTTTTAATTTCTCTTAGCATTTACCCTGCTGAGACTCTTAACAATCCTACATATTTCAATGAGGCCACTTCTCATTCTTTTGAACTCCACAGTGTAAAGTCCCAACCTGTTCATACTTTGCTCTTATGGATAGATCAAGTACTTTCCTGTCTTCTCTGATTATTGCAATGCGCAGATGAACTTTTTTTCCATATCTGACGGTGGCTGTGCTATAATCCAGAAAGTGTATTTTTTCCTCTTTCGGGGACAAATGGGACAATGGATCTGACGCTGCCCCTTTCTCCCCAGACTGATGGAAAACGTTGTGAGACTCATCCATCCCCCTGCCATTAGTTCTGAGTATTTAATGAGGTGGCCATTTCCCACTCTGGGACTAATTGAAGTAATTCTTCCACATGTTCATGTTCGTCAATTGGGACTCGGTGGTGCAGTGTGCCAGTAAATAGCCTTTTCCTTTGTAAAAGCTTTGGCTGGACACAATCCTTTCCACTATGGCACTAGTGGCGCAGCGTATCAAGCACTTTTATTTTCCCATCTGTGGGACTGGAATGTGATTGTGGGATGAACAGGGGTAAATTAACCAACCTAATACTTTTCATGAAACTGTCCAGAGAAGTTATTATACACTTGCACAGCAAGTGGGATTCCAACACAGACCTCCGGTATTCCCGCACCCTGCTCGGTCTAGCGCACCTCCACTCCTGTTCTCACTTACCATCCACAGTCCTCACTCTACCTCCGTCCTACAACAACCTCATCCACGCATCCTTCCTGTCCTCATTATAACGAAACCCCCATCTGACCTCCTGCGACATCCACCGCACCCTCAATTCTCCAATCCTCCTTCATAGCCTTCCCGCCCTCACAACCTCCTCATCTTCACTCCCCCATTCTCCTAAACGGCCTGTACGTCCTCTCTCCCCCATCCTTGCGGACAATATTCCCTGTCCTTACTGCTCCCATCCTCTCTGCCCGCCATTCCACCTTCATTGGGCCTCCATGTCCTGGGTCCCCTCATGCTCTCACTCCCTCGTTCCCCCTATCCTAGGTGACCCATTATCATTCCCCCTTGTCCTGGGTCACCCGATCATCACCAATAAGCCCCACTCCCCGTCCTGCATGACCACCACCCTCTATATCCCGTGTCCTGGGTGCCCCCCACTATCACTACATGTCCTGTGTCACCTCCAGCCTCTCTCACCCTGTCATGTGTACGCCCACCCCAACTTTCCAGCCAAGCCTCGGTCCTGGGTCTGCCCATCCTCACTCTTCTCTCACTTCCACTGAACACCGTTTCAAACCACCGTGCTTCTTCTCTGCGCACGCGCATGTGACATCGTTCGAAACCGAGGCGTTCACCCACCGAATCGGCGCACGCGAGTTACGCGGCGCACAGTACGCATGCGTCGGCAAGCGCAGCCTCTCAACAGGGTCAAACAAAACCAGAAATTGCTGGAGAAACTCAGCAGGTCTAGCTGCATCGGTGGAAAAGAAACTACAGTGAAACTTTTGAGTCCAGTGACCCTTCATCAGAACTAAAAGTATCCCTGTTCGTATTGACTATTGCAATACAACTGGTTTGACGGGGAAGTGACCAATCAACAGGCTATTTGTTTGTACCATGGCCTCTAGCACCCAAAAACCAGCTTAACAAAAAAGCCACGAGTCGGCATGGATGCAAAAGTTTTGACTGTGTAGCTCCAAAGAAGGGCTCGTCTCGTGAGTGCTTGCAGCTCGTTCTTCTGCAGCCAGAAGCTTTGTACTAGTTTCGAATTCAGCGTTCCTCAGAAACGCCTTCATTTACATTGGGTGAAAATGTTTGACTGGAGTTCTTCCAGATGTTGATTCGGTGGACCCCAACAGGTCTACAACTCAGTAGGTCCACCCATCCTCCCGTTTAAAACGCAATAAAATTATGTACATTAGATCATTCATTAGAATCATTCGTTGGAATATTTCATTAGCACTCTATCTGATTGAGCGAACTGCAATGGCTCAGTTTACAGATCAGACAAAAAAAATCTTGAGATTGAGTACTATTAAATATTTATAAAGCTCTACTTCGTTAACCTGATCACAGTGGCCCAGTTCTAGGCATTTTATTTCTCAGTCAGAACGTGGTTATTTCACTTCCTAACCCAGAAACTCGAACATCAATCCGACGCCTTACGGAGCTCTGGGTTCAAGTCCATTCTGTACAGCACAGCCAGCAAGGATATGGCGACCATGGAGGAGCCACAAGGCAGCTATCGCGGAATGACACTAGCAAGTTGGGTTATGTTATGGGAACGGTTTTTCCAGTCTAGGCACTCTTTCTCTTGAGTAACTACTCATCTAATTGAGTTATCGATGCGATTGAAGAATCTGATCTCACATACGGTAAAATAAACCCTTTACTGGGAGACTTCAGAGTGGCATCTGAGAACAGCCATCTGGAAATTATAGTTACAGAATTCAGTGAAATTGTCAAAAAGCACTTCTTCATGCAAAGGCCAATGAAAATCCGAAGCATTACCTTCCTTCAGAGAACAGAGTTGGAAGATACAAAACTGAGACACATTCCATTTGGGAAGGGCTTTGATTGTTACAGAACCGTGGTAGTTCGGTGGAGTTAGGGCACTGTTAACAATGATCCTTAGAAAAGGCTGAACTGGCTAATTCTGTACATATTCTAAGACATACGACTAAGCCAACCATAGACACAAAATAAAACTGTCCCCAGAATCTCACAGCTGTACACAATGGAAACGGAGGCAGGGAAAATCAGAAAATCCGTCTCCCCCAAAATCTGTCTCAGTTCCAAGCTTAACGAAGCAATCCTTTTTTAAGCCTTTACCAACGGAGAAAACAGAATATAGGGGCAAATTGAATGAAATAAACCTCTCAGTGCAGCAAAGCAAAAGCAAGCCCCTTTAATACTAAAAACTAAAATGAAGCAAACTTGACTTTAAGGATTGGTCACCCATCAGTGAAAATAATTTCTTCACATTTTGGCTGTGCATCTGAAATAAAAAGAGAAAAGAAGTGCAAGAAATTAAAATTAATATTTGTAAGGATCTCTTGCAATCAGATATGTTATTAGCCAACCTCAGCTTTGGAGGTGAACTCTCCAATGAATTGAGCGTTGAAATGGAAGTGGGAAAGAAATATTAAATTAAAGTTTAAATATAACTTGAATTTCATTCTGAAAAGGACAAACATATCTAAAAGTCGATTTCCGTCTCGTGAAGTGTGCATTCTGAGTGTGATTTTATGATTACCTTTGTTTTGATTAAATTCATTCGCAGGACGTGGATGTTGCTGGCTGAGCCAACATGTACTGCTCAAAGGGGAGTTCAAGAGTCAAGCACATTACGGTGGCCCTAGACTCACGTGTAAGTCTGATCCGGATAAGAGCTATAAAAGGTCACTGTGGTCATCAGTGGACTCTTAATTCTAGACTTTTTATAGAATTCGAACTTCACCATCTGTCGTGCTAGAATTGGAACCGAGTTCCCCAGAACATTACCTGGGTACAGGGACGAGTCTAATGATAATAGCATCAGTCCATGGGCTCCCCTGTGTACATATGAATGTCGAATTCGGGCTCTTTCATTTCAGTGTTCGTACCTTTGATGGGGCAGTTGCATTGGTTGAACAAAATCGCTGTGAGGATCAATCCAACTATTATCACTGCAATGATGGTCAAAAGGATATTTGTGGCATAGGCTTATTCTGAAGGGATGTGGGTGAAGGATTAAAACAAATGAAAGGAAATTACATCCCTATATTATCATTATATTCTTTATAGTTGTCGTGCTCTATTCACTCTGTGATCAGTGAATATGAAATATATTTACATAGAAACGAAAATTGGCTTAAAACTTGAAATATAAGTTTTCGGAATTAATTCACACAGCGTAACACTATCCGTTGTCGGCATACATCACAACTGAAACATATTGTTACGTGGGATTGTAGATAAACAATGTGTATGTGTCATCCTTATATTAATCCATTAAACTGAAGCCCTTACTTTGGGAGATTTCCTGACAAGTTGTAGCAGTTCTCTAAAAGAAGACGAAAAAAAGAAATGACTCGTTTAATACTTGCACTTTAGATCTTGTGGGAATCATGTTATGCAGAGACTGTCTGGTTTTCCTACTGAAAATAACTACTCCATTAGACGAGAAGAATTGTGAGTTTTTTCAGGCCCAATCGTGTAAACATTGTGGTTAGTTTATTTCTTTCGCCTCGTCAATTAGACTCATTTTATTTCAGTTCGCAGACTTTGCTAGCAAGTCATTTTTTCCCTCGTCTCATTTGTTTCCTGATAAGGTTCAAAACAGCAGAAACCTCAGACGAGTATGGAATATATGAGAGTTAACGTAAGACATAGCTGAGGGGAGCTAAAAGGGGACATGAAGAATAACTAGCAGGTAAAATAAAGGAAAACGTCAATTGTTTGCAGGTACTATAAGGGTAAAAGGATAATGAAAAAAGCAGTAAGGTTCATCAAGGACCACAGTGGTAATTTGGGCTTGGAACCAGAGGATGTACGTCCGGTTCTAAATGAATATTTTAGATCGGCGTTTACGAGTAAGAGGGATGATATAGGCCGAGAAATCAGAGGGAAGGTGTATGATACAGTTAAAGATGCTAGCACAGACACTGACGAGGCTTTGATGATCTGGCTGGATTAAAAGTAGATAAACCTCCACAGCCGGATAAAATGTATCGTGGGTTGTTGAGTGAGGCAAGGGAGGAAATAACAGGAATGCTTGAAAAAGAATTTTATTTCTTCACTGGCCAATGGAGAGTTTTTGGAGGACAGCTAATGCTGTACCATTATTCAAGAACGGAGTAAAGGATAAACCAGGAAACTACAGGCCACCACAGGCCGTCCAGACTTACCTCACTGGTGGGAAGAACATTGGAACCAATTCCAAGGGGCATTATTTCTGAAGAAGGGTATAGGCCCGAAACGTCAGCCTTCCTGCTCCTCTGATGCTGCTTGGCCTGCTGTGTTCATCCAGCTCTACATCATGTTATCTCGGGCAATATTAGCCTGCGTTTGGAGAGGCAGGTGTTAATCAAGAACACTCAGCACCGTTTTGTTAAGGTGAAGTCATGTCTGACAAACCTAACCGAATTTTTGTGTAGAAGAGGGCAATACTTTTGATGAGATCCCATATGGGAGACCAATAGAGCGTAGAATCCAACTGCGTGTTTGTGTCCAGTCAGATTCCTCGGCGGTTAGGGTTAGGATACTTGCTGTTTGTGGTTTGTATCAATGGTTTTGACTGAGCGTGGAAGGGATCATACGAGTAATTGCCAGGAGTGGAAAACAGTGAGGAGGATAGAGTTAGATATAGAAAATATAAGCGGGGTCGTCAATCAGGCTGATCAGCGGCAAATGACGTTCAAATATAACGTGATGCACTTGGGAAGGACAATTAAGGCAAGGGAATGCCTGATGAATGGTAGGTCTCTGGTTAGCATCGAGGATCAGAAGGACCTTGATGTGCATGCACAACTGTCCCTTAAGACATCATGATAGGTGTATAAAGTGAATGAGAAGGCATATAGAGTCATAGAGTTATACAGCGCAGTAACAAGCCCTTCGATCCAACGAGCCCATCTCGACCATAGTCCCAAACTAAACTAGTCCCACTTGCCCGCTCCTGGCCCATATCCATCCAAACATTTCCTATGCATATACATATCTAAATACCTTTTAAATGCTGCAACTGTGCCTGCATCTGCCACATCCTCAGGAAGTTCATTCCACACGTGAGTACCCTCAATGGGTAAAGAAAACGCTGCCTCATGTCTTTTATTTAAAGTTTCTCATCTCTCACCTTAAAAATGTGTCCCCATGTCTTGAAATCCTCTGTTCTAGGGAAAATACACCAACTGTTAACCCTATCTTTTCCCTTCGTGATTTTATGAAACTCTACAAGGTCAAATCTCAACCTCCCATTTTCAGCTAAAGAAGTCCGAGCATATCCAAACTTTCCTTATAACTCAAACCTTCCATACCCGGCAACATCCTGGTAAATCTCTTCTGAACCCTATCTTGCTTAACAATACCCGTCCTATACAGGACGATCAGACTGGATACAGTACTCCAGAAGGGGTCTCACCAATATCCTGAACAACCTCAACATGACTTCCAAACGCCTACACTCAAAGGACTGAGCTATGACGGCAAGCATGCTAAATGCCTTTTAACCATTCTGTCTATATGTTACACAACTGGGCAATTTCCCAACGTTGCTTGCATTTGTTTCACGTTCGATCTTGACTGCCATTCTTATTCACTTCTTCCTCTCATTTCCTCATTCTGCAAGTAGTTCTGCTGATCGGATTTGGATATTTCCTGTATTGAAAGTGATCGAAGAAAGTGGCATGAGCCTGATAGTTTTGAACTGACCGCTAGTTCTAGTCAGTGTCTGATAGCTAATTGTAACGTAATGGATCTGAATACCAGACATTGAGTATAAAGGCGCTCCATCTAGTAACCCCATTTGTAATATCTTCAAAGATATTACAAATTTCCGCTATGAGGTGCCCTCATCTAATTTGCATCTAATGCAAAAATGTAAATCTGCTTGCTGCCCTCAGTCCTACTTCCTCCTGTACAAACTATAAACTATCATTCTCCAAACTTTTAATCAGTCGATCAACTATTACTTAACTTAACCTGTCCTTTGTTATTCTTTCTTGTACTGTCAGGTCATCCTGCATTGAACATCTTGGCATAAGAAGCAGCTTTGAGTTTTTAAAACTCTAAAATTCCATTGATGAAAAAAAGACTTTGTTCCAAGTTGCATGTTTTTATGATTCACCTAGGAATTGTTTGTTAGCCTAGTAAAAAAAAAATCATTTGTCAGATACGATTTGCTCTTGCCCCATATTTTGTTCCATAAGTCGTGTACTCCATTTCACAATAATAGATCTCAGAATCACTTATTTTGGTGTCAGCAATTTTTAACAATGCATCTTTTGTCAACAGGAAGGTCTTCCTGTCTGGAAAGGACACATACCCTCTGTATTGTGCTGTTTTGTTGGACACTTCAGTGTCCCCTATGACATTGAGGTGCCACTTGTATGCACCTATCTATATTGGCCCATTGCACATACAGCGAAGAAGTACAGTTACACCTTCACTTGTAATAATCGAGGGTGGGCACCGGATCACTGTGATGTTCCCAAATGGTTGTCCTTGTGAATCAGAAAATATCTTGGATTAAAAATTTTGTTTAAAAAAAAAGAGAAATATGAGCAATTGTTGACTAGAACGTTGTCTTGATCAGATTGTGAACTACTTCGTCATACCTGGTATTATATTGAAATATAAGCAATATATATGCAAACATCTTGTATGATATATATTACATATAATTAGTTATCAATTTTTAATGCAGTTAAATTCTTTCCATCTTAGGTAAATATTTTGGATCTTCCAAAATTCTTCTTACAGTTGAAGCCTGGGTGCTATCACGCTACTGATAATTTCAGATTCGACACTCCTCAGTTTTCTATTGATTCACATTGACTACAAAACCCTGCAGCCACGGTTCCTCATGCGTCCTAACTCATACCTGCCCACCCGAGATAATTGAATAAGTAGCACAGGTGATAAAAGTAATTACAAATTCAACTGCTTCATGGAAAATGAAATATCTGGAAAATGTCAAAAATAGTGGATCAAATTATTTTAACCCCCATTGCTATTAAAACAAATCGACCTCTGGTTTCAGATAACCTCTACCCCAGCCTGAAACGACATTTATATCTGCCCTGAAACAAAGCCCCCCTCATAAAGTCATCGAACTGTTCACCACGGAACCAGCCTCTTCAGTGCAACTCATCCATGCCGACAGGATAACTTAAATTAATCTAGTCCCATTTGCCTGCATTTGACCTTATAACCATTTAAGTCCTGCCAATTCATGAAATAGTTCAGTGAAACATTGAATGAGCCACCGAGCAGTGTCAAAGGTGTACTATTCCAGAGGAAAGTAGAAACTTTGAACACAGGTGCTATTTGTGTTCTCACGTAAACAGAAAATGTCGCCTTTTTTCTTCCTAACCTGATAGGTAGAACCATCCACTTAAACGCAATTTAATCTCTCCATTTAAAGATAAATGGTGGTGAAATTTTCCAATAAATCTATTTTTTCCTCAAAAAACTGGGGAAATAAAACCCACTCACTGGTTTACTGATATTTTTGATGTTAAGAATCAATCTCAAAGCCTCCCTCCAAACAGTTTCTAAACCTTTAAAATGTGTAGATTCATACAGTTCTAAGCACAGAAAAAGGCCTTTTGGCCATCAAGACTGCCATTGAGAAACAATCTCTGAACAATTCTAATTTTCGAGCATTTTCGCTATAACCTTAACATCAGAAGTGATAAATGCCATGAGGGTTTCTGCCTCTACAATCCTTTCAAGCAATGAGTTCCATGTTCTGACCACTCTCTGTATGAAGAAGTTTTTCCTTGCGTCTCTTCTCAACCTCTCACCCTTACCTTATATTTTTACTCCCTGGTTTTTGGCCCCTCCATCAGGGCAAACGTTTCTTCCCATCTACCCTTCCTACTTCCCTCATAATTTTATACAAGTCCATCGCGCCCTCTAAATCTCATTTACTCTAAAGAAAACAACTTCAGTCCGACCAATCTCTGTTCAGAACTTAAACTCTCTAGCCAGGCAACATCCTTGTGCATCTCGTATGTACCCTCCGCAGGGCAATCACATCCCTCCTATAATGTGAATTCCAGAACGACACACAATACTTTAGCTGTGGCATAAACCACATTCTACACAGTTTCAGTATAACCTCCCAGTTCTTAAACACTTTACATCTGCTAATGAAGACATGAAGATAACAGACCTCGACACGAAATTTCTATTGAGACTGGAGAGATATCTTGTGTAAAATCAAAATAAAAACATTTTGGTAGAAGTTTTCATGTTCCTGAAACCGAGTGGCTAATCACTGTACTACAGTATAGTGTTCTTCGATGAATAGAACTACACTCAAATGCTTAATCAATGACATTCCCACCATCGTATGGTCAGAAATGCGGGTCTTCACTCATCATTGATCAATGTTCAAAGCCATTCACATATCCTCAGATACAAAAGCAGCTTCTTTCCAAACGCAACAAGACCTAAGAAACATTCAAGACTGGACTGATAGGCGGCATTCGTGTCACCTAATGCAGGGCAATGGCAGGGGATTACCCTGGTCAGAAAGTGAACTGATTTATGATCTTAATACTGCAGCTGCTGGAGCACGTCAAGACTGGGAATTCTGCCACTTATGGACTAGCTAGTGACTCCCACGTCCCACAAAATTTTTTTTTAAAATGTTCATTTCCTGATTTCGAGACGTCTGTCCACCATTTCAGTTGAAGTCAGGAGTGCAATGGATTAATATCCGCTTTTCTGGATGTGTGCGACTCAACAAACTGGACATTTCCAAGGCAAACTGCTCGCAGGTTTGGCATTCTAACCACACAATTGAGTATTCACTCTCTCCACCATACTGTGTGCCCTATTTACAAAATGCAGTGCATCCAGTAAGAGCACCTCTTTCAACTGCATCTTCAAGATGATCGCTACCAGAACATACATTAACAACACCAATTGCAGGTTCAATTTTGAGTAACACAACATCTTCACATCAAACCATACCACTGTTCTTTCACCGTTGATGTCCCAAAATACTGAACTTCCTTCCAAATGTTGCTATGATTGCTATTACATCCCATGAAGTGCAACTTTTCCAGAAAGTTGGCCATGGCCACCTTCTGAAATAAAATTAAGATGAGCAAAAAATTCTGGGCTGGGCAGCATTGACGTCAAACCACAAGAAAAAAAAATAAAAGTATTTATCTACTCCTGATGAACAAATAACATTTGCCTTATTTCCTCGAGTAACCCGCAATTAATTGTGGCATTTGCCTTTGTTTTGTGACGTATTGGCTACCTTTAACTTGTAATGACACTTTGGCTTTAAAAATGCATTTGGTCGCTGTTTTGTCATTTTGAAGAGAGGTTTTAGGACAGAGGCACAGAGCTGTCTCTTTAGATTCAATAAAGTAAACAGGTGATGAGGCGTTGAGTTTTATTTAAAATAAAAACAATAGAAGCAGCCTGAATGAGTGGAGCAAGCTCCCACAGAATCAGGATTTTTAGTTTTAATTTTTTTCATTTGCAGTTACTAGGGTCTTGAAGCTGGATGAAAGCTGCAGTACATCTCTCCCTGCTACTCTCTCTATCTCAGAGTATTCTCTTAATATTTTTCCTACTGCTGCTAGAATTGCATGTGAGATAATCTGTTATATTGAATTTGTCTTTTGTCAAGGATATGTTTGTGGAATGTTATTATTTTCGAAGTTACTGTTTATTAGTTGAATGATCTATTATTCTGTTAAGTTTTCCAATCGAGTTAGGTTATTCCAATTTCTTCTTTCTTTTGTTGTATTTTAACTATTGTTAAAATACATTTGTTGTATGATTGAAGTGTATTTTCCTTCAAATCTGGTAGTTTGACCAATTGAATCACATCCAGAATGGAACTTACTTTTAAAGGATGAAAATGTTAGGGTGTAGAGTACCAGGATGCTTGGCCTGGTCAATTGACATAAAGAAAACATTTCACTTGTGTCAAGTTTGTGTTGACACATGACTAGTCAGGTTCTCTCCTTCTGACCAAGAGTGTATTCTTGACTTTCTAGTGTTAAATTTATTCTTAAAACGACACCATATTTATTCCAAATCGGGTTTTTCCCCCTATCCTAAAATGCGTAGTCAATTAGCTTGCTCCGCATCATTTTCTGCCATCGCAATATTTTTGCTTCTAACCAACTTTGGATTAACTGGTGCATACGATGAATTGGAGTGTAACCATTGCTGCGTGTTTCTGACAGCATAAAACCTCCAAGCCAATGTATAAATGAACAAAACAAAAGTGAGCATAAAACATAGAAGTGGGGCAATGTTATTTCCGCATTTCACATAGTTAGTAGTGTAAGTAAAGATTAATTGTTTGTGCTATAATCCAGTTACTTACTTTACACGTGGTCACTGTACGATGGCAACTTTACTGCCGAGATAGGTTTCATTTTCAATCAATACCTACCTTATCTAACTTGAAATGATAATTTACGTCATAAATATTTACAAGTAGTTGGTGCAGCTTACCTGGTGCAGCTACATATGACTCCAGACCCACAGCAATGTGGTTGACTCTCAGCTGTCCTCTGGGCAATCAGGGATGGGTGATAAATGCTGTCTATCCAGGACGCCCTCATCCCGTGAATGAATAAAGAAAAAAAGAACATGTAATTATATGAAATGTCGTGTTGCATAATGTTGTGAATTAGAGATACTGGACCATGTATTCCATACATGCTTATGATGCCTAGGCCAGAGAGAAAATTTGCATCATACCACTAGATTCTGAAATTATCTAAAGAACAATTTTTCACTCGGTGTGATCATGATAAGCAAGCCCTCCACAATACGTTTGAATAATACTTATAACATGTGACTACACAAAAATGCTCTTGACTCCTTCAGTGATTGACCTTCCTCTTATTGCTTATTACGAAGGGAAACAAGAGTTTGCTGTAACGATGCCGAAATTCGAATTTAAACACAATAGCGATGGGAATCAGATAAACACATTAGCTTGCGTTCACAGCAAGGACCGTCTGGAATTTTAAATGCTACGTTACAAAATGAATGAAATTCCCAATGGTTATTTTGCATGGGGTCCTGCTAGCAACTAACAATGGACAATATATTCGGACATAATCAGATAAATAAAATGCATTGAAAACGTTGTTGCCAGAATGCAGAATCGCTGCCTAGATATTTATACTCAGAGCTATTTCTGTCTGATGACCGGTGCATTCGACTAGAACATGAAAGCGTGCAGAGAAAATGACCGCTCATCTTTTATGTGAAAACAGCCGTGACCCAGGATGTGATGTAATGGAAGAAATTGCTTAATACTTTCTCGTCGTCTATTTGGTAGATCTGGCTTAACTGCCTAACATTGAACATTTATTTTTATTCTTTCTTCATGGCTGCAATGTATTGTTTTCTATTACGCACGCTAAGTTCTGAATTATCGAGTGGTTTGCGTATCCCAGTGCATGAATCGAAAGAAAGAAAGTATGCAGGTGCAGCAACTAATTGGAAAGCTAATTTAATGCTATTGTTTATTGTCAGAGGAATCGAATATAAAAGTAATAATTTCTGCAGGACACTGGTGAAATCTTTCTTGGAGAAAGGTGTATCCTATTGCTGTCCTTGTTTGAAGAAGAATGTAAATGCATAAAAGCCATTCAGAAAATATTTACTCGTCTGGAATCAGCAGATTGTATCATGAGGAAAGATAGGGCAAGCTTGTTTTATATCCGCTGGAGTTTAGAAGTGTAAGAGATAGTTTACGTGAAATGAATATGTACAGGATGGATTTAGAGACAATGTTACCGCTTGTGATAGAACCAAGCATAATGCATCATTGTGCGGTTTTTTCTAAAAGAAAGAAGGCTCACCATTTAAGATGGAGATGAGTTTTTTTTTTCTCTTGTAGGGTTTAATTAGTATCTCGAACTATCATCCTCAAAAGATGGCGGAGGCAGAGAGTTTGAAGGTCTTTCAAGGCGGAGGCAGAAAGATTTATGATTAGCACGTGGGTGGAAGTCCATCAGGGATAGGTGAGCGTGTGAAGTAATCAAATGCATGAACATATTGAATGGGGGAGCAGGACTGGAGGGACCCAGTGGCCTCCATTTGCTTCCAGTTCATATGTTCCATTTGCCTGTTTATCTGCTCGTAAAACACAAATGCTGAAATCCGGAAACAAAACAGGAAATGCTGAGAATGTTGTACAGGTTGGATTAGCATCAACGGAAAAGACAAGGTCAAAAAATCACACGACATCAGGTTATAGTCCAACAGGTTTATTTGAAGACACAAGCTTTCGGAATCTCACTCCTTCAGGTGCCAGCGAGACAGGTTGCATCGGACACAAAATTTATAATTTTAAGAACAAAGAGTCAAAGAACTGATGTGGTGTTGAACAAACCAAAAAATGGCACTTAAATCTTTAATCAGTTAGAGAATATTAATGTGCAAATTTCCGTATTTCTTTCAAGTCACTGCCCAAGATCACCAAAGGTTTTAGCAGTTCCCTCAGTATACCAGAGGTGACATCCCAGGTCAGACAATGCATTTTAGCTGTGAGGCCTTGTTTGGAATCTGGCTGTGCATCAATTTGAAATCAGACTTGATTTATTTCCAAAGTAGCGATTTATAAAATGCCACATTGACTATCTACAAATTGTGTGCTTTCTGAACAAAATAGAAAACATCTGCAATTACAAATCTGCAAATTCACCCCATAGATTTATATATTTGTGTGCGTTCGTTTTTCTGCGTGCGAGGGAGAGAGAAAGCTTGTGTGTGTGTGTGTGTGTTTGGCTGAGAGTGTGTGCCAATTGAGTTTGAGGGAGAGTGTGTGTATGAAAGAGCGCCCATGTGAGTAGTGAGCATATGTGTTTGAGTGTATTTGTGTGCGTATATGAGTGTGTGAGAGAGTGTTTGTATGAGAGTGTGTGAGTGAGAGTGTTTCGTGTGGTGGGGTCGCCTGTAGTGAGACATGAACACAAGATCCCGGTTGAGGCCATCCTCATGAGAACCGAACTTGGCTGTCAGCCTCTGCTTGGTGACTCTGCTTTGTTGTTTATCCCGAAGTGCGCCTGGGAGGACGTTTACCTGCAGTTCTGAGGCCGAATGACTTTAACCACTCAAGTGTCCCCCCACTGGGAGGGAGAAGCAGTTTGTTTAAAATTTCAGATAGACGCCCTGAAGCAGGAGCAGCTGATGCCGCTGAAGAAATCATCCGGCACATTTGAGTGCTTCTGGCATTTCCTCTCTTAATGAGGTTCTATCCCAACGGCAGACAGACCCAGCAGAGGTGGTTGTTCAGAGGCATACAGACAGTATGAAGTTTCCATAGGCGTTCTTATCATTGACACCCCCATTAATTCGCAAACCATCGAGTAAAATGGTGGTTGTATTTGGAAACATGGAGAATGAAATCTGCTGACAACTTCGTTGCTCACTCCCTTGGCTGACTATTCTATACTCATAAATGCTGTATACCACTGGTAGGAAGTTCTAAAGATGTCAGGAGCACAAAATGTACTCTGTGGTCGCGGTATTCAAAGTGAATGACCAGGATTGGCTCGACAGAAACATTATTGACCAAGCTGATCGAGTCTGAAAGGGCATGTTCGCTAACTGGGTCTGCAGCAGGTGGCGAGGGAACAAAGGAAAGGGTGTGAAGATATTCTTGACCTCATCTTCACATATCTGCCTGCTGCGGATGCACCTGTCCATGACTGTAGAAGTAAAAGTGATGACCTCATGGTCCTTATTCGAACCAAAATCTCAACTTCACACTGAGCGCATGCATCATTTTGTTTGGTACTATTGCCGTGCTAAATGTAATACACATCGATCAGATCAAGCAACTCAGGACTCAGTCTCTCTGGGACCTTACAGACCATCACCCGCAGCAAAATTGTATTCAAATGCAATGTGCCCTTCACGGCCTGGAATATCAACTTCTCCAGCATTACCAAACTGTCAGGGATCAGTCCTGATTCAATGAGGAATGCAGGAGTAGATGCCTCGATCAGAAGCAGGTATAGCTAAAATGAGGTTTCAATCCGGTGAAGCTACAAAACATGATTACTTTTATGGCAGACAGCGCAAGAAACAAGGGATGGACAGAGCTGAGTGACTGAACAACAAAGGGATCAGACCTATGATCTGCGGTCCTGCTACATCCAATCATGAGCGTTGGAGCACAAATAACTCACAACGGAAGGAGGCTTCAAAACTTTTTCCATCCTCAATGATGGGCAAGCCCAACACATCAATATAAAAGATAATGGCTTTGAAATATATCTCCATCCCTTCGCTTCACTGGATCAAAATCCTAGAATTCCCTCCCTGATGGCATTGCGGGTCAACCTATAGCAGGTGGACTGCAGCGGTTCAAGAATGCAGCTCACCACCACCTTCTCAAGGGTAACTGGGATGGGCGCAAAATTCTGGCCAGCCATACTATTAGCATTAATGTTATGAAGGATAGGTGGATAGACCGAGGACCATACAAAGTTTGAATTAAATGTTTCCATATTGCTCATAGTCATATATAATTCAGTGATATCAAGGTAATCAACATTAATATAAATCTTTCAACAAATTGCATGCCACCTTGTCTTTCTCTTCGGATCTTCGCTCATTTTTTAAAAAGTGCAGCGCATAATATTGCACTTTATCTTCTCCATTTCCCTGGTTGAAGATAAATAGAATCCACCACTAAATATACCAAGTGGACAAAAATGGTTAACAACGTGGACACAACTAAATTGAAGAATACATCATGGGTAGTTTAGTAATTTGGTGTCTTAGGGTCATCATAACATATTAAGGAACAATAACGGTTTTGAACATTCCATGTAATGATTCTGATGAATTTTTCAGAGTGGTTTATATTATTAGCATTAATGTTATGAAGGATAGATGGATAGACTGAAGGACCATGAGTTATAAATACATATTTATGCTTTCGGTATATTCACAGAGTAGGTGCATCTCTTTTCTGTTTCCTCTGCAAATTGTTCTTAGTCAGCGTTTTTAGTCAAGAATCGACACCCTACAGTTGAGGAATTGTTGACAAGCACGATAATAGTACAATTAACTAAACTCAGTTACAATCCTGAAGACGTGAAATATATTAACTTAGTTAGAATCTTATAGCGCTCTATTGACCACAGAATCCGAAGTTGGGGGTTCACTGTCTGAGTCCTCGGAACTATAATTAGTGTTACTGTAAATAGTTACTGTACGTTGCTTCCTAAATTGTAAGAAGGTGTAATTTATTACAAGGTCATTCTTTAGATCATAAAGTAGCTTGAAGACGAAAAGAAAAATCAAGGTAAATATTAGGGCTTACTTCCGGATTGTAGAACATAACGGAATAGTTAGCTTTTCAAATGAACGCAATAAAAACAAAAGGTGCAATTAATTCGTAGGATCTCGACAGTGTGGAAGCAGGCCGTTTGGCCCATCGAGTGCACACTGACTTCCTGAAAAACATCCACTCTACCCCTGTAACCCTGCATTTACCATGCTAATCCACCTAGCCTGCGCATCCCTGGGCACAATGGACAATTTAGCACAGCCAATCCCGCTAACCTGCACAATTTTGGACTGTGGGAGGAAATCCACGCAGACACGTGTTCTGTGAGACGGCAATACTAACCACTGAGTCACCACGCCACCCAACTTACTGCGTGAGATGAAAAGACAGTGATTTGCAGCAAGATTGAAATGATTCAGAAGATAATGAACTATGCGAGCTATCCCAACGGTAAAGACATGGTTTGTAAGGAAACCATTTTAACAATTGAAGATGTTGATCAGGTTATTGAGACTTTTTGACAGAGTTGAATATTGGCACAGAGTGATAATGATGGGGAGGTGATAGTCTAGTGGTATTATCACTGGACTGTTAATCCAGAGACCCAGTTAACATTCTGGGGACTTGGCTTCAATGGTGGCATTTGAATTCAATAAATATCTGTAATTAATCTTGTCCGTGAATCCCTTGCCGATTGTTGGCTTAAAAAAACCTACCTGGTTCACTAACGTCCTTTAGGGAAGGAAACTGCCATCCCTACATTTGAGTCCAGACCCACAACAATTTGACTGACACTTAACCGCCCCCTGGAAAAAAAAGCTGCATAGCCAGCGATGCCCCTTATGTATGAATGATTAAAAGTGGGAGAATTATGTTAATTATACATGATGTTGGGTCAAATTTCTGGAACTAACTCCATGACTGCCTCTTACCACTCAAACATCAGTGGCAAGGAGCCTGTTGAATAAAATTCTGAAGGAGAAATTTAATTTCCATTTGGAGAGGCAAAGTTTGATTTGGGATTGTCATCGTGGACTTTAGAGAGGTCATGCCTAAAAAAAAATTGACAGGGATAGTATTGTTGGTGGCAATTATATCGATTTCAGCAAGGCCTTTGGCAAGGTTCCACAGGAAAGACTGATTAAAAAAAACGCGTAGCCCCATGGCATCCAGGGTAACTTGACAAGGGCGGATCCAAAATTGGCTTGCTGTTCGGGGATAGAAGGTCGTGCTGGAAATCTACTTGTATGATTGGAGGCCTGCGTTCAGTGGTGTACCAAAGAGGTCATTACTTAGTTCTTTATTGCTTGTGATATACACAAATGATATGGAAGCAAATATGTGAGGGTGGGGACGGATGATAACTAAGTTTACGGACGACACAAAGGTTAACCAGGTGGTCGACAGTGAGGAAGAAAGTCCTCGTTTGCGGGAGGATATAGAAAGATTGGTCATATGGACAGATTGATGTCAGATGGAATTTAACCTTCATAAATGTGAGCTGGTGCAGTTCAGAGAAATAAAAAGACAAAGAGTATGTAATGAATGGCAGGACACTAGGAAGCTCAGGTGAATTGAGGGATCTTAGAGTGCTTGTCTACAGATCCCTGGAGGTGATAGGATTTTAATAGTTCAGAAAACATAAAGGACTTTAGTCTTTATCAGGCGTGGCATAGATTATAAAAGCAGAGAAGATATGTTGAACCCGTTACGTTTCTGTGTCACTAAAGGAAGCATGTCAATGTGCTGGAGGGTATGCAGAGGAGAGCCACAAAAATGTTGCCTGAAGTGGAGTGGTTTAGCTATGAATGGAGGCTGAATAAGCTTGGGTTGTTTTCAGCGCAGCAGCGAAGGCTAAGAGAGGGCATTATTGATGGGTAAAAAAATGATCAGGCACATGGACGGGATAGATAGAAAGCAACTGTTCTCTTTATTTGAAAGGTTAGCTATAAAGGGTTGTAATTTTAAGGTAAAAAGAACTTAGGTGAGAGTTGAGGAAAACAAAATTCATCTTGGGGGTGTTAGAAATCTGGAGCGCACTACCTGGCAGGGCAGTTGAGGCAGGAAACCTGTTGACCAGTTGGTGGTGCACTACATTCTGGAACTGCTGCAGTTACCGGGGTAGAGTCAGAACCATACAATACATACATGGATATGTATTCTATCCATACATGTTGTAGTTTTATTCTTGTAGTAACAGATTAATCGTAAAACGTTTGCCAAGTTGGGATGGAGAGTTGATGTGATTGGAATATTGAGTTACAAATTTGCTGTGATACGCAGGGTACAGGTACAATTAAGTCAGGAAGTATTTGGATAAGCACTTGAAATGTCATAACATTCATGAGCCAAGTGTTGGAAAGTGGGACTTGTGTGTATTTGGAGTAGTTTTTGACAACGGAGTCTTGTTGGGTTCCAAACACCTCCTCTCTACTGTATGGTTCTGACTCTACCCCGATAACTGCAGCAGTTCCAGAATGTAGCTCACCACCAACTGCTCAAGGGCAAGTACGAGTGGGCAATAAATGCTAGCCTGGACCGTCCAATGAATGATTCACGAGAAATATTCGTAAAGGAACATTAAAATGAGGTATGATGTTCAGAACTGTCTTGCATTTCAATCACCAGGTGAGTTTGTAGTTATTATCTACTTGCTTGCGGGTTTTACATCTGCTCCCTGCTATTAAATGGGTGAACACTCCAGGAATCATTTTGGTTTTGCGGGTTATAGACATCAACGAAGCCAACAGGTATCACAGTGCTGAAGAGATGCAAACAAGCTCAGTTATTCTGGGATGCTATATACCCGATCCTCAATTCTGCTCAATGGTCGTCTGTGAAATTTCTCTGTACGATGTGTAGGGAGGAGAAAAAAAACCCATCAGAAATGGGTACGGGTACAATTAAGTCAGCAGGGACGGAAACATGTAGCTGTATTGTGGCGAGTAGTCAGGGATAGCTTTCGTTGTTGGTTGGAGTTAAGAATTCGAAATGGTACCCAAAACTGTGAGAAAAAGAATTTTTTTTTCAAACAGGAACAACAGTGGTGCCTGGAAAAAGGTTTCGCAGTCTCAGTTTACAGAATAGGACCTATAAGGCTAAAACTGAGGGGAACAATAATCTTCACTTACTGGGTGGGGAAAAAGCGTGTGAGGCGCTGGGGTAGAGAATTAACCACGATTGCATTGACCTATGCAGCGTGATGATGAGTGGCCTACTCTTACTCCCATTTGCTACGTTTCTGTGTTTCCCCCAATTTCTCTTCCCTTTCTGAAACACTGAACGTATTCCAGGCTTTAAACGTTGCCATCGATTCAAAACAAACCTGCCTGAAGACGAGGAAAACGGTCCCTTTACGTTCCTGATCTGTAATTGTTGTTGATTCCGCCGTCGGAGAGCTGGGCATTCCAAATATATAACTTAACATACAGTCCGAGCACAAATACATTAGAATGTCCGCGACATGACTAGCAATATGGAAGGGTTGAGATTATACAATGAAGCGATGTGCACCTTTCGCTTCGTTTCGGCATGAGATGACAATAGTTACCACTGAGAGTGCGGTCAGTAGGAATCCCACCGTTGTTACAACCAGGGCTGTCCGTCTACCCTTGGAAATGATCGATGTATGATTTCTGCTCCTCGCTGCCGGAAGGAAACAAATGTCATTGATCTTCTTTTTGCCCTAGCCTGCTCTCATAGAGTCAGACAGCACGGTAACAGACCCTTTGGTCCAACTCGCCCATGTCAACCAACTTTCCCAAATTAGACGAGAGTGACTTATTTGCATTTGGCCCATATCCCTCTAAACCTTTTCTATTCATGTACCTGTCCAAATGTCTTTTAAATGTTGTTACTGTAACCTACCACTTCCTCTGGCAGGAAATTCCACATACGAACTGTGTGAAAAAGTTGCCCTCCAGGTCCCTTTTAAGTCTTTCACCTCTCACCTGAGTGTTATGCTCCTTAGTTTTGAATTCTTCTAAACTGACTGCATTGCTAGTTAGCACAGGCAGATTACTGGGAAGTATTCCAGCGAACAGAATGCATTAAAAAAAATTGCTCACAGGATATGTACGTGTCTCGCTAGACCAGCATTTATCGCCCATCCCTAATTGCCCAGAGGACAGTTAAGAGTCCACCACGTGCTGTGGGTCTGGAGTCACCTGTAGGCCAGACCAGGTAAAGATGGCAGATTTCCTTCCTTAAAGGAAATTAACTAACCAGATGGGTTTTTCCAACGATCAACAATGGATTCATGATTGATAACAAAACCTTAGACCGTTAATTCTGTATTGAATTCAAATTCCACCAAATGCCATTGCAGGATTTAAAACCGGATCCTCAGAACTTTAGCTGATTCTCAGAATTAACAGTGTATCGATAATACCATGAGACCATTGCCTCTCCTCTCCCATTTCCCGCCATGCAATTTAATTTAAATTGATATTCTCAGATTCCATTTTGCTTCAAGAAACGTGTTCCCTTTATCCAACTTTTGACTCTTAATACTAGCCTTTAAACGATTAGTTTTCTATAAACCAAAACGGAGTAGCACAAGGCCGCCCTGATGCGGATAGGAAATATTTCGGACAAGGTTGGATCCATACCGACGTCACGCTCTCGTTGTTCAGTGAATTTACCTAGAACTGGTCAGGAACAAACAGACCACGATGACTCTCTATTTCTTCCATTGACTTTAACGGAGCAGGCCTTGGCGCCGTTTGGCGATGTTATCAATTTTCAAAGGACTGGCCAAGCGAACATTTGACAGACACACATTCTGTGCAGTGAAATCTGTTTAAAACAGACACCGGCGACCACTTATTCCTGCAGAGCGCACGCACGCCTCAAGGAAGGGCTTGGCTGGAATGGTCAGAGAGCTTGGGTATTGGATTAATTCAACATGCAATCAGATGCTAAATTCATGAAAGTGACAGGATTGATACCGTGGAAGAATCGAATCAGGTCGTTTCAAATCTATGTATCCTCTGACCTCAGATTAAACCTGAAGGCGAGATGGTTTACAATTCTAATTCCCCGCATGCCGTTGGCATATTAGATATGTATTGTACTTCCGGGGTTTTTAGTTATTTTAAATTGCAATTGGAAGGAGAGTTTATACAATATTAATGATGTGATATCACAAATACAACTGATGCATAACGTACTTACTTTTATTATCAATCATATGGCATTAAAAGATGGCATTGCATTGGTCAACTGAATTAATTTCTGAAGAAGGGTCAGTGGACTCCAAACGTTAACTCTGTTTCTTTCTCGCAGATGCTGCCAGACTATTGAGTTTCTTCAACCATCTCTGTTTTAGTTGCTTTCTGTCCTGCACGCGAACTCATGTGATTTTTGCACTAGATTTATTTCCACCTCTGTATCCTACATTTGTTTGCCATTTAGGTAAGACGCTGACTGTTGTATTCACATTTTCCCTCATTGAACTCCATCTGCCAGATTTCTGAGTAATCTGTTAACATCAACGTTTGTTTTCGGTCGGTTCATTCATGTCATTGATATACTTTGCAAAAAGATAGGCCCCAGAACAGACATTTGTTGGACGCCAGTCGTCACAGCTTACCAAACAAAACGGAATTATTCACACATACTCTCCGCTTTCTACCAGCCAGACAGCTGATGTCTATCTATCCGTACTAATAATGTACCCCTGACATATTTTCTGAAAGAACATGGTACCTTGCAAATGTCTTTTGGAAGTCCAAGCGCAGTACGTCCATAGAACTCTGGTAAACTGTTGAACATCATTACTTTTCTAAAACACCACTCTGATACTTCCTAACGATTTTCAGATTTGCTACATTATCAACTAAAACTCAGATTGCTGATCGATTACTGGCGACATGCGACTTGTGTACTGGTTTTTAACTTGGGGATTTCTGCTTCCCTCCCTCTTGAATCGATTTGTCACATTCTTGCCTGTTGTAAACTTCCCAGAATCCAGCGAACTTTGGAAAGTTAGCACCAATGTATTTATGGGATATGTGGCCATTTCTTTTAAGAAGGCATGAGAGTTCGATCAGGACCTGGGGACGTGTCAGCTCGCTTCCCTGGTGATTGTAACTTCAAACGCGTCTCTTTCTTTCCCACTTCCTAATCTACAGCTGTTGGTGCAATGTTCCTTGTAGCCTCTATGTCGAAGATAGAATCAAAATAATTATTCGAGTTGTGAGACAACATTCAAGAAATATGGTGGGATAAATTAGCGAAGTACATCTCAGCGTTTGTAATATCTGGTTTTCTAATGCCTTAATTTGCGAAGTTGGGTCTGTAGGACCTCTGCTAGTGTAAGATTGACATCTGAGAGGGAGTGTGAACGAAAAGACTCCTCAATTATACAATTTTGCTACTTCATTGTTAAAAGTAGCAGCGTGTGGCAAGCTCACCTGTAACAAAAAGTGTTGTTCCTTGTCCATAATGTTCACTGCTTGAGACAAATTCCACTTTGCAATAATAGGTCGCCTCATCGTTCAATGTCACCTTTGTTAGTTGAATCCAGGCGCCCGTCCTTTCGTCGATTTTCTCCCTGTTTGGCCCAATGACCCGGCCTCTGTATTGTGCTGTGCTGTTACAAAGTTCGGCTCCGCCTGTACTGTTCCTGAACCACTTGAAGACACTCGGTCCATCAGATCCTTCGTAAGCACAGTGCATAGCGGCCGTCGCCCCCTCGGTTACATTAACAAATGCCGGGCTTTGAAGAACATTGATGTTCTCAGCAGTCACTGCTGTAAAAGAACAAACAACGTTTCATACTGAAATCAGACATTTATCCCACATTGAGGTGTCTGCGTGAAATATTCTTGCTAAAATCAATTATTGGAATTCAAACGACGGAGCAGTCTCGTGTATTTGTCCAAAGATTGTGCAGACATTGACACACCAAAATGAAGTGTTTAGCTCTTCCACTATAGGAAATTTGATTCAACGACTTTACCATTTTGTGATAGATTTATAAATCAGATGAAATTACTTTGATGAAGATGATGGAGGATAATCGCGCCATTGAGTTAATTCACTTTTGAAGATATTAATCTTTGATCTTATTCAGTTTTGTCGAACATTGAATAATGAATTTCAAAAGTATATGGCGTACTGTGCGATCCTTCCATTGCAAAACCAAAACTACAGCGTATTTTTCACGACGTGATGATTTAGTTGATGTTACAGTCATATATTATGAAAGCGCACCAATTACAAGGTTATTAAAATCTTTCAATTGATATAAAACATTAATCATTGCTCTTGAAGTCCCGTGATTTCAAAGTCAACTGCAAGTAATTGACAGAAATTAAGCCAAATGTCAACTTTCAAGGCACGTTTTAGTGCTAAATCACGACCGTAAAAGAACCGATTTAAAACTAGCAAGTCTATATCTCACCTGTTTGCTTCCAATTGTATCAAGAGATTTTGGTTCCCGCCCGGCCCCACATAACCTAGCAAACATTTTACGACGTTTTGAAAAATCTGTGATAAACCTTGCTCTATTTTGTTTTTTGACATTTCCCATGACATGCTGTTTAGTTCAATACTTAAAGCAGAAAGTCTTTTGGCTTGACTTGAAGTCTCACGCTGTGCCACAGATTCAGACATCAACATCTTTGCTGAGGTACTTTTTCTTATATGCATGCTGTCATCAGTGGGGAACTATTGGTTCAGAAACTGAAATAAAGGAAGCGAAATAATTCTTTTTATTACTTCCCATTACTCCCAGCTTGGGTATGCTGTAGAGTAGAGATTTAGTGAAGGCAAATGGAGTTGATCTGTGAACACATGCACGTCCGTAAATTAATGAACGCTTGGATGTTCACTCACTAGCCACCTTTAATAAAATAGCATAACTAGGTAAATACATACCCAGTGATAAATTGCTAATATGACATGTTCCGTGCCACAGCAAATACAAGCCTCATACATTTCAACGTTTGCCTGGAGTTCCATTTAATTCCAATAAGTGTATTAATTAGACTTCTTACCAAAGCCAAGACTAAGAATGCAGAACATAGCACCGGAACCCATTTTTGCCGCTGTGCGAATGGAATGGTGTTATATGCAGATTGTACACGGTACTGGTGAGAGAGCATTACAACTCTTAAGATGACACCGACAGCATGTGACACAATGGAAAATATTATCAAAGCTTCTTTGTTCACCTCTTGGTGCAGAGACCGTTCAGCATGGCTTGTTTCCACTGGTTTGAGGTTTTCGTACATTCGTCTTTGACAGTTTCTGAAATATAGATTTAAAGAAACTCAATGATGACAATCATGCAATAATGTGCACTCGTGGGACCTCAGAGCTTCGAGTCTTTACAACGCATTTGTTTCATATTAACAACCACTTTGAAATAATGACTTATCAAAGAGCACCCAGATCGTGAGACCGGAAATTAATCTTCCTGCCAGGAATGAGTGAGGAAATTGCATCCAGAGCTATATCCAAAAGATCAGGAGAATCTGCTATTACTGTCGATTCGGAATAAAGAATAGAAAATCGAGGAGACTTGCCTCTGATCTTAACCACCGGTGCAAGGAAATCTTCTGACATGGAACATGGAACGCCCGCCTGTTTTGCTCCAGAATCACAAACCTACTGTCACTCGACTTCAATCATTATTTTACATCCTCTATCCGACTGGGATAAACCAGTAAACTGCATGCTAGTGGTCTCAGCCTCACCTCAGTGATGGGGAAGCTATTGGAAGCAATTGTGAGATACAAAATTAATCTGCTTTTGGGGAGTCATGGACTAATAAAGAACAGACAACATGATTTTGCGAAGGGAAAGTCATGCATGACTAACTTGATTGAATTTTTCCAAGAGCTGAAAAGGTGTGCAGATGAGGAAAATACATTTGACATAATCTACTTGGACTTTCGCAAGGCTTTTGATAAGATCCCCCATGAGTGACTGACAGCGAGGAGCACTTGGGATCCAAGAAAATTTGGCAAGTTGGATCTAGAATTGGCTGAGTGGCAGGAAGCAGAGAGTGATGGTTGACCGTTTTCGTGTGATTGGAAATCTGTCTCGAGTGTGGTTCTGCAGTGATCGGTTTTGGGGCCGTTACTGTTTGTGGTACAAATAAACATTTAGACTTGAATGTTGGAGGGTTGGCGAGTAAGTTTATGGATCATACAAAAATTTATGGGGCTGTTAAATAATGAAGAGGACAGCCTTAGATTACAGGAATATGCTCAGGTGGACTAATCAGTGGAAAATGGAATTCAATCGAGATAGGTGTGAGTTGATGCACTTGGGTAGGACAAACAGGGCAAGGGATTGTATAAACAACGGTAGACCCTTGGGAAGCAGAGTATCAAGAGGTACGTTGGTGTGTATGTACATCGATCCCTTAATGTAGTGCGTCAGGTAGCTAAAGTGATTCAGAAGGCGATTGAATGCTTTCATTTATGAGGCAAGGCACTGAGCTTAAGAGCAAGGAAGTTATGTTGAAACTTTCTTGTAAAGCACAGCTGGAGTATCGTGTGCAGGTCTGGAATCCATATTATAGGAGGAAAGTGGTTATACTGGAGTGAGTAGAAAATAGATTTACTAGGATGTTGCCTGGGCTGGCAAATTTTACTTCTGAAACGATGTTAGACAAACCATAGTTGTTTTCCTTACATTGTTGGACACTGGACGATATGGCAGAGGGTAGAGGGTGTATGATTGACATGTGTTTTTACCGATGTACGTGTGTGTGTGTGTCTGTGTGTGTCTCTCTCTCTCTCTCTGTGTATATAATGCAAGGGATAGGAGGTTCAGAGATAATAGGAGGAAATTTATTTTCACCCAGAAGGTGGTGAGAAAGTGGAGGTCACTTCCTGTCGGGATGGCGGAGGCAGAAATCCTCCTTACATTTGCAAGTATTTAGATATTAGTTCGCAATGCAAAGGCATGCAAGGTTATGGTCCAAATTCTGGAAAATAGGATTAGAATAGTTAGGTGTATGTTTTTGATCAGTTCATACTCAATGAGCTGAAGGGCCTTTTGTGCTGTCGATCTCTATGACTCTATGTCTTAAAGCATGTTTTCCCAAATGAGGTTAGGTAGGATTAGGGTTAAAATTGATTATAGGGAGACATCCAAAGAGGAAAAGTAATGTGGGAAACAAGATTTTTTTCACTTTTTCAAGCACATCAATGCATCGTTCTCTCTTTAAGGAATCAATACAAATATTTCAGATGTAAGAATCTGCCGGAAGTGGTCCTTCTTAATGTTTTTTGCGCAAGAATGTTTTAAGTTTTCTTTAACTTCTTTCGTTTCATTTATCTTAAGATTTACTGCAACCACGTGGAAAAACGACTGAAGAAATAATGTTGAAAAAAAATGTTCTTGTCATTTTAGACGTTAACAACTTAAATATGTATAGCAACTTTATTGTAAATTAAGTATTCAAAAGCTTGACAAAAGAAAGTATGATAATTAGCCACAAAAGGTCACATTTAGTCAGGTCATATTTGTTCAGTTTTGTGGAGTGATTTTAATGCGAAAAATATTGTATGACTGCAGAGATGTGCAGGTCAGCATCAAAGAAGAGTTTATGTTTGTAGAGATATTTATATCTCACTTTCAACCAGACAGGATACGCTTGAGAGTCGTCAATTGTGCAGCCCACCCGCAAAAATCGTAATCAACTGCAAACTATGGTTCTTTTTTAAAAGTGAAAAGTGCTATGTTTCCGTAACACAGATGCAATTACCGACCTCCACAACATATGAAACCTAACATAACGTGCAAAAAAAAATTCAGAATTTAAAAGAAAAAACAAACTGCATTTTCCTGGTCATGGCGCATGTTTTGAGCCAGGTTTAGTTCGCTGAACTTTCAGTCCTTTCAATAATTAACTGAACGCATTTACAAAGAGACTAGTTGTTTTAATATATGCGAGAAGTAGAGAATGATTTTAAGTTAACCTCTCCCTTGTGAGTATAATGTGAATGCAATTCATTCCATCTCCAGATAGATACCAGAAAACAAACCAGATCCCAACCAGCACCACCAATCCTGTTTATGCTTAAGTTATTCAAAATGGTGCCGGGCTGTGGCGACAGTTGAAGCTTTTCACTGTACTTTGCGATATTATTCACTATAAAATGCAATGGACATTAAATAAATCATTCATTCATTCAATACTTTGCACTGGTTTTCATTTCTGAAGTACAGTCACAGCGGACGCGAAGGTTGACTCTGTTTCTCTATACACAGATGCTGTAAAACCCGGGGCGTTTCTCCGACATTTTCTGTTTTTTTTTGAAAAAAAACTTTATTCATGAAGTAAAAAAACAAACAAAAAAACAAATTTACAGACCTACCCGGTCATACTATCCGCTCCGGGTTACCCAGGGGGTACGTACGCCAACTAAAGGAAAGAAAACAAAAACAAAAGAAAAAACTCCCGCGGTTGTCTCACTGCGCAGTCTCAGCTGTCCCCCTGACCAGTTGGAGGAGGCCTCAGCTGGACCCAGTTACTGAAAGGGCCCCTGTTATATTCTGGCCGAGGGGTCTTACACGGTGATCTTTCCCCACTGCGCCTTGACGGTGGCCTCTCGCCTCTACGCACACCGAGACCAACATCAACTGCGCCTGGAAGACCATCAATGCGGTAAAGGACGCTCTTTGGTCCGCCCGCAACTTGCTGGTCTTCCAGCTGAAAGAACTAACCCCGACCGAGTGTTGCAGACTGGCACACTCCAAGGTCCAGGACTAGGTGCTAAGGGACGCGCTAAAGCTTGGGGCGGCCACCGCCAAGGCGCGGTGGGGAAAGACCGCCGTGTAAGACCCCTCGGCCAGAATATAACAGGGGCCCTTTTAGTCACTGCGTACATCTGGGGTCTCCTCCAACTGGTTGGGAGGCCAACTGGGACTGCACGGTGAGACAACAGCGGGAGTTTTTTCTTTTGTTTTTTTTCTTTAGTTGGCGTAAGTACCCCCTGGGTAACTCGGAGCGGACAGTATGACTGGGTAGGTCTGTAAATTTATTTGTGTTTTTTTTTACTTCATGAATAAAGTATATTTTTTTCAAAAAAAACCTCTCGCCTCTACAATACTTCAGTTATATGAAAAGTCAATCGCATTCAATCAATTACAACAATTGATGCATTGACAAGTTAATGGTACAAGCTTTCAACTTGCCACCTGCAAAATACTTGCTCTGAGAACTGGCCACACGTCATACCAAAGTCCTGATATTCGTGGCCTCTGATTACAATGAGGAAGAAATTCACCACTTACACATTGGGGCTGAGAATGCATCAAAATTTAGTGGTGACTGAATATTGGGGTGAGCACATAAATTCCACTTCATTTTGACTTTTTTGCCATGATTACAAATGGCGGATATCGAAATATGTGCAGGTCATACATAAAGTGTGACTTGTACAGCGCTGTGGCCACTGCCTGAGAGAAGCAGGTGGAGCCAATAATAGGTTGTTAGTTCGATTGGGCCTATTTAACACAGAAAGTTGAAATTAATCTCCTCCAACAAGACTACGTTCTGAGCATTCATGGTGAAATTTCTACCTGTGCGCTTGCATCAACCAGTTCTGCTTTATTTTTAGAAAACTTAATTTCAAAATTTAGTTGCTGAATGAACCAGCAAGATCACAAGACTGGTGCAGGACTCGTGATGATTGATGATCGATTTAATATTCACATTGGCTTGCTCTTCAATTATTCCATCATCCAGTGATTACTTTCACAGCCATCCAGTCAATCGATGTTGGTTGCATTATCCTTTTTTTAAAAGCGGAGAAGGCTGAAGGAGGATCTGACTGAAATGTATGAGATTATGAGGGGCATCGACAAGATGTATAGGAAGCAACAGTTGTTATTTGAAGAATCAATAATGAGTGGGCATCCTTTTAAGGTGAAGGCAAAAGGTTTACAGGGAATTTGAACAACTTTTTTACATCCCATTCTCTTCCATTCTGGAAAACTGTCGAATTGGGCCTGGAGCCTTAACTCTATTTCTCACTCCACAGATCCTGCTAGACCTATGGAAAATTTAAAGTAGCTTCTGTTTGAATTTAAGATCACAGCATTGGCACGACGTTGCTTTTTGTCATTGTCGTGCTTGATGCACATCTTTCCTGCTGTTTATCCTGACCAACTGACTCTGGAATGTCCTACTTCCTTTTTCTCATCTGACTTTCAGGAATTGGACTGGAAGTCTGAAAAGGAACGCATTTTTCAGGATTCTGGAGGTGGAAGGATGGTTAGTTCTCAGTCACTTCGTGGGCTGCCGACAGCTTTCAGAAGGACCACAGCCTGGAGCCTCAAAATAAAGGTGCATCAATTCAAGACTGAGATGAGGAATTTCTTCTCTCAGAAGGTTCTGAGGTCTGTGGAACTGCTTAACACAGAGACCTGTGGGGTCGAAGGCCTTGTGTACATTCAAGGTTGGGATTGAAAGATTTTGATTTAGGCAGGGGAATCAAAACTATTGAGAAACACAGAAAAGTGGATATGAGGAATGTATGATTTACCAGAATTCTATTAAATGGAAGAACAGGTTTGAGGCACCGAAATGACTACTCCTATTCGTCTTTCTTATGACTTTTGTTAAGGTAATATGGGTGGCGCAATGACTGCACGAATACCAGTGGAGTCCATGTCCACAGATCTCTGAAGGATCTGTTTTACATGGCCAAGGTGCTTCGATTCTAATGAATGAGTTGAACGCGAGCGATGGCGGGTGTATTAGTGTAGGGTGAAATCATGCAAAGGATATGGAACGTAGCTCACTGTGAGAGGTAAGCGCCTGGAACTCTCTGTGATATGGTGTCAATAATGGAGGGAGAAGTGGAACAAGTCCCAGAATGCATTGCTCCTATCTCCACTTGGAGCATATACCAAAATAACTGTCTTATTAGGAACGATAAGGACGGATCACTGTCGGCTACGGATTGTACCTCTTGTTCTTTCATGGGATGTTGCCTGCAAATCCCTAAGTGACCTCCAGCTGAGTTTCTTGCAGAGCCATTTCAGCAGGTAGTTACACATTGCTGTTGTGTTTTTCATACGTATGGTAGATTGGATAAGAATAGCAAATTTCTTTCCCTCCAGGGTCACTAACTGTATTAGAACAGCTAGTGACATGATTGTTCCACGATCCACAGATCCTATAAAACCATCCTTACATTACCTATTTGCATGTAAATTCCGCCAGCTGCCCTGGTCTGAGGTGACCCATGATCCCACAGCCTTCTCCTGAACCCAGTGGGCCTCAAAGTCCACGACAGTGCCATCACAGCGCTACCTTCCTGAGGAGGAGTCGTCGAGAATTGAATTTGCTCGTTAATCACAGGGCCTCGCTAAAAACCGGACAACCGGTAGTCGTTTTAGAAAAAGAAACGTCATGGCAACTTGAAGAGGCAAAATGTGGAGTGCCACTGGAACGGAACGGCTTAATGTGACTGACTGAATTGTTTCTTGCTCCGAGACAAGAGATTCCATGGTTGTGTGTGTGTGTGTGTGTGTGTGTGAGTGAGTGAGTGAGTGAGTGAGACGGGACAAAGCTGAAGCCGAAAAGCATGTGCATTCTCTTTTCTAACCTTCTTGGACAAGTCCAATTTTGGCAGGGGGCACCGTGATCAGCGTGGGCTCAATGTTAAAGAACATTTGAGACGCGAGGTGCTTTTATTCTACTTCTCTCGATTCAATTCTTACAAAAGGCTGGGAGCTCTGTGTTAAAAATAGCTGACGGTGGAAAACAAATCTGTTTTGGTCGGTTACATCAGTACGTGGCCATTAAAATAAAACATGATGCGAGCTTTGAGAAAACCAAACAAAAAAAAAAACGCCAAGTAAGGTGTAGAGCTGGATGAACACAACAGGCCAAGCAGCATCAGAGGAGCAGGAAAGGCTGACGTTTTGGGGCCTAGACGCTTCTTCAGAAAGTTGCAATATCCAATACCGTCTTTTGTAACACCCTTCCTCAGACAGCAACTCAACTCATATCAAGAAACTAAACTAAATGTTACATCAAACTACTGCGAAGCCACTGTACTCGGAGATGACCCGGAAAACTGGTTTGAACAAACCTACTCAACTCAGAGCTGGGGGGCGGAAGCTGCTGGAGAGTCTCACACTCTCCAGGGAGACAATCGGGATCAAGAAACGGAAACATCAGGAGCAGGAAGAACAGGCTCAACTCCGGTTTGACCAGCTTCAATTGGGCTAATATAAACCTCTTTATCAATTATCAGACCCTCTTAGTGCCCCATTGCATGTAACTACAGAACAAAAACAAAGTTGCTGGAAAAGCTCAACAGGTCTGGCCGCATCTGTGAAGGAAAACCCAGAGTTAACATTTCGGGTCCGGTGACCCTTCCTCAGAACTGAAAGTGGCTGGGGAAACGCCAGTTCATACGCAGGAAATAGGGAGGTGGGTGGGGTAAGGAATAAACGATAGGATAGAGCCCAAGGAGGGAGAAAGACAGTTGGACAGACAAAAGAGTTGCTAACGATCAGGCTGGGAGGGTGAATAATTGTTAGTGGGGACTGTCAGAGACTAACAACGGGGGTGTATAATGGCAAGAGGTGTGGTAACAAGGCCTGGTGTGTGCGGTGGGGGACTGGGACATGGGAGAGTTGACGCCCTAAAATTATTGAACTCAGTATTGAGTCCGAACGGCTGTAGGGTCCTCAAGTGGAAAATGAGGTGTTGTTCCTCCAGCTTGTGTTCAGCTTCGCTGGAACTGCAGCAAGCCAGAGACAGAGATGTTGGCCGGGGAGCAGGATGGTGCGTTAAAGTGATAGGCAACAGATAGTTCCAGGCTTTTTTTTTGCGAGGAGAATGTAAATGTTCTGTGAAGCGGTCGCCAAGTCTACGCTTTGTTTCTCCAGTGTAGAGGAGACCACATTGTGGGCAGTGAATGCAGTAGACCAGATTCTGGGAAGTTCAGGTGAAGTAGCGCTTCACCTGGTAGGTATGTTTGGGCCCTTGGATACTGGAGAGGGAGGAGGCAAATGGGCAAGTGTTCCACCTTCGCCGGTTACAGGGGAAGGTGCCGTAGGGCTATGGGGAGGGGCCGGGGGTGAATGAAGTGTGGACTAGCGTGTCCCGGAGGGAACGGTCTGTGTGGAAGGCGGAAAAGGGAGGGGAGGGGAATATGTATCTGTTGGTGGCATCTCTTTGGAGGTGTCGGAAATGGTGTCAGATGATCTTGTGGATGTGGATGCTGGTGAGATGGTAGGTAAGGACAAGGGGAACCCTACGGCTGTTGCGGGAGGGAAGAGAAGGGGTGAGGGTGGAAGTGTGGGAGATGGGCCGGACCTAGTTGAGGGCCCTGTTGACAACAGAGGTGGGGAATCCTCGGTTGAGGAAGAAGGTGGACATTTCGAACGCTCCCTTGTTGAAGTTGGCCTCATTTGGGCATATCCTACTGTGTAGAATCAAACTGCATTTGTGATAATGTGTATACACTAAATTTTTTTAAATGAATAAAGTACATTTTTGAAATAAAAACAATTAAAAGCAGATTGTGAACCAGTCTGAGGGCATTTAAGAGCTGTAATGTTACTCGGGAAATTAAAGGGTAAGATGGCTTTTGGAGAGTTAGGCACATATGTATCTATCTTGAGATTCGACGACAATAAACTAGGCCTCATGGTGAAACACGTCTCATTGTTAATGTAAACGAGTAAATCAGACACACACCCAAACGTCATTTAAATCTTAATCACAGTTCCATTTTTTGGACACAGAGTGTGGTCAGTGCCTGGAGTGTGCAGGCAGAGGAGGTAGTGATCTCAGTTTAATGTCTCATCCAAATCTTGTTGGGAAATATTTACTTCTTCCTGGCACCCCTTAATCTTGAATATGATTTCTGCCGAAGTCATGTATCAGATTGAGGAGGGATTTGTAAAGCTAAAATTAAACAAAGGGTTAGACTTGTTCACAAACAAAAAGCTTGGAAGTTGCTTTTATTCGAGTTCACATCAAATTTTGAGAAGTGTTTTGAAAACAGAGTGAAGTTCGAACTTTACTTGCAGTGTATCTGGGGAATTCTTTCCACGAATCAGGAGGCAGCGAGAAGGCAGTTGGGGCGGAGTTTTCCTTTTTAAGGGATATATGCAAATAAGGAACGCAGCCGCCCGATCTGTGTGTATTATTCCAGTAAAACAGGAGCGTTGGTGATGTCCTGTGATCCATGTGAGGAATTTGGCTTCTTCCACACCGGAGGAAACCTTCGGTGGGTGATTTCTCGATGTTAGAAAACGGAGTGAATGTGAGTATGAGAGGTAGCGGGTGTTGTGGAATGTGAGCGAGTGAGCTTTGAAGCATACTTACCTGGCAAGGTAGATATCATGTTCCACAAGGTGGTTCTCCCAGGACGAGGCTATCCCTTTGCACTTCGGGTGTGCTGACGCCTGTGTTGTTCCCAAATGCGGGATACTCGACTACAAAACTTGTGGTAGTCGGGGACTGCGTTCGTGCTCTTCCCTGAAAGACAATAGGTACTGCAGATACTGGAGAATCCGAGATAACAAAGTGTGGAGCTGGATGAACACAGCCGGCCAAGCAGCATCATAGGAGCAGGAAAGCTTGACTTTTTGGGTTTCGGGCCTAGACCCTTCATCAGAAATGGGGGAGGGGAAGAGGGCTCTGAAAAAGAGAAGGGGAGGTGGATAGAAGATGGATAGGGGGGGGATAGGTGGAGAGGAGGCAGACAAGTCAAAGAGGCCGGGATGGAGCCAGTAAAGGTGAGTGTAGGTGGGGGGGGGGGTAGGGAGGAGATAGGTCAGTCCAGGGAGGACGGACAGGTCAAGGGGGCGGGATGAGGTTAGTAGATAGGAGATGGGGGTGGGGCTTGAGATGGGAGGAGGGGATAGGTGAGAGGAAGAACAGGTTAGGGAGGCGGGGACGAGCTGGGCTGGTTTTGGGATGCGGTTGGGGGAGGGAAGATTATTAATAATTTTAGAACAAACTGATTACTTCTTTTAATTCAGTTATGACAGCTTGTTTCGGTCTGCGGTCAGAGTTCTAGTCAGATTCACGTATGGATGCGTTTTCTGCCTTTAAGTCAATGAAATAATTCAGTTGCTCTGTCAGTATCTGAGGAGAAAACAATCAGTTAACCATTTCTTTGCAGCTTGCGGACGGCGTCCGCAGTTCTATGCATCTATCTAGATGCTTCTTCAACAGCTTACCTGGCAAGTTATGTTCAGCTCTGTGGGTCAGTTTGCTTCTGTGCAAATCCACGAGGTTCACCCTCAGCTGAAAAGGGAGGAAATTTGAAATTGGACACCAATTTCACTACTGAATGCAGCTTACAAAATTTGTGTCTAACGTGGCACTGAACCCGAGTCCCTGGCTCTGTCAAATGGCAGTGCTAACCACTGAGCCAACATTCCACCCATATCACTGATTAAGATTGAAGAGCTGTTACAGGAAATGATGCCAAGCTTGGAACTTTATACTCTGGAGTGTTGAAGACAACAAATGGGGATCTTTAACTTTGGGGAGGAATTTGAAAGAGTGGGTTTAAAGAAACCATTTCTGATTTTTTGATAAGTCTAGATGAAACATTTAGAATTGTTGTATGGGAAAGAGCATAAAATTTTGGGGCTAGTAGGAACTGCAGATGCTGGAGAATCTGAGGTAACAAGGGCAGAGCTGAATGAACACAGCAGGCCAAGCAGCATCAGAGGAGCAGAAAAGCGTCTTTTTTTCCATGTCGTGCTGCAGGTATGGCACTCGCTGCTGAGTGGTGTGTTTGTAGCAGTCTTCACGATTCTTTTGACAGATTGTTTTGTGCATTTGCAACAGATATGGGAGGATTACAGATCGCAGTGTATGGGGGAGGCAATGGGAATATTGGTACTACCCCCAGATCAAGAAATTTTCTGAGATGCGGGTCCGAGTCCCACTCTGACAGATGGTGGTATCTGAATTGGAAAAGATCAGCAATTCGATGTCTTTAGAAGTTAGATTTTTGAGTACAATTGGCAAAAAAGTTTATGGGGATAGTGTGGCTAAATGGTAACTGTTCAATCAGCCATGAGCATATTAAATGGCGGGAAAAATGGTCTACTTCTGTCCCTGTGGTTCTAGGGATGAGAGGAGGTAATCAAAACAGGAGCAGAATTTTGCAGTGTATTGATACCAACGTTTTGCTTGTTTTTGTTTTGTAACTTCAAACGGCTCTTAATTGCAGTACAGGGTCTACTCCATCAAAGGAGGACAGTGATCCATCTGTTTGGGTCTGTGGATCTGAATGTGACTGCAGCCTCCATTTTGACAGCTTTAGGGAATACATGCACTCCAGCTGTCTGCACAGCTACAATGGCCTCGATATAACACAGTAGCAGCAGTAGACCATCCAACCTGATGATTCTAACACACTATTCATTCAGGTCATGGCTTTTCGTCATTTATATTAATGATTGGCTGCAAATGTAGGAAGTACGGTTGGTAAGTCTACAGATGATACCAAAATTGGTGGTGCAATGGGCAGTGAAGAAGATTATCTCAGTGTACAAGGGGAGCTTGATCAGATGGGCTGAGGAGTAGCAGTTGGATTTAATTTAGATGAATGTGAGTTGATGCATTTTGGTAGGGCAAACCTATACAATTAATAATAGGGACAACGGAGTGTTCCTGAACAAAGAGACCTTGAGGTGTAGGTGCATATTTCCTTGAAAGTGAAGTTGCAGGTAGACAGGGTGGTGCAGAAGGCATTTGGTACACTTGCCACAATTGGTCAGTGCATTGAGTATAGGAGTTGGGATGTCATGTTGCAGCTGTACAGGACATTGGTTAGGCCACCTTTGGAATGCTGCGTTCAATTCTGGTGTCCCTGTGGTAGGAGAAATGTTGTTAAACATGAAAGGGTTGAGAGGAGATTTACAAGGATGTTGCCAGGGTTGGAGGTTTTGACCTATAGGCAAAGGCTGAATAGAGTGGTGCTATTTTCCCTGGAACATCGAAAGTTGAGGGTTGACCTCAGAGAAGCTTATAAGATCATAAGGGGAATGGACAGGATGACCAGGTCTTTTCCCCAGGGTAGACAATCCAAAATATAGAGGGAATAGGTTTAAGGTGAGGGGTAAAGATTTAAAAGAGACGTGAGGGGCAACTTTTTCATGCAGAGGGTGATGAGTGTATGGAATGAGCTACCAGGGGAAATGAAGTCGCCGGGGGGGGGGGGGGAGGGTGAGTAATTTATAAATTTACAGGGCTTCTGGAGGTTGTATAAACACTGGGCTGGGGTTGTTATAAACTTACTGGGTGTTATATCAACTCTGCGCTGGGGGAGTTGTCATAATCTCACTGGTGGTTATATAAACACTTTGCTGGGGAGTACCAGAATTACTGAGGTATCATATAAACACTGGGCTGGAGGAGTTGTCATAATCTTCCTGGGAGTTATGTAAACAGTGGGCTGGGGAGTTATTATAAACTTACTGGGTGTTATATAAACACTGGGCTTCGGGAAGTTGTTATAAAATTGCTGGGGTTTATATAACACAGGACTGGCGAAGTTGTTACAAAATTACTGCAGGTTACACAAACACTGGGCTGGGTGTGGACGGGTGTGATGAACTTCCGCTGCTGCAGTAACAGGAGCTCAGGCGAATGAGCCATATGTTGGCTGTGTAGCTACCCCTAGGCCCCGATCCGAGCAGTGAAAGACCGGGTTCAGGGCCAGCCACGAGACAGGAGGAGCGGTGCTAGGGCCTCGGTCCCTGGAGCTGGACGAGCAAGAGAGCTCGAGGAGACCATGAGGGAAGATAGGGTCAGGGAGAGAAGGTAGGGTGAGGGATAGAAGTTGGGATGAGGGAGAGAAGGTAGGATATGGTACAGAAAGTAGTGTGAGGGAGAGAAGGTGAGGTGAGGGAGGGAAGGTAGGGTGAAGGAGACAAGATAAGGTGAGGGATAGAAGGCAGTGCGAAGTATGGAAGGTAAGGTGAGGGAGAGAAGGTGAGGTGAGGGAGAGAGTGTAGGGTGAGGGAGAGAAGGTAAAGTGATGGAGAGAAGTTAGGGTGAAGTCGGGAAGGAAAGGTGCTGGAGAGAAGGTGAGGTGAGGGAGGGAAAGTAGGGTGTGGGTCAGAAGGCAAGGTGAGAGAGAGAAGGTAGGGTGAAGGAGAGAAGGTAAGGTAAGGTAGAGAAGGTAGTGTGAGGGAAAGAAGGTAGGGTGAGGGAGAGAAGGTAAGGTGAGGGAGAGAAGGTAGGGTGAAATAGAGAAGGCAAGGTGAGGGAGAGAAAGTAAGGTGAGGAATGAAAGGTCGGGCGAAGTAGGCAAAGTAAGGTGAGAGGACAAAGGTGAGAGAGAGGAGATAAGGTGAGGGAAAGAATGTAGGTAGAGGAAGAGAAGGTAGCGTGAGGGAGAGAAGGTAGGGTGAGCGAGAGAAGGTAAGGTGAGGGAGGGAGACACAGGCAGGCAGTTGTAACAGGCAGGAGGTACAGACTGTAATATGATAAAAACAGTGGAAACTTGGAGAAAAGGGGTGTTGGCACTGATTGGAAGTTTTATGAACAGCCAGTATAGGGTGCAGACCCGCAACAGAAACTCTGGTTTCTGCATTTGTAGCAAACAGGAGAACCATTCTAAGGAAGGTCACTCGAGCAACACATGAATATTGATTTCTCTCTATAGATGCTGCCAGACCTGCTGAAAGAGTCCAGCAATCACTATTTTTGCTTGGGACAGCCTGAGGCCCTTGTCGACCAGCTTAAAGCCGCCATCTTGCCTGACCACCAGGAAGATGGTGTGGCAGCACAGGTTTACCCATGCCCACTCCCTTCACAAGCAGATTAGATTTAGATTTATTGTCACATGTAGATAAAGAAACAGAGAAAAGTGAATTTTTACGCATTATATGCAAAATGTTGCCATGCTCTGGTACCATCTTGTCACACTGAATGTCATGCAAGATTTTACCACAATTGAGTTTATCTTTCTTTCACCTTCTCATTCCTCTTCCTCTGCTCCTCCACTCGCTGCTTGACGTCGGCCACGGTCTGTGTGACAGGCACCGCGTGCGAACTGGAGCCCTGCAGCCTGAGGATGAGTGGATTCCCAACCTCTTGTCCCCCATCCTAGGCCCCTCCAGACGCTGCATCCGATCCACCTCTCCTCCCTCTGGCCAATGCTTCCACTCCTTCAGGTGCCCGGGCCTAGCTGCAGAGCCTCGGCCTAGCGTATAAGTCCCTGCCGGGGTTGTCAGCTCGGGACCTGGTCATCGCTCCCTGGGAGATGCCGGGCTGCGGTGGAGACGTGTCAGGCTCATCCCAGTGTTGTTGTTGGTACCACCGCCAGAGGCTAAATACCACAGTATTAGGCAGGAAGGGGAGAATGTAGATTTGGAGCGACTGTTTGTAGGTAAATCCACATCTGGCATGCGGGAATCTTTTAAAGGCCAGTTCATTAGAGTTCAGGACCAACAAGCTCCTGTGCAAATGAAGGATAAGAACGGCAAGATTCAGGAGCCTTGGATGACAAGAGAAATGGAGAGGTCAGTCAAATATGAAAAGAGACAAACATTAGGTTTCGGAAACTGAAGACAGACAGAGCACTCAAAGAATACAAAAATAGCAGGCAAGAACCCCAGCAGGAATTAGGAGGGGTAAAACAGGCGGTGAACTATCTTTGTCAAGTGAGAGTTAAGGAACCCCCTAATGCGTTTCTTGAAGACATACGGACCAAGAGGGTAGCTAGGCAAAGTGTAGGTCCACTCAACTGCAATGGAGGGAATTTATGCGTGGTGCCAGAGGAAATGAGTGAGGGCCTTAACAAATACTTTGCATCAGTATTCACAAATCAGAAGGACATGGTGGATGTTGAGTTTTGGGAGAGGTATGTTGATACTCCAGGACACTTCAAAATAAAAAAGGAGGAGGTGTTGGCTGTTTTAAAAATCATTCAAGCAGACCAATCCACAGTATTTGATGGGCGCTGTCCGAGATTTCTCAAGGAGGTGGGTAATGAAATTTCTGGAACCTTCTGTACTCTTTTGTAGGTATTGGAATGTCTCTTTGAAATAAATAAAAAAAACAGCTCATTTGGGACCCTGGAGGCAACTTTGGACAACTGAAGGTCATGCTGGGAAAACTGGCCAACTGAACAACATGCTGGGAATTGGATCAGGCCATTCAGATAGATGTACAAATGGTTGCCTTGATTGATTACATTGAGTACGTGTTCATGTCACAGTGGAACTGAGATATTAAGCCAGGAGTTTGCAACATTAACTCGGATCAAACCAGACAGGTATGCGAGTCATTCACCTTGATTGATGGTTGGACAGGTGTTGATGAGACAATGCTGCATGCTTTCAGGTGGAACAATCGATCTGAGTTTCAGTAGACGAACAGGAGGCTGGAAAAACACAGCAGACCAGGCAGCATGTGGAGGAAAAGAGCAGCCAACATTTTGGGCATTACCCTTGTTCAGGACTGCTGTTGACTTCTGCTCTCCTCCAGATGCTTCCTGGATTGTTGTGTTCTTCCAGCCTCCTGCTTGTCTATCTTGGATTCCAGCATTTGCAGTTTTTTTCTGTCTGTATGTGAGTTTGAATAGAACTGCTTTTGAGGCACCTGGGCTCCAAGGGTCAGCTCAATCAATAGGGGAAATTGCAATATACAATACTGTCTTCTGAAGAAGGGTTTCGGCCTGAAACGTCAGCCTTCCTGCTCCTCTGATGCTGCTTGGCCTGCTGTGTTCATCCAGCTTTACACCTTGTTACCTCAGATTTTCCAGCATCTGCAGTTCCTGCTATCTCCAAAAAACGCCAAGTGTTCGTATTGGATGTTTGTATCTCTTGACGTCATCCCGCCTCTCAATGTCCCAATTTCCAATGGTTTTGTTTCATAGTTCTCCCGAGTTAAGGCATCGGTTATTCAGAGTCTGCTGAGGAGTTCAGCATTTACTGGGCATCAATGCTCATCCCCTGTAACGACACAGCCAATGTCTGTCCTGAGGCAAAGATACACTGGTGGTAGCTGAGATTACTCATAGGATGGTAGAAAACAGGGTTGGGGGTGGGGTGAGGGGCAATATTTTAACCCAGAGAAGAACGTTTCTTTATCATTGTCCATAACAGATGCGAGGCTGAACATTTCTGGGATGTATTTACTGCTGTTATGCTTAGGAGAGAAGTATGGAGCAGGGACATGTCTCAAGGTGGGAGGTAAATGATTCGCTGAAAGTCAGTACTGGACAACCAATAGGTGAAGGTCCCTTTTCCCAGCGTCGTGGTCCCTTTCTCTGAACAGTCCGTGTCCTAGAAAGGCTTCAGTTAGTAAAATCAGGGTCGTGGCATAGCGACTTCAGTTGATCTCGAACGAGTGTTGCAGACTGGCACATTCCAAGGTCCAGAATTATGTGCTGAGTGACGCACTAAAGCTTGACGCAGCTGCTGCCAAGGAACAGTGGGAAAAGAGCATCATCTAAAGGTCTTTCTGACGAAGTTAAATGAGTTATATAAATAAGTTAAAAGTTAAATGAATCAGACTTGATTTTTTTCAAAGTAGGGATCCATAAAATGCCACCTTGACTGTCTACAAATTGCGCATTGTCTGAACAAAATAGAACATATCTGCAAATGCAACCCATAGATTTATATATTTGTGCGCGTGTGATTGTGTGAGTGTTTCTGTGCGTGTGCGAGGAAGAGAGAATGTATGTGTTTGTGTGATTTGTGTGAAGGCTGAAGTAAGATCTGACTGAAATGAGATTATGAGGGGCATCACCCAGATTGATAGGAAGCACCTGTTCTTACTTGAAGAATCAATAATAAGTGGGCATTTTTTTAAGGTGAAGAGCAGAACGTTTACAGAGAATTTGAAGAAAATTTTTTCCATCCCATTCTCTTCCATTCTGGAAAACAGTCTAATTGGATTTGGAGCCTTAACTCTATTTCCCACTCCACAGATGCTGCTAGACCTATGGATAATTTACAGTAGCTTCTGTTTGAATTTAAGATCTCAGCATTGGCACTACTTCATTTTTTGTCATTTCCATGCTTGCTGCACACGTTTCCTGCTGTTTATTCTGGCTAATTGACTCTCAAATGTCCTACTTCCTTTTTCTCATCTGACTTGCAGGAGTTGGATTGGGAGCCTCAAAATGAATGGATTTTGCAGGATTCTGCAGGTGGAAGGTCAGTTAGTGGTCAACCACTTAGTGGGCTGCCGACAGCCCTCAGAAGGACCAGAGGGTGTAGCCTCAGAATAAAGGGGTAGCAATTCAAGACTGAGATGAGGGGGAATTTCCTCTCTCAGAGGGTTCTGAGGTCTTTGGAATTCCTTAACACAGACACCTGTGGCGTCAACGTAGTTGTCTCCATTTAAGGCTGGGATTGATAGAATTTGATAGAAGCAGGGGAATCAAAGGTTATGGGGAAAACGTAAAAAAGTGGATATGAGGAATGTGTGATGTACCATATTTCTATTGGATGGCAGAGCAGGCTTGAGGGACCGAAATGCCTATTCCTGATCGTCTTTCTCATTGTATTTTCGTAAGGTTTTATACATGGCACAATAACTGCAGTGATACCAGTGGTGTCCATGCCCACAGATCCCTAAAGATCTATTTTACACGGCCAAGGTACTTCGATTCTAATGAAGGAGTTGAACGTGAGCGATGACGGGTGTATTAGTGTAGGGTGAAATTCATGTGATTGATATGGGAGACAGCTCACTGTGAGAGGTAAGAGTCTCGAATTCTCTGTGATATCGTGTCAGTGATGGATGGAGAGGATTGAAATAAGTCCCAGAATGCATTACTCCCATCTGCACTTGGAGCATATCCCAAAATAAGATCTTACGCGGAACTAAAAAAATACATCACTGCTGGCTACGGATTGTTTCTGTTAGTTCTTTCGTGGGATGTTGCCTGCACATCCCTAAGTGACCTAGAGCTGAGATCCTTGGAGAGCCATTTCAGCAGGCAATTACACATTGCTGTGGTTTCGCTACATAAGAATGGTAGACTGGATAGGAATAGCAAACTTCCCTCCCGACAGAGGGTCTAGTCCCGAAACTTCAGGCTTTCCTGCTCGTATGATGCTGCTTGGCCTGCTGTGTTCATCCAGCTCTACACCTTGTTATTTCCCTCCCGACAGGGTCACTACCTGTATTAGAACAAATAGTGCCAAGATTGTTCCATGATCCGCAGAGCCTAAAAAACATCTTTACATTACTTATTTGCCTGTAAATTTCGCTGGCTGCCCGGTAGGAATTGACCCACGATCCCAGAGGCTTATCCTGAAACAAGTGGGTCTCAAAGTCCATGACGGCAACATCGGAGCGCCATCTTCCCGCGGAGGAGTCGGCAAATATCGAACTTGTCAGTTACTCGCTGGACTTGAGGACCAGCGCAACCGGTAATCGTTTTAGAAAAAGAAACTGCATGGCAACATGAAGAGGCCAAATGTGGAGGGCCACTGAAACGGAGCAGGCTTTTGTGACTAACTGAATTGTTTCTTGCTCCGAAGCAAGAGATTCTATGGGTGTGTGTACGTGTGCGTCTCTCTCTCTCTCTCTCTCTGTGTGTGTGTGTGTGTGTGTAGTTGTGAGGGAAGAGTATGGCAGGACAAAGATGAAGCAGAGGAGGATGTGCATTCGCTTTTATAACCTCTTGGGCAAGTCCAATATTCGGCGGCGGGACTGTGATCAGCGGGAGCAAAATGTCACTGTGACGAGAGAACATTTGAGACGCGAAGTGCTTTCTTTCACTTCACTCAATTCAGTTCTTACATGAGGCTGTGTGCTCTGTGTTAAAAATAGCTGACGGTGGAAAGCAAATCTCTTTTGGTCTGTTACTCCGTTCGTGGCTATTAAAATAAAATATATTGCGTCCGTTGACAAAACAAAAAAAAACTCTTCGTATTGGATAATTGGATCTCTTGCCGTCATCCCGCATCTCATTGTCCCCATCTCCAATGGTTTTGTTTCATAGTTCTCCCGAGTTATGGCAACTGTTATTCAGAGTCTGCTGAGGAGTTCAGCGTTTACTGGGCATCAATGCTCATCCCCTGTAGCCACACAGCCAATGCCTGTCCTGAGGCAAAGATACGCCCGTGGTAAATAAGGTTACTCGTGTGATGGTAGAAAACAGGGTTGGAGGTGGGGGAACGGGGAATATTTTGATCAAGGGAAGAAGTTTTTTTTATCTTTACCCTGAAAATAAAAGATGATAGGCTGGACGTTTCTGGGATGAGTTTACGGCTGCTTTGCGCAGGAGAGGAGCATGGAGCAGGCACATGCCTCACGGTGGGAGGTAAGTGATTCGCCGAACTTCAGTACTGGACTATTGATAGGTGCGGGATCCCTGTTCCCAGCGTCGTGGCCCCGGCCTCTGAATAGCGTATGCACCAGAACCGCTTCGATTAGTAAAATCAGGGAAGTGGCATTGCGATTTTAGATGACCACGACCGAGTGTTGAAGACTGGCACATAGGAAAGTACAGAGCCACGTGCTGTGGGACGCACGAAAGCTCGGGGCAGCTGCTGCCAAGGCTCAGTGGGGAAAGAGCATCATCTAAATGTCTTTCTGACGAAGTTAAATGGGTTAAATAAATAAATAAGTTAAATAAATCAGACTTGTTTAATTTCCAAAGTAGAGATTGATAAAATGCCACATTGGCTGTCTACAAATTGTGTGCTTTCTGAACAAAATAGAATATATGTGCAAATGCACCCCATACGTTTATATATTTGTGGGCGTATGGTTGTTTGTGTGCTTGTGTGTGCGTGCGACGGGGAGAGATTGTGTGTTTGTATGAGTTTGTGTGTGTGTGCTTGCGAGAGAGTGTGTGTCAATTGAGTATGCGTGTGCGTGTGTGAGGGAGAGTGTTTGTATGAAAGAGTGTCGATGTGAATGTGTGAGTATGTGTGTTTGGGTGTTTTTGCGTGAGTCTATGCCAGAGTGTGTAGTGTTGCAGGGTCACCTGCAGTGCGACATGAACTCAAGATCCCGGTTGAGGCCCTCCTGATGGAAACCGAAACTGGGTCTCAGCCTCTGCTCGGCGACTCTGCGGAGTGGTGCGTCCCAAGTCCGCCCTGGAGGAAGTTTTTACGCGAAGTTCTAAGGCCGAATGGCTTTGACAGCGGGGAGGGAGAAGCAGTTTGTTTAACATTTCAGATAGAGGCCCTGAAGCAGGAGCGACTGATGCCGCAAAGGAAATCATCCTGCACATTTGGGTGCTTCTCACATTTCCTCTTTTAATGCGGCTCTGCTCTAACGGCAGACAGACCCAGCATACAGCCGGGATGACGTTTCCACAGGAGTTCTTATCATTGACTTGTCCATTAATTCGCAAAACATCGAGTAAAATGGTGGCTGTAATTGGAAACATGGAGAATGAAATCTGCTGACAACTTCGTTGCTCATTTCTTTTGCTGACGAACCAATACTCATCAATGTTGAATACCGCTTGTAGGAAGGTCTAAAGATGTCAGGAGCACAGAATGTACTCTATGGTAACGGCCTTCGAAGTGAATCACCAGGATTGGTTCGACAGCAACACTATTGACCAAGCTGATCGAGTCTGAAAGGGCATGTTTGCTAACTGGGTCTGCAGCAGGTGGTGAGAGAACAAAAGAAAGGGAGTGAAGACATTCTTGACCTCATTTTCACCAACCTGCCTGTTGCAGGCGCACCTGTCCATGACAGTAGAAGTAAAAGTGATGACCTCATGGTCATTATTCGAAAAAGTCTCAACTTCTCACTGAGTGCACACATCATTTTGTTTGGTACTATTACCATGCTAAATGTAATAGACATCGATCAGATCAAACAGCTCAGTACTCAGTTTCTCTGAGACGCTACAGACCATCACTCACAGCAAAATTGTAATCGAACACAATGTGCCCCGTACGGCCTGGAATATCAACTTCTCTGTCATGACCAAAACATCAGGGATCAATCTTGATTCAAATGAAGAGTTCAGGAGTAGATGTCTGGATAGAAGCAGGTTTGCTAAAATGAGATATCATACATTGAAGCTACAAAACATGATTAGTTCTATGGCAGACAGCACAAGAAAGAAGTGATAGACAGAGCTGAGTGACTGAACAACAAAGGGATCAGACCTAAGACGTGCAGCTCTGCTACATCCAACCGCGAACGTTGGAACACAAATAACTCACAAGGAAAGGAGGCTTCAAAAGTATTTCCATCCTCAATGATGGCAAGCCCAACACATCGATATAAAAGATAATGACTTGGAAAGATATATCTGTGACTCCACTGTGACTCAGAATCCTGGAATTCCCGACTTAATGGCATTGTGGGTCAACCTATAGCAGGTGGACTGCAGTGGTTCAAGAAGGCAGCTCACCACCACCTTCTCAAGGGTAACCGGGTTAGGTGAGAAATGCTGGCCAGCCAGTGATGCCCACTTCTCACAAAATGGATAGAAAAACGGGAAGTATTTGTTACCATCTTCAAACAGAAATGCAAAGGGAATAATTCATCGTAGCTTCCTTCAGAAGTTAGGAACATCACAAATCACTGTCTTCAGCCTTTTGATTCACTCAATGTGACATCAAGAAACGAATGAAAGCAATGGATACTTCAAAGGATATGGGCTTTGACAACGTTTCGACAATAACACTGAAAATTTGTGATGTGGGATTAGCCACACTTCTAGCTGCGCTGTCCCAGCACAACAAAAATATTGACATGTCTCCAACAATTGCTGTTGCATGCTCTGTATTTAAAAGAAAAAAACAGTACAAATCTAACCTAACCAAGTGTTGTTCAATCCGTCTACTCTTAATCAGCAGTGCTGTCAAACAGCACTTGAGTAGTGTTTGAACGTTGCCTTCTGACCACTTTGTTTTGATGCCTTTCCACTTGGGGTTGGCTCTACCACTTGTTCGATCATACTATATTCAATGACAGAAAGCTAAGTGCCCACCAATTAAACCTTTTCTGCCAATCATTCTGCCCTGAGTTCCTAATTCAATTACTTTAGTATTGGTATTACTTATTAAATCCGCTTGGGCAACTATATGAATAAAGTGAGCCATCGTATCTTGTCAAAAATGTGTTCGTCATGTTATCCGTACTTTGGGCACTTGGACATGTTCATGTATTAAAAGCACTTTACCCCTGTACTCCCTTCTGTGAGGTGGACAAAGGGACACATAACTTAGTTTGCAGTTCTATACAATTTTATTAGCAAAATTATTCCTTGTTAACATCATGTGAACATTTCCCGAATTCCCACATATTTACTCTATATTAAGCTCTATCTGTCTGAGAAAGGATAATACTTGCATCAATTTGCGAGTTTGAGCTGAGCCATTGAAATCTCCTTCCTGTCTGGTGTGGCTCCAGCTCTCTTCCATGAAGATGGGTCTCCCAGGTAAGGTTAGAACTTCTCCAGGGTCTTCTTGGGTTGTGTCATCGTCTTCTGTGATGGGTGTTGCTGTGTGTCTTTGCTGAGGGAGTAATTGCCAATGGGGTCATGAGCGGGGTTCAAAGTATCCAATGCGATCACGCCAACACCATTCACTGGTGCCATACCGGGGATGTGTAAAGTGCATATACTCAGGCACTGGCTGGTAGTTAAGGTGCTGGAATTCTGATTTATACTTTTTTCAACATACAAACCTCGAGCTGGTTGTACCCCCAAGCTTGCCCCCCGCAACCTAGCTTTGTCTGCCAAATCTGATAGAGTTGTCGCCGCTCGCTGGAGTAGCACCCTGGGAATACAGTCCTGCTATTCCCGGAATCATCACAAAACTTAAGGACTTTTAAATGATCTCAACGTCCCCAATGTTACGGATTTTCGTACCCATATTGATAGAAAGCAACGACCAGTTTTCTGTACTGAATAAGAATCATTACGACAAATGAATAGATTATACCTTCAGGTAAACAATTAAAAAAAAAGTCAGCATGTACTGATCGTTAAAACTGCAATCTCGGTGCCCATGTCCATATATCCCTGAAAGTTAGCCTGCACATGCATCAGCAAGAGACTCAGATGGCAAAAGATATGTTACCCTTCATCACAAGAGGAGATTCGGGGCAGGAGCAAAGAAACCGAAGTTCAGTTATATGTGACACTGATGAGACTGCCTCCGGAGTATTGCATGTGTATGTCGTTCCCTATCATGCGGATGGACACACCTGTCCTGGAGGGAAAGCAAGAAATGCTCACTAAACTGACCACTGGGATGTTGGGACTATCCTCTGGCGACTGATGAGGGGACTGAGCCTGTACTCTACGGAGTTTAGAAGAAAGAGAGTCAAACTCATTGAAACATATGAAATTATTCACGCAATATAATAAATGGAAAAAGGACGGTTGTGCTAGCCATGGGGTGTTGAACCTTGGGACACAGTATTAGAATAAAGGTCAAGCGATATAGAACAGTGTTCAGAAGAATCTTCTTCACTGGGAGGTGATGAATTTGTAAAATTCTATACTTCAGAGGGCTCTGAAAGGTCAGTCATTAAGTTAGTTCAAGGCAGAGGTCGATTGATTTCTGTTCTCTAGAGGTATTAAGGGGCATGGGGATATGGTGGTGTTATGACAACGGATGACCAACCGTCACTTATTCTGTCAGTGCAAGCTGGAGGGGCTGAATGGCTTATATGGCTCGTATGATAGATAGGTAGATAGACAGATAGATAGATATGCTGAATTGAATATCTTTAAAATATGCAATTATTTTGGAGATAAAAATATAGAGCGACTTCAAGTTTGTGACATAATTTCACAAATCCAACGTAATCTTCGCTTGTTCTGATCTTCAGACGTGCTGGTTTTCACGTTTTTCATTTAATTTTAATGATCAATATTGTAAATTGTCCTCTGCACCTATTCGTTTGAGGAAAGTAAAATATGAACGTAATTAGGATCACACACTATTATTTCAACAATATTCAATTACGAATTCAACAGTATTTGTTTTGTGTGTTTCTCCAGCTAAACTTCAATTTGCTTTTTGTACATTGAAGAACCCATGGTACATTGCCATGTTTTGTGTTCAATTGGTTTTGAGTAATTTTTTTTCTCAAGCCAGCAGCGATTGTTTAGAATTCAAACGTGAAAATAGATAACTTGTAATTAACCAGCTACCCGGAACGATGCACTTGCTTACTCTAATTAATTGATCAGTGAACTTGATCTCCACGTTCTATAACATAACCATATTCATCAACCAACGCTGAATTACATCATTGGTAATTCAGTGTCTTGGAGCCATCAGAATATATTAAGTGACCATAACAGTTTTGAGCATTCCATGTAATGATTCTGATGAATTTTTCAGTGTGATTTCTAATATTAATATTAATATTATGAAGGATAGGTGGATACAAACGGACTATGAAATAGAAAGTTTGAATGATATGCTTCCTTATTGCGTAATTTCGGATATAATTCTGTGATATCAAGGCAAGTAACATGAATATAAATCTTTCAACAAATTGTATACCACCTTATCTTTCTCTAAGAATGTTCGCTCCATTTTTTTAAAGTCCAGTGTGCAATATTGCACCGTATCTTCTCCATTTCCCTGGTTGAAGATGAATAGAATACATTACAAAATATACCAAGTGGACAAAAATGGTTAACAAAGTGGATACAAATAAATCGAAGAATACATAAGTATATATGCATGCCGTCGATATAGTCACTTAGTGGGTTCATCTTCTTTTCTGTTTCCACTGCAAATTGTTCTTAGTCAGCGTTTTCAATCAAGAATTGACACCCTAAAGTTGAGGAATTGTTGAAGAGCATGAAAACGACCTAATAACTAACTCAATTATTATCTTGAAGATGAGAAATATATTAATTTATTGACTGGACATCGTCGTAGGTGATAGCCTTTTAGAATAAGTTTATAGAGTGATTAAATGACAAGAACAGTGAAATGTTTCATTTGAATACCCCAAGCTGATTTCTAATAGATTTTGTTTTGTCTTTGAAAACATTTTACGTCTAAACACATGCAGCTGTTACAAGGGTTGCTTCAAGACATAATAAATGACGGCAGAACAGAACACTTTATTAGCTGTGAGATGCCAATAAAAACAAGACCAAGGAAGGGATTTGCTTTGATTCAGATTCAGAAGCTGGGCGCTAACTGTCTGAGTACGAGGAAGCATTTTTTCCTTATTCATTCACGGGATGAGGGCATCGCTGGCTAGGCATTATTGCTAATCCCTAATTGTCCAGAGGACAGTTGAGAGTCAACCCCATTGCTGTGCGTCTGGAGTCAAATGTTGGCCAGACCAAGTAAGGATGACATTTTCCTTTCCTAAACTGTAATTACTGTTACTGCAAACAGTGTTATTGTATGTTGTTTCCTAAATTTTAAAAAGGTGTAAATTATTATATCGTTTCAAGACCATAAAATAGCTTGAAGTAGAAAAAGCTGTCGAGGTAAATATTAGATTTTAAATCCTGTTTGTAGAACATGTAGTAATTGCTTGTTTTTCAAACGAACGAAATAAAAACAAAAGGCGCAATTAATCCATCGAATCTCTGCAGCGTCGAAGCAGGCCGTTTGGCTCAATGAGCGCACACTGACTTCTTGAAGAGCATCCCAATGCACCCCAGAACCCTGCATTTTCCATGTTAATCTACCTAGCCTGCACATCTCTGGAAACTAAGGACAATTTAGCATAGCCAATCGCCCTAAGCTGCACATCTTTCGACTGTGGGAGTAAATCCACGCAGACACGTGTTCTTTGAGGCAGCAGTATTAACCACTGAGCCACCAGGCCATCTGACTTATTTCATGTGATAAAAAGACAATGATTTGCAACAAGATTGAAATTATTCAAAAGATGACGAAATGTGCGAGAAAAACAGAAGTTGCTGGAAAAGCTCAGCAGGTCTGGCAGCATCTGTGAAGAAAAAAATCAGAGTTAACATTTCGGATTCAGTGACCTTCCTGAGAACGGTACCCGAAATGTTAACTTGAATATTTTCTTCACAGATGCTGCCAGACCTGCTGAGATTTTCCAAAACTTCTGTTTTTGTTTCTGATTTACAATATCCTCAGTTCTTTCGGTTTTTAATGAACTATACGAGCTATCCCACAGGTAAAGTCATGGTTCGGAAGGAAACTATTTTATTAATTGAAGGTGTTCAGGGTATGGACACTCTTTGATAAAGTTGAATATTGGCACAGAATGAAACCAATCGAAGTGAGGGAATAATATAAATTATATATGATGTTGGGTCAAAATCAGGGAACTCACTCCGTAACAGCCTCTCAAACACCCACACCTGACTGTCATACAAGTGGTAAGAAATCTATTGAATAGAATTCTGAAGGAGAAATTTAATTTTCATTTGAAAGGGAAAGGTTTGATTAGGGATAGTCGTCATGGCTTGATCAGAGTGCAGTCATGCCTAACAATTTTCGAGGAAGTAACCAGGCGTGTACATGAGGATTTTTATAGATGATTCGATTGTATGGATTTCAGCAAAGGTTCCACAAGGAAGACTGATTTAAAACAAAAAAAGTACAGCCACATAGGATCCAGGGTAACTTGGCAAGTTGGATCCAAAGTTGGCTTCATGCGAGGAGATAGAAGGTGGTGGTGGAAATTTGCTTGTTTGATTGGAGGCCTGTGTCCGGTCACGTGCCAAGAGGTCATGTCTGAGTCCTTTATTGCTTGTGATACTTAAAAATGATTTACACATAGAAGAAAGAGTGCGAGGGTGGGGAAGTCTGATAAATAAAATTTTGGATGGCGCAAAGATTGACTGTGTGGTTGACAGTGAGGAAGAACATCCTAGTTTACAGGAAGATATGAAAAGATCGGTCATATGGGTAGATTGATGTCAGATGGAATTTAATCTTGATAAATGTGAGCTGATGCAGTTCAGAGAAATAAAATGTCAAGGGGTATGCAATGAATGGTAGGACACTGAGAAGATCCGATGAAGAAAGAGATCTCAGGGTGCTTGTCCACAGCACTCTGAAGGTGACAGGATATTAGTCGTTGAAAAAGCATGGGGGACCCTTGTTTTTATCACTCGAGGCATAGATTGTGAAAACAGTTAGGATATGTTATACCCGTTTCAGTTCTGCATCACCAAAGGAAGTTTGTCATTGTACTGGAGGGGATGCAAAGGCGAAGCACTAAGATGTTACCTCAGGTGGAGTGGTTTGCAAGGAATGAGGCTGGATAAGCTTGGGTTGTTTTCATTCCAGCCGTGAAAGCTAAGAGAGGACAATACTGATGTGTAAAAAATTATCAGGCACATAGACAGGGTAAAATGAAAGCAACTGTTCTCTTTATTTGAAGGGTTAGCAATAAAGGGCTATAGTTTTAAGAATAAAGGTATTTGGAGGTGATTTAAGGAAACCAAAATTTCTCCCAGAGGGTTTTACACATCTGGAATGAAATGCCTGGGAGGGTAGTTGAGGCAGGAAACCTTACAATCTTTAGAAAGTATTTGGATAAGCAATTGAAATTTCATAACATTTATGAGCCAAGTTCTGGAAAGTGGGACTTGTGTGGATTTAGAGTAGTTTCTGTCAGCGCAGTCTTGTTGGGTCCAAACAGCTCCCCCGTACTGTACGGTTTGATTCCACCCCGATAATTGCAGCCGTTCCAGAATGCAGCTCACCACCAACTCCTCAAGGGCAACTACGGGTGAGCAATACATACTGGCCTAGACCTTCCAATGAATGATTCACGAGAAATATGATTTGAAAGGTTGTTAAAATGAAGTATGCAGTTCAGAACTGTGTTGCATTTCAATCGCCGACTGTGACTGTAGTTATTATGTACTCACTGTAGTGTTTTACGCCTGCTCCCTGCTTAACAAATCTATGAACACTCGAGCCAATATTTGAAAAATCATTTTGGTTTCGCAGGTTATAGACATCAACAAAGCCAACAGGTATCACAGTGCTGTAGAGATACAACAAAGCTCAGTTATTCCGGAATGTTATATACCTGATCTTCAATTCTGCACAATGGCCTTCTGTGGAATTTCTCTGCACAATGTGTCGGGAATAAAAAGCAAAACATCAGAAATGTAAATGGCTTGAAATCGCAGCTCAACATTTCTAAACTCGCCTCCACCATATAATTCCCTTACGTTCAATTCGAGATTTTAACTCATCTTGTCTATAATTCACTGTAACTGTTCTATTAAATACTTGTGTTATCACACAATATAAAATACGACTGCAATACAGATATAATTCAGAGGTAGTTGTATTTTTTCATGGCGGGCAGGGGAAGCAAAGGAAACCTTTGGCCGACTTTTGCATTCAGTTCAGTAAAACGTAATTAGTGTTGTAAAACAATGGATTTTATCCATACATGCTTCAGTTTTATTCTTGTAGTAATAGATTAATCGTAAAACGTTTGCCATGTTGGGAAGGAGAAGTGATGTGATTTGAACATTGAGCTAGGAAGTTGCCGTGAGACGCAGGGTACAGGTACAATTAAGTCAGCAGGGACGGAAACATGCAGCTGAATTAAGGCGAGTACTTAAAACTAGTTTTCGTTGTTAATTGGAGTTGAGAATTCGAAATGGATCCCCAATAATGTGAGAAAAAGAACAGGTTTTTTTTTCAAAAATCAAACAACAGTGGTACCTGGAACAAGATTTCGCAGTCTCAGTTTAAAGACTGAGATGAGGGGAACAATAATCTTCACTTACTCTGTGGGCAAAAAGCGTGAGTGTGATGCTGAGACAGAGGATCAACCAGGATCGTTTTGAACGCTGCAGCGTGATGATGAGTGGCCCACTCCTACTCACATTTGCTACGTTTCTGCTTTTCCCCCCATTTCACTTCCCTTTCTGAAACACTGAGGGCGTTACAGGTTTTAAACTTTGCCATTCAGAATTCAAACTAAAATAAAACCCACCCGAGGAAACCCTCTTTCGTCACCTGTAATTTTGGAATTTCCAAACTCGGAGAGCTGGGCATTCCAACCATATAGTTTAACATATAATCCGAGCACCGATACATGAAAATGTAAGCGATGTGACCAGCAGTGCAGAAGGATTAAGATTATATAATGAAGCGATGTGCACCTTTCATTTTGTTTCGGCAGATCACAGCAATCATCACTGTGAATACGGTCAGTAGAAATCCCGTGGTTGTCACAACCAGGACTGTCCGTCCACCCTTGGAACTGATCGATGCGTGATTTCTGCTCCTCGCTGCCGGAAGGCAACAAATGTCATTGATATTGTTATCCTAGCCTGCTTTCATAGAGTCAGAGAGCACAGAAACACGCCCTTTAATGCAACTCGTCCAAGCGACCCAGTTTCCCATACCAAACGAAATCGACTTGCCTGTGTTTGACCCATATCCCTCGAAACCTTTCTTATTCGCGTACCTGTTCAAACATCTTTTAAATCTTGTAACTGTACCTGGATATACCACCTTCTCTGGCAGCACATTCCACATACGAACTGTATGAAAACGTTGCCCCTCAGGTCTCTTTTTTCTGCTCTCAGCTGAAAGCGAGACCCTTTAGCGTTGAACTCCCCTAAACTGACTGCATTGGTAATTCCTACGGGTGGATTACTGGGCAGCATTCCGGCGAAAACAATGCATTTTTTTTCATTCACTCACAGGCTGTGCGCCTCTGGCTCGACCAGCACTTATTGCGCATCCTTAATTGCCCGAAGGACAGTTAAGAGTCCAGCACGTGCTGTGAGTCTGGAGTCACATGCAGGCCAAACCAGGTAAAGATGGAAGTTTCCTTCCCTAAAGGGTATGAATGAATCAGAGTGGTTTTCCGAACAATCAACAATGGTTTCATGGTCATCGTCGATAACAAAACCTTCGACCCTTAATTCTACATTGAACTCAACTTACACTAGCTGCCATTGCAGGATTTGAAACCTGGTCCCCAGAACGTTAGCTGACTCTGTGAATTAAAGTCCAGCGATACTACCATGAGACCACTGACTCCCCTCTGTTTCTCGCCTGGCAAGTTGAGTTAAATTGGTAATTTAATCAGATTCCATTCTGCTTCAAGAAACGTGTTCCCTTTATCCAACTTTTCACTCTCAACACTGTCCTTAAAACGATTGGATTTCTATCAACCAGAACCGCTAATGCAGATCAGAAATATTTCGGACGAGGTTGGATTCATACCGATGTCACGCTCTCGTTGTTCAGTGAATTGACATAGAACTGGCCAGGAACAAACGAACTATGATGACTCTCCATTTCTTCCATGGACTTCATAGGAGCCGGTCTTGGCTCCGAATGGTGAAGCTATCAATTTTCAAAGGACTGGCCAAGTGAATATTTGATCGGCGCACATTCCGTGCAGTGAAATCTGTTTGAGAAAGACACCGGCGACCATTTATTCCTGCAGAGCGCACGCCTCAAGGAAGGGCTTGGCTAGAATGGTCAGACAGCTTGGGTATTGGATCAATTCAACTTGCAATCAAATGCTAAAATCATGAAGGTGACAGGATTGGTATCATGGAAGAATCGAATAAGATCGTTTCAAGTCGATTTATTCTCTGACCTCAGATAAAACCGAAAGGCCAGATGGCTTACAGTTCTATTCCCTCGCATGCCGTTGGCATATTAGATATGTGTTGTATTTGCGGCGTTTTGAGATATTGTGAATTGCAATTGGGAGGAGAGTTTACACAGCATTGAAGATATGGTCTCACCAATATCAGTGATGCATAACGTGTCGAGCTGGATGAACGCAGCAGACCAGGCAGCATCGGGAAAGCAGACGTTTCGAGTCTGGACCTCCATTCTTCAGCATTGGCAGTTCCTACTATCTCGGATGCATAACGTACCTACTTTTATTATCGATCTTATTGCATTAAAAGACCATAAGACCAGAAATCCATAAGACATAGGAGGAGAAATTAGGCCATTCGGCCCAACGAGTCTGCTCCGGCATTCAATAATGACTGAGGAGTTCGTGAAACCCATTCTCCTGCATTCTCCGTGTAGCACTTGATCCCCTTGATAATCAAGATAAGACCATAAGAGATGGCATTGCTTTAGTCAACTGAAATAATTTCTGAAGAAGGGTAAATGGATTCGAAATATTAACTCTGTTTCTCTGTCGCAGATGCTGCCAGACCTGCCGAGTTTCTTCAACAATTTCTGTTTTCGTTGTTTTCTGTACTGATCGCGATCTCATGTGATTCTTGCACTAGATTTAATTCCACTTGTAAATCCTACATTTGTTTGCCATTTAGCTAAGGTGAAGAATGTTATATTCAGTTTTTCCTTCATTGAACTCCATCTACCAGATTTCTGAGCAATCTGTCAACACAGTCGCCTGCTTTTGGTCGGCTCATTCATGTTATTGATACAATTTGCAAAAAAAAAAGGCCCCAAAACAGACATCTGTAGGATGCCAGTCGTCACAGCTTACCAAACAAAACGGAATCAGTCAGACATTCTCTCCGTTTTCTACCAGATAGCAAGCCAATGCCTATCCGTACTAACATTGTACTCCTGACTTATATTTTCTGCAAGGACTTGGTACCTTGTAAAATGCCTTCTGGAAATCCCAGTGCAGTCCATCCATAGAACTCGCGTAAAATGTTAAACATGATTACCTTTCCAAAACACCGCACTGACATTTCCCAACGAATTTGAGACTTCCTAAATTCTGTACTAAAACTCAGCTTGCTGATCGATTACTAGCGACATGTGACCAGTGCACTGGCTTATAACTTTGGGATTGCTGCTCCCCTATCTCTTGAATTGGTTTGTCACAATCTGTCCTCGAGAAAGCTTCCCAGAACCCAGCGAACTTTGGAAAGTTAGCACCAATTCATCTACAGCCGAAGTAGCCATTCCTTTTAAGACGGTTTGAGAGTGCGATCAGGATCTGGGGACGTGTCAGCCCGCTTCCCTGGTGATTGTAACTTCAAACGCGTCTCTCTCTTTCTAACTTCCTAATCTACAGCTGTTTGTGCTATTTTCCTTGGATTCTCTATGCCGAAGATAGAATCAAAATAATTATTCTAGCCGTCGGAATATTGAACATCGTTCAAGAAATATGGTGGGATAAATAAACGAAGTGTATCTCAGTGTTTGTAATATCTGGTTTTCTAATGCCTTAATTAGCGATGTTGTGTCAGTCCGACCTTTACTAGTGTAAGATTGACAGCTGACAGGAGGTGTGAACTAAAAGATTAATCAATTCTATAGTTTTGCTACTTCATTGTTCATGTTAGCAGCGTGTTGCAGGCTCACCTGTCACAATAAGTCTTGTTCCTTGCCCACAATGTTCACTGCTTGACACAAACTCCACTTTGCAATAATAGGTCGCCTCATCGCTCAGTGTCACATTAGTTAGTTGAATCCAGGCGCCCGTCCTTCCTTCGATTTTCTCCCTGTTTGGCCCAATGACCCGGCCTCTGTATTGTGCTGTGCTGTTACAAAGTTCGGCTCCGCCTGTATTGTTCCTGAGCCACTTGAAGACACTCGGTCCATCAGATCCTTCGTAAGCGCAGTGCATAGCGGCCGCCGCTCCCTCGGTTACATTAACAAATACCGGGCTTTGAAGAACTTTGATGTTCTCAGCAGTCACTGCTGTAAAAGAACAAACAACGTTTCACACTGAAGTCAGACACTTGTGCAACGTTGAGGGGTCTGCGTGTAATATTCTTGCTACAATCAATTATTGGAATTCAAACGGCGGAACAGTGGCGTATATTTGTCCAGAGATTGTGCAGCCATTCACACACCAAAATGAAGTGATTAGCTCTCCCACGAAAGGAAATTTGATTCAACGACTTTATCATTTTGTGATAGATTTATAAATAAGATGAAATTAATTTGATGAAGATGATGGAGGATAATCTCTCCATTGAGTTAATTCACTTTCGGAGATATTGAGCTTTGAGGTCATGCAGTTTTATTGAACATTGAATTATGAATTTCATAAGTACGTGGTATACTGTGCTGTCCTTCCATTGCAAAACCAAAACAACAGCACATTTTTCACTACGCGATATCACTGATGTTACAGTAATATATTTTTTCAAAGCACACCAGTTACAACGATATTAAAACATTAATCACTGCTCTTGATCCCAACGTCAACTTCACGCAATTGACAGAAATTAAGCCAAATGTCAACTTTCAAGATACGTTGTAGTGTTAAATCCCGATTGCAAAGAACTGATTTAAAACTAGCAAGACTATATCTCAGAGATAAAAGGTACAGCAGATGCTGGAGAATCCGAGATAACAAGGCGTGGGGCTGGATGAACACAGCAGGCCAAGCAGCATCATAGGAGCAGGAAAACTTGACGTTTCGGGCCTAGACCCTTCATCAGAAAGATTATATCTCACCTGGTTTAATACCCTTGTAAATGGTTTTGCTGACAAATGTATCAAGATATTGTGGTTCCCCCCACCCTCACATCCCAATAACCTAGCAAACATTTTATGGCATTTTGAATAATCTGTGATAAACCTTGCTGTGTTTTCTTTTTGACATATCCCATGACATGCTGTTTAGTTCAATATTTAAAGCAGAAAGTCTTTTGGCTTGACTTGAAGCCCCATTCTGTGCCATAGATGCAAACATAAACATCTTTGCTGAGGTGCTTTTTCTTATATGCATGCTGTGACCATTGGGAACTATTGTTTCAGAAAGGGAAATAAAGAAGCAAAATAATTATTTTTGTTATTTCCCATGATTCCCAGCTTGGGGATGCTCGAGAGTCGAGCTTTAGTGAATGCACGTCCGTAATTCAATGAACGCTTGGACAGTCACTCACCCGACCACCTTTAATGAAATAACATAACAAACTAAGCAAAAGCATACCCAGTGATAAGTTGCTAATATGAAATGTTCCCTGCCACAGCAAATACAAGCCTCACACATGTCAACGTTTGCCTGGCGTTCCAGTTAATACGAACAAGCGCATTAATTAGACTTCTTACCAAAGCTAAGACTAAGAATGCAGAACACAGCACCGGAAGCCATTCTTGCAGCTGTGGAATGGAATGGTGTTAAATGCAGATTGTCCACGGTACTGGTGAGAGAGCATTACAACTGTTAAGATGACAACGACAGCATGTGACAAATGGAAAATATTACTCAAAACTTCTTTGTTTCGCCTCCTGGTGCGGATATTGTTCAGCTTGGTCGCTGTTTCCAATGGTTTGAGGTTTTCATATACTCGTCTTTGACAGTTCCTGAAGTATTGGTTTAAAGAAACTCAATGATGACAATCATGCAATAATGTGCACTTGTGGGACCTCAGATCTCCGAGTGTTTGCAACGCATTTGCTTCTTATGAAGAACCAATCTGAAATAATGACTTATCAAAGAGCACCCAGATCATGAGAATGGAAATTCATCTTCCTGACAGGTATGCGTAAGGAAATTGCATCCAGAGCTCTATCCAAAAGATCAGGAGAACTTGCTATTACTGCCAATTCGGAACAAAGAATAGAAAATCGAGGAGACTTGCCTCTGATCTTAATCACCGGTGCCAGGAAATCTTCTGACATGGAACATGGAACGCCCGCCTGTTTTGCTCCAGAATCACAAACCTACTGTCATTCGACTTCAATCATTATGTTACATCCTCTATCCAACAAGGTAAACCAGTAAACTGCATGCCAGTGGTCTCGGCCTCTGGATTGAGTAGAGAATAGATTTACCAGGATATTGCCTGGGTTGGGAGAATTTGAATTACCGAGAAAGATTAGGCAAAATGTGGTTGGTTTCCTTACGTTCGGGGTGACTGGGCGATTTAGCAGAGGTTGCATTACTAATATGTGTATTTACTGATACTTATCTACACACACATATATATGTATTATATATGCATGCATGCATAATGTAGGGGTAGGGGATTCAAAGGTAATGTTACAATATTTAGTTTCACCTAGAAGGTGGTGCGAAAGTGGAGTTCACTTCCTGTAAGAATGGCAGAGGCGATAGCCTTCGTTAAAGTTAGAAGTATTTAGATATAGATTTACAATGCAAAGACATGCAAGGCTGTGTACCAAAATCTGGAAAATAGGATTAGAATACTTATGTCGTTGTTTTTGATCATGTGCAGACTCAATGGGCTGAAGGGCCTTCTGTGCTCTAGATCTCTCTGACTCTATGTCTTAAAGTATGTTTTCCCAAATGAGGTTAGGTAGGGTTAGGTTTAATATCGATTAAAGGGAGAAAACCGAAATAGGAAAAGTAATGTGGGAAACAAGGTGCCTTTTTGAGTTTTGCAAGCTCATCAATGCATGGTTCTCTCTTTAAGGAATCGATACAAATAGTTCAGATGTGAGAAACAGCAGGAAGTGGCCCTTCCGAACGCCTTTTGCGCAAGAATGTTTTAAAATTTGTTTAACTTGAGTTGTTTCATATATCTTAAGATTTACTTCAGCAATTTGGAAAGACTTTCGAAAAAATGGAATAATAGGTTCTTGTCATTTTAGTTGTGAGCAACTATTTAAATTTATAATGCACTTTTATTGTAAATTAAGTGCTCAAATTCTTGACAAAATAAAGTATGACAATTAGCCACAGATGGTGATATTTAGTCAGATGATATTTCATCAGTTTAGTGCAGTATTTTTAATGCGAAAAGTCGTGTAGGACCGCAGAGATGTGCACGTCAGCATCAGACAAGAGTTTATGTTTGTATTATTTATATCTCACTTTCAACCAGACAGGATACGCTTGAGAGTTGTCAATTGTGTATCCCAACAGCAAAAACCGAACTCAACTGCAAACGATGGTTGTTTTAAAAGTGCAAAATGCTGTGCTTCGGTGAAACAGATGCAGTTATCGATCTCCACAACGTATGATACTTAACATAATGTGCAAAAAAAAAACTTCAGAGGTTAAAAAGACAAACCGCATGTTACTGGTCATGTCGAATGTTTTGAGACAGGTTGAGTTAACTGAACTATCTTTCCTTTCAATAATTAACTGAAGGCGTTTACAAGGAGATTGGTTGTTTTAATATATGTGAGGAGTAGAGAATTATTTTGAGTTCATCTCTCCCTTGTGAGAAAAATGTGAATGCAATTCATTGCATCTCCAGATAGATACCAGAGAACAAACCAGATCCCAACTGTATCAGCAAGTTTTGAGATCAATTAGCAGAACTTTCAACCATCACTGATTCTAGGCGGTTGGCTTAAAGTATCCTGACAGGAATTCATTCAACGTTATGTCTTTTTTTAAATTATCTGCTGAAAATCCCCGGCGATGAACAGTTGACATTGCAAAGTCTACGATATTTGAAAGATTTCTCGGGATAAGTAAACCACGATAACCAAGCATTGAAGTTATATGTACAAATATCTACCCATTCCACAGCCTCTGAGCAAAGACTTAATCCCTTATAAATAGTCACTCTTAATTTTATATCACGTGACATAAGACCACAAGACATAAGAGAAGAAATCGTCATTTGGTCCATCAAATCAATGAGATCACGGGTGACCTGATCATCCTCAACTCCAATTCCATACCTTTACTCAATAACTCTGCAATAACTCTGCGTTGAGGGCCTGTACACTATCACAAAAGGAAGGAATCTTAATGATTCTACGCTATCAAGACCTCAATGAATCTTGGATGTTTTCATAAAGGTGGCCGTTCATTGTTCTAAAACATCATGAGTACATACCAAATAGACTCAATCTTCATCTGAGAAGACAGTCATCCCATACTCGTGATCAATCTAGTTAATCTTTGCTGTACTGCCTCCAACACCAGGATATCTTTTCCGAGATAAGGGGACCAAAACTATTCACAGTATTCGAGATGTGATCTGACTAATGACCTGTGTAGTTCTTTCAAAACCTCACTATCATTAAACACCATTCCATTTGGAAAAGAAAACTACCATTCTATTAACCTTCTCTACTGTAGATTCTTTCAAAAGAACTTCAAACATTTCCTCGATGACAGATGATAATCTGATTGGACTTTAGTTTCCTACTGACCCCTCCACCACTGGCCCCCACCCACACCCTCCCAGTCATAAAGAAGTTATATTCACTACCATCCAATCTGAACGGACAATTCTGGAATCGAGTGACTTTTGGAAAATTAAAAACAATGCACCACGGTTTCATTTGACATATATGTTCGATGACTAGAACGAAGTTCTTCAGGACCCGAGCTTGTATCAAAATGCATTCCAAGAATTTCAACATTACTGTGATTTTTCTGAGTTCATCCTTCCAAGTTCAATTAATTTGCCATTTCCTTACTTTCGATTGTCAATGCTGTGCTCTCATTTACTATAGGTACTGTGCTCATTTTGTTAACTCGTTGTTTCTTTAAATATTTACAGAGTCGGTTGAAATCTGAATTCACATTCAACAACAAAAACCCGAAAGAACTACTCAAGCTGGGAATCAGAAACAGAAACAGAAACTTCTGGGAAAACTCATCCTGTCTGGCCGCATTCGTAGTGTGAAATCAATTACTGTTTTGGGTCCAGTGACCCTTACGCAGGCTTTCCACATTCTATAGTATTGGTTAGCTTTGTCTTGTATTCTACGGTGTCCCTCTTATTTGATTTGGGTCATTTTGTGATTTCGTTTATATTCCATTCAATCATCTACCCTGACACTGTTCTGTAGGCACGTTTTATATTTTTATTTTTTTTACCCCAGCAGAAAACATATCACCTTATCTTTTGTAATATTGCTCTATTTTCTTTCAGTTATATCTTCTATTCTGTTTCTGCTGAAATTATTCAAAATGGTGCCGGGATGTGGCGACGGTTGAAGGTTTTCACTGTATTTTGCTATATTACTCACTGTAAAATGCAAGTGACACAAAATAAATCATTCGTTCAGTACCTTCCAGTGGTTTTCATTTCTGAAGTACAGTCACACCTCACGTGAAGGTTGACTGTGTTTCTCTCTGCACAGATGCTGTAAAACCTGTTGCGTTTCTCCGGCACTTCGTGTTTCTTTCTATCTTATATCTCTCGCCTCTACAATATTTCAATGAGATGAAAAGTCAACACTTTCAATAAACTGCAATGATTCATGCATCGACAAGTTAATGGGACGAGCTTTTAACTTGCCACCTGCAAAATAATCGCCCTGAGAACTCGGCGCCTGCCTTACCATCGTCCTGATATTCGTGCCGTCTGATGACAATGAGCACGAAATTCATCAGTCACTTATTGGAACTGAGAATGCATTAAAATTTAGTGTTGACTGAATATTGGGGTGAGCACATAAATTCCACTTCATTTTTTTTCCCATGGTGATAAATGGTGGTAATCAAAATGGGTCCAGGTCATTCACAATGTGTGACTTGTACAGCACCGTGTCCAGTGCCTGGGAGAAGCAGGTGAGGTCAATAATATGTTGCTAGTTCGATACGACCTATTTAACACAGAAAGTTGAAATTACCTTCCCTCAACAAGACTACAGTCGGAGTATTAATGGTGAAATTTCTCCCTGTGTGCTTCCATGAACCAGCTGTGTTTCAGTTTTAGAAAACTTAACTTCAATATTTAGCTGCTACATGAACGAGCAGGAACATAAGAACGGTGCAGGACTCATGATGATTCATGATGGACTTAACATACACATCCGTTTGCTTTGCAATTATTCCATCATCCAGTGGTCACTTTCACAGCCATCGAGTCAATTGATGTTGGTTGTGTCATCCCTTCTTTTTTGGAGTGGAGAGGGCTTACGGGGAACTTGGCTGAAATGGTGAGATTTTGACTGTCATCGACAAGAGGGATAGAAAACTACTGCTCTCATTTAACGAATCAACGATGAGAGGGCATCATTTTATTGTGAAGGGCAGCTGCTGCCAAGATGCAGTGGGGAAAGAGCACCGTCTGAGGTCTTTCTGATGAAGTTAACTATGTTAAATAAATAAATAAAAAGTTAAATGAATCAGATTTGTTTTATTTCGAAAGTACAGATTTATAAAATTCCACATTGACTGCCTACAAATTGTGTGCTTTCTGAACAAAACAGAATATATCTGTCCATGCACCTCACAGATTTATGTATTTGTGTGCGTCTGATTGTATGTGTGTGTTTGTGTGTGCGTGCGAGTATGAGAGAAAGTGCGCGTTTGTGTGATTGTGTATGTGTGAAGGCTGAGGGAGGATCTGACATAAATGCATGAGATTATGAGGGGCAACGACAAGATGGATAGGAAGCAACTGTTCTTATTTGAAGAATCAATAATGAGAGGTCATCAGGTTAAGGTGAAGGGCAGAACGTTTACAGGGAATTTGAAGAACTTTTTCCATCCCATTCTCCTCCATTCTGGATAACAGTCTAATTGGACCAGGAGCTTTAACACTATTTCTCACTTCACAGATGCTGCTAGACCTGTGGAAAATTTACAGCAGCTTCTGTTTGAATTTTCGATCTCGGCATTGGTACTAATTTGCTTTTTGCCGTTGTGCTTGTTGCATATTTTTGCTGCTGTTTATTCTGGCCAACTGACTCTCAAATGTCCTACTTCCTTTTTCATATCTGGCTTTCAGGAATTGGACTGGGAGCCTCCAAAGGAATGGATTTTGCAGGATTCCGGAGACGGAAGTACAGTTAGTGCTCAGCCACTCAGTGGGCTGCAGACAGCTCTCCGGAGGACCAGAGGGTGTAGCCTCAGAATAAAGGGGCATGAATTCAATACTGGGATAAGGGGGAATTTCTTCTCTCAGAGGGCTCTGAGGGCTTTGTAACTCCTTAACACAGACATCTATGGTATCAAAGTTCTAGCGTACCTTTAAGGCTGGGATAGATAGATTTTGATCTAGGCAGGAGAAACAAAGGCAACGGGGAAAACACAGAAAATTGGATATGAGGAACGTATGATCGACCATAATTCTATTGAGTGGCAGAGCAGGCTTGCGGGACCGAAATGACTGTCCCTGTTCGTCTTTCTTAATGTCTTTTGATAAGGTCCTGTAGATGGCGTAATGATTGCAGGAACATCAGTGGAGTCCATGACCACAGGTTCCTAAAGTACCTCTTTTACATGGTGCTTCGATTCTAATGAATGAGTTGAACGTGAGCGATGACGGGTGTATTAGTGCACCGTGAAAATCATGCCTAGGATATGGAACACAGCTCACTGTGAGAGCTAAACGTCTGGAACTCTCTGTGATATCGTGTCAGAAATCGGGGGTGGGGGTGGGGGGTTGGGGGGAGAGCTGGAGATGTCCTAAAATGCATTGCCCCTTTCTCCACTTGTCACATCTCCCAAAATAACGGTCTTATTAGCAACTATAAGGATACATCACTGTCGGCTACGAGTTGTTTCTGTTTGTTCTTACATGGGATGTTGCCTGCGCATACCAATGTGCCCTCGAGCCATTTCAGCAGGCATTTACACATTGCTGTGGTTTTGCCACATATGTATGGTACACTGGATGGGAATAACAAACTTCCTTCCCCACAGGGTCACTAATTGTATTAGAACAACTACTGACATGATCGTTGCATGATCCACAGCGCCGAGGCAAACACATGAACGTTGCTTATTTACCAACTGCGTGTATATTCCACCGGCTGCCGTGGGAAGAGTTGACCCATGATTCCAGAGCCTAAGTCCTGAACCCAGTGGGTCTCAAAATCCATGACAAAATCCATCACAGCGCCAGACATAGTAAGAACTGCTGATGCTGGAGTCTGAAATAACACAGTGTAGAGCTGGAGGAGCACTGCAGGCCAGGCAGCATTAGGGGATCAGGAAAGCTGACGATTCAGGTCGGAACCCTTCTTCAGAAATGAAGAATTCTGACGAATTTCTGAAGAAGGGTCCCGACCCGAAACATCAGCCTTCCTGCTCCTCTGATGCTGCTGGGCCGGCTGGGTTCATCCAGCTCAATCACAGCGCCACCTTCCGGTGGAGAAGTCGTCAACAAACGAACTTGCTCGTTACTGGACCTTGGGACCGGCGCTCCCGGTAGTCGTTGTAGAAAAAGAAACTGCATGGCAACTTGAAGAGGCCCATTGTGAAAGACCACTGGAGAGACGCGGGCTAATGTGACCAACTGAATTGTTTCTTGCTCCGAGGTAAGAGATTCTATGGGTGTGTACGTATGTGTGTGTGTGTGTGGGTGGGGGCGGGGGTTGTGGGGGAAGAGTATGGCAGGACAAAGATGAAATCAAAAAGCATGTGTATTCGCTTTTATAACCTTCTTGGACAAGTCCAATATTCGGCGGCGGGATTGTGATCAGCGGGAGCGAAATGTCGCTGTAACGAGAGAACAATTGTGACGCCAGGTGCTGTTCTTCCACTTCACTCAATTCAATTCTTACATAAGGCTGGGAGCTCTGTGTTAAAAATAGCTGAAGGTGGAAAACAAACCTGTTTTGGTCTGTTACCTACATACGTGTCTATGAAACTAAAAAACATTGCGTGCGTTGACAAAACAAAAAAAAAAGCCAGCTCTTTGTATTGGATGGTTACATCTCTTGACGTCATCCGGCCTCTCAATGTCCCAATCTCCAGTGGTAACTGAATTTACTCACGGGATGGTCGAAAACAGGTTTGGGGGTGGGATGAGGGGCAATTTTTTAAACCAGAGAAAAAGGCTTCTTTATCATTGCCCTAATAATAACAGGTGCGAGGCTGGACATTTCTGGGATGCATTTACTGCTGTTATGAGTAGGAGAGAAGCACGGAGCAGGTGGGTGGTAAGTTTTCGCCGAACGTCAATAATTGAAAATTGATAGGTTCGGAACCCCTGTCCCGAGCGTCGTGGCCCCGTTCTCTGAACAGTGTATGTGGCAGAACAGCTTCCTTCAGTAAAATTTGGGCAGTGGCATTGAAAATTTTAGTTGACCCCGGTCAAGTGTTGCAGACTGGAACATTCCAAGGTCCAGGACTACCTGCTGAGGGACGCACTAAAGCTTGGGGCAGCTGCTGCCAAAGGGCGGTGGGGAAAGACTGCTGTCCGTGGTCGTTCTGCTGAAGGTAAATGGGTGCCCGTTCTGTTATCGGACCCTCCTAGACCTTTAGTGCATGCAAATTTGGTCTTGTATGTGAAAGAGATGTTTTTTGTTTGTTGGAATAGAGTCAAACTCAAATGCTTGTTTGCTCACTTGACATGCAACTGGACGGAACCGAACTGCATTTGTGACAACGCATATAAACAAAGGCATTTTTAAAGAATAAAGTATATTTCTGAAATCAGAAAAAGGAAGTGGGAAACCAAAAACACCCTGCTTGCGGGTGGGGGTGGGGGGTGCAATCTTAGTGTGTTGCAGTGAGTTTCTGCGCGTCCAGGTTTTTATGCCCCGGAGTCAGTCAGAGGCAGGACTGGCGAATCACGCAGTGCGAATAATTAAAGATGGGTCTTAACACAATACATAAAAGAGGAGATTTTATGTTTGTGAAAAATACTGCTTGGAAATCTAGCCACTGTGTCGAAGAGCGCTGGAAACCATCATGGTCATGCATAATCTAATTACGTTCGGATGGTCAATAGAGTTAACGTACGTTCGCACATACCTGGAAGCCACTCAATGTTTCAGTTGCGTATTTGGAATGAAAAAGAATGTAAGTTCGTCGAACAGACATAAGAACATAAGAACTAGGAGCAGGAGACGGCCATTTGGCCCCTCGAGCCTGCGCTGCCATTCAATAAGATCATGGCTGATCTTTGAGATTCAGCTCCACTTACCCGCAAGCACACCATGACCCTTAATTCTTTTACTGTTCAAGTATTTATCTATCCTTGCCTTAAACACATTCAGCGAGGTAGCTTCAACCGCTTCACTAGGTAGGTAATTCCACAGATTCACAACCCTTTGCGTGAAGAAGTTCCTCCTGACCTCAGTCCTACATCAGCTTCCCTTTACTGTGAGGCTATGCCCCCTAGATCTAGTTTCACCTGCTAGTGGAAACAACCACACCTGCCTCCACCTTATCTATTCGCATCATAACCTTATATGTTTCTATAAGATCTCCCCTCATTCTTCTGAATTCCAATGAATATAATCCCAGTCTACTCAGTCTCTCCTCATAATCCAACCCTCTCAACTCTGGAATCAAACGTGTGAATCTCCTCTGCACCCCCTCCAGTGCTAGTATATCCCTTCGCAAGTAAGGAGACCAAAACTGCACACAGTACTCCAGGTGTGGCCTCACCAGGGCCCAAAACGGCTGCAGCGTAGCCTCCCTGTTTTTGAACTCCATCCCTCTAGCAATGACATACAAAATTCCATTTGCCTTTTTAATTACCTGCTGCACCTGCAATCCTTCTTGTAGCGACTCATGCACAAGGACACCCAAGTCCCTCTGCGCAGCAGCGTGCTGCAATTTTTTCACATTTAAAACATAGTCCATTTTGCTGTTATTCCTACCAAAATGGATGACCTCACACTTGTCAACATTGTACTCTATCTTCCAGACCTTTGCCCACTCACTTGGACTATTGATATCCCTCTCCAGACTTTCAGTGTCTTCTGCGCACTTTGCTCGACCACTCATCTTCGTGCCATCTGCAAATTTTGATACAACACACTTCGTCCTCAACTCCAAATCATCTACATAAATTGTAAATAATTGCAGTCACAAAACTGATCCCAGAGGCACACCACTAGCCACTGACCGCCAACCAGAAAAAAACACCCATTGACCCCTACTCTTTGCTTTCTACTAATCATTGAATCCTCTATCCATGCCAATACATTACTTGTAATACCGAGCAAGTTTATCTTATGTAGCAGCCTTTGGTGTGTCACCTTGTCAAATGCCTTCTGGAAATCCAGACGCACTACATCCACAGGTTCCCCATTATCCACCATGCAAGTAGTGTCCTCAAAGAATTCCACCAAAGTAGTTAAACATGACCTCCCCTTCATGAACCCATGGTGGGTGCTCCCAATTGGAGAATTTGTATCCAGATGTCTTACTATTCTTCCTTAATTGCAAATTCAAGCATTTCCCCCACTACTCTGGCCTATAGTTACCTGCTTTTTGTCTACTTCCTTTTTTAAACAGTGGCGTCACGTTGGCTGTTTTCCAATCTGCGGGAACCACCTCAGTGTCCAGTGAATTTTGGTACATAATTACTAGTGCATTTGCTATTTCCCCCATAACCTCTTTTAGTACCTCTATTAGACAGACAGGAGTGAGGCTGATAGATTTTACTCCGATTAAGAATGTCTGGCACTCCGTTTCAGCAAATGTCAGCTCCCAAAGCCAATTGCACTTTACCCACGTCACCATACACCCACCGCTCACAAAGGCCTACATCACAAAAGGCCCCAATACCCTTTACAGTCTTAAGTCCAAACTTTGGATACTGTAACGTGGGATCGACACAGTTTTAGGCTAGTCTTTTATCTGAACTGTGAATCTCCCCGTTTGCATGGACTTTCATTCTTTTCAAATAGCATTTCAAACGGGGTGGCGTGATGGACGATCTGGTAGTCAACGCTATTACCGGTATAACGTGTATGATGCTGGATTGCTCAATACATCTGACAGACAGGAAGGACAAGACTAAAGTTGTAGGAATATTAGCAGCAGCGTTACAATACATTGAAAGCCTTGTTCTCTCGTTCAGGAGGAACATTCGTAGGTTTAATGAGTGAAAGTGCGACAGCACTAAGAGGGAAATATTGTACAAAAACTCATATTAATTTGCACCCCGAAACAGGTAAAATAATTAGAGTTGTCTCAATGTTGAAACAGCAGAGAGCAAGAGTTCATAAAAAAGAATTAAATGCTATCGGTAAGACAATGCATTTCTTGACCGATGGCGCGCTCTTGATGTAGCGTGGAAGTGGAGAGATTTTTCAACGGTGCCATCATCTTGATTTCCACGCTTTGGATGTAAAGTAGTGGGCGGCCAGCTGAGCCATTTCTGCTGCCATACTAGCCATTAAACCTGACAGGCCCACCCACTCAACCACATGCCGTGTACTCACTGCAGTGCCCGTCATTAGCCCTTCTGTATTATAGATGCGAGCCAAACTTTTTCACCACTCAATGCTCTGGCACAATCAAATCAAAGCTGGTTCGCATAACGTCAGAACGCCACAAGCAAGCTGTGAGAATATCTGCAGTCATCTGGTATATTACCGAAAGCACAAGATAAAATGAGTTTAGTCACTCTGCTCCGCGTTATCGTATTAAACGTTTGGACATATAACTTGCATCCTCGATGATTTAGGGAACAGTTCCAAACGAAAATTACAGGCATAGGGTTCGTCCATATTCCTGTTTCAGTTGCTTTTACAAAGCATTGGGAGAATTTCATCTGGACAGGAGAATCAATCTATTCTAAGTCTCATTTGTCTTTCCTCGCTATCCCCATCTGTGTAAATATTAACAAGTTTGCGAATAACGACATACCTTATTCGAGTCGGCTTACCATCGGATTCAAGTGCGAAAGCTGTTACAAACAGTTCGTTTTAAAGTTGTTCCAGACATTGACACTCACAGATTTAATCAAGACGATTCTCTCAGTGATTGAAAATCACTCTTTATAGGCTCGAGACTCTTCAATTGGCTTCAGAATGCCTTTACTCTGCTATTAACGCTGCCAGGGCGCAATGGAGCAAGACCAATGTCTGAGGTGTTTCTGCCGAAGTTAAATGGGGGTCCGTTCTGTTGTCGGACCCTCCTATAGCATCAGTGCATATACATTTGTTTTGTAAGTGTAAGAGATTATTTTGTTTGTTTCTTTATTGGGATAGAGTCAAACTCAAATGTTTGTTCACTTGATGTGCAACTATCCGGAACAGAACTGCATTTATGACAATGCATATGTACAAAGATATTTTTTCATGAATAAAGTGTATTTTTGAAGTAAGAAAGTGAAAGTTGGAAGTTAAGCAGATCCTGTTGGCGGGTGGAGGGCAATCTTAGCGTGTTACGATGAGTTTGTGCACGTCCAGATTTTGATGCCCGGTCGTCAGTCAAAGGCAGCACTGGCATATCATGCAGCGTGAATAATTAAGGACGGGTCTTAGCATAATACATACCAGAGGAGATTTTATGGTTGTGAAAAATACTGCTTGGAAATCTAGCCACTGTGTCGAAGAGCGCTGGAAACCATCATGGTCGTGCTTAAGCTACTTATGTTCGGATGGTCGATAGGGTCACCGTACCCGCGCACACAGCTGGAAGCCACTCAATGTTTCAGTTGCCCATTTTGGATAGAAACAGAATGTAAGTTCGTCGAGCAGACAGGAGTCTGTCTGGTAGATTTTACTCCGATTAAGAATGTCTGGCACTCCGTTTCAGCAACTGTCATCTCCCAAAGCCAACTGCACTTTACCCACGCCACCATCCACTCACCCCTCACAAATGCCTACATCACCAAAGGCCCCATTACTCTTTCCAGTCTTAAGTACAAACTTCGGATACTGTAACTTTGGACAAACAGTTTTAGGGTAGTGTCTTTGAATTGTGAATGTCCCCATTTGCATGGACTTTCTCTCTATTCAAATAACATTTCTAATGGGGTGGCGTGATGGACGATCTGGTAGTCAACGCCATGACTGGTATAACCTGTATGATGCTGAATTGCTCATTACATCTGACAGACAGGAAGGACAAGACTAAAGTTGCAGGAATATTAGCAGTGGCGTTGCAATATATTGAAAGTATTTTTCTCTCATTCAATGGGAACCTGCATCGGCTTAATGAGAGAAAGGGCGACAGCACGAGAAGGGAAATATTGTACATATTGACTCTTCAGTTGGTTTCAGAATGCCTTTACTCTGCTATTATCGCAATCGTCAGTTCGTCTTTAGGTTCAAACTTTGATTTGATCTCGTAGTAGCCTCAAGTTTCCTTAATTCTGAAGGCACAGAGTTAGATTTTACACAAAAGTGTCTCATTCATTATGTTTGGAACGGCGTTAAATGAAGTTAATCTCCAATTATATCTTTTATGTTTAGACAACGAATATATAATAACCCAACTCCCAAACACAAACTAATTAGCGAAAAGATATGTTGGTAAATAAATTCAAGTTGGTTATTTAGAGCTCTCTCTCAAAATAGGCACATCTCCAACTTATTGCATTGATCTCTGGTACATATGACTGATGAAACAACATGGTGGCTCAGTTATGCCATTCCTATTTCTGAGCATAAAGATTCAAAATCGTCTTCAAACAGAGACAGAGGCCCAACTACTGGATTAGCATCGTACTTTTGCAGAATTAACCATGTCTGGAAACTATTAAAATTATATCGTCATTATATGCGTTATAAAAGATTGTTTTTCTGCAAGCGCTAAATTTGTTTTTATTGATCATTTATTGCATAAATATATTTTATTGTCCATTGCTGACAAATGCTCTTGCAGTCAGTGTGGATTTCAGTTCAAACGTTTTAACTGCAGAGGAGTCCCAGACAAATTTCTCCTGGACCTAGTCAAGCAAAAGCAGAACACTTCACTTGAAGTTTCACCATCGATGGTTCTTGAAATCTAATGCATACGTTTCTGAAGATCCTCTTTCAAAAGCCTTTGATCCCTGTAAACAAATTAATAAAACTGACTGGATGAGGATAAAATGCCCATATATTTATCTTTCTGTTAGGTAACTAGCATTTGTATTATGGAGGCAAATATTAATGTTGTACAGGGTCGTTAAACGAGCATGATATTAGGTGAATGAATGGAACATACATGTAGCGATGATTTGCTATTGTTGTATGGGATATTAGGGCGACTCCCTCTGAAAGACTGTGTAAAAGCTTGATGTCCTAATCGGTAAAGGATATCAATGTGCTGGCAGTTATTTGAAAAATGTTTCACTTTGCTGATACCTTGAATGGGAGGTTATTTTACGAGGAAATATTTGACAGCTCGTCTCTGTATTCTTTGGAGTTTTGAAGACTGAGAGGTAAACTTAATGAAGCATACAACGTCCTGAGGGAAGATGGAGGGCGATGCTGAGAAAATGTACGCCGTTATGGCAGAGACGTTAAATAGGGGACAAAAACAGATAGTGCTGGAGAAAATCAACAGTTCTGGTAGCATTGAGAATCATAGAATCATAGATGGACAGACGCATGGATAGGGTGAAGAGTTTGAATAGTCACAGTCTTTTCCTCAGTGTAGGAGAGTCCAAAACCGGACTGCATAGGTTTAAGATGAGAGGAAAAAGATATAAAAGGGACTTAAGGGGTATTTTTTTTCTCTCAGAGGGTGGTGTGTGTATGGAATGAGCTGCCGGAGGGAGTGGTGCAGGCTGGTACAATTACGACATTTAAACGGCATCTGGATGGGTATGTGAACAGGAAGGGTTCAGAAGGATATGGGCCAAATGCTGGCAAATGTGACTGGATTAATTTAGGATATTTAGTAGGCATGGAAGAGTTGGAATGAAAAGTTTGTTTCCTTGCTGTACATCTGCATGACTCTGTGACTCATACAGTGCGGGATGGACATAGAAATACAACATTAACACAGGGGGCAAATGGACTCGAAGCATTAAATCTGTTTTGTCTCTCCAGGCCTGCTGAGTTTTGCCCACAATTTCTGATCTTGTTTCAGGTTTCCAGGATCTGCAGTTCTTTGTTTGCATTTTCCTTGGAACTAGAGGGCACAGTTTAAAAGTAAGGAGTCTCCCATTGAAGATGGAGTGAGCTGGAACTTTTTCCAGAGTAGGTCATGGCACTGTGAAACTGTCTTCTCCCAAAGATTGGTAAGGGCGGGGCTAATTCAATACATTCAAGGCAGAGTTGAATAGTTTTTAGCTAACAAGGAAGTTGAAGATTGTTGAGAGAGTGGCTGAGCTGAGGCCACAAGCAAAACAGTCGTGATTTTATTGAATGGTAGAGTAGTTTTCCGGCACTGAATGGTTCACATCTGCTCCTGATTTGTTTGTTTGTAGAAGAATTCATTTTGGTTCTTCAGTTAGATTTTGCCATTTGGACCATCCTTTATGTTTAAATTTCTAAATTCTGCTCTGGTCAAGCTTTAAAAGGCTTTGCTGTTAGTTTCTATGTAATTTGCGTCTTGTTTTGGGAAGATGGCATGGCAGGGAGTGATGTGTATATTGTCCTCCACGTCTTTCCTGTTCCTGACTTTCACCCTGACTTTAGCATGATCGGAAGCATGTTCAACTCGCTGGTAAGATTCACACTGGCCTTCTATGGTCTCCCTTAGCATTGAACCACAGCCAAAACTTATCACAGCTTACAAAGTCAAAAATGACTCACACAATGACACCATGGATACTACATGAATGTACCTTACATGTGAACCCCAGAGCCTCTTTGTATAATGCAGGCAGAAGCAACTGCAGTTGTTGTAACTATTCACTACTCAGTGATACCTGTTAGATGTGGGTGGGAGTGTGGTTGAGATGGATAGCTGAAGATTTACCACATAAAGTGGCATTCAATGAATCCTGGTCGGAGATGGTGGATGATCTCTGGTGTAACATGCTCTGATTGAGGTCAGCAGCATCAGGGACAATAGGGGAGTACTGGAAATGGAATAACATTTTTGAGGAACCAGCTCAAACCAACTTTTCCAAGACAATCACTTTTATTTCTTGTTCTTTTCCATCACAATTTCACCATTCAGGATTTTATTCACTATTAATTTGACCTCTGTTCATTCGTGTGAAAATAATTCAAAAGCTCCTACATGGAAATACAGATAAACCTCATGGGTTTGGTATTCCCTTCTGATTTTCTTGGTTTTTCCGGGTGTTGGCTCACATTCCAGAGGCAGTCAGAGCTTTGAAATAACTCGACAAGACAAATTATTTGACTCACTTACTGGATTCAACATTCAGACTATGATCTGGAGAATGTGGATGATACCCTACAACTTCAAGATGCTCCTGCAGGACAACTTCACATGATCTCCAATCATCCACCTGGATCTTCATATTCATATTAATTACAAGGTAATTGTTATGGATTAAGGGAGAAATGTCAAAAAGGAGTCTACGTGTCAGTGTTCAGCAGCACACGTGACCTTTATTCAGAATGCTTCTACCACATGAAGGAGAGAGCAGAGACCACTCTGCATCTGGCTTTCATGTGGGATCCAGTTGTCCTCTCAAACACAGCTCAGTTCGGAAGAGAATTCAATGACACTCTGAGGTGCCCAGCTGAGAACCACCTTCTCTGTTATAATAATTACATGCAACATTGATGTCATTGTTAACCACATCTCCGCAATCTATACATCCAATCCTGTAAACACACAATCAATGAGGGACAACTCTATGGGGAGCCCTAGGTCCTCCCCATAATTTCATGATGTCTCCCAGATACCGCCGTCATCTGTCTTTGGGATATACCTCTGACTGTTGTACTCCTTCCCAGACATTTGACACCTGCATCTCATTAAATGTCAATAAATTGGACACTTACTTATCAATAAGAACTCTTCCAAATTCTGCACCAACTTTAGTATGACAGGTTAGGAAGGGTATTGATTTCTACCAATTGTTATAAAGTCTTTATAATCAACTTGAATATAAAGTGACTGCAATCCTGCGACACAGCTGACAAATTGAGAACAACCCTTCTCTCATTTCAAACAACAGTCCTCATGACTTTCAACTGCAGTTTACAACCCCTTCTGTTTGCATGCTGTAAGTGAACTTTAAACAAAATTTTGATTTGTAATTAAATCTGTTCTGTTTCTAGTCTAAGCACTTTTCATTACTAATTTTCATTTCTCAATAAAAAGCATCCATTCGAATTCCATTGACAATTGTGAAATTTAATCATGTTACAATCTTACCAAGTCTTTAAAAGAAACTTGTTTAGATTCCACAAGTAACGAGGGTTCATGACCATATTTTGATTCTGTAATTTTTAATCTTTTTTGTCCTTAAGAATTTGTTCAAATTATCTACATCTGCACTTCAGCTTCAATTTTGTATCTCTCCCGAGTCATGACCTCTTTTTACCACCTTCCACTGCCCTCCTCCTGTGCCAATGGTCTTTTAGAGATTGTGTTTACACCATCTGTTACATTATCTTCCCTAATAACGCAATGGAAATTCTTACTGCCGACAAACATTACCTCAAGGAATGCAATTAACCTTTCACATTAATGTGTTGTTTGCTTTTCCAATTCTACAGTTGCCTAAAAAATTCAGAATTCTGTAGAATCAAACATTTCCTTCTAATTAATTAATTAATTAATTAATATCAAAATTGGGACTGTGGCTAAACTAGGCCTTTCAAAATTGCCCCTTATTAAAATGCTTATTATTTAGAATTGTCTGTTTACAGAAGTCTGATTAACTTCTCTAGTGTTTCTTGCTATGGAGAATCTTATCATTGTCATTATCTCCAAATGGAGACCACAAGTCTGGCTTTTGCTGCATGCAGCTGTCAACCGTTTTTGGCCATCTCATCAACTTTAGCCTTGGGCCGCTACAACAGTTTTGATTCAGTTTTGATTATGTTGTTAGTCATTGACACACATGAGTCACATTCATTTTGTGTCAGGTGCAACATGGTTTACAAAGAATATTCAATATTAGAGAAATAGCGTATGCATTACTGAACCTTCTCTCCCATGCTTAGAAACATGCTTTCTTAACTATATTACTAGTCCTCATTCCTTCATTCAGAATTGTGTTTTCACTCATGAAAAGTTCAATTTTAAGCATTGCCGTTTCCCAATTAGCCTTGCGGCCAAGCTCTAAACTTAAAATTAATGTGGTGGTCTGGGCAGCAGTATAAGTGACCTTTATTCAGAGCTCTTCTCCCACAAATGTGGAGGAGGCCAAAGATCACTCCAAATCTGGCTTCCAACATGGAGTCTCTCATCCTCTTAATCACAGCTCAGATGAGAAGTGCGGGTGCATGACACCAGCCCAATTATACTGATCACTAAAATCATTGAAGAGTGATATTGGCTGATATATAAAATGAACCTTCCACATAGCCTGTGGGCTTCCTGCGGGTCCAGTAGGTTAAGACATATAGTTTAACTATGTCTGTCAGTTTCAGGAGGAAAACATGGGCATATGTAGCAAAATATTCTGCAGGACAGTCAAAGTCAAATAGACATCATGCAATTATTTATGTCTGTCCAACATTTAATGCACGAGGCCAAACCTATTTGTCAAAACACTTCATTTAAATAGTTCAGGACAGATGCAAGAATTCCAATTTCCAAAGGAAACATCAATTTGTACCACAGGAGAAGCACAGTGCTTACACTTTTGCTAATGAGTCCAGACACCAGTCCTGTTTCTTGACCCAGACCTCAGTGCCAACCATGAAACAATGAAAACAAAAAAGATTCTGAATTAGAGAACCAAATAATATCCTGACACAACACTACAGGACAAGAATGTATGAAACACATCAAAACATTTATACTTTATGATTCATACACTGATTTACAATGCTTATTGGATAAGACAAATAAATTTTAAAATACAGAGAAGGACATTTGCTATCAGATGCCTTCATTGGCAGTAAAGCGCTTTGAGATGTCGTGGAAGCAGAACAGGCACTGGAAAAAGTAACTCTTTCCTTTTTTCTCAAGAACGAGAAATGAAAACAACAATGAAAGTCGCGGAGAGTCTGCGTGCAAGTCTTTGAAATTATGAACAGTTTTAACAAAATAGATGAAGAGAGAATGTTTTCTTTTGTGGGGAAGAAAATAACTGTGAGTCTTCAATATAAGATAAATAAATTCCACTTGTTATTAGACACTTCCTTGTCTCAAGCTCGGTCAGAATGTGGAATATCTTACTACCTGGTGTGGTTAAAGCACAAAGTATTGATGCACTAAATGGGAAACTAGATAGGCAAATAAGGGAAATGAGCATAAACGGTTCAGATGATAGGTTTAGAAAAGAAAGATGGGGACAGGTTCGTGTGGAGTCTAACCACAGGTCTGAAATGCTTGTATTGGATTGACCTTTTCTGTTGTGTATCGTTTCTAATCCTGTGTATGAAATAAGAATTAAACAAGGGCTGATATCACACCGCATACGTTCATGAGCCTCTGCACTGAAAACAGAAGATAAGGTACAATTTCTCCATCGTCCTATTCATTCACCGTTTCAGTGCACTCCTGAGGATTTTCTCCATTTTCCTGCACAAATTATGAAGAGGAACCATGGTTAAGCAATACAGTTGAACACCAGTTAAAGCAAACTCCACGACTGCCCCATCCTATAGGTTTTCATGTTAACACGGGGTGCATATAGGTTGCTTTAATTGCAAATGCAAACAATAAGTCTGATACAATTTGCTCTTTAGTATAAAAGAGGTGAGAATCGCAATCCTAATGACTTTCTGTTTCCCTCAGTTTTATTTTACAATGGTTCAGAATATTCCATGTTTGCTTTGTTGACCCATGTCCAATTTGAGAAGATGATATGAAACATGAATAATTCTGTTAAGCACAATAATCAAAACACACTTTGAAGGGATTGTATAAATGCTTCAAGGTTAATGGGCAATGGATAAAGAACTCCAGTTGACCTTATCCATCTTTTCAGCTTCCTCCACCACAACAAAAACCCTCCGAAAATGAATGTCATCTTACTTTCCCACCATTAATTATCACCTTCCACGGATTGCAATTAGCTGCCAATCTTTAATTGGAACTGGCTCATATTTGTTGAATTAAATGCCAACTTGGCTTACACAAGTGAAGGGCACTGTCACTTTTATCTTACCTCGTCCTTTGATATACTTTCAGGTGTAAGATATCGTTTTGCTGAGGATTAAATGAGAGAGAAGTACAATTAAATAGTTTTATGTTTCATTCCCGTAAGGAAACAGTCTCAGAAGAATTGTGTCAATCCTTAGTCCCTTAATCTTGCATTGATCGCATACCAATTTTAAAGATCATGCCAGGAATTTTATTCTAAACGTTTACAGTTAAATTGTTCAAAGTTTTTCCTGCAGATTTGCAGATAAATTTGAATAGTTGGGTCGCTATTTGAAAGTATTAAGACTGGTGCACTGCCCTGAATAGCCTCCTTCTGTGCTGTTTCATTCTCTGGCAGCTGCAAGATCCTGACAGCATGAATGCCAAGCGACAGGTTACATTCATGGGCATATATCCGAGTTTTTATGGGCAATGTATCAAAATCCTGACATTACCAACTGAGTAAAATGTTGGAAGTACTTCCAGCACCAGAACTGATACCACAATTAGCGTTACAGAATTACGAGGGATGGCGAGTAAAAAGGTGGTCATGTTCACCTTGAATGCATTAAAAAATGAATTTAATTCCACAAAAAGATATTACATAAATTCCGTTAGTTTTGAAGTGTTAATGACAGCGGCACTGCTCGCCTTCACTACCATTGTCATAATTGCACTGAAACTGGCATTATCTTCTGGAGACTGTCCATGTACTTAATAATGTGTAGGACCCCAGAGCTGCTGCTCGAGTGATTCTGCCTTGCTCGAGAGAATGTATTCCTGAAATACCCCAAGCAATGGAATATTACTGAATTTCCCAGTCCGACACTATCAGTCAGAGTAAAACAAATGCCTAAAATACACATTCTTTAAAGAGACCCGTATGAGCTTTCATTTGGAAATGACTTACTTGCTGGCGCTGCAAAGATTCTTTTGATGAAGAGTCTCAGATTTCTCCACAGTGAGGAAAAAAATATGTATTTTCAAATGATATTTTAAAACTGTATCCGTATTTCATCAAATTTTAAAATCAAAAATGAAGACATTCTCAATTTAAATTCCAACATTGCTGACTGTGAGAATTCCTCAAATGGAATAGTTGATGAAGTTGCTTGCCTACATCACCACTGCTGCAGGGTTATAGATCACTTTCATTTAGCACCATATTCAATGTAAACGGGAAAATATGCAACGTGTACCACAGAAATCGCTACATCTGGGCAGGTATTTCAAAGAGAGCTAAATAGGAGGTAGTGTTTTATGTGCTAACAATAACCTGCATCAGTTGATGCAAAGGGACCTTTAGACAAATCTGTCCATCATCATCACTTTCACTTCAACGTCCTGTTGCTTTACGCCCCTCTGAGTAAGACAGGGAAGGAAGGTCAAAATGTATCAACTGACAGGTCATTTTCTGAGCTGGAAAGATGGGATCGAAACTCGTTTTGTAGGAAGTTATCAGAACTTCCGAATCAGCCAGCATTTCACTCCGTTGACTCTGGGAAACTGTCTGCTTCACTCACAACAATATCCTGCACCACTAAACCGGGGGTACTTACGGTTAACAGGGGGAGCAAAGCCATATTGAATTAGTCACTACTTGCCTCAAATTCTTGAGGTTACAAAACAAAAGTTGCAAGATATAATAAACCATCCAGCTTCCCCAAAACATATACTTCCTTGTTAGTCACCTGTTACATTAAGCTCGTCATATCCATAATCATGCCTGCAAAAGGAGAGGAAGAGATTGCAAAAATGAGAATAAAATACGCATCAAGGAATTAAAAACTACTGAGATGATAGTAAACATCGAAAAAGTCAGAATTAAACAAGAATGCCTCAGAAACTCAGGGCATGTGGTCTAGAACAAATATCTTCAGCCTCCCCAACCACCCACTGTGCCCTATTTTATTTCAATAAAGCCTTATTTTTAGTTCTGGGTATGGACCAGACCAAACCCCCTCAAAGTACATGAAGAAGATAGTCTCGACCCTAACTTTGCCTTAATTTAAAGGTGAACGTGAGGTGTTGCAGTCCAGATGTAATTCGACTAGTCAAATTACCAGATCTGAGGCAGGATTCAGGAAATCCATCCAGCAGCTTCCGAGCATTGCTCAGCAGTGGACTAACTGACGTGCTCTGCCAGAATTTGGGAAGAATTGAACTCATTGACAGAAGTCAACAAGAAATAAACTGATTCCAGCATGTCATATTGACTAACAGGCTGAGGCTAATCAAAGAAAGAATGGTTTTGGAAAGGAAGTGCGCATCTCGAACAGTGTTTTTTTCAATGGTATATTGAGTGACAATGTTGACTCCCCAACTGTGATTGTTGGAGCACTGTGGAAACGGTGAATAAAAGTTTTTCTTTTCAAGCAACCCTCCAGTCATAACAGTTTCAAGTGAATAAGGCAAATATGACATTTGAGTCATTTCAAAGAGAGAAATTTTTGACTCACTCTAAATCATCGCCTTCCACAATCACGTTCAGAGAAGATGATCCGCATGTCTTGTCTAACACTAATGTTGCGTATTGTACACCAAATGATGACATTGCCTAATTAAACAAAATGTTCGGTTAGGCTAAATTAACCACACTCGCGCGCTTGTGTGACATACCATTTGCGCAAGTGACCAGCCTTTTCAATCGAGATTAAGCAAGGAATGTTGCCAAATGCAAGCAATTTTGAGAAACTAATGGCCATAAATGCGTCGAAGTATTGAAGGGGAGTCGATGGCCTAGTGCTGTTGTCACTCGGCTATTAATCCAGATGCCTAGGTAACGTTTTGTGGACTCTGGTTCGAATCCTGCGACAGCCGATCGTGGTATTTGAATCCAATAAAATAGCGAGAATTAAGAATCTAAGGATGATCATGAATCCATTCTTGATTGTTGTTAAAAAAAACATCTGGTTCACTCATGTCCTTCAGGAAAGAAACTGCCGTCCTTACCTGGCCTGGCCTACATGTGACTCCAAACCACAGTAATGTCGTTGACTCTTTGCTGCCCTCTGCGCAATTATTGATGGGCAATAAATTCTGGCCTTGCCAGTGATGCCCTCATCCCGTGAATGAATAAAGAAAAGAAAAAGTGCCCATTGAAGGATTGCTTCAGTGGCTAGCATCGCTGCCTCACGGCACCAGGGACCTGAGTTAAATCCTACCGTCAGGCAACTGTCTGTGTGCAGTCTGCACAGTCTCCTTACTTCTGTGTGTGTTTTCTTTGGGTGATCCGGTTTCTTCTCACAGTCCAAAGATGTGCACGTTAGATGTATTTTCCATGCTAAGTCAGCCAGTCCAGGGATGTGTAGGTTAGCCATGGGAAATGTAAAATTAGAGATCGGACAAGGGGATGAATCTGGGTGGGATGCTCTTTAGTGGGTCAGTGTAGTTTTGAATGTTTGAATGGTCTGCTTCCGCACTGGAGTGGTTCTACTCTAATTTTGTCTCATCTCATAATCTTTCAACTAAGTGTGCTGAATGCTTTATTTTCATGTTGTTTCAGTCATGTTCTGTAATTGTTCAGTATGTTGATTTATGAAAGCCAGCCAATTTGCACACTAATTTACATGTGTAGAAAATCTCATCTGAAATTTGGGGGAAAATGCAACTCTTTGGGTTCCTACAGGTTACAATTTTGAAAGGCAGTTCGATCAGGAACAGCATGAATCAAATAACACATTTAACAATGGTGACAGATGCGCCTGTGAAATGATTGCAACTAAAGATTACACTTTTGTATGATTTGTTGATGAACTATGCACTTTAGATTATTGCTTACCCATGGTTTGGGCGGAGGAGTTTGGCAATCTGCAAGAACAAAATATAATGGGTAAGAAAAAGTCAATGTAGTTCAACACTGTAAGGCAAAGTAAAGTCTGGTAGATTGATGCTTTGTTCGTGACAGTTCGGAAGAGAGATTGAAGAAATAGCAGATTTCTTCTAAAATCAGTTGAGCCACCTTCTAATTGTACGATAGAATAGCCGAGAATAGCCTGTCCTGACATTTTTATAAAGTCTATTCATTCCTGGATTGCCATAGCCCTGCTCATAGAGATAATTGCTGTAGATATCCTTACCTAACCCCCTCGAGTGTAATGCTGATTGCTGCTCAATGAGGTATATCCTGTTGCCTGTGAATCAAAGACACTGACTAATTTTTATAGATGCACCATCGAAAGCATCCTATCTGGATGCATCACAGTGTGTTGTGACAATTGCTCTTCACAATACGACAAGAAACTACAGAGAGTCGTGAACACAGCCCAATCCATCACACAAACCAGCCTTCCTTCCTTTGACTCGATCGAAACTTCCTGCTGCATCGAGAAGCTAATCAACATAATTAAAGACCCCTCCCACCCTGGTTACACCCACGTCCCAACTCCCCCCCTCCCCACGTTGGGTAGAAGACATAAAACTTTGTCCACACATATGCTCGGGTTCATGAACAGCTTTTCCCCTGCTATTATCAAACTTTTGAATGGACCTCTCAAATGTTAATTCTGATCTCTCTCTCTCTCTGAAACTTCTCTACACCTGTCACACTGTATTCAGCACTCTATTCGGCTATCCTGATGCACTTCGTATTGTACAGTCTGCCTGTATAGTACGCAAAACAACACTTTTCACTGCATCTCGGTACATACGACAACAATAAATCAAATCAAATCGAATCAAAAGTTTATGATGTCAAGCTCCACCCAACTCTCAAATCCAGACTGGAACTCAAATGCAATGCTATCAGAGTGCTAAATTGTTGTCTGATCTCTATCCCACCTGCCCACCACTTCACCACATTAGCTAAGATGCAGTAACTGTACCAGTGAGCTAGCATTCCAAGACTGATGTTCCTTCTGTTGGGCATGAGTTCAAGTCCTATCAGTGGTGGCTCAAACAATGAATCTGAAATTAAAAGAAGCAATCTCATTGTTTTGCAAAATTCCTACTTGTTGTATTTCGCTTGAAGGAATGAAATCTGCATTCATCATCTGGTCTGACCTACATCTTGCTCCAGACCCACAGCAATGTGGGTGGCTCTCAACTGCCCTCTTTCCAAGGGCAGTTAGGAATAAGGAAAAAAAATTTCCAGTTCCAATGCACATCTCATGACAGAATAAAAATTAATGGTGATTGCATTGTGTGAATTCATTATCGTTATGAATGTTTATTTTAAAAATAACAGTTCCAGATACAGCAGTAAAGTAACATAAATGACCAGTTCATCTCATTGATATGCACTTGGATGCCTCAGTATATTTTCTGAAAGCCACATGCTGGAATGAATGAGCTTTGTCAAAATGCCGACAACGTTTACCCTGAAGAGTGGATATCTTGAGAGGTGGAATATCTTGCATCTTAGCATACCCTCATTCCCACACAATTGCAGTAAATCACAATTATCGATGGAATTTTTGAAGGAGAACTTAGTTCTGCAATACCTTGCTTCAGAAGCAAGAACGTCAGTAATTGAGCCAAACTGATGGAAAAGAGACGAATACCAATGAACAGACCTACATTTATATAATTTCTAACTGACAATTTTTTTTTTAAAAAGCAATAGTTGGCTAACATTATGAATGCCAATTACTTAAAACCGCGAGGAGAGAACTGTGAAACAAACACGATTAGTGTTCGCGATGACAAGGTGTGGAGCTGGATGAGCACAGCAGGCCAGGCAGCTTCAGAGGAGCAGGAAAGCTGACATTTCGGTTCGGGACCCTTCTTCACAAAAGGGAGAGGGGAAGGCGACTCTGAAATAAATAGACAGTGGGGTGACGGTGATAGCAGGTAGGTAGTGGTGGGGATTGGTCAGTGAGGTGGGAGGAGCGGATAGGTGGGAGAGAAGATGGACAGGTAATTGAGGCGGGGATCAGAGGGGAGGCTGGTCTTAGGATGAGGTCGGGGTGTGGGGGAATTTTGAAGCTTTTAAATTCCACTTGGAGACCATTGAGCTGTCGTCTTCCAAGACGGAATATGAAGTGTTGTTCCCCCATTTTTCGGGTGACATCATTGTGACACTGGAGGAGGCCAAGGATGCACATGTCATCCAGGCAGTGGGAAGGGGGAGTTGAAATGGTTTGTGACTGGGAGGTGTTGTTATTTATTGGAAACAGAGCGTCGGTGTTCCACAAAGCAGTCTCCAAGCCTCTGCTTAGTTCCCCGATGGAAAGGAGGCCATTGTATCTCAGCACACGTGACAATAATAAATCAAATTCAAAAAATCCCATGACATAATTTTGAAGAACCGCAGGAGAGTTCACTCTAGTGGTTTGACTGACGTGCTTTCCTGAACAAGTGACATTAGACTTTATCATTATCAATTGCTTCCTATGGGACACTGCCTTATACAAATCTGTGTTTTTAACACTGCATCAATGACTACACTTCAAAAGTCCCTCATTGGCTGTAAATCGCTTCTGAGCTTGAAAGGTGCTAGATTAATGCACTGTCATGACACCAGAGCAAAACCTTACCCTATCACTATCACTTGAAAAGCCAGGAAGGGTATCTATTTCCAGAAGGTCTCCCAATATATGGTAAGAAAGATAAAAGCAAGGATTCAGTGGGCTTTGTTAGTCCACAAAGAAGTACTTCTAATTTCTCACCAGCTCTTCGAAACATTTAACGTTACTTGCCCATCTCAGTCGCTGTTGAGTTGCTAAAGGTCTTTAGGCTGTCAGAAACAAAAAAAAAAGCAGATAATGTTAAGAGACATGTTGTGACACTCCTCTGGAGCAGCTGAGACTTGAATATTTGCACAGCTAGCTTCTTATTGAAGTGGACAAACTGAGTAAATGGACAAATTAATCTGGACCCCCACAGCTGAGGCCTAATCCCCTCGAGGGTACTTCTCCCTCTGTAACTCCCCCATCCCCATCTTGATGGTAGTAGACGACTTCTGAAGAATTCTGGACAGCTCCTAACGAGAACAAACCCATCCACTCTATCAATAGTGGCCAATCTAGAGGACATATCTGCACAAGCAAGTTAGCTTATTTATCCTTGATCTACAAAACTGTCCTGTATGGTGAACACTGACAAAAGATTGAAATCCTAAAGAACAGCACACATTCATACTAATGACAGGGGCAACTTTTTTTTTAAGCACAGTGTCACTCCAGTGTAGAATAAACTGCCAGATGAAGTAGTAGATGAATGTACAGTTACAACAATGTTTGGAGAAAAGTTTGGAGGGATATGGGCTAAACGCAGACAAATGGGACTGGTTTAATTTTGGAATATGGTCAGCGACGAATATAGTTGGACCAAAGGGTTTGTTTCCATGCTGTACGACTCTATGACAGCAAGATGACTTCAGAGACTCTGGGAGAAATCGTCACCCTCCCCACCAACAGAAGACCAGAGGCTCAGAGGGAAAACCAGTTTTGTATCCAACTCAATATTAATCTTCAGCTAATGTCATGAGGAGTAAAATTTGCTTCTCCTTCAATCTCTACCTGCACCCATCCCCTCAACGTTCCAAATGGTAGGTCACTTGCTCCATTCGTTTCGTATTGCACCTGATTTAACTCCCTCGTGTTGGGTGATGCAGCTGACAATGTAAAACTGGGATTTCACCAGCTCTTCTGCTCATCTCGCCCATGGTTAAAATTTGCTCCTGCTCTGTCAATAACACTTCTACGTGAACATAACTTCGTTTGAAACCCAACAAGAAGCAATCAAATACAGAGAGGGATATGGCAGAAAATGAAATAAATTGTGTGGCGTAAAACAGTTGGGGTGAAAGTCAACTTGCTGGGAATCATCAGAGGAGCGATTCCAGAACAGCATTGAACTGACAGGGAAGAAAAGCTGATGGAATGCAGAATGAACTGCTGATCTTCTCCTTTCTGGTGTGCGAGCTTAAAATGTATGCACAAGTGTCCTAAAGAGGCCAAATTGATGTGCAGTGATGATTTCACCTTCCACTTAGTAACACTTGGGACCACGTCTTTGAAATAAGTGTCTGAGCAGACCCTGCTCCACTGTCGGGTCCACCAGCTGCTAATGCACATGGAAGGGGCTGAAAATACTGTTTGTTGCTGGAGAATTCTGGGAATCCTTGCAGCATGATTAAACCACACACTTCCCACTTTTCACCATTGGAAAGTGTTATGACATTCCACTGGTGAAAAATTGAAATATTACAGTTTCTCTGTGAAAACATGACAAGTGAAAGATGATCATTTTCCTTATGGTTGCTTGATGTTTTAATATCGTTGACCACATTTGAATTCGGAAAGCACAACCAAGTGTCTTCTGATAATCGCCAGGCTTACTTTGTTGTAACAGTGCAAGGTTGTGTTTTTTTTTTATCAGTTTCCAGCGCATCCAATAGACTACCCATGAAAAGTAACAGGGAATCCTGCTCTTCTCTAGTAGACCTAAAGTTCGGTTGTCGGGGGCAACGCAGGAAAGCCCATACATTTCTACATCGTTGACCTCAATGCCATACATAACCACACTAAGATAGCTTTATATCATGCCTCAGCTGACTACTATGCATTCCACACGTGCTACTGGAAGACGAATAGCTGCGGTCTGTATCTCCAACTGTTGCAAAGGAAGAATTAGGATTCACCTTTCCATAGGTGTGTAAATCGATGTGTCTTCATAGTTTTCAACCTACGGAACACAAATTAAACTCTGTTCATGATTACTCTGTTTTCAATGAAGGGGAACATAATTGAACAAAGTGGAATACTTCCATACCATGCACAGTGCATCAGATTCCAGTACACTCTCGTCTTGATCCTGTCATAAAATAAAACATTACGCATTAAAATGGACATTTTTATAGACCAAGACATTTTAATACATTTACATAGTCATACATCTATGAACCGTCACAGAAAAAAAATCATAATTCTCTCCTGTTAGAGTTAAAGTTATAAATAGACTCCCCACAGTGCGAAAGCAGGCCATTCCGCCTATCAAATCTGAACTGGCCCTCCAAACAGCATCCCATCCCACACAGACTCAACCCCCTACCCTATAACTCTGCATTTTCTGTGGCTAATTCACCTAATCAACACATCCATGGACACTACGGGCAATTTACCGTGGCCAATCCACCTCACCTGCGCATCTTTGGACTGTGGAAGGAAACCCACACAGACACAGGCAGAATGCACAATTTCCAAAAAGCCTGTTGCCCAAATTAAACCAGTTCCCTGCCTGGACGTGAAGCAGCAGTGCTAACGATTGAGTCCCCATGCCACCTACACGCGTGTGTGCTCCAATTAACATTGTGCTTTACTGCAGCTTAAACATAACTGTATAGAAATGGTGTTGCACTATGAATGCTTCAAATGTAGCCACCCTAAAATAAATGCATTAAAAATTGGACATGAAACTCCTCTCACTGTGTTTTAAGTTATCACTGGTAAAAAAGAAATATCCCAACTCTGTTTAACACATTGTGAGAACAGAGTAAGAAAATCCCTTTAGCTCCCATGCTAACGACATCATCAGGAAGCTTGGACCCAAAGATTCTCTCTGGCATGCTTCCCATGTCACCAACATGCCAGAACAGCTCACTTTTTTGATATTGTTGTTAATAAACATGCAGAAATTTCATGTCATGTTGAGTCCACAGAGACAAATATTCTCCTGCACGAAGTAAATGTCTTCATATGACTGGAAGGAGTCAGAATATTAAGGATGTTGATCTTAAAATGTACAATTTAACTAGTAGGCATCAGTGAAATGCAGGTTTTTAAGGTAATCCTCACCACAGATTAAACAATCTCTCACTTGTTATTGGAGACTCTAAGAACCTTTGGCACTGTCTCCAAATGAGACTCAACCATACTCTTCCTATGGTTTGCCAATGGATGTGTGTTATGACTTCCTTTTGGTAAAACATTGAAATAATATGTTTTGTCTGTGAACAATTAGAAGTGAAAGATGGTCATATTCCTTATGGTTATTTGGTATCAGCTTTATCAATGCAGAATGTAATGTCTGAGTTTCACAGTTGATCAATGGCGATCATTCATTGTCTCAGCTACGGTTGTATACAACTTTGTTTTACAGATTTTAGTCTTCAGAGAAGTTTTAAATTAATTTTAAGCTGAGTGCTATCTACAGGTAGTCTAACATATCCAGCAAGACCAGGAACTATCCAATTGAACAATCCACGCTGACTCGCATAGGGATAAAAGATATTCTAACAAATGGCAGCAAAGCAGATGGTATGGAATTGACTTCTGATTAATCACTATCCTTGATGTTTAATCCTGTTGATAGCAATGGAACGGAATATTATCTGTTGGCTACCAGCAACTTATGCTGCCACTTGTAATCCCAGAATGCAAACCGTCATAGATAAAGCAAAGTGTATGAACTGGATTTAAATCAAGAACAGAAAGTGAAATAAGATTGTGAAATACAGTTAGGATTAAAACGTATACACACTCTCTCAGTACATACACAATGATATTTCCAAACTCATTACCTATTTCGGAAATGACACTTAATACTTGTGAACTTCTTCAGAAGCAATACAGTTTTCTGTCAGCGTTTATTGTTGCTCAGGTCATTTACTTCTCAATGCGCTGGCTTTAATTGTTATCTGTCATCATTATACTGGAAAGCTAGTCATCAATTATCCCAAGTTCAAGTTGGTGCATTGTTCCCGGTGATGAGACAACAATATCAGAGCCAATGGAGAAGTGTGGGAGGTCTGACAGCAAATTATTAACTACACTTTGAATTGAGGCAGCAGACCTTGAGTATAATAGTGAGCAGTGTCAGCCTCCCAGTTATTTTTAACAAAATCTATTTCTGGTCTTTAATGACAATCATTTTCAGGAACAATCTAGGCATTTCGGCAATCTTGTATTTGATTTTGTATATGGGGGCTTGGGTATATTTTGTTTCAATCCTAATCTGCAAATGCAGATTTCAAGTGTTGTGATTGTCTTCATTTCAGGTTACTTACCAGATTCTGCACTTCATCCAGGACAGGTAATGTTAGAATATCTAAAAGACAAAAGCATGAGAATGCAAATATGGAACCGACATGAATAGGAAAGGTTTGGGGATATATGGGCCTGCAGCAGGCAGATTAGACTAGTTTAGTTTGGGATTATGTTCGGCATGGACAGGTTGTACCGAAGGGTCTGTTTCTGTGCTGTATGATCCTAGGCCTCTGTAACGGAAGGTATCTGCTGGAATTGTCAGAAATGTTGCATTATCAGCACTTTTATGGAAAGAGTTTCTTGTGGTCATGGAATCCCTATAATGTGGAAACAGGCCGTTTGGCCCAACAATTACACACCAACACTCAGAGAATCCCACCCAGACCAATCCCCCATAACCCACCTAATCCACACACCTCTGAGCACTGCAGGCAATTTGGTATGGCCAATTCTCCTTGCCTGCACATCTTTGGGCTGAGAGAGGAAACCGGAGCACCTGGCGGAAACCCATGCAGACACGGGGAGAACGCACAATCTCCACACAGACAGTCGCCAGAGTGTGGAATGGAACCCAGGTCCCTGGCACAGTGAGGCAGCAGTGCTAAACACTGAGCCACCGTCTAGATGAATCTATATAAGATACTATCTCATAAGTATGTCCATAAGACTTCTTAAAACTTCCACTTGTGCTTAGTTTGCAACACTAAATAGTGAAAGATCTGGATTCAAGCGATAATCCACAATCGGAGAACAGAAAAATGTCTTTTTATTTCTGTCTGGAACTGAGGGAGTGTAGCATTGTCAGACATTCTTCATTCAATTAAACAGAAATCATTTCACAGTCAGTAAAATTTCCTGGCGTCTTTCAAAGAAGAGTAGGGTACCCTTGTCGACTACTGTTCAACAATATTCCCATAAGTAATTCCAACATGAACCAATGTTGATAGTAACACTTAGAGTTGCTGTCTGTAGGGCACTGTAATATATAAATTGATTGTTACTTAACTCATCAGTTAGGTCCCGAGGGCCAGTAATAGTTTTGCAACTTTGATACAGTTGCTTCCTGATGTTAAAATAAAAGCATAAGACTCATTGCAGCTCAGAAATTGTATGAAATGCCTTAAGTTTATAATGTTTGCTTATTCAACTGACTGTCTTTTAAAAGAACCAACATCCATTTGAGGTTTTACAGAGTGCTGGTGAGTAATCTTCCGGAGTACTGTGTTCGGTTCTGGTCGGCCTATGATAGGAAGGATAGTATTAAGCTAGAGAGAATTCAGAAGAGATTTACCAGGAAGTTGCAGGAATGGAGGGTTTGAGTTCTAAGGAGAGGCTGGATAGTCTCGGACATTTTTTTCGCTGGAGGTTGAGGAGTGACCTTAAAGAGGTTCATAAAGTCATGAAGTACAGATAAGGTGACTGGCAGGTTGTTTTCCCTCGGGTGCGGTATATAAAGACAAGCGGACATATTTTTAGGGTGAGAGGAGAAATATTTTAAAAAGATATGAAGGGCATTTATGTTTTGCACAGAGAGTGTTTCGTGTGGGCAATGAACTTCCAGAGGAAGCGGTGCATGTGGGTAAAGTTACAAAAGTTAAAAGACTCTTCTTTGAAAGATGCCAGGGAATTTTACTGGCTGTGAAATGGTTTCTGTTTAATTGAATGAAGAATTTCTGACAATGAATAGGAAATGTTTGGAGCGATATGGGCTTAGTGACTAGTTTAGTTTGGGCTTATGGTCAGCATGGACTGGTTGGACTGAAGGGTCTGTTTCTCTGCTGTACGACACTATGACTCAAATTATGCATTTTGAGAAATTTCATTGAAACAGCTGCATTTTTACCTTAAACTGCCAATTGTGAAAAACAGCAAGAATATTCAGAATATTGGCTCTATACCCTAAACAATCTTGCCCCTCAATAAAATCAACAGACAGTGATATCGTCTGAGAGGTAAAACTATCTTTCCCCCAATTCCGCAGGATATTTTCCTGGTTAATGTTCAATCTCATCTTTGATAGGAGCGTACGTTCATTAGCTGGGAAAACAGTCAGTAAAATACAATTTCCAGCGTGTCCTGTAGCCCCATTCACATCCAAATTCAACCCCAATGTATCCAACAGTTGAGCATCTCAGGTATTCACACAATTAGAATAGAACCATAGAATAGGCTGACACAGCTCAATAGAATGTGTGTCAGACCATGGAGTCTGTCTTGTCCCTTTCACAAGTCTGTTACTCTCACTTTCACACACTTTCCCCACTCTCTCACTACAGTCCTTAAATTTTGTTAATGTTTATATCCATTGACAAATAATGGTTTGGTCATACTTCATGTAATTATAGCTGAAGAGAATCATTGAAAGTTTATGTTTTGCATGCCCCCAAAGAGTATTTTGAAAATGTTGTTTAATCACAGGATCACATCTAATGTTTGGTCTGCTTTTTGCCGAAATAGGCTGGTTGCAAATACTCAGCCTCTGGTTACGGCAAACATCTGAAAGGATATGTCATTTTATATGATATTTGCTAATTGTCAAACAAACATATGGCTTACCTGTCGAGCATCAAACAGGTATTGATAGGCACATACCACATCATTAATTTCAGTCACAGCAAACACATCTGTTTCATTTTTCCGGCCAAGCTGAAAAGGCATTCTGCCTATCACACTGCAATTAATGTGGCATGCGAATTTCATTGTTGTGCCGACGCTAGGAAAGCCAGCCATTTGTCCCTATGAATTGCAGAACTTAGAAACATAGAATCATGGAAACTTACCACATAGAAGGAAGCCATTCAAGTTATCGTGCCTGTACTAGCCCCCCCAAAAGCTACCCAGCTAGTCCGACTCTCCAGCCCGATCTCTGTAGCACTCTAGAATTTTATGACACTGAATATCCCTCCAACTCAGTGAAACAAGAAAGGTATTCAACTTGTCTGCACTTCCAAACCTCACAATGCAGCGTCCAACACTACGGTGATTCTGTGATAGGAAAATAAATGCTATATAATCCTGATTCGTGAAGAGTTACACTGATAACCAATTTAGGATTATCAGTTGGGCAATGCCCTGACCAATCAGGGTCAAGCTGCCGAGTTGAATATTTAATGAAAATTTGGCAGTTAACTGTCAGTCATCCAGAACTAGTTCATCCTACATCTCAATGCCTCCGTCGTCAGAGGTAATTTGCCAACCAATTCGCATTTTCACTCATACAATACTATGATATACAATATGTTTTCCCTTTACTTTAGTATTTAGATTATTCAATTGTCCTAATGGGTACAAGACAAGTGTGACAAAGTGTATGTTTTTTCACTAATATTCGTATCCACATTCCTGGAATTGTATACTTGTTTCTCCCACAGAACTTTGCTTTCCTCTAACTTGCGTAAGTGCACACCATGACGAAGACAATCTGTTAAGAGGCAGAAAATTGTAATTATCTCTAAAGGTGGGATTTCTGTTCAACGGAAGAGTGAAAACAAAGTGCTGCCTTTGATTAAATCAGGTGCCATTGACTGAGAGGTAAGTACTTTGTGGAAATAGAAACATTTATAAGAAGCTATTAAATGAGTTAAGAAAACTGTAATGTTTGGGGACTTTTTTTTCTGAATCATAACTCGGGTGTCAAACTGGAAATTTTTCAACTATTTTAAACTCAGTATCATAGTAATCCTGAGGGTTTTAATAATCCCATAGAAGTTTATATTATTTTCAAATATAACCAAAACCAGCTTTACGTACCATCTATGCAGATGATTTCTGAAATAACTTGGACTTGTCTGCAAAACAAAGAAAAGTAAGAACTCAACCACATTTGCTGATAACATTTGACGGCAGAAATGTGGATATATTTAAAGCAGAGAGAAGGCTATTCAACCCATCATGTCTGTTGAGATAAGGTGATTTTCCTGGTTGTCTATAACTTTCCAAAATTTGACCTTTAACTTTGGGCATCTTAAGTGCATTTACGTGGAGCTCTGTCTCAACTCTCATGAGTGTTTCAGGCTCCCGTATCCTTGCAGAAAATGGGTTGCAGACAATCTGCGTGAAATGAAATTTACTGCTAAACATTATAAAAATCGTTCAATCAGTTCAAATGCTAACAGAGTGCATTTCTTAACCAGTAAATGTGTACCTGCTGATGATAACTCACCTTTGAGCACGTTGAGCACCTAAAATAAAGGGAAACGAGAAAAATATTGGATTACAAAAGACAGTTCTTTTTACTTAAGTCTCAGTATTCATTGCTGCCAGTTTTGTGCATGGAACTGCATAGTTTGCACTTCAAAATATTAATTGCATAAAGTTATTCACTGCAAACGACAGACAAAATAAAGAACAATGCAAACGCATATGATTGACTTTAATTCATTTTTTTCTCTCAAAATGTATCAGCGGAAAGAATAGACCAAGGGGCAGCCAAAAAGAATTTCTGAGAGCATTTGTTGGTAGAAATCGATGAAACATTTCTGTTCGTGAGGTTATAAATGCAACAATAAATGCAACAAGGAGAAACTGATTCAACAACAGCAAGGCCGAAATGTTGCTGTGGGTTGCAGCAGTTGAGGCAAACTGCTCCGTACGTAAGAAATAAAGCAGTGTAGAGTGTGTTGAAATAGTGAGAGGGGGCTTAGACCGCTGCTAGAATGATCCAGTTGGACAGAGTGCGCACATTCCCTGTTGCAATGCATTTAGAAGTATTAATATTTTAACTTTTGGCGTGATTGCCATGGGAAAATCAGTATGTTCTGTGGTCAGGTGGCCAGCAGCAGAAATACTTACAAGACTGGTTAAGAGCTACAATGAAGCATGCTGGGAATTGGGGTCAAGCTAGTTTAAACTCTGGCCTCAGATAAAGTTGGAGCCAGGACATGTTGTGATCTGCAGTTTCCTGTGTTGACCAAATAAGGAAAGTGTCATGATGGTTTCTCGACATGCTGGCACCACTACTGCCTAACATGGAGCATGGGATGTGGCTGTTTATTTGCTGTAATCATTTGGGAGCTATTAACAAATAAACTCCATTAGTTGAGATTGAACAATGTGATCTGGCTTTGGTCAATTCATTGGTTGAGCGTCAGAGAAGTCTCTGCAGGAGGTGCATACTTTTTGAGATAGTTTAACAGAACAAAGGAATGTTTTGCAGTAGAAACCTTCAAGACCAAATTTGAGAAATCTGGCCCTGAAATGATCTTCAGAGAAAATAAAGAATCACAAAGCAATATCTGCACTAAGAGCAATGTTGGGCATTTCGCTCAAATCATATTTGATTCAAGCCAAACTTATAGAGTTAAAGTATGAATTGGGGTTAAATATGAATTAAGCAAAGTAAGATAAGGTGAATTTAAATGAAGTGAGTTAAAGTTGAATTTGAGTGAAATGAAGTAAGAATTAAATGTTGAAACTAATGTATGCCTTCTACTGAGTCATGGTCATAGCGCCACACAGCATGAAAGCAGACCCTTCCGTGAAACCAATCCACGCTGACCATAATTCCAAGGTAAACTCGTCCCATCTGCCGACTCGAGGCTTATATCCACCACACCCCACAACCTCTCCTATTCATGCACTTATCTCAGTGACATTTAAATGTTGTAACTGTGCCTCCATCCACCACTTCTTCAGGAAGTTCATTCCATATGTGAACCACTCTCTGTGCAAAAGATTTTCCCCTTGTGCCTCATTGAAATCCTTCTTGTCTCACCTTAAAAGATATGCCCCTGAGTCTTGAAATCCCTAGAATGGGAAAAGACACCATTCCATTTACCCTATCCGTACCCATCATGATGTCATAAACCACTGGAAGGTCACCTCTTAACATCTAATGACAAAAGTCTCAGCTTTTATGTCGCCTTCCTTTAAAACTCAAACCCTCCATCCCCGGCAACATCTTCGGAAATCTCTTCTGAACCCTCTCCAGCTTAATAACAGCCTTCCTATAACTGGGAGATAAAATAATGAAGAGCTTGTTTAATGAAGTTCCCTGTCATTTGTCTGTCACATATCTGAGTAAAAAAGTCTGAGTACTCTTTTGGGGCAACAGTGAGTGACCATTGATCTGCTGAGACTTTAAGTTGTTTGGAAGTCGAATTCTCCAGCCTTAGAGAATTGATCAGCAGTTGGGAATAAAGCTGGTGTTTGCTGAGTGTGAGAAACTAACTGCAGAATTTGTGAAGTAAATCTTGTCGCTTCAGCTATCACCTAGAAGATGCCTAAAGAGTTAAGAGTAAAGAATGGCAGATCGCCAAGCATGGTCGGAGATCTTAAGGAAGGAGCTAAATAAGACTGAGACCTCGTTGTTGAGCATTGCAGTAAATTAGTAACGAGTCTGGGATCCATTGATCAGAAATGTTGTGTTGTAACATGTGGAGAGCAAGGAAAGCATGTTACCAAGCTTACTTAGTAAGGCTACAGCAATAGTCAGTTTGGAGCAGTTAACGAGTAGAGAGTAAGAGGATAAAATATTGCATGAAGACAATGAGAGACGATATGAGGAAAATTACGTGAGCATTTGGAAAGGTTACTGAGAAAAGTGGTGGAACAGGAGCAAAGGAGTCAGATAAATGTGTTGTACGTGGGCCACATTCTGATCCAATGTGAGAAGGCTTACTAAGGAGTACCCAGTGCAAACAGGGGTCATAACATTGCCAAACAGACTGTGAATGAACTGAACGGAAAATGTGCCAATTTGCAGGCTGCTGTTGAAGTTCCGTATTAAGTAGGCAGAGAAAGAGGAATCTCCGTGGCTGACTGTTCAAAATGCTAGCAGCGGATTGATAAATTAAAATCTCAGCTGTTGATACAGAAAAGAATTACGTAGGTATTTGGGACAATTCAGCCTGAGGGGCAGAGTGATTCTGGAATGGATTGGGGAAAGCTGGAAAAGGATGCCCAGCAGTATGCAGCACGCGGCGATGATTGGGGACCCCTACCTCCCTTTCCAGGGGCACTGAATCCCTCAGCGCCCCCACACAACCATCGCCTTCCCCAATGAATTCTGTAACTGCAGTGAGGGGAAATTGCTAAAATGATTTTGTGATAATACAGTAGCTTAAAAGGTTATTTTCTTCTTGTTTTTTAAAGAGAGGGATAAAACAGAGGTGCAGAGCTGGCTAGTTGGAAAGCCAGTAAAGTAAACAGCTTGTGAGGCCTTGGGTGCTTTTACTTAAAAGTTGGAACAATGGAAGCAGCCTGAGAGGGTACGGGCAAGCTCTCAAAGAATCAGGATTTTTAGTTTCAGCTCTCAGCAGTTGCAGTTGGGCTCCTGAAGAAGTGAAAGTTATTCGTTCCTTCTCTTGAATATAGCCAAAAATTGGGTATTCTCTGCCTGCTGTGGGAGGTGCATGTGAGACAATGTGTTTACTGAATTTGCCTTGTACAAAAGGTGCGTTTATGGATTGTTACTATATTGGAACAGTTAATTAGTAATGGTTACTGTGTCTATTGGAGATTTGGAAGATATGAAGGAAAGTGTATTAGCTGTGATAGGTTGTAAGAGAGGGGATCCAACATTGATTTAAATCGGTGTTGTCCTCTGATTGCATATGCAGGTCTGTTGTGGGTTGATTTTACTCAAGTTTTTGGGAAATGGATCATACTAGGTGAACTGGACGCGTTCACTCTAATTGGTTAAGGTCTTTAGTAGTGTGTGCTTTGGAAAGGGGAGAGAAGGTGCGTGAGAATTTTGACCCACAGGTGATACCTCCGATGAGGTACAGACAGTATGGCAAATGGTTCGAGTTGGGGAGAAGGAAATTCAAGAGATAGATAAAGGCAAAGTGAATAAGAGTGCCAATCAGATATGCCAACCTAAAAAATACAAAAGTAAATGTTTGCAACATGATATCTCACAACCTTTACATCTGCCAAACAGCAAAAAAACACACGTCCTTACCTTTCATTCTGTGTAACTTCACACAGTAGGGCACAACAATTATCAGGAGAGCTAGTTGTACCAGAGCACCGATCAACAGGAATAACCAGAATGTCATGCCACCTTTTGGTTTCTCTAAGAAACAAAAAGAACAAATCAGAGCACAACGCAGGTAAAAGAAACATGCCATTCAGCCCCTTGCATCTATTCAATCATTTAGTTAGGTCATGGTTGATCTGAACCTGAACTCAAACTGCCGAGACAATTTACATAGCCTTTATTAACACTGTCTGGCAATATCCGTCAACATTGCCTTTTCAAGTTTCAGTACTTTCAGGCTTTCCAAAGAGGGTTCCAGATTCTCACCCTCTTTTGTATTTGAATCTGTATCCTGCCTTCACTGTTTAATTATCGGTCTCTAATTTTCAGATCATGTTCCACCGTTCTTGATGCTCCCGCTAAAAGAAATATTTTTTCCCTATCTATAAAATCCAAAACCGTGCATCAGCTTAAACACCAAGTTGCAATAATACACGAGCAGGTCAGGATTGTGACCTTGCAAGGCTAATGTATCCTTCTGGATCTAAAGCCTCCAAATTACTCCAGATTTGGTTCAAGTGTAATTTCAAGCAACAGAGGAATATTTTCTCCACTTTTGTACTCCATAATATTATGATTGCTTCCATTCGCATGTTTAAATAATTATTATTCCTGCAACTTCAGAATTATCAAAATACTCTTCCCAGTTAATTTTCAAAATGAAAATCAGGCTCCTCTTCTGGAATGCTGTGTCCAGTTCTGGTCGCCCTGTTACAGGAAGAATATTATGAAGCTGGAGATGGCTCAAAAGAGATTTACAAGAATGTTGCCAGGTACGAAAGGTATGAGTTATAAAGAAAGGATAGATAGGCTGGGACTTTTTTCCCGAGAGCGTCGGAGGTCGAAAAGTGATCTGATAGAAGTTTATAAAATCATGAGGTGTAGAGATAGAGTAAATGGTAGGTGTCCTTTCCGTAGGATAGGGAATTTCAAGACCAGGGGGCATATACTACAGGTGAGAGCAGCGAGGTTTAAAAAAGACATGGGGGCAATTTTTTTTTTTACGCAGAGAGTGGTTCGTGTGTGGAATGAACTTCCAGAGGCAGTGGATGTGGAAACAGGTACAACATTTAAAAGACATTTGAATAAGCACATGAATAAGCAATGTGTGGAGGGACATGGCCCAAGCACAGGCAGGTGGGACGAGTTTGGCTTGGGATTATGGTCAGCATGGATTGGTTAGACTGAAGGGTCTGCTTCCGTGCTGTATGACACTATGACTACATTGCCTCCATTTGCGCATTAAATTAGTTGTTATTCTACAATTTTCAATATACTCGTCCCAGTTAATTTTCAAAGCGACAATCAGGCTCCTGCGTAAATTATCGATTCCTATTTGATTATTATAATCTGGGACAGTGGGTAATCTGGACGCTCGTGGGAGTACGTGACAAAAAAGTTTGCAAAAAGGCTGATAATGTATCCATAGCTAAATTAGAATGGAATCCCTACAGTGTGGAAACAGGTAATTCGGCCCATCGGAAGGGCATCCCACCCAGACCCATTCCCTGACCCTATCCTTGTAACTCTGCATTTCTCATGGCTAACCCACTTAACCTGCACATCCTTGAACACTATGGGCGATTTAGCATGGTTAATCCACCCTAACATGCACATCTTTGGGCTGTGGGAGGAAACCCACGCAGACACAGGGAGAATGTGCAAACTCCACACCGAATTTAATACTGAAGGCACGATAGTAGTAACTTTCCATGTATAGTTTACACGTTATTGACTTTATAAATGTTTACAAACAATATAAATGTACATTATTCATTAAAACTGGACATAAAAAGTCACGAAGGCATGTCTTACTTGTGCAAGATTGTACTTTTCTATAATTGTGTTACCGGGAGCGTCCTCGAACTGAAGAGAACCCCATCGGCGGAAAAAACTGGGAAAAGTTACCAGTCGTGCTGTGGCACTTATTTCTCCTGCCACGCATGGCTATTTGCAGACAAGTGAAACACTTACCTCTCACCATGAGCTGTGTTCCATTCCCATATTCCTCACCCAGCTGCATGAATTTCACGCTGCACCTATACATCCCGGAATCAGTCACTTTCAGCTCCTTCAGAAAGAGGGAGGCATTGCGGCTGTGGATGAAATCCTCTTGGGGTGTGTGCACTCGCCCTGTGAACTTCGCAGTCTGATTGGAAACTTCCACAACATCCTTCAACCATTTAAAAGAGCCTATTGTCCGGGAGGCATTGCCTGTCCACTCGCACGGGATGAGGACTGATTGACCCTCCTCCGCCAGAATTGTCGAAAGTTTCTGAACAACTTGGAACTTCTCGGCGCTGATCCCTGAAACTTAGAGGGGAGGAAGTGATTGGAAGTTGGAACTTTGAGAGGCAACGTTAAAACGAATAAAAAAATTACCAGCTCAATGAAGGGTTGGGGGGAAGGAAATGTGCAGCAACGTTTAGATAACCGTTTAATCACTCAGTGAGATGCTGTCCTCTGTCTGAAAGGGCAGTGGGATCAGATTCCATTACAGTTTGAACAAGGAAGCTGACTGCACCCTTCATTGGGAAAGGATACCGGTCCAATTACAAAAGAGCTCTTTTCGAAACCTTGTACTGACATGGTGAGCGGAATGGGCATCACTGTGCTAAATCATTCTTTGGGCAGATCACCAAAAACAGCAAATCCTTCCACTTGGCTTCCAACAAGCAGGATATGAAAGGGACGTATATGTAACTCGTTATTCGAAAAAGCTGCAGTGGTGATCTATCACAGAAATCATCCATGTCGAGGAGACCCAATGTGCTATTTTGATATTACTGAGTCATAGAGCCATACAGCACAGAAACAGACCCTTCAGTCCAACAAGTCCATTATTCCAAACTAAACTAGTACCACCTGCCTGCGGTTGGTGCATATTCTTCCAAACATTTTTTATTCATGGACTTATCTAAATACCTTTTCAACGTTGTGACTGTAGCCACATCCACCACTCCCCGACAAGTTCATTCCACACACAAACTACTTCCTGAAAAAAGTGCCCCTCACGTTCATTTTAGATCTCTCACCCCTCATATGCTCCCTACTCTTGAAATCTCCAACTCTCAGCAAAATACCTAAGGAGGTTAAGTATCAAGATCTATGAGGAAGGACAGAGAAAGGAAGGATGACTCTGTGATCACTCTGCGACTCTGTGACTGAGAAAGCTATGAGAGATCAAGCATTGTAAATACAGCAAAGCACTCGACTCTGCAATGATAGGATGTCGGAAATTGGTAAATGATAAGAAGGCCAGTTTGAAAGGAGTGAAATGTCCTACAACTCCTCAGTTCCAGGAAAAGACTGAGATTGAATTGGAAATGTCACTCTGAGCCCTGATGACAACTCATGCAGGGTATAAAAAACAGCAACAATTTTCTTCCCTCTGTTCACCCTGGATCGTGGAAACATCCTGGACATAAATATCAAGGTCTGAAACACAAGGCTTCTATTCTACACAAATGGGCATTCTGGAGATTTTCAACAAGAAAGCTGTAACATTTAATTAATATTTAAAACAGACTGCCCATTCAGTTATTAACTAAAGCGGAGTTTGTTTAATTTCATATCAAATTAATGGGGGATTAGACTGCGCACAAATTAACGTGCATGTTCCTGACCTTCTTCTAATCTACACAATATAAAGACACTCAAGAATGACCAAACATAATTGGCTAGGGGCCATGAATTCAAAATAGCCAGGAATAAGTTCAAAAAGTAGTTCAAGAAAAAAATTTTCACCCAATGATAATAGGGAAACTTTCAATTGTTCGAAATAGTTGAGGTGAATAACACGGATGTATTTAAGGGAAAGCCAGTGAGACATGAGTGAAAATGGAATAAAATGGTAGGAGGAGAGGAAAAGAAATGAGAAGAGGCTCATTTGCAGTAAAACACTGGAGATAATGCTGGTTCGGTCAAATTCCCTGTTTCATAACTGTACACTTTACAGGGGATCTGATTATCACTTGTAAGGTCAACACTGGTTGCCCATTCGTAACTGCCATTGAGCTGTATGGTTTGGTGGTCTATTTAAGAGTCAATGTTATTGTTATGGGTCATGTAGCCCTGGCCAGGTACAGATAGCAGACTTCCTTACATAAAAGACATTAATGAACCATCAATAACAAATGTTAGCGTCAACATCATTGAGACGAGCCATGTACTCCAGACCTCGACAATGATGAATCTTAATTCCACCACTTGCCTGGTAGGACTTGTAAGTGCGTTGATACAGCATTAGTCCTGCACAATGACCTTATATTACCGTCCACTCTGCCAGCAGGGCTGGGAGGGAGCACATTGTGACATTTATGGCAGGACGATCAGCGGTTTGGATGAGATCAGGTTTACAGAGGTAGCAATGTCAAATTGCTCATAGTGCAGTCAAGTATAGAGATAACAATAGCATCTCTGATGGTTCCAGCATCAGATGAATTGAGATTTGGTGGAATCAGGCAGCTTTATGAAGATGGAAATGAGTGGTAAATGATCCAAAGACATGAATCTCAGTGAAGAGGTTCAACTCAAAGTTCTATGTACACCAAGATTTTATGCTCTGCTTCATCCTCAAGACACTTGACATGGAACCAGATAGAGTTAGTTGTGGGGAACTGGAGGGAATGGTTTTGGCCTTCAAAAATAATTAACAAAAGGAAATTTCTGTTTTCCTCCATTGGGGGATTCCAAAACTAGATGGCATGGTTTTAAGATGAAAGGGGAAAGATTGAAAAAGGACTTACAAGATAACTTTGTTCTTGAAGAAGGTGGTGCATTTATGGAATAAGCTGCCGGAGGAAGTATTGGAATCGGGTACAATTACAACATTTAAAAGGCATGTGGGGCTAAAGGATACGGGCCAAATGCTGGCAAATGGGATAAGGTCAGACTGGATGTCTGGACAGTGTGGAAAAGTTAGACTAAAACGTTTGCTTCCGTGCTGTATAATTTATAAATGCTAGGCAAAGAGGTTGATAATTTTGCAACAGTAGATGAGTCGAGCTACGTCATAGTGAAGTTGTGGTAGCTTACAGCAGAAGCGATACTGTTCAGCAATCTCATTGCACTCAGTCTAATTTGCTTGTCTTTTGGACCATGCACTATTGCCTTTATTTGCACAATCTCCATACACCAATGCATAAAGTTTATAAATAATGTACTGATACTTACCCGAGAAGACAGCCAATATCCAAAAGATGGGGCTTGGGTTCATCCTCCTGCAATGGGTAAACAAATAAATTGCACGGAATGTGAAATTAACACTCTTGGCACCAAAGACGAAGACTCATCATTGTAATTTGTTTTCCCTTCATTCACAAGACGAGGGCATCTCTGCCTAATTCAGCATTTATTGCACAGAGGGTGAGTCACAAGTAGCCCAGACTAGTTTAGGATGGCAGTTTCTTTCCCTAATGTACATTGTGTGGGCTTTTCCCTGGTCATCATTAGATTTTTAAGTGAAGATTTCCTTTAAAGAGAAGAATTCAATATGCCATGGCAAGATTTGAGCCCAAGTCCCCAGCAATCAGCTGAGATCTCTGAATTAACCATCTGGTGATAACATCACTCAGCCATGGCTAACCCACATTAGATGGTGAAGGTCATTATGGATGATGATCGGGGTCTTGAGCTTCCTCTCTGAGTGCTACACGGCAGCTACGAACCTCACTTCACCCAACTGCGCATCCATTCTGCCATTGTTAAATTGCCCCCAAGTGTACATTCAGTCCCATGAGGATGCATTCAAACTGAAGATCAACAAAAGCCTTTGGGGCCTGGGACATCCTGAATCGAAAGCAAATAAATTCAACTTTGTGTCTGAATGCTTCTGGAGTCACCAATCCATGACTTTTAATTTTTAAGAATTATTTTCTTGAAGCATCAATCCAGGAACTTTTCCGTTCCCAATGTGGAAGATCCTTGACCAGAAATCAATGCAATGGAATAAATGAAAACAACAAAGTCTCTCAGTGAACTCTAGTCCTTCAGATTGAAACAAGCCTAAAATACAATAAGAAAAGGTTAAAGCCAGTTTATTGTTTTCTAAAACAAACAGAAATTGCTGGAAAAACTGAGCAGGTCTGGCAGCATCTGTGGAGAGAAATCAAGTGTAATCCTCCTTCAGAACTGATGGTAGCAGGTAGTTTTTATGCAGAAGATAGGGTGGGGGGGGATGAGGCAAGGAGTAAATGACTGAGTGCAAATAGAGAGGAGAAAGATTTAAAAAAGAAATGAGGGGCAACTTTATTTTTACACAGAGAGTGGTTTGTGTGTGGAATGAACATCCAGAGGAGGTGGTGGTTGTGGCTACAGTTACAATGTTTAAAATGCATTTAGACAGGTTCGTGAACAGGAAATTGAAGGGGTATGGGCCAAGCACAGGAAGGTGGGACGAGGTTAGTTTGGGATTATGGCCATCGTAGAATGGTTGGACCGTAGGGTCTGTTACTGTGCTGTGTAACTCGATGACTTTATAACAGTTGGACAGAATTACCAGGTTAATTGGCGGCTCCTCACTCAGGTTTGATAGGTGGCATAGTTATGGTGCTCTTGCAGCACAGTGGTACTATCCTTATTTTGGAGTGAGAAGACTTGGTTCAAATGTCAGCTGCAAGTAGGCTCAGATTGAAAATATTCAGGCAGGATCTAGACATTATGGATGCAAATTGAGAGACAAAATGTATTGGAATCTAAATGATATTGTGGAATAATGTAACTACAGAGCACATGCGAATCAGTTGGGACAGCGTTCTCCTATGTGTCTATGAATTAAAGTCAGACTTCAGTCGAGATGTTAGGAAACATTCCTACACACAAAGGGTGATAGATGTTTGGAACTGCCTTCAACAAACTGGATGTTGATCAGTTGCTAATTTTAGATATGAGGTAGGTTCTGGGGACGTGATTGCCTCGTGGTATTATCACTGGACTGCTAACCCAAATAAAGCTCTGGGAACTGGGAACTGGGTTTCGAATCTCACCACTGCAGATGGTGGAATTTGAATTCAATAAAAATCTGGAATCAAGAGTCTAATGATGACCGCGAATTCATTGCCAATTGTCGGGATAATCCATCTGGTTCACTCATGTCCCTGTGACCTATCCTGACTCCAGGCCCACAGCAGCGTGGTTGAGGCTGGCCAATAGATGAACGATAAAATCATAATGAGCTGAGGGATATGGGTCAAATGCAGTTAGATCTCATTGAATGACGGAATATGCTGTCGGGGCAGAATGGTCTGCTCCTGTATTCCTGCACAGCTGGTGCTATTCCTTTCGGCTGGGGAGTCTGCGTAGCAGTGCTGAATGTGATTGGTTGAGATTGGGAGTGACAGGGACACAACTGCACCTTAACACTGCCAAATATAAACGGCTGCTCCCCTAACAATGGTCTCCGGATGCTAAATTCTCCCCTCGCTCAGCAAAATCTCCAAATTTGGAGATGAAAGCAAAATGTTGTCGATGTTGGAAAGCTGAAATTGAAACAAGAACAAAAACAAAGTCATAAAGCGCCGGAGAAACTCACCAGATCTGGCAGCATCTGTGGAGAGAGGAGAATTAATGTTTCGAGTCCAGTGTAACATTCTGAGGAATGAACAAGGCAAAATCCATCTCTCACCCACCAACAGTCGATCACACTTGGGAACGAGCGGAAAAGGTCAAGAAAGAGGTTCACTTTGCCAAGAAATCAAAACCTGACTTCAAGTAAAACGTATGGATATGAAGGAAATCTGCAATATTTTCTTCCTTGAAGCAAAATAACAATTATCGTCGGTGATATTGCAACGCGAAACTTACATCCGTCCGCTACTTTCGCTGGATTTTCAAAAAAATGCTGAATCTTCACACTGGGACCGAAAACTTGGCACTACATACATTCACATTTCTCACCCACTTAATGAATGAAATTTGAGCCCATTACCTTGAGCGTACAATAACTTCTGCACAGGCAGCAAGCTTTTGAGTCTACCTCATAGCAACGCTCGGAAAACTTGTGATATCAAATTAAAAACATTTGACTGTAACCTGGTGTCGTGTGACTTCTGACTTTGTCCACCACAGTCCAGCACCGGCACCTCCACATGAAGAAATTAAAGTGGAAATTGCACACGAGGATCATTCCAGACTCGAATTCAGTTTCTTTCTCAGTGTCCACAGAGATCTGCTGAGTCTCCCCAGCAGACTCTGTCACAGAGTCACTTCATCCACGGTATCTTGCTTTTATTTAAAAAGAGAAAAGCTCTCCAGAGTTTTTTTAAAAAATCTCTTTATGTCAAGTCCCTGTTCCAATGCAGCTCACCTTATTCCAAAATCCGATTCCAATTTCGTCCACATTCTCATTCTGTCCCGAAATGTCAGGGGTTTGTGATTTTCGTTCTGACTTTCGGCGCATGCATCACACAATAATTTGAAAATTGCAGTCTCCTCGAAAAGGGCTGGTTCACAGCAGAGCCTGTGACTGTACAGCCCCAGGTCGTTGGCAGGCGAGTCAATTTAAAAACAGAAGAGATAAAAACAAATCCTCCACCCGCCTCAGTTTCCGCAGAGCCGCTCTGCTTGTGTGAAATTCCTCACGTTCGCATCAGCATTCATTTTCCGCCTGTCCCCAAATAAACCCGCCGGTATTCTTTCCTTTCCAAGGCGGTTTGACAGGTAGACTGCAAGCGGGACCCCGTCTCTATTTTAATCCGGCTGGTCACGAGCACAGAAATATTTCTCAGCAATAACCCCCGCTGTTTCTTCCTCTAGCAGAAAGTAAAAGATAAACTCCACCGGTTCTGTATCTGAACGATCAAGGGCTGGGAGATGTTATCAAGAGTGCATAGACGTTGTGGCAGACTCTCACATATAGAAAGATGTGACACCGAAACTCTGTCTCACATACACACACACACACACGCGCATACACGCACACACTCACAGACACACACACGCACACAGGCAAAAAGGTTACAGAAATATGTACAATCTGTCGACAAAAAAAGCACAGTCAGTAACTGGGGCGTAATGACAGAGACACTCTCATATCGAGGTACTCACTGGCACACTTGTCCATGGCACATAAACACGCACACACTCACTAACAAGCGTGCAACACATACACTCACAGATATGCCCGCGCAAACACCGCAGATATAGCACATATACTCAGACACACTCACAGATGCACGACACATACGTAATATCACAGACACACAAATATAGTGCATACACTCACAGGGACAGTCTCATGGACAGTCTCACAAACTTCTGTAAAAGATACACACATACGTAACACAAGATACACTCTCAAAGGCACATATGCACATTCTCACAGACATCGGTTCACAAAACATGCTCACACATACATAACACAGATATGCACTGTCAGGTGCAGCCAAATCACAGAGACAGTGCACAGGGAAACACACGTACAGACATACAGACAACACATACATATACACACCACAGATACGGACTGTCACAGACACGTACGGTTACACACAAACCACAGATACACACTGTTACAGACACACAACACAGATACATACACACCGCAGATACAGACTATCACAGGCACAACACAGATACATACACACACCATTGGTTGACACTGTCAGAGACACAGAACACAGCTCCGCACACACCACAGGTAGACACTGTCACAGACACAACTCAGAGAATACAGATACAGAATGTCACAGACATAAATTACAGATACAGACTGTCACAGACATACAACACAGGTACAGACTGTCACAGATACTCATGACGGATACAGACTTTCAGAAACACACACCCCAGATAGTCACATACAGACATATAACACATAAACATACAGATAGATACATTCACAGACACACAGCACAGATATACGCACTGTCGCATATAAATACAAGATAGACATTGTCACAGACACACATGCACACACACATACATAGACACATGCTCCCATGTGCACTCCCACAGACACTCAACACAGATCCACACTCTCAAAAACACACTCTCAAAGATATGGAACAGGATTCGGGCTCTCAAGCACACAGTCTCATGGACACATGCCAACAAATACACAACTTACTCACTTCCCAATGCACTCTCATAGACTCACTCTCACCAATACATCGCAAGATATACACTCAAAAGTGCATTCTCACAGACTCAAGCTCACAAATACTGTGAAGACACCAACAGGTCAGAGGCGAGGTATCCTGCAGCAACTCACCTCTTGAAACTTCCAATCCTGTCCACCATCTACTAGGCACAAGTCAGCAGTGTGATGGAAAGTTCCCCACTGGATGAGTGCAGCTTCAACAATACTCAAGAAGTTTGAATGGCACCACATCCACAAACATTCACTCACTCTATGATAGGTGGAACCATCACAACCTGTAAGTTCCCCTTCAAGCCACTTATCACTCAGAATTGGAGTCATGCCACCTTACCTTCAGTGTTACTGGAACTCCCTCCTTATTGGTGTTGTGTGTCTAAATACAAAAAATGTATTTCAAGCAGTGCGCAGGATAGGCAATAAATGCTGGCCTATCTAGTGATGCCCACATCTAATAAATTGGAGAGGGTGAAGAAAAGATTTACAATGACGTTATCAACACTGGAGGCCTCACAATACTGTTGCCTCACAGCACCAGGGACCTGGGTTCAATCCCACCCTTGGCTGACTGTCTGTGTGGAGTTTGCACATTCTCCGTATTTCTGCGTGGGTTTCGTCCCATGAGCAGGCTAGGTGGATTGGCCCATGCTAAATTGTCCATAGTGTCCAGGGATGTGTAGGGTAAGTGGTTTAGCCATGGGAAGTGCAGAGTTACAAGATGGGTCTGGTTGGGGTCCTTGTCAGCGGCCCAAATGACCTGCTTGCACACTGTAGAGATTCTGTGATGAGGCACACCTTCATTGTTTTCTAGTTGATGCTTTGTCCCTCAGTCAGGCAAATCTTGAGGGCCTATAGGAAAGTCCTACCAAAAATTTCCCTCCTTTGTTTCACCCAAATTGATTTGACATCACAGTCTATTGCACCTCTTTCACAGTGACTCAGTGGTTAGCACTGCTGCCTCGCAGCACCAGGAACTAGGGTTCAATTCCACCCTAGTCTGTGTGTAATTCGCACGTTCTCCCCGTGGCTACGTGGGTTTCCTCCCACGATCCAAAGATGTGCAGGCTCGGTGGGTTGGCCATGATAAATTGCCCATATAGTCTTCAGGGATGCACAGATTAGGTTTGCTTATAGGGGATGTGTCTGGGTGGGATGCTCTGATGATCAATGTGGACTTGTTGGGCCGAAGGTCCTGTTTCCACGCTGTCGGGGTTCTATGATGATACTACTCACTAGAGCACTGAAAAAATCCTTTATCAACAATGCCACCCCACCTCCTTTTCCCTTCTATCAATTTTTCAGAACAAGGAAAACCGTTAGATATGGAGTTCTCTGCCTTGGTCATGCTACAACCACATCTGTGTAACAGTTATCAAATCACGTGCATTCCTGTATATTTGTGCTGTGAACTTATCTATCTTATTACCAATACTGTGTGTGCGTTCAAATAAACAGCATTGATGGAGTACTCCATTCATTTCTGGTCTCCCTGTTCTAGAAAGGATATTGTCAAACTTGAAAAAGTGCAGGAAAGATTTCAACAAGGATGTTGCTTGGTTGAAGAGTTTGAGCTATAGGGAGAGGCTGAATAGGCTGAGGCTGTTTTCCCTGAATCGTCGGAGTCTGCAGCATAGAGGTTTATAAAATCACGAGGAGTATGGCTGGAGTGAATAGCCAAAGTCTTTTTTCCAGGATAGGGGAGTCCACCACTTTAGGGCATATGTTTAAGATGAGAAGGAAAAAATAAAGAAGGGGCCTGAGGGACAGAGGGTGTTGCGTGTATGGAATGAGCTGACAGAGGATGTGATGGAGGCTGGTACAATTAGAACTTTTAAAAGACATCTGGAATCTGAAGGACTTAGAGGGAAATGGGCCAAATGCCAGCAAATGCGCCTAGATTAATTTAAGAGATCTGTTCAGCATAAACAAGTTGGACTGATGTGTCTGTTTCTGTGCTGTACATCTCTTTATAAGCTTTGATAGTTTAGCTTTATTACTCATTCTGCTTCTCATTTCTGTTGCACTCTTCTGTTCACATTAACTGCTCCTTCCTGTCATACTTTTTGATTTTTGTTCACCTCCTCACACAGAGAGAATCTCAGAGTGACTGCAGTTCAGAGGGAACATTGTCACAAACCATGTCCTGTGAAGTCATTTTCTGCCTCAGGCAGGTAGAAAGGTGCTCATTGTCATTTGTTATTATCTGCTATCGCTGAAACTATTCTCACACAGTTGTGTTTTCCCCAGTCTGCTTCACTGCGATGCTGACTTGCTGCACATTCTTCCCAGTGTTGTCAGTAACATGTCTGCATGTGACTATTATTTTGGCGAAACGTAACACCCCTTTGACATGAGAACGCCCTAAATGTTACATGTTCATGGAAAGCTCACTTTTGCAGCACAAAAGATCTTTACAAAGTGCTAATTACGAGTAAATGTTGACTGTCTCTGAGACAAGAATTAACATCAGTGAAAGTGATTCTAGATGATGCCAATATGGCAGCATGGTAATTCCCTCATTTGGAGTGAGACTCTGCTTTCCAGTTCTCTTTCTCTTTCTTTCTTTGTCCTTCCTTTTTGTTCCTCACTTCTTCTCTCTACTTCTGTTGTAATTATACCCCACGCATCCATTTTCGCTACCTACCCAGGAGTCAGGGAGGAGCCAGGTCATGACTGGGAGCCAGATGGTGGGAGCTGAACACATATGCTTTGAGTCCTGCAGTGGTGGCAGATTGATCGTGGGCCAGAGCGAGTGTGTCAGGTTAAGGGTGGGTCAGCGAGAGCTGGACGGTGAGACAGTGACAGTGATAGGGTGTCAGTCAGACAGTGACAGGGGGACGGTGATACAGTGACAGTGAGAGTGCCTGTGCGGCAGTGACAGTGATAAGGGGATGGTGAGACAGTGATGGTGAGCGTGGGGACAGTGAGGCAGTGACAGTGAGAGCGGGGATGGTGAGGCAGTGACAATGAGAGTCGGGCTGGTGAGACAGAAATGGTGAGAGCGGGGACGGTGAGGCAGTGACAGTGAGAGTGGGGAATTTGAGACAGTGACAGTGAGAGTGGGGACAGTGTGGCAGTGATGGTGAGAGCGGGGATGGTGAGGCAGTGACCTGACAGTAGGGCCGGTGAGGCAGTGATTGTGACAGCGGGGAAGGTGAACCAGTAATGGTGTGAGTGTGCCCCTGGAGCAGGCATGACAAGGGCTGGAAATCCCAGAGTGAGACTGCAGCAGTGGAAAGGAAAGTTGGACTCGGTTAAGTTATCTTTTTCCCTTATCTTTTTGTAAGTTAATGTGAATGGCACCATGTATGTACGGTGAAGGTACACACTTTCCACTGTATTTTTACATGGAATACACGTGATAATGAATGATCCAATCAATCAAGAAGACACACAGTACGAACTTAATCGATTCACTCCTCTATTCTCTAAAGCCTCAAATACAAAGTATCCAAAAATACGAAATATCACAATTGTCAAAAATATCCATGTATCAAAATATTCCCAAATACAATTGTAAACTGTTGAAAGAAACCAACCCAGTCACCCTTTTATTAACTCAATAGTGCACTTAGATCAAAACACATTACCTGGAATGTTGGACTGGTCAGGCTGCACAATTCCTTTGTTCTCGTCCCTTCTTTTCACTTTGCACTGCTTCTCTTCTCTTCTCTTCTCTTCTCTTCTCCCTCTCTTCCTCTGGGCATAGGGTTGCTAATGCCGTGTTTCTCTCCAGGAGGGCTAGAGGACTTAGATGATGGTCGATTCAATGAGGGGTTGTCATACCTAACAAATTTAACAGAATTCTTTAGGAAGTAGCGAGCCGGTTATCCAAAGGAAAGGCAGCAGATGTGATCCATTTGGATTTCCAGGAGGCATTTGACAAGGTACCACACAGTAAGCTGCTACATAAGATGTCAGAGATAAAGTAGTGGCATGGATAGAGGATTGTACAACTGGAAGAATGTAGAGAATGGGGAGAAAGGGGTCTTTTTCAGGATGGCAGCTGGTGGCTAGTGGAGTTCGACAGGAGTCAATATTGGAACCAGAACTGTTGACATTGTACATTAACAAATTTAATTAAGCAACTGAGGGCATTGTTGCTAAATTTGCAGGTGACATAAAGATAAGTGGAATGTACAGGCAGTATTGAGGAAATGGAAAGGCTGCAAAAAGACTTGGCCAGGTTAGGAGAGTGAACAAAGAAGTGGCAGATGTAATACAGCATGAGAGTGTGAGGTTATGCACTGAGGCAGTAAGAATAGAGGTGTAGACTATTTTCCAGGCAAAGTAAGGCACAAAGAGACTTGGGAGTACTAGTTCAGAATTCTCTTAAGGATAACACGCAGGTTCAGTTGGTAGTAAGGAAGGCAAATGCAGTGTGAGCATTCATTTCTAGAGGACTAGAATACAAGAGTAAGGATGTACTGCTGAAGATGTATAAGACTCTGGTCAGACTGCACTTGGAATATTGTGAGCTGTCTTAGTCCCAATATCTAAGGACGGATGTGATGGTTTTGGACAGGATCCAGAGGTTGACAAGAATGATCCTGGGGATGAAAGGCCCATCATCTGATGAGAAGTTGAGGGCTCTTGTTCTATACGCGATAGTGCTTAGAAGGACAAGGGGGAGGATCTGATTGAAACTTAAAGAATACTGAGAGGCCTGGATGCATTGGACATGGAGAAGTTGCTTCTACTCCCAGGAGAGACTCGTAGCTGAGGGCACAAGCTCACAGTGAAGGGACAACCTTTTCGAACTGAGAGGAAGAAGAATTTCTTCAGCCAGAGAGTGCTAAATCTGCACATTGGATTGCCCCAGAATGTTGTAGAGGCCAAGTCATTGAGTTTGTTTAAGACAAAGATAGATAGATTCTTGATTACGAAGGGGATCGAGGGTGACAGGGAGAAGACAGGAGAATAGGGTTGAGAAACATAGTAGCTATGATTATATGGTGGAGTGGACTCAGTGGATCAAATGGCCTAATTCTGATCCTATATCTTATGTTCTAGAGGAGGATATTCAACCCATCCTGTCTTTGCCAGCTCCCAAAAGATCTACCCAGCTAGCCCCATTCTGCAGCATTATCCACATAACCCTCTAAAGTCATCAATTTCAAATAAATATCCAGATATCTTTTGAAACCTCCCATGGAATCTGTCTCCACCACTCTCCCAGGTAGTGCATTCTAAACCCGAACAAATCTGAGTGAAGAAATTTCTCCTCAACCCACTCCTAACTGTCCCGCTGACAGTCTTAAAATTGCAACACCTACTGACTGACTGGTAGAAGCAGAATATCCTTCTTGACACTGTCAAAACTTAATCTTAATCTTAATCTTGATCGCCTCAATAAGGTCACCTCTTAATCTTTGCTGCTCCAAAGATGCTAGGTCCAATCTCTCTAATCTTTCCTTGTATCTAAAATCCCTTATTCCTGGTATCATTCCAGTAAACAGCCTTTGAAGTCTCTCCAGGTCTTTAACATCCTCCCTTATGCAAGCTGACCAGACCTGAACACAATACTCCAAATGTGATCTGACCAATGATTGGAAGAAGTGGTTTTATTCTTTGTCCCTGTATTTATAAACCCAAAGATCTTGCATGCATTCTTAATGTTTATTTCAGTTTGCCTCATCCCATTCAGAGAATCAAGAAAAGATGTAAACTTTTTGGAATTAAGAATCATTTTGACTGATTCTGGGAGAAGTGAATGTCTACTTGAAGGACTGCGTCATGTGATGAGGGTTCTTATGGCACAGTGATGGTGTTGTTGCCTCATTAAACCGCCGAAAGGCTTCGGTTCAAATCCCACCTATTGCAGACGACTGGGGTGAATAGATTAATCAGGAAAATATGCACAATTGTGTTTTGTCAGTTGTGCCAAAACACAAAAAGGTAGCATTTAATTCAATGGTTCGCAGTATAATTTGCCCACAAAGTTAATGTTTACTTAAACGTGTTTTAGGTCCTTTGTTACAGTTAGTACCTTTACAAAAAGTTAAATCCTGTTACCCTGTCAACCATTAACTGGAAATTGAATTTCCTTTTTAAAAAGTTGCCAGTTTCAATGGAAATCTTAGCCACAAACAAGGAAAGATGTGAGCCTGATTGACTGACTATTCCAGGCAGCGAAGGGCTGCAGTTCAAAGTCTCCCTGTCCATGGATGGTGTTGCCATTTTGTGCTCTGATCTGCTGCCAGTGCACAGATTCATGACAATATATGACCGCTTCGAACTGGCCTCAGGAGCCCAGATAAATCAAGGCAAGAGCGAGGCTATGTTCTTTGGGAACTGGGCCAACTGATCCTTTGTCCCCTTCACAGACAGGATAGACTACCTGAAGGTGCGGGGAATATGGTTCGGAGGGTCTGGGGCATGCATCATGCTGTGTCCCAAAGTCCGCCCTGGAGGACATTTACTCGAAGTTCCCGGGCCAAATGGCTTTGGCAGCTGCGAGGGAGAAGTAGTTTGTTTAACATTTCAGATTGACGCCCTGAAACAGGAACAACTGACGCCGCAAAATAAATCATCCGGCACGTTTGTGTGCTTCTCGCATTTCCTCTTTCACAGCTGCTCTTCTCTAACTGCAGACAGACCCAGCAGAGATGGTTGTTCGGAGGCATACAGCTGGGATGAAGTTTCCATGGGAGTTCTTATCATTGACTCGCCCATTAATTCGCAAACAATCGAGTAAAATGATTGCTGTAATTGGAAACATGGAGAATGAAATCTGCTGACAACTTCGTTGCTCATTTCTTTTGCTGACGAATCAATACTCATCAATGTTGAATACCGCTTGTAGGAAGGTCTAAAGATGTCAGGAGCACAGAATGTACTCTGTGGTAACGGCCTTCGAAGTGAATCACCAGGATTGGTTCGACAGAAACACTATTGACCAAGCTGATCGAGTCTGAAAGGGCATGTTTGCTAACTGGGTCTGCAGCAGGTGGTGAGGGAACAAAGGAAAGGGAGTGAAGACATTCTTGACCTCGTCTTCACCAACCTGCCTGTTGCAGGTGCTTCTGCCCATGACAGGAGAAGTGAAAGTGATGACCCCATGGTCCTTATTCGAACCAAAGTCTCAACTTCACACTGAGCGCACACATCATTTTGTTTGGTACTATTGCCATGCTAAATGTAGTAGACATCGATCAGATCAAACAACTCAACACTCAGTTCCTCTGAGACGCTACAGACCATCACTCGCAGCAAAATTGTAATCGAACACAATGTACCCCTCACGGCCTGGAATATCAATTCTCTGTCATTACCAAAACATCAGGGATCAGTCCTGATTCAAATGAAGAGTTCAGGTGTCGATGTCTGGATAGAAGCAGGTGTAGCTAAAATGAGATATCAATCCCTTGAAGCTTCAAAACATGATTATTTCTATGGCAGACAGCACAAGAAAGAGGTGATAGACAGAGCTGAGTGACTGAACAACAAAGGGATCAGACCTAAGATGTGCAGCTCTGCTACATCCAACCGCGAACGTTGGAACGCAAATAACTCACAAGGGAAGGAGGCTTCAAGAATATATCCATCCTCAATGATTGGCAAGCCCAAAACATCGATATAAAAGATAATGACTTGGAAAGATGTCTCTTTGCCTCCAATGTGACTGGGTCAAAATCCTGGAATTCCCGACTGAATGGCATTGTGGGCCAACCTATAGCAGATGGACTGCAGTGGTTCAAGAAGGCAGCTCACCCCACCTTCTCAAGGGTAACTGGGCTAGGAGAGAAATACTGGCCGGCCACCGATGCCCACTTCTCACAAAATGGATAGAAAAAAAGCGTGAAGTATTTGTTACCATCTTCAAACAGAAATGCAACGGGAATGATTCATCGCAGCTTCCTTCAGAATTTAGGAACATCACAAATCACTGTCTTCAGCCTTTTGATTCACTCAATGTGACATCAAGAAACGGATGAAAGCAATGGATACTTCCCAGGATATGGGCTTTGACAACATTTCGGCAATAGCACTGAAGATTGATGATGTGGGATAAGCCACACTCCTAGCTGAGCTGTCCCAGCACAACAAGAATATTGACATGTCTCCAACAATTGCTGTTGCATGCTCTGTATTTAGCAAAAAAAAAGGACAAATCTAACCTAACCAAGTGTTGTTCAATCCGTCTACTCTTAATCAGCAGTACTGTCAAACAGCACTTGAGTACTGGTTGAACATTGCCTTCTGACCTCTTTGTTTTGATGCCATTCCACTTGGGGTTGGTTCTACCACTTGTTCGAACATGTTATATTCAATGACAGAAAGTTAAGAGCCTACCAATTAAACTTCTTCTGCCCATCGTTCTGCCTTGAGATCCTAATTCAATTACTTTAGTATTGGTATTACTTGCTAAATACTCTTGGGCAACCCAATGAACAACGTGAGCCATCGTACCGAGTCAAAAATGTCTTCGTCATGTTGTACGTAATTTGTGAACTTGGACCACTTTACATCTTAAAAGCACTTTACGCTTGTTCTCTCGTCTGTGAGGTGGACAAAGGGACACATAGCTTAGATTGCAGTTCTATTGAATTTTGATAGAAAATATATTCCTTATTAATATTGTGAACATTTACCTAATTTCAGCATATTTACTCTCTAATAAGTTCTATCTGTCTGAGAGAGGATAATACCTGCATCAATTTGCGAGTTTGAGCTGAGCCATTGGAATCTCCTTCCTGTCTGGAGTGGGGCTGGTTCTCTTCCATGAAGACGGGTCTCCCAGGTAAGGTTAGAACTTCTCCTGGGTCTTCTTGGGTTGTCTCATCGTCTTCTGTGACGAGTCTTGCTGTGTGTCTTTTCTGAGGGAGTAATTGCCAATGGGGTCATGGGCGGAGTTCAAGGTATTCAATGTGATCACGAAAACACCATTCACTGGTGCCATACTGGGGAGGTGTAAAGTACACATACTCAGGCACTGGCTGGTAGTTAAGGTGCTGGAATTCTGATTTATAATTCTTTCAACATGTAAAACTCGAGCTGGTTGTACCCCCAAGCACGCCCCCCCAACCTACCTTTGTCTACCAAATCTGATAGAGTTGTCACCGCTCATTGGAGTACCTCCCTGGAAATACAGCCCGATATTCCAGGAATCATCACAAAACTTAAAGACTTTTACATGATCTCAACATCCCCAATGGTACAGATTTTCTGACCCATATTGATAGAAAGCAACGACCAGTTTTGTGTACTGAATAAGAATCATTACTACAAATGAATAGACTATACCTTCAAGTAAGCAATTTTTTAAAAAGTCAGCATCTACTACTCATTAAAACTGCAATCTTGGTGGCCTTGTCCATAAGTCCCTGAAAGTTAGCCTGCACATGCAGCAGCAAGAGACTCAGAAGGCAAAAGATAATTTACCCTTGATCACAAGAAGAGATTCAGGACAGGAACAAAGAAACCGAAGTTCAGTTATTTCTAACACTGATGAGGCTGTCTCCGGAGTATTGTATGTGTATATCGTACCCAATCATGTGGATAGACATACCTGTCCTGGAGGGAAAGCAAGAAATGCTCACGAAACTGAACACTGAGTTCTTGGGACTGTCCTATGACGACTGATGAGGAGACTGAGTCTTTATTCTACGTACTTTAGAAGAGATAGATGCACACTCATTGAAACATACGAAATTATTCAAGTGATATAATAGATGGAAAAAGGACGATTATCCTAGCCACAGGGTCTAGGACCTTGGGACACAGTCTTAGAATAAAGGTCAAGCGATACAGAACAGTGTGCAGAGGAATCTTCTTCACTGGGAGGTGATGAATTTGTAAAATTCTCTTCTTCAGAGGGCTCTGAAACGTCAGTCATTAAGTTAGTTCAAGGCAGAGGTCGATTGATTTCTATTCTCTCGAGGTATTAAGGGGCATGGGAGTAATGAAGGGCTATGACAACGGTTGATCAACCGTCACCTATTCTGTCAATGCAAGCTGGAGGGGCTGAATTGCTTATATTGCTCGTATGATAGATAGATAGACAGACAGATAGATAGATAGATCGGTTGATAGATAGACAGATAGACAGATCGGTAGATAGATAACTAGATAGATAGATAGGTAGATAGATAGGTAGATAGATAGATTGATAGATATGCTGAATTGCACATCTTTAAAGTACACAATCAATTTGGAGATAAAAATATTGAGCGACTTCAAGTTTGAGACATAATTGCACAAATCCAATGTAATCTTCTCTTGTTCTTATCTTCAGACGTACTGGTTTCCACCCTTCTTTCATTTAATTTTAATGAGCAATATTGTAAATTGTCCTCTGCACCTGTCTGTTTGAGGAAAGAAAAATATGAACGTAATTAGGATCACACATTATTATTTCAACAATATTCAGTTATTAATTCAACAATATTTGTTTTGTGTGTTTCTCCAGCTAAACTTCAATTTGATTTTTATATATTGAAGAACCCATGGAACATTGCCAAGTTTTCTGTTCAATTGGCTTTGAGTGATTTTTTTTTTCTCAAGCCAGCAGCGAGTGTTCAGAATTCAAACGTGAAAATAGATAACTTGTAATTAACCAGCTACCCGGAACGATGCACTTGCTTACTCTAATTAATTGATCAGTGAACTTGATCTCCACGTTCTATAACATAACCATATTCATCAACCAACGCTGAATTACATCATTGGTAATTCAGTGTCTTGGAGCCATCAGAATATATTAAGTGACAATAACAGTTTTGAGCATTCCATGCAATGATTCTGATGAATTTTTCAGTGTGATTTCTAATATTAATATTAATATTATGAAGGATAGGTGGTTACAGACCGACCATGAAATAGAAAGTTTGAACGAAAAGCTTCCATATTGCTTAATGTAATATATAATTCTGTGATATCAAGGTAAGTAACATGAATATAAATCTTTCAACAAATTGTATACCACCTTGTCTTTCTTGAAGAATATTCGCTCCATTTTTTTTAAAGTACAGCACGCAATATTGCATCATATCTTTTCCATTTCCATGGTTGAAGACAAATAGAATACATTACAAAATATACCAGGTTGACAAAAATAGTTAACAAAGTGGATACAAATAAATCGAAGAATGCATAAATATATATGCATGCCGTCGATATAGTCACTTAGTGGGTTCATCTTCTTTTCTGTTTCCACTGCAAATTGTTCTTAGTCAGCGTTTTCAATCAAGAATTGACACCCGAAAGTTGAGGAATTGTTGAAGAGCATGAAAACGACCTAATAACTAACTCAATTATTATCTCTAAGATGAGAAATATATTAATTTATTGAATGGACATCGTCGTAGCCAATACCTTTTTAAAATCAGTTTATAGTGTGATTAAATGACAAGAACAGTGAAATGTTTCATTGGAATATCCCAAATTGATTTCTAATAGTTTTTATTTTGTTTTTGAAGATATTTTTCGTCTAAACACATGCAGCTGTTACAAGGGTGGCTTCAAGGCATAGTAAATGTCGGCAGAACAGAACACCTTATGAGCTGTGAATTGCCAAAAAAAAAAAACAAGACCAAGGAAGGGATTTGCTTTGATTTCCGTGCATCAGAATCTAGCGACCACAGATTCAGAAGTTGGGCGCTAACTGTCTCAGTAATAGGAAACTTTTTTTCCTGATTCATTCGCGGGATGAGGGCATCGCTGGCTAGGCAGCATTTATTGCTAATCCCTAATTGTCCAGAGGACAGTTGAGAGTCAACCACATTGCTGTGTGTCTGGAGTCACTTGTCTGCCAGACCAGGTAAGGATGGCATTTTCCTTTCCTAAACTGTAATTACTGTTACAGCAAACAGTGTTACTGTATGTTGTTTCCTAAATTTTAAAAAGGTGTAAATTGTTATATCGTTTCAAGATCATAAGATAGCTTGAAGAAGAAAAAGATGTCGAGGTAAATATTAGGTTTTAAATCCTGTTTTGTGGAACACGTGGGAATTGCTTTTTTTCAAAAGAACATAATAAAAACAAAAGGCGAAATTAATTCATCGAATCTCTGAAGTGTCGAAGCAGGACTTTTGGCCCAACGAGCGCATAGAGACTTCCTGTAGAACATCCCAATGCACCCCAGAACCCTGCATTTTCCATGTTAATCTACCAAGCCTGCACATCTCTGGACACTGAAGACAACTTAGCATAGCCAATCGCCCGAAGCTGCACATCTTTCGACTCTGGGAGGAAATCCACGCAGTCACGTGTTCGTTGAGACGGCAGTGTTAACCACTGACCACCAGGCCATCTGACTTCTTTCATGTGATAAAAAGACAATGATTTGCAACAAGATTGAAATGATTCAAAAGATGATGAACTGTGCGAGGAAAACAGAAGTTGCTGGAAAAGCTCAGCAGGTCTGGCAGCATCTGTGAAGAAAAAAATCAGAGTTAACATTTCCGGTCCAGTGACCTTGCCTGAGAACGGTACCCGAAATGTTAACTCCGATATTTTCTTCACAGATGCTACCAGACCTGCTGAGATTTTCCAGCAACTTCTGTTTTTGTTTCTGATTTACAGCATCCTCGTTTCTTTCGGTTTTTAATGAACGATGCGAGCTCTCCCAAAGGTAAAGTCATGGTTTGTTACGAAACTATTTTAGTAATTGAAGATGTTGATGAGGGGATGGAGACTCTTTGACAAAGTTGAATATTGGCACAGAATGATACCAATCGAAGTGAGGGAATAATATAAATTATACATGATGTCTTGTCAAAATCCTGGAACTCACTCCATAACAGCCTTTCAAACACCCACACCTGACTGTCATACCAGTGGTAAGAAATCTATTGAATAGAATTCTGAAGGACAAATTTAATTTCCATTTGAAAAGGCAAGGTTTGATTAGGGATAGTCGTCATGGTTTTACCAGAGTGAAGTCATGCCGAACAATTTTCGAGGAAGTAACCAGGTGTGTGCATGAGGATTTTTATAGATGATTCGATTGTGTGGATTTCAGCAAAGGTTCCACAAGGAAGACTGATTTAAAAAAAACAAAACCAGCCACGTGGGATCCAGGGTAACTTGGCAAGTTGAATCCAAAGTTGATTTCGTGCTTGGATAGAAGGTGGTGGTGGAAATTTGCTTGCTTGATTGGCGGCCTGTGTCCGGTAATGTGCCAAGAGGTCATGACTGAGTCCTTCATTGATTGTGATATTTACAAATGATTTACACATAGAAGAAGGAGTGTGAGGGTAGGGACGTCTGATAAATATGTTTTTGGATGACTGAAAGATTGACCGCATTGTCGACAGTAAGAAAGAACATCCTAGTTTACAGAAAGATATAAAAAGATTGGTCACATGGCTAGAATCATGTCAGATGGAAATTAATGTTGACAAATGCAAGCTGATACAGTTCAGAGAAATAAAATGTCAAGGGATATGCAACGAATGGCAGTTCACCGAGAAGACTGGGCGAAGAAAGGGATCTTAGGGTGCTTTTCCACGGATCCCTGAAGTTCATACGATATTAGTCGTTGAAAAAGCATGGGGGACCCTTGTTTTTATCACTCGTGGCATAGATTATGAAAACAGTGCGGATATTTTAGACCCGTTTCAGTTCTGCATCACTAAAGAAAAGATGTCATTGTATTGGAGTGGATGCAAAGGTGAAGCACAAAGATGTTGCCTCAGGTGGAGTGGTTTGGCTATGAAGTGAGGCTGGATAAGCTTGGGTTGTTTTCAGTCCAGCAGCGAAGGCTAAGAGAGGACATTTCTGATGTGTAAAAAATTATCAGGCACATTGACAGGGTAAAATGAAAGCAACTGTTCTCTTTATTTGAAAGTTGAGCAATAAAGGGCTATAGTTTTACGATAAAATGTATTTGGAGATGATTTGAGGAAACCAAAATTTCTCCCAGAGGGTGTTAGACACCTTGAATGAAATGTCTGGGTGGGCAGTTGAGGCAGGAAACCTTACAACCTTTAGAAAGTATTTGGATAAGCAATTGAAATTTCATAACATACATAAGCCAAGTGCTGGAAAGTGGGACATGTGTGGATTTAGAATAGTTTTTGTCAGCGGAGTCTTGTTGGGTCCAAACACCACCTCTGTACTGTACGGTTCTGATTCCACCCCAATAACTGCAGCAGTTCCAGAATGTAGCTCACCACCAACACCTCAAGGGCGACTACGGTTGAGCAATACATGCTGGCCTAGACCTTCCAATGAATGATTCACGAGAAATATGATTTGAAAGGATGTTAAAGTGAAGTATGCAGTTCCGAACTGTGTTGCATTTCAATCGCCAAGTGTGACTGTAGATATTATCTACTCACTGTAGAGTTCTACGCCTGCTCCCTGCTTAACCAATCTATGAACACTCGAGCCAATGTGTGGAAAATCATTTTGGTTTCGCAGGTTATCGACATCAATAAAGCCAACAGGTATCATAGTGCTGTAAACGTACAACCAAGCTCAGTTATTCCGGAATGTTATATACATGATCTTCAATTCTGCACAATGGTCTTCTCTGGAATTTCTGTGCACGATGTGTCGGGAGGAAAAAGCAAAACATCAGAAATGTAAATGACTTGAAATCGCAGCTCAACATTTTCAAGCTCGCCTCCACCATATCATTCCCTTACTCCCAGTTTGTGATTTTAACTCATCTTGTCTATAATCCACCATAACTATTCTAGTAAATACTTGTGTTATCACACAATATAAAATATGACTGCAATATAGATACAAGTCAGAGGTAATTGTATTTTTTCATGGCGGGAAGGGGAAGCAAAGGAAACCTTTGGCCGATTTTTGCATTCTGTTCAGTAAAACATAATTACTGTTGTAAAACAAAGGATTCTATCCATACATGCTTCAGTTTTATTCTTGTAATAATAGATTAAATTAAAACGTTTGCCAAGTTGGGAAGGAGAAGTGATGTGATTTGAGCATTGAGCTAGGAAGTTGCCGTTGGACGCAGAGTACGGGTACAATTAAGTCAGTCGGGAAGGAAACATGCAGTTGAATTAAGGCGAGTAGTTAAAACTAGTTTTCGTTGTTAATTGGAGTTGAGAATTCGAAATGGATCCCCAATATTGTGAGAAAAAGAACAGGTTTTTTTTCAAAATTCAAACAACAGTGGTACCTGGAACAAGGTTTCGCAGACTCAGTTTACAGACTGAGTTGAGGGGATCAATAATCTTAACTTACTGGCTCGGCAAAACGCGTGAGTGCGTCGCTGAGACAGAGGATCAACCAGGATCGTTTTGAACGCTGCAGCGCGATGATGAGTGGCCCACTCCTACTCACATTTGCTACGTTTCCGCGTTTCCCCCCCATTTCATTTCCCTTTCTGAAACACTGAGGGCGTTACAGGTTTTAAACTTTGCCATTTAGAATTCAAACTAAAATAAAACCCACCCGAGGAAACCCTCTTTGCGTTCCGGATCTGTAATCGTGGAATTTCCCATCTCGGAGAGCTGGGCATTCCAAACGTATAACAACATATAATCCGAGCACCGATACATGAAAATGTAAGCGACATGAACAGTGGTGTAGAAGGATTTAGATTATATAATGAAGAGATGTTCACCTTTCATTTTGTTTCAGCAGATGACAGCAATAATCACTGTGAATACGGTCAGTAGAAATCCCGCGGTGGTTATAACCAGGACTGTCCGTCCACCCTTGGAACTGATCGATGCGTGATTTCTGCTCCTCGCTGCCGGAAGGAAACAAATGTCATTGATATTTTTACCATAGCCTGCTTTCATAGAGTCAGAGAGCACAGAAACACACCCTTTAGTACAACTCGTCCAAGCGACCTAGTTTCCCACACTCAACGAAATCGACTTGGCTGTGTGTGACTGATGTCCCTCGAAACCTTTCCTGTTCACGTACCTGTTCAAACGTCTTTTAAATCTTGTAACTGTGCCTGCATGTACCACCTTGTCTGGCAGCACATTCCACATACGAACTGTATGAAAACGTTGCCCCTCAGGTCTCTTTTAAATCTTTCTCCTCTCACCTGGAAGTTACATCCTTTAGTGTTGAACTCCCCTAAACTGACTTCATTGGGAGTTCGTGCGGTTGGATTACTGGGCGGTATTCCTGCGAACACAACGCATTTTTTTCATTCACTCAGAGGCTGTGCGCCTCTGGCTGGGCCAGCACTAATTTCACATCCCTAACTGCCCGTAGGACAGTTAAGATTCCAGCAGGTGTTGTGAGTCTGGAGTCACATGTAGGCCAAACCAGGCAAGGATGGAAGTTTCCTTCCCTAAAGGGTTTTAATGAATCAGAGTGGTTTTCCCAACAATCAACAATGATTTCATGGTCATCGTCGATAACAAAATCTTCGACCAATTCTACATTGAACTCAACTTCCACCAGCTGCCATTGTAGCATTTGAAACCTGGTCCCCAGAACGTTAGCTGACTTTGAATTAAAGTCCAGCTATGATAACACCATGAGACCATTGACTCCCCTCTACTGTTTCCCACCTGGCAAGTTGATTTAAATTGGTAATTTAATCAGATCCAATTCTGCCTCAAGGGACGTGTTCCCTTTAACCAACTTTTCACTCTCAACACTGTCCTTAAAATGACTGGGTTTCTATTAACCAGAACGAAGTAGCACAAGGCCGCGCTGATGCGGATAAGAAATATCCCGGACGAGGTTGGATTCATACCGATGTCACGCTCTCGTATTTCAGTGAATTAACATAGAACTGGTCAGGAACAAAAGGACTACGATGACTCTCCATTTCTTTCATGGATTTCAAAGGAGCCGGTCTTGGCTCCGAATGGTGATGTTATCAATTTTCAAAGGACTGGCCAAGTGAATATTTGATCGGCGCACATTCCGTGCAGTGAAATCTGTTTGAGAAAGACACCGGCGACCAGTTATTCCTGCAGAGCGCACGCCTCAAGGAAGGGCTTGGCTACAATGGTCAGACAGCTTGGGTATTGGATCAATTCAACATGCAATCAAATGCTAAAATCATGAAGGTGACAGGATTGGTTTCATGTAAGAATCGAATAAGACCGTTTCAGGTCGATTTATTCTCTGACCTCAGATAAAACCGAAAGGCCAGATGGCTTACAGTTCTATTCCCTCGCATGCCGTTGGCATATTAGATATGTGTTGTATTTGCGGCGTTTCTAGATATGTTGTATTGCAATTGGGAGGAGAGTTTACACATCATTGAAGATATGGTCTCACCAATATAAGTGATGCATAACGTGTCGTGATGGATGAACACAGCATTCCAGGCAGCATCAGAGGAGCACGAAAGCAGACGTTTCGAGTCTGGACCTCCATTCTCCAGCATTGGCAGTTCCTGCTATCTCGGATGCATAACTTTTATTATCGATCTTATCGCATTAAAAGACCATGAGATCAGAAATCCAGAAGACATAGGAGCAGAAATTAGGCCAATCGGCCCATCGAGTCTGCTCCGCCATTCAATCATGGCTGAGGAGTTCGTCAAACCCATTCTCCTGCGTTCTCCGCATTAACATTTGATAACATTTGATCCCCTTGATAATCAAGATGAGACCATAAGAGATGGCATTGTTTTAGTCAACTGAATTAATTCCTGAAGAAGGGTCATTTGACTCAAAATGTAAACTCTGTTTCTCTGTCGCAGATGCTGCCAGACCTGTGAGTTTCTTCAACAATCTGTTTTAATTGCTTTCTGTACTGCATGCTAACTCATGTGATTCCTGTACTAGATTTATTTCCACTTCTAAATCCTACATTTGTTTGCCATTTAGGTAAGGTGAAGACTGTTGTATTCACTTTTTCCTTCATTGAACTCCATCCGCCAGATTTCTGAGCTATCTGTCAACATCGTCGCCTGCTTTTGGTCGGCTCATTCATGTTATTGATACAATTTGCAAAAAGATAGGCCCTAGAACCGATATCTGTAGGATGCCAGTCGTCACAGCTTATCAAACAAAACTGAATCATTTAGACATACTCTCCGTTTTCTAACAGCGAGCGAGCCAATGTCTATCCGTACTAACATCGTACCCCGGCTTATATTTTCTGGTCCATCCATAGAACTCGCGTGAAATGTTAAACATGATTACCTTTCCAAAACACCACATTGACAATTCCCAACGAATTTGAGAATTCCTAAATTCTGAACTAAAACTCATCTTGCTGATCGATTACTAGATACATGTGACGAGTGTACTGGCTTATAACTTTGGGATTTCTGCTTCACTCCCTCTTGAATCCATTTGTCACAATCTTTTCTCGAGAGAGTTTCCCAGAATCCAGCGAACTTTGGAAAGTTAGCACCAATGCATCTATAGCCTGAGTGGCCATTTCTTTTCAGACGGTATGACAGTGCCATCGGAACCTGGGGACGTGATATCCCGATTCCCTGGTAACTGTAACTTCAGAAGCGTCCCTGTCTTTTCAGCTTCCTAATCTGTTGGTACAATGTTCCTTGCAACCTCTATTTTGCTTCTTTATTTCCCTTTCTGAAACAATAGTTCCCAATGGTCACAACATGTATATAAGAAAAGGCACCTCAGCAAAGATATTTATGTTTGTGTCTATGGAACAGTGTGAGACTTCAAGTCAAGCCAAAAGACTTCCTGCTTTAAATATTGAACTAAACAACATGTCATGGGATATGTCAACAAAGAAACTGGAGCAAGGTTTATCACAGATTTTCAGCTTCCTAATCTGTTGGTATAATGTTCCTTGCAACCTCTATGTCGAAGATAGAGTCAAAATAATTATTCTCGCCATCGGATTTTTGAACATCGTCCACGAAATATGGTGGGATAAATAAACGAAGTATGTCTCGGCGTTTGTAATATCTGGTTTTCTAATGCCTGAATTAGCGATGTCGTGTTTGTCCAACCTTTACTAGTATAAGATTGACAACTGACAGGAGGTGTGAACTAAAAGATTCATCAATTCTTTAGTTTTGCTACTTCATTGTTCAAGTTAGCAATGTGTTGCAGGCTCACCTGTCACAAAAAGTCTTGTTCCATTCCCACAATGTTCACCGCTTGAGACAAGTTCTACTTTGCAATAATAGGTCGCCTCATCGCTCAATGTCACATTCGTTCGTGGAATCCAGGCTCCCATCCTTCGGTCGATTTTCTCCCTGTTTGGCCCAATGACCCGGCCTCTGTATTGTGCTGTTACAAAGTTCGGCTCCGCCTGTATTGTTCCTCAGCCACTTGAAGACACTCGGTACATTAGATTCTTCGTAAGCACAGTGCATCGCGGCCGTCGTCCCCTCGGTTACATTAACAATGCCCAGCTTTGAAGAACTTTGATGTTCTCAGCAGTCACTGCTGTAAAAGAACAAACAACGTTTCACACTGAAGTCAGACACTTGTGCCACATTGAGGTGTCTGCGTGTACCCTGCAATCAGTTATTGGAATTCAAATGACGGAAACGTCGCGTATATTTGTCCAAAGATTGTGCAGCCAATGACGCACCAAAATGAAGTGATTAGTTCGCCCACGAAAGGAAATTTGATTCAACGACTTTACCATTTTGTGACAGATTTATAAATAAGATGTAATTACTTTGATGAAGATGTTGGAGGATAATCGCGCCATTGAGTTAATTCACTTTCGGAGATATTGAGCTTTGAGGTCATGCAGTTTTATTGAACATTGAATAATGAATTTCATAAGTACGTGGTATACTGTGCAATCCTTCCATTGCAAAACCAAACCAACAGCACAATTTTCACTACGCGATGATATCACTGATGTTACAGTAATATATTTTTTCAAAATGCACCAATTACAAAGATGTTAAAACATTAATCACTGCTATTGATCCCAATGTCAACTGCACGCTATTGACAGAAATTAAGCCAAATGTCAACTTTCAAGATGCGTTGTAGTGTTAAATCCCGACTGCAAAGAACTGATTTAAAACTAGCAAGACTATATCTCACCTGTTTAAATATCCTTGTCATTGGTTTTGCTTCCAAATGTATCAAGAGATTTTGGTTTCCTTCACCCCCACATCCCAATAACCAAGCAAACATTTTACTATATTTTGAATAATCTTTGATAAACCTTGCTCCAGTTTTTTTGTTGACATATCCCATGACATGTTGTTTAGTTCAATATTTAAAGCAAGAAGTCTTTTGGCTTGACTTGAAGTCTCACACTGTGCCATAGATACAAACATAAACATCTTTGCTGAGGTGCTTTTTCTTATATGCATGCTGTGACCATTGGGAACTATTGTTTCAGAAATGGAAACAAAGAAGCAAAATAATTCTTTTTGTTATTTCCCATGACTCCCAGCTTGGGTATGCTCGAGAGTAGATCTTTAGTGAAGGCCAATGGAGTTGATCTGCCAACCCATGCACGTCCGTAAATTATGAACGCTTGGACAGTCACTCACCCAACCACCTTTAATAAAATAGCATAACTGACTAAGAAAAAGCATACCCAGTGATAAATTGCTCATATGACATTTCCCATGCCACAGCAAATACAAGCCTCACACAGTTCAACATTTGCCTGGCGTTCCATTTAATACGAACAAGCGCATTAATTCGACATCTTACCAAAGCTAAGAGTAAGAATACAGAACACAGTGCCGGAAGCCACTCTTGCAGCTGTGCGAATGGAATGGTATTATGTGCAGATTGTCCACGGTACAGGTGAGAGAGCATGACAACACTTAAAATGACAACGACAGCATGTGACACAATGGAAAATATTACTCAAAACGTCCTTGTTACACCTCCTGGTGCAAAGAGAGTTCAGCTTGGCCGCTGTTTCCAATGGCTTGAGGTTTTTGTATATTTGTCTTTGACATTTCCTAAAGTATTGATTTAAAGAAACTCAATGATGACAATCATGCAATAATGTGCACCTGTGGGACCTCAGAACTTCGAGTGATTGCAACGCATTTGCTTCTTATCAACAACTACTCTGAAATAATGACTTATGAAAGAGCACCCATATCGTGAGAATGGAAATTAATCTTCCTGACAGGTATGATAAAGGAAATTGCGTCCAGAGCTATATTCAAAAGATCAGGAGAACTTGCTATTACTGCCAATTCGGAACAAAGAATAGAAAATCGAGGAGACTTGCCTCTGATCTTAACCACCGGTGCCAGGAAATCTTCCGACATGGAACATGGAACGCCCGTCTGTTTTGCTCCAGCATCATAAACCTAATGTCATTCGACTTCAACCGTTATGTTACATCCTCTAACCAACGAGGTAAACCAATAAACTGCACGCCAGTGGTCTCGGCCTCGAGAGTGAGTAGAGAATAGATTTACCACGATATTGCCTGGGTTTCGATAATTTGAATTACCGAGAAAGATTAGACAAAATGTGGTTGTTTTCCTTACGTTGGAGGAGACTGGGCAATTTGGCAGAGGGTGCATTACTGATATATATGTTTACTGATACTTATCTACGCACACACACATATATATGTATTATATATGCATGCACGCATAATGTAGGGGGTAGGGGGTTAAAGGTAATGTTAGAATATTTAGTTTCACCCAGAAGGTGGTGTGAAAGTGGAGTTCATTTCCTGTAAGAACGGCAGAGGTGATAGCCTTCGTTACGTTTAGACGTTGTTAGATATAGATTTACAATGCAAAGACATGCGAGGCTGTGGACCAAATGCAAAATAGAATTGGAATACTTAGGTGTTTTTTTTTGATCATGTGCAGACTCAATGGGCTGAAGGGCCTTCTGTGCTCGAGATCTCTCTGACTCTTTGTCTTAAAGTATATTTTCCCAAATGAGGTTAGGTACGATTAGGTTTAATATCAATTAAGGGGAGAAAACCGAAATGGGAAAAGTAATTTTGGAAACAAGATGCCTTTTTGACTTTTGCAAGCACATCAATGCATGGTTCTCTCTTTAAGGAATCGATACAAATATTTCAAATGTGAGAAACAGCAGGAAGTGACCCTTCTTAATGCTTTTTGTGCAAGAATGTTTTAAAATTTCTTTAACTTGATTTGTTTCATACATCATAAGCCATACATCAGCAAATTGGAAAGACTTTTGAAAGAAAAATTGAATAATTACTTCTTGTCATTTTAGTTGTGAACAGCAACTTAAATTTATAATGCACCTTTATTGTAAATTTAGTGTCAAATGCTTGACAAAAGGAAGTATGACAATTGGCCACAGATGGTGATATTTCGTCAGATGATATTTCATCAGTTTAGTCCAGTGTTTTTAATGCAAAAAGTCGTGTAGGACCGCAGAGATGTGCACATCAGCAACAGACAAGAGTTTATGTTTTTATTATTTATATCTCACTTTCAACCAGACAGGATACTCTTGAGAGTCGTCAATTGTGTATCCCAACAGCAAAAACCGAACTCAACTGCAAACGATGGTTGCTTTTAAAAGTGCAAAATGCTATGCTTCGGTAAAACATATGCAGTTATCGACCTCCACAACGTATGAAACTTAACATAATGGGCATAAGGAAACTTCAGCGGTTAAAAAGACAAACTGGATGTTCCTGGTCATGTCGAATGTTTTGAGACAGGTTTAGTTAATTGAACTATCAGTACTTTCAATAATTAACTGAAGGCGTTTACATGGAGACTGGTTGATTTAATACATGCGAGGAGTAGAGAATTATTTTGATTTCGTCTCTCCCTTGTGAGAAAAACGTGAATGCAATTCATTCCATCTCCAGGTAGATACCAGAGGACAAACCAGATCCCAACTAGTATCAGCAAGTTCTGAGATCAGTTAGCAGAACATTCAACCATCACTGCTTCTAGGCAGTTGTCTTTAAGTATCCTGCCAGAAATTCATTCAACATTATGGAAATTTTGAAATTATATGCTGAAAATCCCGGGCAATGAACACTCGACGTTGCAAAGTCCACAAAATTTGAAAGATTTCTAAGCATTAGTAAACCATGATAACCAAGCATTGAAGTTATAAGTATAAGTATCTACCCATTCCACAGCCTCCCGACAAAGACTTATTCCCTAATAAACAGTCATTCTTAATTTTATATCACGTGACATAAGACCACAAGACATAAGAGAAGAAATCGTCATTTGGTCCATCAAGTCAATGAGATCACGGGTGACCTGATAATCCTCAATTCCAATTCCATACCTATACTCAATAACTCCACAATTAAGCGGTTAAGGCCTGCACGCTGTCACAAGGGGAAGCAATCTTTCTGATTCTGTCAAGAATTCAATGAATCTTGGATGTTTTAATAATGTCGCCATTCATCGTTCTAAAATGAAATAAGTACATACCAAATAGATTCAATCTTCATCTGGACAGACAGTCATCCCATACTCGTGATCAATCTAGTTAATCTTTGCTGTACTGCCTCCAACACTAGGATACCTTTTCCTAGATAAGGGGACCAAAACTATTCACAGTATTCCAGATGTGATCTGACGAATGGCCTGTGTAGTTGTTTCAAAACCTCACTATCATTAATCACCATTCCATTTGAAAAAGAAAATCACAATTCTATTAACTTTCTCTACTGTAAGTTCTTTCAAAAGAACTTCCAACATTTCCTCGATGACAGATGGTAAACTGATTGGACTTTAATTTCCCACTTGCCCCTCCACCACTGGACACCACCCACATCCTCCCTGTCATAAAGAAGTTATATTCACTATCATCCAATCTAAAAGGATAGTTCTGGAATCGAGTGACTTTTGGAAAATTAAAAACAATGCACCACGGTCTCATTTGACATTTCTTTTAGAACACTAGAATGAAGTTCTTCAGGACACGAGTTTGTATCAAAACGCAACTCCAATGGCATCAATGTGGATTTCACAAGCTTCAAAATCTCTCCTCCCCCAACCGCATCCCAAAACCAGCCCAGCTCATCGCTACCTCCCTAACCTGTTTTTCCTCTCACCCCAAGCCACACCCCCATCTCCTATCTACTAACATCATCCCGCCCCCTTGGCCTGTTCGTCCTCCCTGGACTGACCTATCTCCTCCCTACCCCCCTACCTACACTCACCTTTACTGGCTCCATCCCCGCCTCTTCGACTTGTCTGCCTCCTCTCCACCTATCCTCTTCTCTATCCATCCTCTATCCGCCTCCCCCTCTCTCCCTATTTATTTCAGAACCCTCTTCCCCTCCCCCATTTCTGATGAAGGGTTTAGGCCCGAAACGTCAAGTTTTCCTGCTCTTATGATGCTGCTTGACCTGCTGTGTTCATCCAGCCCCATGCTTGTTATCCAAGAAATTCAACATTACTGTGATTTTTCAGAGTTCCTCCCTCCACGTTCAATTAATTTGCCATTTCCTTATTTTCTATTGTCAATGTTGAGTTCTCATTTACTATAGGTACTGTGCTCATTTTGTTAACTCGTGCTTCTTTAAATATTTACAGATTCGGTCGAAATCTGAATTCGCATTCAACAACAAAAACCCGAAAGAACTACACAAGCTGGAAATCAGAAACAAGAACAGAAACTTCTGGGAAAACTCAGCTGGTCTGTCAGCATTCGTGGAGTGACATCAACTACTGTTTCGGGTCCAGTGGCCCTGATGCAGGCTCTCCACATTTTATAGTATTGGTTAGCTTTGTCTTGTATTCTACGGTTTCCCTCTTGCTTGATTTGGGTCATTTTGTGATTTCGCTTATATTCCATTCAATCATCTACCCTGACAATGTTCTGAAAGCACTTTTTATTTTAAAAAAATTTCTTTTGTCCACAGCAGAAAACATATCACCTTATCTTTTTTAAATATTGTTCCATTTTCTTTCAGTTCTATCTTCGGTACTTTTTATGCTTAAATTATTCAAAATGGTGCCGGGTTGTGGCACTGTTGAAGCTTTTCACCGTATTTTGGTATATTACTCACTGTAAAATGTACGTGACACTAAATAAATCATTCATTCAATACATTCCAGTGGTTTTCATTTCTGAAGTACAGTCACACCTGACGTGAGGGTTGACACTGCTTCTCTCTGTACAGATACTGTAAAACCTGTTGCATTTCTCCGGCACTTTGTGTTTTTTTCTACCTTATATCTCTAGCCTCTACAATATTTCAGTTATATGAAAAGCCAATCACTTTAAATCAACTGCAATGACTGATGCATCGACAAGTTAATGGGACTAGCTTTTCACTTGCCACCTGCAAAATACTCGCACTGAGAACTGGGCGCCTGTCATACCAAAATTCTGATATTCGTGACCTCTGATGACAATTAGGACAAAATTCATCATTCACATATTGGAACCGAGAATGCATTAAAATTTAGTGTTGACTGAATATTGGGGTGAGCACATAAATTCCACTTCACTTTGACTTTTTTCTCATGATGACAAATTTTGGTTCTCAAAATAGGTCCAGGTCATTCCCAATGTGTGACTTATACAGCACCGTGGCCAATGCCTTGCTGAAACAGGTAAGGTCAATAATAGGTTGCTCGTTCGATACAGCCTATTTAACGCAGAAAGTTGAAATTACCTTCCCTCAACAAGACTACGGTCGGAGTATTAATGGTGAAATTTCTCCCTGTGTGCTTACATGAACCAGTTCTGTTTTAGTTTTAGGAAACTTAACTTCAATATTTAGACCTAAATTAACGAGCAGGAACCTAAGAATGGTGCAGGACTCATGATGATTCATCATGCACTTAATATTCACATTACTTTGCTCTGCAATTATTCCATCATCCAGTGGTCACTTTCACAGCCGTCTAGTCAATGGATGTTGGTTGTGTCATCCCTTCTTTTTTGGAGCAGAGAAGGCTGAAGGGGGACCTCAATGATTTGCATGAGATTATGAATGGCATCGACAAGATGGATCGGAAACAACTGTTCTTATTTGATGAAGAAATGATGAGAGGGCACCATTTTAATGTGAAGGGCAGCTGCTGCCAAGGTGCAGTGGGGAAAGAGCACCATCTGAGGTCTTTCTGATGAAGTTAACGATGTTAAATAAATAAATAAATAAATCATATTTGTTTTATTTCCAAAGTAGAGATTTATAAAATTCCACATTGACTGCCTACAAATTGTGTGCTTTCTGAACAAAACAGAATATATCTGTCCGTGCACCCCACAGATTTATATATTTGTGTGCGTCTGATTGTGTGTGTGCTTGTGTGTGCGTGCGAGTATGAGAGAAAGTGCGCGTTTGTGTGATTGTGTATGTGTGAAGGCTGAGGGAGGATCTGACTTAAATGTATGAGATTATGAGTGGCATCGACAAGATGGATAGGAAGCAACTGTTCTTATTTGAAGAATCAGTAATGAGAGGTCATCATATTAAGGTGAAGGGAAGAATGTTTACAGGGAATTTGAAGAACATTTTTCCATCCCATTCTCTTGCATTCTAGAAGACAATCTAATTGGACCTGGAGTCTTAACATTAATTCCTACTGCGCAGATGCTGCTAGACCTGTGGAAAATTTACGGCGGCTTCTGTTTGAAATTACGATCTCAGCATTAGCACTACTTCACTTTTTGTCATTGTGCTTGTTGGGTAATTTCTTCTCTCAGAGGTTTCTGAGGTCTTTGGAACTCCTTAACACTGACACCTGTTGGGGCAAAGTCCTTGTGTACATTGAAGGCTGAAATGGATAGATTTTGATCTAGGCAGGGGAATCCAAGGCAATGGGGAAAATGCAGAAAAGTGGATATGAGGAATATGTGATCTACCATAATCCTATTGAATGGCAGAGCAGGCTTGAAGGAACGAAATGACTATTCCTATTCATCTTTCTTATTGTCATTTGGTGAGTTCTTATAGATGGCACAATGAGTGCAGGAATACCAGTGAAGTACATTGCCCTTAGATCCCTAAAGGACCTGTTTTACATGGCCAAGCTGCTTCGATTCTCCTGAAAGAGTTGAACGTGAGCAATGACGGGTGTATTAGTGCACGGTGAAAATCATGAGAAGGATATGGAAGACAGCTCACCGTGAGACGTCAGCGTCTGAAACTCTCTGTGATATCGTGTCAGTAATGGAGGGAGAGGATTGAAATAAGTCCCAAAATGCATTGTGCCTACCTCCACTTGAAGCATCTAACAAAATTATAAGGAAATATAAGGATACACCACTGTCGGCTCGGGTTGTTTCTGTTTGTTCTTTGATGGGATGTTGCCTGCGCATCCTTAATTGCCCGAGAGCTGAGATCCTGGCAGAGTCATTTCAGCAGACAGTTACATATTGCTGTGGTTTTGCTGCATATGTATGGTAGACCGGATAGGAATAGCAAATTTCCTTCCCCGCAGGGTCACTAATTGTATCAGAGCAACTAGTGACAAGATCGCTTCACGATCCACAGCGCCTGAACAAAATCTTTACATTGCTTATTTGGGTGTAAATTCCGCCGGCTGCACAGGCAGGAGGTGACCCATGATCCCAGATCCTTATCTTGAACCAACTGGATCACAAATTCCATGACAATACCATCACAGCGCCATCTTCCTGTGGAGGAGTCGGCAACAATCGAATTTGCCAGTTACTCACTGGACCTGGCTTTGTGCAGGACACCCGGTCGTCGGTTAGAAAAAGAAACTACATGGCAACTTGCCAAGACCGAATGTGGAGGCCCACTGGAACGGAGCGGGCTAATGTGACGAAGTGAATTGTTTCTTGCTCCGAGTGAGTGTGCGTTTGTGTGTGCGTGTGTGTGTTTGTTTATACGTGTGTGTTTGCAGTGTGTGGGGTTCTGGGGGAAGAGTATGGCGGGACAAAGATGAAACCGAAAAGCATGTGCGTTCGCTTTTATAATCTTCTGGGACAAGTCCAATATTCGGCGGCGGGACTGCGATCAGCGGGAGCTAAATGTCGCTGTGACGAGAGAACATTTCAGACGCGAGGTGCTTTTCTTCCACTTCACTCAATTCAACTCGTACATAAGACTGGGAGCTTTTTGTTAAAAATAGCTGACGGTGGAAAACAAACCTGTTTTGGTATTTTACCTCCGTACGTGGCTATAAAAATAAAATATATTGCGTGCGTTGACAAAACAAAAAAGAAAAGCCAAGTGTTAGTATTGGATGGTTGCATCTCTTGACGTCATCCCGCCTCGCAATGTCCCAATCTCCAAGGGTTTTGTTTCACAGTTTTACCGAGTTAATGCAGCGGTTATTCAGAGTCTGCTGAGGAGTTCAGCGTTTACTGGGCATCAATGTTCATCCCCGTACCCACACAGCCAATGTCTGTCCTGAGGCAAAGATACACCGGTGGTAACTGAGTTTACACATGGAATGGTAGAAAACAGAGTTAGGGTGGGGTGAGGGGCAATCATTTGACCCAGAGGAGAAGGTTTCTGTATCACTGCCCCGAAAATAAAAGATGCGAGCCTGGACGTTTCTGGGATACATTTACTGCTGTTTTGCGTACGAGAGCTGCACGGAGCAAGAAAACATGTCTCACCGTGGGAAGGGAGAGATTCGCTTAACTTCAGTATTGGACAAGCAATACGTGCGGGGATCCCAGTCCGGAGCGTCGTGGCCCCTTTCTCTGAAAAGTACATGTACCAGAAGCGGTTTGGTTAGTAAACTAGGGAAGTGGCAGAGCGATTTCAGGGGACCTCGACTGTTTAGTGTTTCAGTCTGGTACATTCCAAAGTCCAGAACCACTTGCTGAGGAACGCACTAAAGCTCGGGGCAGCTGTTGCCAGGGGTCAGTGGGGAAAGACATCGATCAGATCGAGCAACTCAGGACTCAGTTTCTCTGAGACGCTACAGAAAATCACCCACAGCAAAATTGTATTCGAACGCAATGTGCCTCTCACGGCCTGGAATATCAACTTCTCCGTCATTACCAAAAAGTCAGGGATCAGCCCTGAAACAATGAAGAGTACAGGAGTGTACGTCTGGATCAGAAGTAGGTATAGCTAAAATGAGGTGTCAATCCGTTGAAGCTACAAAACATGATTACTTCTCTGGCAGACAGCACAAGAAAGAAGGGATAGACAGAGCTGAGTGACTGAACAACAAAGGGATCAGACCAAAGATGGGCGGTTCTGGGACATCCAATCATGAACGTTGGAATACAACTGACTCACAAGGGAAGGAGGTTTCAAAAATATTTCCATCCTCAATCATGGACAAGCCCAACACATCGATATAAAAGATAACGACTTGGACAGATATCTATCCAAGTGTCTCCACTGTGATTGAGTCAAAATCCTGGAATTGCCTACCTAATGGCATTGTGGGTTAACCTATAGGCGGTAGACTGCAGCGGTTCAAGAAGACGGCTCACCGCCACCTTCTGAAGGGTAACTGGGATTGGTGAGAAATGCTGGCCAGCGAGCGACGCCCACGTCTCACAAGATGGATAGAAAAAAAAAGTGAAGTATTTGTTACAATCTTCAATCAGAAATGCAAAGGGCATGATTCATTGTAGCTTCCTCCAGAAGTTGCGAGCATCACAAATGACTCTCTTCAGCCTTTTGTTTCATTAAATGTGACGTTAAGAAAAAGATGAAGGCATTGGATACTGCAAAGGATATGGGCTTTGACGACATTTCGGCAATAGTACTGAAGATATGCGATATGGCATTTTCCATACGCCGACCTAAGCTGTTTCAGTACAACAAGAATATTGGCATGTCTCCAACAATTGCTGTGGCATGCTCTGCATTTAGGAAAAAAGCAGGACAAATCTAATCTAACCAAGTGTTGTTCAATCAGTCTAATCTTAATCAGCAGTGCTGTCAAACAGCGCTCGCGAAGTGGGTGAACTTCGGGCACTTGGACCAGTTTATGTATTAAAAGCACTTTACCCTTGTACTCTTGTCTGTGAGGTGGATAAAGGGATACATAACTTAGATCGCAGTTCTGTTCAATTTTATTAGCAAATATATTCCTTATTAATATCATGTGAACATTTCCCAAATTCCCACATATTTACTCTCTATTACGTTCTATCTGCCTGAGAAAGGATCATACCTGCAACAATCTACGTATTTGAGCTGGGCCATTGGAATATCCTTGCTGTTTGGTGTAGGACTGGCTCTCTTCCATGAAGGTGGGTTGGACCTTCTCCTGGGTATTCTTGGGTTGCCTCATCGTCTTCCGTGACGAGTCTTGCTTTGTGTCTTTGCTGAGGGAATAGCTGTCAATGGTATCATCAGCGGTGTCCGAGGTTTCCAATGAGATCAGGTCAACACCATTCACTGGTGCCATACCGGGGAGGTGTAAAGTGCACGCACTCAGGCACTGGCTGGTAGACAAGGTGCTGGAATTCTGATCGACACTTCTTTCAATATGCAACACTCGAGACGGTTGTACCGCCACATCTCATTTCCATCACCACCCTCCCCACCTACCACATCGTCCCCCAACCCCACCCGCCACGTCCCCACCCCAATTGAACCTTTGTGACTCCGTCTGGCTTCATTTCCGCTGTTCCTTGTATTCGATAGCTACTGGGTGCTATTTTATTTAATTATACCATTTTCTGTGAGGCCCGGTTTCCCCAACTGTAGGTCAATTTCGAATGCCCAATTTTGGTCCTGTGATCGATTGACCACAATGAAGAACTGTGCTCGGTGAAATGTCAAATGTTTTTGATCTAACTTTCTTGAGAAGCTTACTTTCTTGGCTAACTGCCTTGTTCCTGGTTGCAAAGGTACATTTCATTCGAAAAAGAGAGGAGAGAAAGATGAGACAAACTTCTGCTGAATGTTTATAATTGCTTACCTGCTTATTTTAAGTTCTTGAAACTAATATTTCCTACAGGTGGATTCCTTGCATGAGGAATTTGAATGGAATATTGGTTCTCACAAAACTGCTGAAGTCAGAGGGAGGACAGGAAGGAGCTGGAGGAACACAGCAGGTCTGGCAGCATGAGGTCCAAGAATGTTTCTGATATCTCTTCTAAGACGGAGGTCCTTCATTGCCTATTAAATCTATGCAGCGTTCAAATGATATACATTGTTACCCAAAAGTTTTAATCAATTCTTTGGCCAATGCTATAAAACTGGATATTCTTTCCAGACATTATGCAGGAAAACCACAAAAGGTGTAAGAAGACTACTTAGATTACGGCTCTGTGGAATTTGTCGAGATTGCTAGGAAATAGATTTTTAGTTCTTCCTCAGAAATGTCAAATGGCACTCTCACTCAGTGACTAGAGTCAATGGCTGTCATTACAAATTTCTATTTGGCTGACAATCTGTATCACATCATAACAACAGCATAGTCAATCTAACATGGGACCAAGAATTTGTCTGATTTCTATTCAGTTAAATTGAAAGAATTTTATTTTAGAAATATATAAATCGATGGATGACAGAGTCAGGAGATGGACGGATGGATGTTAGATGAACAGAAGATGTATTGGTGGGTGGATGGATCAGTGGAAGGATCGATCAATTAGTGACTAGTTAGATAGACTATTGGATACATTGATGCTATCTTTCAATGTTCAATTAAGTTTGCAATGGTGAAGATTCTAAATGTCCCCTTCCAAGGTTTAAGAATGGGGGGAGCGAGAAAAAGATTGAATTAGAGCTCTGTTAGCCTGACATCAATGGAAACAATCTAGAATGTATTAGAAAAGTTTTGACTCCTGTAATAATTAGAACATAATGCTCTGATTGGATAGAGTCGACTTGGATTTATGAAGGCGAAGTTTTGTCTGCCAAAGCTGATAAGAGTTGACGCCGCTCGCTGGAGTAGCACCTTGGAAATACAACCCTGTTATTCCCGGAATCATCACAAAACTGAAAGACTTTGCAACGTTACCCAATGTTACTGATTTTCTGACCTATATTGATAGAAAACACCGACCAGGTTTCTGTGCTGAGTAAGAATAATTATTACAAGTAAATAGATTATACCTGCATGTAAACAGTTTAAAGAAAGTTAACATGTACTACTAGTTAAAACTGTAATTTCGATGCCCTTGTCTTTAAGTCCCTGAAAGTTAGCCTAGAGATGCAACAGCATGAGACTCAGAAGTCAAAAGATCTGTTACACTTTATCACAAGAAGTGATTGAGCACAGGAGCAAAGAAACCGAAGTTCAGTTATGTAGAGCACTGACTAGACTGTCTCCAGAGTATTGTATGTTTATATCGTCCCCTATCATGAGGATGGACATACCTGTCCTGGGGGGAAAGCCAGAAATGTTTATTGCCTATTAAATCTATGCAGCGTTCAAATGATATACATGGTGACCCAAAATTTTTAATCAATTCTTTGGCCAATGTTATAAAACTGGATATTCTTTCCAGACATTATGCGGGAAAACCACAAAGGTTTGAATACAGGTATGTTGGGACTATCCTATGACGACTGATGAGGAGACTTTGCCTGTATTCTACGGAGTTTAGAAAAATAAGAGGCAACCTCGTTGAAGCATATGAAATTATTTAAACGATATAGAGAATAAATGGAGAAAGGACGTTTCTCCTAGCCGGCGCCGGGGGTGGGGAGTGGTTTAAAACCGAGGCACACAGTCTTAGAATAAAGGCCAAACGATATAGAACTATGTGAAGAAGAATCTTCTTCACTGGGAGGTGATGCATTTGTAAAATTCTGTACTTCAGAGGGCTCTGAAACCTCAGTCATTAAGTTAGTTCAAGACAGAGGTCGATAGATTTCTATTTTCTAGAAGTATTAAGGGGCATGGGGATAGTGAGGAGATATGGCAATTAAGTGGATGATCAGCCATCACTTATTCCGTCAATGCAAGCTGGAGGGGCTGAATGGCTTACAGTGCTCGTTTAATAGATAGGTCGATAGATATGCTGAATCGCACATCTTTAAAATATACAATCATTTTGGAGATAAACATGTTGACTGACTTCAAGTTTGGGACATATTTCACAAATCCAACGTAATCTTCTCTTGTTCTTATCTTCAGACGTACTGGTTTTCACTTTTCTTTAAAATTCAATTTTAATGAGCAATATTGTAAATTGTCCTCTGCACCTGTCTGTTTGAGGAAAGAAAAATATGAACGTAATTAGGATCACACATTATTATTTCAACAATATTCAATTATTAATTCAACAATATTTGTTTTGTGTGTTTCTCCAGCTACACATCAATTTGCATTTTATATATTGAAGATCCGTGGTACATTGCCATGTTTTGTGTCCAACTGCTTTTGAGTATTTTTTTTCTCAAGATACCAGCGAGTATTCGGAATTCAAACGAGAAAACAGATAACCTGTAAATTAACCAGCTACCTTTAACGACGAACTTGCTTACTCGAATTAATTGATCAGTGAACTTGATCTGCACGTTCTATAGCTTAATCATATTCATCAACCAACGCTGAATTACATCATGGCTAATTCTCTTGGGTAATTCATGTCTTGGAGTAATCATGATATATTAAGGGACAATAACAGTTTTGAACATTCTATGTAATGATGCTGATGGACTTTTCAGTGTGAATTCTAATATTAATATTATGAAGGATAGGTGGAGAAACCGACTGACCATGAGATACAATTGAATGAAATCTTTTCATATTGCGTAATGTCACCGATAATTCTGTGATATCAAGGTAAGTAACGTGAACATAAATCTTTTGATAAATTGTATGCCACCTTGTCTTTCTCTATGAACGTTCGCTCCATTTTTTTAAAGTCCAGTGCGCAATATTGCACCGTATCTTCTCCATTTTCCTGGTTGAAGATAAATAGAATACATTACCAATATGCCAAGTGCACAAAAATGGTTAACAAAGTGGATACAAATAAATCGAAGAATACATAAATATATATTCATGCTGTCGATATATTCACTTGGTAGGTTCATCTTCTTTTGTGTTTCTCTGTAAATTGTTCTTAGTCAGCGTTTTCAATCAAGAATTGGCACCCTAAAGTTGAGGAATTATTGACAAGCATGAAAACAGACCCATCAACTAAACTCAATTGCTATCTTGGAGATGAGAAATGTATTGATTTATTGACTGGACATCGTCGTGGGCAAAATACCTTTTTTGAATCAGCTTGTAGTATTATTAAATGACAAGAACAGTAAAATGTGTTATTTGAATACACTAAATTGATTTCTAATGGATTTTGCTTTGTTTTAAAGAAAATATTTTACGTCTAAACACATGCAGCTGTTACATGGGTTGCTTCAAGACGTAATAAATGACGGCAGAACAGGATTCAGGAATTTTCCAATTAACCAGCTCAGAGATATTAATAGACACCGCCGGAGGAAGTGCAACCTGAACTCAGGTCTCCGAGTACAATGTTTGGAACGCTGTCACTGCATGCTAAAAGCCCTTGAGAGAGGGGGCGCTAGGCTGTTCTTTTCGCTGCTCACCAATGAAATACTGAGTTGGTTCAACACATAACTTAAACATTCATTGGCTAGACGAGCAGAAACACGCCACAGTAACTTTCATAACTGTGAAATGCCAATAAAAAATATGACCAAGGAAGGGGTTTGCTCTGATTTCCATGTATCAGAATCTAGCGACCACAGGTTCGGAAGTTGGGTGCGAACTGTCTGAGTACTCGGAACCTTTTTTTAGCTTATTCATTCGCGAGATGACGGCTTCGCTGGCAAGGCAACATATATTGCGTCTGGAGTCACATATAGGTCAGACCAGTAAGGATGGCACTTTCCTTCCCGAAACTATAATTAGCGTTACTGCTTACAGTGTTAATGTATGTTGTTTCCTAAATTTTATGGAGGTATAATTTGTTACACGGCTTCAAGATCATAAAATAGCATGAAGAAGAAAAAAAAACCTAAATATTAGGTTTTAATTCTGGTTTGTAGAACGTAAGGGAATTGCTTGCTTTTCAAATGAAAGTAATAAAAACAAAAGGCACAATTAATTCGTAGAATGTCTGCAGTGTGGAAGCAGGCCGTTTGGCCCATCGAGTGTACGCTGGCTTCCTGAAGATCATCCCACTCTATCCCAGAAACCTTGCATTTTGCATGTGAATCGACTTAGCCTGCACATCTCGAGGCACGAAGGATATTTTTGCATTGCCAATCGACCCAACCTGCTCATCTTTCAACTGAGGGAGGGAATGCACGCAGACACGTGTTCTGTGAGACGGCGGTACTAACCACTGACCCACTACGCCACCCGATTTACTTCATGTGATGAAAAGACAATAATTTACAACAGGATGGTCATTATTCAAAAGATAATGGACTATGCGACAAAAACAGAAGTTGCTGGAAAAGCTCGGAAGGTGTGGCAGCATCTGTGAAAAAAAATGAGAGTTAACTTTTCGGGTCCGGTGACCCTTCCTCAGAACGGGACCCGAAACGTTATCTCTGATATTTTCTTCACAGATGCTGCCAGACCTGCTGAGCTTTCCCGGCAGCTTCTGTTTTTGCTTCTGATTTACAGCATCCTCATTTCTTTCGGTTTTTAATGAACGATGCGAGCTATCCCAAAAGTAAAGACGTAGTCTTTAAGGAAACTATTTAATTAATTGCAGATGTTGATTAAGTTATGGAGACTCTTTGACAGAGTTGAATATTGGCACAGAATGACACCAATCAAAGTGAGAGAATTATGTAAATTATACATGATGTTGGGCCAGAATCCTGGAACTCACCCCATAATTACGCCTGCACCTGACTGTCATACTAGTGGTAAGAAATCTATTGAATAAAATTCTGAGGAGAAATTTAATTTCCATTTGAACGGGCAAGGTGTGATTAGGGATAGTCATCATGGCTTTATCAGAGGGAAGACATGCTGAACAAATTTGATAGGAATTTTCGAGGAGGTGACAAGGTGTGTACATGAGGATAGAACAGTTGATTCGCCTGTACGGATTTCGGCAAAGTTTCCACAGGGAAGACTGATATTTTAAAAAAAAACTTTCAGCCACATGGGATCTAGGGTAACTTGGCAAGTTGGATCCAAAGTTGACTTAGTGCTAGGAGCACTAAGGTGGTGGTGGAAATTTGCTTGTTTTATTGGAGGCCTGTGTCCGGTCATGACCCAAGAGGTCATTACTGAGTCCTTTATTGCTTGTGATATTTACAAATGATTTACAAATAGAAGAAAAAGTGTGAGGGTGGGGACGGATGATAAATAATTTTTCGGATGACACAAAGTTTGACCAGATGGTCGATAGTGTGGAAGAACATCCTAGTTCACAGGAAGATATAAAAAGATTGGTCACATGCGCAGAGTGATGTCAGATGGAATTTAACCTTGATAAATGTGAGCTGATGCAGCTCAGAGAAATAAAAAAAGACGAGGAGTATGCAATGAATGGCAGGACACTGAAAAAATTAAGTGAAGAGAGGGATCTTAGGGTGCTTGTCAACAGATTCCTGAAAGTATTAGGATGTTAATTGAGAAAGAATGCGGAACACTTGTCTTTATCACTCGTGGGATAAATTATGAAAACAGAGAGGATATGTTAGACCCGTTCAGTTCTGCATCACTAAGGGAAGGATGTCATTGTACTGGAGGGGATGCAAAGGCGAATCACTAAGATGTTGCTTCAGGTGGAGTGGTTTGGCGATGAATGGAGGCTGGATAAGCTTGGGCTGTTTTCAGTACAGCAGCGAAAGCTAAGAGAAGACATTATCGTTGTGTAAAAAATTATCAGGCACATGTACAGGGTAGATAGAAAGCAATGCTCTCTTTATTTGAAGGGTTAGCTAGAAAGGGCTATAGTTTAAGATAAAAGGTATTTGAAGGTGATTTGAGGAAAACGAAATTCACCCAGAGGGTGTTAGAAATACGGAATGCCCTGCCTGGGAAGGTAGTTGAGGCAGGAAACCTTACAACCTTTAGAAAATGTTTGGATAAACACTTGAAATTTCACAACATTTATGAGCCAAGTACTGGAAAGTGGGACTTGCGTGGATTTAGAGCAGTTTTTGTCAGCGGAGTCTTGATGGGTCCAAACACCTCCTCTGTACTGTACGGTTCTGATTCTACCCCGATACTGCAGCAGCTCCAGAATGTTGCTCACCACCAAATACTCAAGGGCGACTACGGGTGTGCAATAAATGCTAGCCTGGATCATCCAATGAATGATTCACGAGAAACATAACGTGAAGGAATATTAAAATGAAGAATGGAGTTCAGAACTGTGTTGCATTTCAATCACTAGGTGAGACTATAGTTATTATCTGCACACTGTAGAGTTTTACGCCTGCTCCCTGCTTAATAAATCGATGAACACTCTCGCCAAGTCATTTTGGTTTTGCGTGTTATAGACATCAACAATTAGCCAACAGGTATCACAGTGCTGAAGAGATATAACCAAGCTCAGTTATTCTGGGATGTTACGTACCTGATCTTCAATTCTGCATAATGGTCGTCTGTGCAATTTCTCTGTACGATGTGTAGGGAGGGAAAGGATAAATCATCAGAGATGTAAATGACTTGAAATCGCAGCTCAACATTTTTCAGCTCAACTACGCCCAATAAATCGCTTACTCCCAATTTATTACTTTAACACATCTTGTCTATAATCCACCGTAACTGTTCTATGAAATACGTGTGTTATCACACAATATAAATTACGACTGCAATATAGATATAAGTCGGAAGTAACTGTATTTTTTCAGGGCGGGAAATGAGAGCTGAGTAAACCTTTGGGCAATATTTGCATTCAGTTCATTAAAACATAATTAGTGTTGTAAAATAATAGATTCTATCTATACATGCTTTAGTTTTATCCTTGTATTAGTACATAAATCATAAAACGTATGCCAAGTTAGGAAGGAGAGTTGATGTGATTTGAAAATTGAGTTAGGAATTTGCCACGAGACGCAGGGTACGGGTACAAGTAGGTCATCAGGGACGGGAACGCGTAACTTTGATGTGGCGCGTGGTTAGAGATAGTTATCGTTATTAATTGGAGTTGACAATTCGAAATGGATACCCAAAATTGTGACAAAAAGAATATTTTGTTTCTTTTTTTCAAACAGGAACAACAGCGGTGCCTGGGACAAGGGTTCGCAGTCTCAGTTTACAGTCTAGGACCAATGGGTCTGAGATGAGGGGAAAAATAATCTTCGCTTACTGGGTGGTGAAAAAAAGTGAGTATGGCGCTGAGATACTGGATCAACCACGATTGCATTGAACGGTGCAGAGTGAAGGTGAGTGGCCTACTCCTACTCCCATTTGCTACGTTTCTGTGTTTCCCGATTTCACTCCACTTTCTGAAACACTGAGGGCATTCCAGGTTTTAAACTTTGTCATCGATTCAAAACAAAAACAAAACCCACCCGAGGAAACCGGTCTCTTTACGTTGCCGAACTGTAATTGTTGTTGATTCCACCGTCGGAGAGCTGGGCGTTCCAAACATATAACTTAACATACAGTCTGAGCACAGATACATGGCAATGTCCGCGACATAACTAGCAATGTGGAAGGATTGAGATCAGACAATGAAGCGACGTGCACCTTTCATTTTGTTTCGGCAGATGGCAACAATTATCACTGTGAATACGGTCAGTAGAAATCCAGCTGTTGTTACAACCTTGGGAATGATCGATGCGTGATTTCTGCTCCTCGCTGCCGGAAGGAAACATATGTCATTGATCTTCTTTTTGCCCGAGTCCACTCTCATAGATTCAGACAGCAAGGTAACAGACCCTTTGGTCCAACTCGTCCATGCCGACCCAGTTTCCCGTACCAAACGAGATCGACTTGCCTGTGTTTGGCCCATATCCCCCGAAACCTTTCCTATTCATGTACCTGTTCAAAAGTTTGTTAAATGTTCTAACTGTAACTGCATCTACCACCTGGCAGCACATTCCACATACGAACTGTATGAAAACGTTACCCCAGGTCTATTTTAAATCTTTCTGCTCTCACCTGAAAGTTATACCCTTTAGTTTTGAACTCCCCTAAACTGACTGCATTGGTCGTTCGTACGGCTGGATTACTGGGCAGTACTCGAACGACAACGATGCATTTTTAAAAATTCAGCCACAGGATGAGTGTCCCTCTGGCAAGACCAGCATTTATTGCACATCCCTAATTGCCCAGAGGACAGTTAAGAGTCCACCACATGCAGTGGATCTGGAGTCACATGTGGGCCAAACCAACTAAGGATGGCAGTTCCCTTCCCTAAAATGCATTCATGAATCAGGGGGCTTTTCGTAACAATCAACGATAGTTTCATAGTCATCGTCGATAACAAAACCTCAGATCCTTAATTCTATATTGAACTCAAATTCCACCAGCTGCCAATGTCGGATTTGAAACCGGGTTCCCAGGACGTTAGCTGACTCTGTGCATTAATAGTCTAGCGATAATACCCAACTTCTCCTGTTGCCCGCCTTGCAAATTGATTTAAATTGGTAAATTACTCAGATTCCATTCTGCTTCAAGAAACGTGTCTCCTTTATCCATCTTCTCACTCTCAACACTGTGCTTTAAACGATTGGCTTTCTACCAACCTAAACGGAGTGGGACAAGGCCGCGCTGATGCGGATAAGAAATATCTCGAACGAGGTTGAATTCACACCGATGTCACGCTCTCGTTGTCCAGTGAATTTGCATAGAGCTGGTCAGTAACAAACGGACCATGGTGACTCTCCATTTCTTCCACTGACTTTAACGGGGCCGGCCTTGGCTCCGCATCGCGATGCGATCAATTTTCAATGAACTGGCCAAGTGAACTTTTGACAGGCACACGTTCTGTGCAGTGAAATATGTTTAAAACAGACACGGGCGACTGTTTATTCCTGTAGAGTGCAGGCAAGCCTCAATGAAGCGCTTGGCCAGAATGGTCAAAGAGCTTGGGTATTGGATCAATTCAACATGCAATCAGATGCTAAATTCATGAAGGTGACAGATACCGTGGAAGAATCGAATCAGATAGTTTTAAATCTATTTATTCTTGACCTCAGATTAAACCCGAAGGTGAGATTGCTTACATTTCTATTTCCCAACATGCCGTTGGCATATTAGATATGTGTTGTATTTTCGTGGTTTTTAGTTATGTTATATTACAATTGGGAGGATAGTTTACACAGCATGCAGTCTCACCAATACAACTGATGCGTAACGTACCTACTTTTATTATCGATCTTTACGAGTTAAAAGCCCATAAGACCATAAAACCAGAGGACAGAGGAGCAGAATTTAGGCCATTCGGCCCATCGATACTGCTTCGCCATTCAATCACGGCTGATAAGTTCCTCAACACCATTCTCCTGCATTATCAGTGTAACCCTTGATCCCCTTGATAATCAAGATAAAACCATAAGAAATGGCATTGCTTTAGTCAACTGAATTAATTTCTGAAGAAGGGTCATTGGACTGGAAATGTTAATTCGTTCCTCTCTCGCAGATGTTGCCAGACCTGCTGAGTTTTTCAACAATCTGTTTTAGTTGCTTTCTGTACTGCGCGCGAACTCATGTGATTCCTGCACTAGATTTATTTCTACTTCTAAATCCTACATTAGTTTGCTATTTAGGGAAGTCGCTGACTATTGTATTCACATTTTCCTTCATTGAATTCCATCCGCCAGATTTCTGAGTAATCTGTCAACATAGTTGTCTGCTTTTGGTCAGCACATTCACATTATTGATATAATTTGCAAAAAGATAGGCCCCACAACAAACATGTGTAGGAGGCCAGCCGTCACAGCTTACCAAACAAAACGGAATTATTCACTCATACTCTTCGTTTTCTACCAGCCAGGCAGCCAATGTCTATCCGTACGAACATTGTACCCCTGACTTATATTTTCCGCAAGGACTTAGAGCCTTGCAAAATGCCATCTGTAAATCCCAGTGCAGTCCATCCAAAGAGCTCGTGTAAACTGTTAAACATGATTGCCTTTTCAAAACACCGCACTGACAATTCCCAAAGACTTTGAGACTTCCTAAATTCTGAACTAAAACTCATCTTGCTCATCGATTACTAACGACCTATGCCCAGCGTACTGGCTAAATAACTTTAGAATTTCTGCTTCCCTCCCTCTTGAATCGATTTGTCACAATCTTTGCTGGTGAAAACTTCCCAGAATCCAGCGAACTTTGGAAACTTTGCACCAATGCATCTACAGCCTGAGTGGCCATTTCTTTTAAGAGTGGACGAGAGTGCGACCAGGACCTGGGGACGTGTCATCCCGCTTCCCTGGTGATTGTAACTTCAAAAGCGTCTGTCTCTTTTCAACTCCCTAATCTGTTGGTGCAATGTTCCTTGCAACCTCTATGTCGCAGATAGGACCAAAATAATTGTTCGAACTGTCGGATTATTGAACGACGTTCAAGAAATATGGCGGGATAAATAAGCAAAGTATATATCAGCGTTTGTAATTTCCTTAATTTGCAAACTTGTGTCTGTAGGGCCTTTACTGTATAAGATTGACAACTGACAGGAGGTGTGAACTAAAAGATTCATCAATTCTATAATTTTGCTACTTCATTGTTCAAAGTAGCAGCGTGTTGCAGGCTCACCTGTCACAATAAGTATTGTTCCTTGCCCACAATGTTCACCGCTTGAGACAAACTCAACTTTGCAATAATAGGTCGCCTCATCGCTCAATGTCACATTCGTTAGTTGAATCCAGGCGCCCGTCCTTCCGTCGATTTTCTCCCTGTTTGGCCCAATGACCCGGCCTCTGTATGGTGCTGTGCTGTTACAAAGTTCGGTTCCGTTTGTGTTGTCCCTAAACCACCTGAAGACACTCGGTCCATTAGATCCTTCATAAGCACAGTGCATCGCGGCCTTCGTCCCCTCGGTTACATTAAGAAATGCTGGGCTTTGAAGAACTTTGATGTTCTCAGCAGTCACTGCTGTAAAAGAACAAACAACGTTTCACACTGAAGTCAGACATTTATGCCACATTGAGGGGTCTGAGTGTAATATTCTTGCCAAAATCAATTATTGGAATTCAAACGACGGAAGAGTCGCGTGTATGTGTCTAAAGTTTGTGCAGCCATTCACACACCAAAATGAAATGATTAACTCTCCCACTATAGGAAATTTGATTCAACGACTATACCGTTTTGTGATAGATTTACAAATAAGATGTAATTACTTTGATGAAGATGATGGAGGATAATCGCGCCATTGAGTTAATTCACTTTCGGAGATGTTAATCTTTGAGGTTATCCAGTTTTATCGAACATTGGATAATGAATTTCACAAGTACATGTTAAACTGTACAATCCTTCCATTGAAAAACCAAAAGAGCAGCACATTTTCACTACGTGATGATATGAATAGTACATGATGATATCGCTGATGTTACAGTCATATATTTTTGAAAGCGCACCAATTACAAAGATATTATAACATTAATCATTGCTGTTGACTTCCCGTGATCCCAATGTCAACTGCGCGCAATTGACAGAAATTAAGCCAAATGTCAACTTTCAAGGTAAGTTTTAGTGCTAAATCACGACTGTAAAGAACTAATTTAAAATGACCAAGACTCTATCTCACCTGTTTTAATATCCTTGTAATTCGTTTTACTTCCAAATGTATCAAGAGATTTTTCTTCTTCCCACCCCCAACATCCCAATAACCTGGCAAACATTTTACTACATTTTGAATAATCTGTAATAAACGTTGCTCTATTTATTTTTTGACATATCCCATGACATGCTGTTTAGTTCAATATTTAAAGCAGAAAGCCTTTTGGCTTGACTTAAACTCTCACGCTGTGCCATTGATCCAGACATCAACAACTTTGCTGAGGTACTTTTTCTGATGTGCATGCTGTCACCAGTGGGGAACAATTGATTAAGAAACTGAAATAAAGAAGCAAAATATTTCTTCTTGTTACTTCCCATGACTTGCAGCTTGCAAAAGCTTTAGAGTAGGGATTTAGTGAAGGCGAATGGATTTGATCTGTGAACCCACGCACGTCCGTAAGTTAATGAAAGCTTGGACAGTCACTCACCCAATCACCTCCAATAAAATGGCATAACCGAGTAAAAGCGTACCCAGTGATAAATTGCTAATGTGACATGTTCCATGCCCCAACAAATACAAGCCTCATACGTTTCAAAGTTTGCCTGGCGTTCCATGTAATACAAACAAGTTCATCATTTAGGCATCTTACCAAAGCCAAGACTAAGAACACAGAACACAGCTCCTGAAGCCATTTTTGCCGCTGTGCGAATGGAATGGTATTATATGCAAATTGTCCACAGTACTGGTGACAGAACATAACAACTCTTAATGACACCGACAGCATGTGACACAATGGAAAATATTACTCAAAGCTTCTTTTTTCACCTCCGAGTGCAGCGAGGGTGCAGCTTGGCCGCTGTTTCCACTGGTTTGTGGTTTTTGTACATTCGTCTATGACAGCTCCTGAAATATAGAGTTAAAGAAACTCAATGATGACAATCATGCAATGATGTGCACTCGTGGGAACTCAGAGCTTTGAGTCTTTGCAACGCATTTGCTTCATATCAGCAACCGCTCTGAAATAATGACTCATCAAAGAGCACGAGATCATAAAACTGGAAATTACACTTCCTGACAGCTATGAGTAAGGAAATTGAATTCAGACATATTTACAAAAGAACAGGAGAACTTGCTGTTCCTGGCAATTCGGAACAAAGAATAGAAAATCAAGGAGATTTGCCTCTGATTTAAACCACGGGTGCCAGGGAATCTTCTGACATGGAACATGGAACGCTCGTTTGTTTTGTTCTAAGATCACAAAACCCACTGTCACTCGACTTCAACCATAATGTGACATCCACTATCCAATTACGTAAACCAGTAAACTGCAAGCCAGGCTTTTGTGCTGTAGATCTTTATGACTTAAAGCATGTTTTCCAAAATGAGGTTAATTAGGATTAGGGTTGAATTTGATTAAAGGGAGAAAATCGAAAGAGGAAAAGTAACGTGGGAAACAAGATGCCTTTTTTGTCACGTTTTCAAGCACATCAATGCATGGTTCTCTCTTTAAGGAATCGGTACAAATATTTCAGATGTAGGAAACTGCAGGAAGTGACACTTCTTGATGCCTTTTGTGCAAGAATGTTTTAAGTATGGTTTAACTTCTGTCGTTTCATGTATCTTAAAATTTATTGCAGCAATTTGGAAAGACATTTGAAGAAATAATATTGAAAAAATGTGTTCTTGTCATTTCAGTCGTTAAAAACAAATTAAATTTATACATCACCTTTATTGAAAATTAAGTACTCAAAAACTTTACAAAAGAAAGCATGACAATTAGCCAGAGAAGGTGATATTTATTCAAATGATATTTGAAGAAGTTTTGTGCAAAAATGATGTAGGACTGCAGAGATGTGCACATAACCATTCGATCAGGGTTTATTTCTGTATAGGTATCTATATCTCACTTTCAATCAGACAGGCTACGCTTGAGAGTCAATTGTGTATCCCGACAGCAAAAACTGTACTCAACTGCAAACGATGGTTCTTTTTTAAAAGTGCAAAATGCTATGCTTCGGTAAAACAGATGCAGTTATCGACCTCGACAACGTATGATACAGAACATAATGCGCAAAAAGAAACTTCAGAATTTAAAAAAAACAAACTGCATGTTCCTGTTCATGTCGAATGTTTTGGTACAGATTTAGTTAACTGAACTATCAGTCCTTTCAATAATTAACTGAAGGCGTTTACATGGCGACTGGTTATATAAATACATGCGAGGAGTAGATAATTATTTTGAATTCATCTCTCCCTTGTGAGAAAAATGTGAATGCAATTTATTCCATCTCCAGATAGATACCAGAGAACAAACCAGATCCCAACTGGTATCAGCAAGTTCTGTGATCAGTTAGCAGAATATTCAACCATCACTGATTCTAGGCGGCTGTCTTTGAGTAGACAGACAGAAATTCATTAAACATTAAGGCTTATTTAAATTGTCTGCTGAAAATCCCTGACAATGAAAACTTGACATTGCAAAGTCTACGAAATTTGAAAGATTTCTAGGAATAAGTAAACCATGATAACAAAGCATTGAAGTTATAAGTACAAATATTTACATTCCACAGCCTCCCGACAAAGACGTAATCCCTTATAAACAGTCATTGTACATTTTATATCACGTGACATAAGACGACAAGACATGAGAGAAGAAATCGTCATTTGGTCCATCAAGTCAATGAGATCACGGGTGACCTGATAATCCTCAACTCCAATTCCATACCTTTACTCAATAACTCTGCAATTACGTGGTTAGGGCCTGTCCACTGTCACAAGGGGAAGCAATCTCTATGATTCTCCACTGTCAAGACCTCAAAGAATCTTGGATGTTTTAAGAAGTTCGACCTCCATTGTTCTAAAATGTAATGAGTACAGACGAAATAGACTCAATCTTCATCTGATAAGACCGTCCTTTCATACAAATGATCAATCTAGTTATCCTTTGCTGTACTGCCTCCAACACTAGAACATTTTTTTCTAGATAAAGGGAAGAAAACATTTCACAGTAATCCAGATGCGATCCGACGAATGGCCTGTGCATTTCTTTCAAAACCACCCTATCATTAAGCAACATTCTCCTTGAAAAAAAACACCATTCTATTTGTCTTCTCTAGAGTAAGTTCTTTCAAAAGAACTTCAAACATTTCCTCGATGACAGATGATAAACGGATTGGACTTTAGTTTCCCACTCGCCCCTGCACCACTGGACCCCACCCACACCCTCCCCGTCATAAAGAAGTTATATTCACTATCATCCAATCTAAAAGGACAATTCTGGAATCGAGTGACTTTTGGAAATTAAAAACAATGCTCCACGGTTTCATTTGACATTTCTTTTAGAACACTAGAACGAAGTCCATCTGGACCCGAGCTTATATCAAAACGCAACTCCATGAATTTCAACACTACTGAGATTTTTCTGAATTCCTCCCTCCACATTCAATTAATTTGCCATTTCCTCATTTTTGATTGTCAACGCTGCTTTCCCATTTGCTCTCGGTGCTGTGTTCATTTTGTTAATTCGTTGCTTCTTTAAATATTTACAGAGTCGGTCGAAATCTGAATTCACATTCAACAACAAAAACCCGAAAGAACTACACAAGCTGCAATTCAGAAACAATTCCAGAAACGTCTGGGAAAACTCAGCTGGTCTGTCAGCATTGGTGGAGTGAAATCAATTACTGTTTCGGGTCCAGTGACCCTGACGCCGGCTCTCCAGATTTAATCGTATTGGTTAGCTTTCTAGCTTGCATTCTACGGTTTCCCTCTTATTTGATTTGGGTCATTTTGTGATTTCGTTTATATTCCATTCAATCATCTATCCTGACACTGTTCTGTAGGCACGTTTTATTTATTTATTTTTTACATATCACCTTATCTTTTTTAATATTGTTCTATTTTCTTTCAGTTGTATCTTCTATCCTGTTTATGCTTAAATTATTCAAAATGGTGCCAGGTTGTGGCACTGTTGAAGCTTTTCACTGTATTTTGCTACATTACTCACTGTGAAATGCAAGCGACACTACATAAATCATTGTTCAATACCTTCCAGTGGTTTTCATTTCTGAAGTACAGTCACATCTGACGTGAAGGTTGACTCTGTTTCTCTCTGCTCAGATGCTCTAAGACCTGTTGCGTTTCTCCGGCACTTCGTGTTTCTTTCTACCTTATGTCTCTACACTCTACAATACTTCAGTTATATGAAAAATCAATCACTTTCAATCAACTGCAATGATTGATGCATCGACAAGTTAATGGGACGAGCTTTCAGCTTGCCACCTGCAAAATATTCGCCCTGAGAACTGGGCGCCTGTCATATCTAAGTTCTGATATTCGTGACCTCTGATGAAAATGAGGACGAAATTCATCATTCGCAGATTGGAACTGAGAATGCATTAAATTTTAGTGTTGACCGAACATTGGGGAGAGCACATAAATTCCACTTCATTTTGACTTTTTTCCCATGGTGATAAATGGTGGCTATCAAAATAGGTCCACATCATTCAAATGTGTGACTTCTACAGCTCCGTGGCAAATGGCCAGGAGAAACAGGTATGGTCAATAATAGGTTGCTAGTTGGATACGGCCTATGTAACACAGAAAGTTGAAATTACCTTCGCTCAACAAGACTATGGTTGGAGTATCAATGGTGAAATTTCTCCCTTCACAGATGCTGCTCGACCTGTCGAAAATTTACATCATCTTCTGTTTGAATTTACGATCTCAGCTTTGGCCCTACTTCGCTTTTTGCCGTTGTGTTTGTTGCAAACATTTCCTGCTGTTTATTCTGGCCAACTGACTCTCAAATGTCCTCCTTCCTTTTTCACATCTGGCGTTCAGGAATTGTACTGGGATCAGGAATTGTCCTGGGATCCTCCAAAGGAATGGATTTTGCAAGATTCCGGAGATGGAAGTACAGTTAGTGCTCAGCCACTCAGTGGGCTGCCGACAGCTCTCCAGAGGACCAGAGGGTGTAGCCTCAGAATAAAGGGGCATCAATTCAAGACTGAGATAAGGGGGATTTTCTTCTCTCAGAGGGCTCTGATGGCTTTGGAACCCCTTAACAGAGACATATGTGGAGTCAAAGTTCTTGCGTACGTTTAAGGTTGGTATAGATAGATTTTCATCTGGGCAGGGGAAACAAAGGCATGGGGAAAACGCAGGAAAGTGGATATGAGGAATGTATGATCTATCATAATTCTACTGAGTGGAAGAGCAGGCTTGAGGGACCTAAATGACTGTTCCTGTTCGTCTTTCTTATTGTCTTTTGATAAGGTCTTATAGATGGCAAATGACTGCAGCAATACCAGTGGAGTCCATGCCCACAGATCCCTAAAGGACCAGGTTTACGTGGCCAAGGTGCTTCGATTCTAATGAAGGAGTTGAACGTGAGCGATGACGGGTGCATTAGTGCACCGTGAAAAATCATGCCTCGGATATGGGACGCGGCTCACTGTGAGAGGTAAGCTTCCGGAACTCTCTGTGATATCGTGTCAGTAATGGAGGGAGAGCTGGAGATGTCCTAAAATGCATTGCTCCTTTCTCTACTTGTCGCATCTCCCAAAATAACGGTCTTATTAGCAAATATAAGGATACATCGCTGCTGGCTACGAATTGTTTCTGTTTGTTCTTTCATGGGATGTTGCCTGTGCATCTCCATGTGCCCTCGAGCTGAGTTCCTTGCAGAGCCATTTCAGCAGGCAGTTACAGATTGCTGTGGTTTTGCCACATATGTATGGTACACTGGATAGGAATAACAAACTTCCTTCCCCACAGTGTCACTAATTGTGTTAGAACAACTACTGACAAGATCGCTGCACGATCCACAGCGCCTAGGAAACCATCTGAACATTGCTTATTTACCAACTGCGTGTAAATTCCACCGGATGCCGTGGGAGGAGTTGGCCCATGATCCCAGAGCCTAAGCCTTGAACCCAGTGGGTCTCAAAATCCATGACAGTACCATCACAGTGCCACAGATAGTAAGAACTGTTAAAATTACACAGTGTAGAGCTGGAGGAACACAGCAGCCCAGGGAGCATCAGGGGATCAGGAAAGCTGACGATTCAGGTCGGAACCCTTCTTCAGAAATGAAGAATTCTGACGAATTTCTGATGAAGGTTCCGGACCCGAAACATCAGCCTTCCTGCTCCTCTGGAGCTGCTTGGCCTGCTGTGTTCATCCAGCTCAATCACAGCGCCACCTTCCGGTGGAGGAGTCGTCAATAATCGAACTTGCTCGTTCCTGGACCTTGAGACTGGCGCTCCCGGTCGCCGTTTTCGAAAAAGAAACTGCATGGCAACTGGAAGAGGCCCAATGTGAAGGGCAGCTGGAAAGGCGCGGGCTAATGTGACTAATTGAATTGTTTCTTGCTCCGAGTTAAGAGATTCTATGGGTGTGTACGTATATGTGTGCGTGTATCTGTGTGTGTGTGTGCATGTGTGTGTGTCGGGGAGTGGTTGTGGGGGAAGAGTGTGGCAGGACAAAAATGAAACCGAAAAGCATGTGTATTCGCTGTTATAACCTTCTTGGACGAGCCCAATACTTGGCGGTGGGACTGTGATCAGCGGGAGCTAAATGTCGCTGTGACAAGAGAACATTTGAGACGCCAGGCACTGTTCTCACACTTCACTCAATTCATTTCTTCCATATGGCTTGGAGCTCTGTGTTAAAAAATAATTGACAGTGGAAAACAAATCTGTTTTGGTCTGTTACCTCCATACGTGTCTATTAAAATAAAATATATTGCGTGCGTTGACAAAACACAAAGAAAGCCAACTCTTCATATTGGATGGTTGCATCTCTTGACGTCATCCCGCCTCTCAATGTCCCAATCTCCAATGGTTTTGTTTCACAGTTCTCCCGAGTGAAGGCAGCGGTTATTCAGAGTCTGCTGAGGAGTTCAGCATTTACTGGGCATCAATGCTCATCCCCTGTACCCACACAACCAATGTCTGTCCTGAGGCAAAGATACACCGGTGGTAAGTGAATTTGCTCATGGGATAGTCGAAAACAGGTCAGGGGGTGGGGTGAGGGGCAATTTTTTAACCCAGAGAAAAAGGCTTCTTTATCATTACCCTAATAATAACAGGTGCGAGGCTAGACATTTCTAGAATGCATTTACTGCTGTTATGCTTCGGAGAGAAGCACGGAGCGGGAATAGGTCTCACCGTGGGTGGTAACTTATTCCCCGAACGTCAATATTGGAAAATTAATCGGTGGGGAATTCCGGTCCCGAGGGTCGTGGCCCCGTTCTCCTAACAGTGCATGTGCCAGAACAGCTTCCTTTAGTAAAATTAGGGTAGTGGCATCGCGATTTTAGTTGACCCCGATCAAGTGTTGCAGACTAGAACAATCCAAAGCTCGGGGCTGCATGCTGAGGGACGCACTAAAGCTTGGGATAGCTGCTGCCAAAGGGCGGTGGGGAAAGACCACTGTCTGAGGTCTTTCTGCTGAAGGTAGATGGGGGTCCATTCTGTTGTCGGACCCTCCTAGACCTGTAGCGCATGCAACTTTGGTCTTGTATGTGAAAGAGATGCTGTTTGTTTTTTGGCACAGAGTCAAACTCAAATGTTTGTTTGTTCACTTGATATGCAACTGTACTGAACCGAACTGCATTTGTGACAATGCATATTTGCAAAGATATTTTTAAAGAACAAAGCATATTTTTCAAATCAGAAAGAGAAAGTGGGAAGTCAAGAAGACCCTCTTAGCGGATTGAAGGCAATCTTCGTGTGTTACGATGAGTATGTGCACGTCCAGATTTTGATGCCCGGTCGTCAGTCGTCGGCAGCACTGGCGAATCATGCAGGGCTAATAATTAAGGACAGGTCTTAGCACAGTACATACAGGAGGAGATTTTATGCTAGTGAAAAATACAGCTTGGAAATCTAGCCTCTGTGTCGAAGAGCACTGGAAACCATCATAGTCACGCATAAACTAATTATGTTCGGATGGTCAATAGGCTTACCGTACCCTCGCACACACCTGGAAGCCACTCAATGTTTCAGTTGCCTATTTTGAATGGAAACAGAATGTAAGTTCGTCGAATAGACAGAAGAACATAAGAAGTCGGAGCAAGAGTCGGCCATCCGGCCCCTCGAGTCTGCCCCGCCATCAGTAAGATCATGGGTGATCTTTGAGACTCAGCTCCACTTACCCGCCAGCACATCATGACCCTTAATTCCTTGACTGTTCAAATATTAATTCAGCCTTGCCTTAAACACATTCAGCGAGGTAGCTTCAACGGCTTCACTGAACAGGGAATTCCACAGATTCACCACCCTTTGTGTGAAGAAGCTCCTCCTGACCTCAGTCCTTCATCTGCTTCCCTTTGTTGTGAGGCTATGCCCCCTAGATCTAGTTTCACCTGCTAATGGAAACAACCTCTCTGCTGCCACCTCATCGATTCCCTTCATAATCTGAGACGTTTTTATCAGATCTCCACTCATTTTTCTGAATTCCAATGAATATAATCCCATTCTACTCAGTCTCTCCTCATAATTCAATCCTTTCAACTCTGGAATCAACCGAGTGAATCTCCTCTGCTTCCCCTCCAGTGCTGGTTTATCCCTTCGCAGGAAAGGAGACCAAAACTGCACACAGTACTCCAGGTGTGGCCGAACCAGCGCCCTATACGGCTGCAGCTTAGCCTCCCTGTTTTTTAAACTCCATCCCTCGAGCAATGACAGACAAAATTCCACTTGCCTTTTTAATTACCTGCTGCACCTGCTGCCCTACTTTTAGCGATTCATGCACAAGGACACCCTAGTCCCTCTGCACAGCAGCGTGCTGCAATTTTTTCACATTTAAAACCTCGTCCATTTTGCTGTTATTCCCACCAAAATGGATGACTTCACACTTGTCAACATTGTACTCTATCTTCCAGACATTTGCCCACTCACTTAGACTATCCATATACCTCTGCAGACTTTCAGTGTCTTCTGCACACTTTGCTCTACCACTCATCTTAGTGTCAACTGCAAATTTTGACACACCACACTCCCTCCCCAACTCCAAATCATCCATGTAAATTGTAAATAATTGCGGTCCCAACGCTCATCCCAGAGGCACACCACTAGCCATTGACCGCCAACCAGAAAAACACCCATTTACCCCTACTCTTTGCTTTCTAATGGTCATCCAATCCTCTATCCATGCCAATACATTACCTCTAATACAGTGCATCTTTATCTTATTTAGCAGCCTTTGGTGTGGCACCTTGTCAAATGCCTTCTGAAAATCCAGATACACTACTTCCACATGTTCCCCATTGTCCACCATGCAAGTAATGTGCTCAAAGAATTCCACCAAAGTCGTTAAACATGACCTATCCTTCATGAACCAATGCTGGGTGCTCCCAATAGAAGAATTTGCATCCAGATGTCTTACTATTCTTCCTTAATTATAGATTCAATCATTTTCCCCACTACCGAGGTTGAGCTAACTGGACTATAGTTACCTGCATTTTGTCTAATTCCTTTTTTGAACAGTGGTATCACGTTGGCTGTTTACCAACCTCCGGGAACGACCCCGGAGTCCAGTGAAGTTTGGTACATAATTACTAGTGCATTTGCCATTTCACCAATAACATCTTTTAGTACCTCTTTTAGACAGACCGGCTGGTAGATTTTACTCCGATTAAGAATGTCTGGCTCTCCGTTTCAGCAAATGTCAGCTCCCAAAGCCATTTGCACTTTACCCACGCCAACATTCATCTACCCCTCACAAAGGCCTACATCGCAAAAGGCCCCATTATTCTTTCCAGTCTTAAGTCCAAACTTCGGGTACTGTAACGTGGGACAGACAGTTTTAGGCTAGTCTCTTATCTGAATTGAGAATCTTCCCGTTTACATGGACTTTCGCTCATCACAAATAGCTTTTCTAACGGGGTGGCGTGATGGACGATCTCGTAATCAACGCCATGACTGGTATGCCCTACATGATGCTGGATTGCTCAATAGAACTGACAGACAGGAAGGGCAAGACGAAAGTAGCAGGAATATGAGCAGCAGCGTTGCAATACATTGAAAGCATTGTTCTCTCTTTCTGGGGGAACCTGCGTAAGTTTAATGAGAGGACGTGCGACAGCACTAAGAGGGAAATATTGTACATAAACTTGTAAAAATTTGCACCCCGAAACAGGTAAATTAATCTGCGTTGTCTCTATGTTGAAACAGCAGAGAGTAAGAGTTCATAAAAAAGAATTAAATGTTATAGGTAAGACAATGCATTGCTTGACCGCGTGTGCGCTCTTGATGGAGCGTGGAAGTGGAGAGACTTTTCAACGGTGCCATCATCTCGATTTCACGCTTTGGATGGAAAATGGTGGGCGGCCACCTGAGCTATTCCTGCTGCCATACTCGCTATTAGTCTGACAGGCCCACCCACGCAACCACACGCCACGTACTCACTGCAGTGCCCGTCATTAGCCCTTCTGTATTACAGATGCGAGCCGAACTTATTCACCACCGCAATGCTCTGGCACAATCAAATCAAAGCTGGTTCGCAATACGTCAGAACGCCACAAGCAAGCTGTGAGAATATCTGCAGTCATCTGATCAATTACCGAAAACACAAGATAAAATGAGTTTACTCTCTCCGCTCTGCGTTATCGTCTTAAACGTTTGGAATTATAATTTGTACCCTCGATAATTTAGGGAACGGTTCCAGACGAAAGTTACAAGCGTACAGTTCGTCCATATCCCTGTCTCAGTTGCTTTTGTAAAGCATTGTGAGAATATCATCAGGGCTGGAAAATTAATCTATTCTAAGTCTCATTTGTCTTTCCTCGCTATCCCTATACGTGTAAATATTAACAAGTTTGCGAATAATGACACACCTCATTGGTGTCGGCTGAGCATCGGATTCAGGTGCGAAAGCTGTTTCAAGCAGTTCGTTTTAAAGTTGTTCCAGACATGGATACCGTCAAAATTCATCATATCGAATATTTCCGTCATCGAAAATCACCCTTAAGAGGCTCGAGACTCTTCAGTTGGCTTCAGAATGCCTTTACTCTGCTATTATCGTACCCGCCAGTTCCTCTTTCAGTTCAAAATTTGAATTGATCTCGTAGTCGCCTTAAGTTTCCGTAATTCTTAAGGCACAGAGTTAGATTTTACACAAAAGTGTCCCATTCATAGTTTTTGGACCTGGATTAAGTGAAGTTATTCTCCAATTATATCTTTTATGTTCAGACAACAGATATACATTAACCCAAGCCCCCGAAGACAAACTAATTCGCGAAAAGATGTGTTGGTAAATAAATTCAAGTAGGTTATTTAGAGCTCTCTCTCAAAATAGGCACATCTCCAACTTATTGCATTGATCTCTGGTATATATGACTGATGAACCAACAAGGTGGCTCAGTTACGCCATTCCTATTTCTGAGCATAAAGATTCAGCAACAGCTTGAAACATAGACGTTGGCCCAACTACTGGATTAGCATCGTACCTTTGCAGAATTAACCATGTCTGGAAACTACTAAAATTATATTATCATTATATGAGTTATAAAAGATTTTTTTTTTTTGCAAGTGCTTATTTTGTTTTTAATTAATTATTTATTGTATAAATATATTTTGTTATCAGTTGCTGACAAATGTTCTTGCGGTCAGTGTGGATTTCAATTCAAACGTTTGAACTACGGATGAGTTCAGACAAATTTCTCCTGGACCTAGTCAAGCGAAAGCAGAACACTTCACTCGACGTTTCACCATCGATGGTTCATGAAACCTAATACATATGTTTCTGAAGATCCTCTTTCAAAAGGCTTTGATCCCTGTAAACAAATTAATAAAACTGACTGGATGAGGATGAAATGCCCATCTATTTATCTTTCTGTTAGGCAACTAGCATTTGTTTTGTGGAGGTAAATATTAATGTTGTACAGGGTCATTAAACAAGCATGATATTAGGTGAATGAATGGAACATACATGTCGCGATGGTTTGCTATGGTTGTATGGGATATTGGGGCGACTCCTTCTGGAGGACTGTGTAAAATTTTGATGTCCTCATTGGGAAAGGATATCAATGTGTTGGCAGTTATTTGAGAAATGTTTCACTTTACTGATACCTTGAATGGTAGGTTATTTTACGAGGAAATATTTGACAGCTTGTCTCTGTATTCTTTGGAGTTTTGAAGACTGAGAGGAAAACTTAATGAAATATGCAACGTCCTGAGGGAACATGTAAGGCGATGCTGAGAAAATGTGCCCCCTTATGGCAGAGACGTTAACGAGGGGACAAAAACAGATAGTGCTGGAGAAAATCAACAGTTCTGGCAGCATCGAGAATCATAGAATCATAGATGGATAGAGGCAAGGAGAGGGTGAATAGTTTGAATAGCCAAAGTCTTTTCCTCCGTGTCGGAGAGTCCACAACCGAAGGGCATAGGTTCATGGTGAGAGGAGAAAGATATAAAAGCGACTTAAGAGGCATTTTTTTCACTCAGAGGATGGTGCATGTATGGAATGAGCTGCCGGAAGAAGTGGTGGAGGCTGGTACAATTACAACATTTTAAAGGCATCTGGATGGGTACGTGAATAGGAAGGGTTCAGCGGGATATGGGCGAAATGCTGGCAAATGGGACTGGATTAATTTAGGATATTTAGTCGGTATGGAAGAGATGGAATGAAAAGTTTGTTTCCTTGCTGTACATCTCCATGACTCTCAGACTCATAAAGTGCGGTATGGTCACAGAAATACACAGTTAACACAAGGGGCAAATGGACTCCAAGCATTAAATCTGTTTTGTCTCGACAGACCTGCAGAGTTTTGCCCACAATTTCTGATCTTGTTTCATGTTTCCAGGATCTGCAGTTCTTTATTTGCATTTTCCTTGGAACTAGAGGGCACAGTTTAAAAGTAAGGAGTCTCCCATTGAAGATGGAGTGAGCTGGAACTGTTTCCAGAGCAGGTCATGGCACTGTGAAACTGTCTTCTCCCAAAGATTGGTCAAGGCGGGGCAAATTCAATACATTCAAGGCAGAGTCGAATAGATATTATCTAACAAGGAAGTTGAAGAATGTCGAGAGTGTGGCTGAGCTGAGGCCACAAGCAAAACAGTCGTGATTTTATTGAATGGTAGAGTAGTTTTACGGCACTGAAAGGTCCACATCTGCTCCTGATTTGTTTGTTTGTCGAAGAATTCATTTTGGTTCTTCAGTTAGATTTTGTCATTTAGACCATCCTTGATCTTTAAATTTCTAAATTCTGCACTGGTCAAGTTTTAAGAGGCTTTGCTGTTAGATTCGATGTAATTTGCGTCTTGTTTTGGGGAAAAGGCATGACAGGGAGTGATGTGTATATTGTTCTCCACGTGCTTCCTATTCCTGATTTCCACCCTGACTTCAGCATGATCGGAAGCATATTCAACTTGCTAGTAAGATTCACACTGGCCTTCTATGGTCTCCCTGAGCATTGAGCTACTGCCAAAACTTTATCACAGGTTACAAAGTTAAAAGTTACTCACACAATGACACCATGGATACTCCATGAATGTGCCTTACACGTGAACCCCAGAGCCTCTTTGTATAATGCAGGCAGAAGCATCTACAGTTGTTGTAACTATTCACTACTCAGTGATACCTGTTAGATGTGGGTGGGAGTGTGGTTGAGATGGATAGCTGAAGATTTACCACATGAAGTGGCACTCAATGAATCCTGGTCAGAGATGTTGGATGATCTCTGGCGTAATATGGGCGGTTTGAGGTCAGCAGCATCAGGGACAAGAGCGTCGAACTAGAAATGGAATAACATTATTGAGGAACTAGCTCAAACTTTTCCAAGACAAATACTTCTATTTCTTGTTCTTTTCCATCAGAATTTCACCATTCAGGACTTTTCTCACTGTTAATTTGACCTCTGTTTATTCGTATTAAAATAATTCCAAAGGTCCTACGTGGAAATACATATACAACTCATGGGTTTGGCACTCCCTTCAGATTTTCTTGTTTTTCACAGCTGTTGGATAACCTTCCAGAGGCAGTCAGAGCTTTGAAATAACTCGACAGGACAAATTATTTGACTCACTTCCTGGATTCACCATTCAGACTATGATCTGGAGAATGTGGTTAATACCCTACAACTTCAAGATGCTCCTGCAGGACAACTTCACATGATCTCCTATCATCCACCTGGATCTTCATATTCATATTAATTACAAGGTAATTATGGATTACGTCAAATAGACGTAATGCCATTATTTATTTCTGTAATTATGGATTTCGGAAGAAATGTCAAAAAGGAGTCTTGATATCAGTGTACAGTAGCACATGTGCTCTTTATTCAGAATGCTTCTACCACATGAAGGAGCGAGCAGAGACCACTCTGCATCTGGCTTTCATGTGGGGCCCAGTTGCCCTCTTAAACACAGCTCAGATTGGAAGAGAATTCAATGACACTCTGATTTCCCCATCTGAGCACCACCTTCTCTGTTATAATAATTACATGCAACATTGATGTCATTGTTAGCTACATCTCCGCAATCGATACATCCAATCCTGGAAACACACAATCAATGATGGACAACTCTACGGGAAGTCCTAGGTCCTCCCAAAATTTCATGATGTCTCCCAGATACCTCCATCATCTGTCTTTGGGATATTACAATACTTCTGACTGTTATACTCCTTCCCAGACATTTGCCAGCTGCATCTCATTAATTGTCAATAAATTGGATACTTACTTATCAATAAGAACTCTTCCAAATTCGACACCAACTTTAGTATGACAGGTTAGGAAGGATATTGATTTCTACCAATTGTTATAAAGTCTTTAAAATCAACTTGAATATAAAGTGACTGCAATTCTGCGACACAGCTGACAAATTGAGAACAACCCTTCTCTCATTTCAAACAACAGTCCTGATGACTTGCAACTGCGGTTTACAACCCCTTCTGTTTGCATGCTGTAAGTGAACTTGAAACAAAATTTTTATTTCTAATTAAATCTGTTCTGTTTCTACTCGAAGCACTTTCCATTACTAATTTTCATTTTTCAATAAAAAGCATACATTCGAATTCCATTCACAATTGTGAAATTTAATCATTTTACAATCTTACCAAATCTTTAAAAGAAACTTGTTTAGATTCCACAAGTAACTAGGGTTCATAACCATATTTTCATTCTGTATTTTTAAATCTTTTTTGTCACTAAGAATTTGTTCAAATTATCTACATCTGCACTTCAGCTTCAATTTTATATCTCTCCCTAGTCATGACCTCTTTTTACCACCTTCCACTGCCCTCCTCCTGTGCCAATGGTCTTTTGGAGTTTGTGTTTACACCATCTGTTACATTATCTTCCCTAATAACGCAATGTAAATTCTTACTGCCTACAAACATTACCTCAAGGAATGCAATTAACCTTTCACATTAATGTGTTGTTTGCTTTTCAAATTCTACAGTTACCTATAAAAAGTTCCTAATTCTGTAGAATCAGACATTTCCTTCTAATTAATTCATTTAATTAATTTAATCAATAACAAAATTGGGACTGTGGCTAAACTCGGCCTTTCAAAATTGCCCCTAATTAAAATGCTTATTATTTAGAATTGCCTGTTTACACAAGTCTGATTAACTTCTCTAATGTTTCTTTCTATGGAGAATCTTATCATAGTCATTATCTCTAAATGGAGACCACAAGTCTGGCTTTGAAACTTTGCTGTACGAAGCTGTCAACCATTTTTGGCCAACTCATCAACTTTAGACTTGGTCCGCTACAACAGTTTTGATTCATTTTTGATTATGTTGTTAGTCATTGATACACGAGTCACATTCATTTTGTATCAGGTGCAAAATGGTTTACAGAGGATATTCAATGTTAGAGAAATAGCAGACGCATTACCGAACCTTCTCTCCCATGCTGAGAAACATGCTTTCTTAACTATATTACTGGACCTCATTCCTTCATTCAGAATTGTGTTTTCACTCATTAAAATTTCGATTGTAGGCATTGCCATTTCCCTAATATCCTTTCGGCCAAGCTCTAAACTTGAAATTAATGTGGTGGTCTAGGCAGCAGTATAAGTGACCTTTGTTCAGAGCTCTTCTCCCACAAATGTGGAGGAGGCCAAAGACCACTCCAAATCTGGCTTTCAACATGGAGTCTGTCATCCTCTTAATCACAGCTCAGGTGAGAAGTGCGGGTGCATAACCCCAGCCCAATTATACTGACCACTAAAGACATTGAAGAGTGATATTGGCTGATGTGGAAAATGAACCTTCCACATAGCCTGTGGGCTTCCTGTTGGCCCAGTAGGTGAAGACAGATAGTTTAACTGACTTTGTCAGTTTCAGGAGAAAACATGGGCATTTGTAGCAAAATATGGTGCAGGACAGTCAACGTCAAAGAGACGTAATGCCATTATTTATTTCTGTCCAGCATTTAATGCACTAGTCAGAACCTCTTTGTCGAAACACTTCATTTAAATACCTCAGTACAGATGCAAGAATTACAATTTCCAAAGGAAACATCAATTTGTACCACAGGAGAAGCAGAGTGCTTATTCTTTTGCTAATGAGTACACGCACCAGTCCTGTTTCTCGACCCTGAACGCAGTGCCAACCATGAAACAATGAATATGAAAAAAATTCTGATTTAGAGAATCAAATAATATACCAACACAACACGACAGGACAAGAATGTATAAAACACATCAAAACATTTACACTTTATGATTCATACACTGATTTACAATGCTTATTGGATAACGCAAATAAATTTTAAAATACAGAGCAGGACATTTGCTACCAGATGCCTTCAGTAGCTCCAAAGAGCATTGAAATATCCTGGAAGCAGCACAAGCACTAAAAAAGTAATTCGTTCCTTTGTTTCTCAAGAACGAGAAATGAAAACAACAATGAAAGTCGAGGAGAGTCTGAGTGCAAGTCTTTGAAATTATGAACAGTTTTAACAAAGTAGATCAAGAGAGAATGTTACCTTTTGTGGGGAAGAGCATAACGATGAGTCTTCAATATGAGATAAATAAAGTCCAATTGTTATTAGACACTTCCTGGTCTTAAGCTCGGTCAGAATATGGAACATCTTACTATGTGGTGTGGTTAAAGCACAAAGCATTGAGGCACTAAATGGGAAACTAGATCGGCAAATAAGGGAAATGAGCATAAACGGTTCAGATGAAAGGCTTAGAAAAGAAAGATGGGGACAGGTTTGAGTGGAGTCGAACCACAGGCCTGAAGTGCTTGTATTGGATTGACTTTTTCTGTTGTATATCATTTCTAATCCTGTGTATCAAATAAGAATGAAACAAGGGTTGATGTCACACCAGATACGTTCATGTGTCACACCAGATACGTTCATGAGCCTCTGCACTGAAAACAGAAGATTCGGTACAATTTCTCCATCGTCCTATTCATTCACCACTTCAGTGCACTCCTGAGGATTTTCTCCATTTTCCTGCACAAATTATGAAGAGGAACCATGGTTAAGCAGTACAGTTGAACTCCAATTAAAGCAAACTCCACGAATGCCCCATCCTTTCGATTTTCATGTTAACACAGGGTGCATATAGGTTGCTTTAATTGCAAATGCAAGCAATAAATCTGATACAATTTGCTCTTTAGTATAAAAGAGGTGAGAATCGCAATCCTAATAACTGTCTGTTTCCCTGAGTTTTATTATCCAATGGTTCAGAATATTCCATGTTTGCTATGTTGACCCAAGTCCAATTTGATGAGATAATATTAAATATGAATAATTCTGTTAAGCACAATAATCAAAACACCCTTTGAAGGGATTGTATAAATGCCTCAAGGTTAATGAACAATGGATAAAGAACTCCAGTTGACCTTATCCATCTTTTCAGCTTCCTCCATCACAACAAAAACCCTCCTAAAATGAATGCCATCTTACTTTCCAACCATTAATTGTCACCTTCTGCGGATGGCAATTAGCTGCCAATCTTTAATTGGAACTGGTTCATATTTGTTGATATTAAATGCCAACTTGGCTAACACAAGTGAAGGGCACTGTCACTTTTATCTTACCTCGTCCTTTGGTATGCTTTCAGGTTTAGGACACCGTTTTGCTGAGAATTAAATGAAAGAGATGGACAAGCAAATAGGTTTATGTCTCATTCCCGCAAGGAAACAGTCTCAGAACAATTGTGTCAATCATTAGCCCCTTAAACTTACATTGATAGCATACCAATTTTAAAGACCATGCCAGGAATTTTATTCTAAATATTTAAAGTTAAATTGTTCAAAGTTTTTCCTCCAGAGTTGCAGGGAAATGGCATTAATTGGGTCGCTATTTGAAAGTTTTCACACTGGTGCACTGTCCTGAACAGCCTCCTTCTGCGCTGTTTCGTTCTGTGACATCTGCAAGATCCTGACAGCATAAATGCCAAGCGACAGGTTCCCTTCGTGGGCATATATCCGAGATTTTATGGGCACTGTATCAAAATCCTGACATTACCAGCTGAGTAAAATGGTGGAAGTACTTCCACCACCAGAACTGATAACACAATTAGCTTCACAGAACTATTAGGGACGGCTAATAAAAAGGTGGTCCTGTTCTCCTTGAACGCATTATAAAATGAATTTAATTCCAGAAAAAGATATTACATAAATTCTGTAAGTTTTGAAGTGATAATGACAGCGGCACTGCTAGCCTTCACGACCATCGTCATGATTGCACTGAAACTGGCATTATTTTCTGGAGACTGTACATGTAATGAACAATGTGGAGGGCCCCGGAGCTGCTGCTCGAGTGATTCTGCCTTGCTACAGAGAATGTATTCCCGAAATCCCCCAAGCAATGGAATATTACTGAACTTCCCAGTCCTCCACTCTCAGTCAGAGTAAAACAACTGCCTAAAATGCATCTTCTTTATAGAGACCCGTACTGGCTTTCACTTGGAAATGGCTTACTTGCTGCCAGTGGAAAGATTCTTTTGATGGGGAATCTTGGATGTCTCCACAGTGAGAGAAAAAAAAATTCGTATTTTCAAAAAACTGTATCCTGATTTCATCAAATTTTAAAATCAACGGTGAAGACATTCTCAATTTAAATTCAAGCATTGCTGACTGTGAAAATTCCTCAAATGGAATAGTTGATGAAGTTGCTTGCCTACATCACCACTGCTGCAGGGTTATAGATCACTTTCATTTCGTACCATATTCAATGTAAACGGGAAAATATGCAATGTGTACCACAGAAATCGCTACATCTGGGCAGGTATTTCAAAGGGAGCAAAATAGGAGGTAGTGTTTTATGTGCTAACAGTAACCAGCATCAGTTGAAACAAAGGGACCTTAAGACAAGTCTCTCCATAATCATCGCTTTCACTTCAACGTCCTGTTACTTTACGTCCCTCTGAGTCATACACGGAAGGAACGTCAAAATGTATCAACTGACAGGTCATTTTCTGAGCTGGAAAGATGGGATCGAAACTCGCTTTGTGGGAAGTTAACAGAAATACCGAATCAGCCAGCATTTCACTCCGTTGACTCTGGGAAACTGTCTGCTTCACTCACAAAAATATCCTGCACCAATAAACAGGGGGGACTTACGGTCAACAGGGGGAGCAAAGCCATATTGAATTAATCACTACTTGCCTCAAATTCTTGACGTTACAAGACAAAGGTTGCAAGATATAATAAACCATCCAGCTTCCCCAAAATATATACTTCCTTGTTAGTCACCTGTTACATTAAGCTCGTCATATCCATAATCATGCCTGCAAAAGGAGAGGAAGAGATTGCAAACATGAGAATAAAATACTCATCAAGGAATTAAAAACGACTGAGAAGATAGTAAACATCGAAAAAGTCATAATTAAACAAAAATGCCTCAGAAACTCAGGGCATGTGTTCTAAAACAAATATCTTCAGCCTCCCCAACCACCCACTGTGCCCCATTTTATTTCAATAAAGCCTCATTTTCAGTTCTGGTTATGGACCAGACCAAACCCCCTCAAAATATATTAAGAAGATAGTCTAGACCCTAACTTTGCCTTAATTTAAAGGTGAATGTGAGGTGCTGCGGTCCAGATGTAATTCAACTCGTCAAATTACCAGATCTGAGGCAGGATCCAAGAAATCCGTCCAGCAGCTTCCTCGCATTGCTCAGCAGTGGACTAATTGACGTGCTCTGCCAGAATTTGGGAAGAATTGAACTCATTGACAGAAGTCAACAAGAAATAAATTGATTCCAGTATGTCATATTGACTAACAGGCTGAGGCTAATTACCGAAAGAATGGTTTTGGAAAGGAAGTGCGCATCTAGAACAATTTTTTTTTCAATGATGTATTAAGTGACAATGTTTACTCCCCAACTGTGATTGTTGGAGCACTGCGGAAACGGTGAATAAAAGTTTTTCTTTTTAAGCAACCCTCCAGTCATTTCTGTTTCAAGTGAATAAGGCAAATATGACATTTGAGTCATTTCAAAGAGAGAAATTTTTGACTCACTCTAAATCATCGCCTTCCACAATCACGTTCAGAGAAGATGATCCGCATGTCTTGTCTGACACTAATGTTGTGTATTGTACACCATTTGATGAAGTTGTCTAATTAAACAAAATGTTCAGTTAAGCTAAATTAACCTTACTCCACGCGCTTCGGTTACATAACATTTTCATAAGTGGCCAGCCTTTTCTATGGAGATTAAGCAAGGAATGTTGTTAAATGCAAGCAATTTTGAGAAAGTAATAGCCATAAATGCAACTAAGCTTTCAAAGGGCGGCAATGGTCTAGTATTATTACTGGACTGTTAATTCAGAGACCCAGGTAATGTTCTGAGAACTCTGGTTCGAATCCTGCTACAGCAGATGGTGGAATTTGAATCCAATAAAATATCTGGACTTAAAAATCTGAGGATGACTATGAATCCATTGTCGATTGTTCTTAAAACGCGAGATCACAAGGTGTGGAGCTGGATGAACACAGCAAGCCAACCAGCATCATAGGAGCAGGAAAACTTGACGTTTCGGGCCTAGACCCTTCATCAGAAATGTGGAAGGGGAAGAGGGTTCTGAAATAAATGTGGGTAGGCTGAGCGAAGATGGATAGTGGAGAGGAGGCAGACAAGTCAAAGAGGCGGGGATGGAGCCAGTGCAGGTGCAGGTGGGGGTGTGGGGAGAAGATAGTTCAGTTGAGTTGCAGTGGGAGAGAGATTCCCTGAGGTTTGTCGGGAGTGAAGACGGTAACTTCCTCAGGGTAGGTCTACGCAGAAGAGGCTTGTGAGTGGGCTTAAAATTGTATCAGAGATAATAGGTACTGCAGATGTCGGAGAACTCGAGATAACAAGGTATGGAGCTGGACGGACACAGCAGGACCTGGTTCACTAATGTCCTTTCGGAAGGAAACTGCCATCCTGACCAGGCCTGGCCGACATGTGACTCCAGACCCACAGTAATGTGGTTGCCTCTTCGCTGCCCTCTGGGCAATTAAGGATGGGCAATAAATGCTGGCCTATCCAGTGATGCCCTCATCCCGTGAATGAATAAAGAAAAGAAAAAGTGCCCATTTCAGGATTGGTTCAATGGCTCGCACTGTTGCCTCACAGCACCGGGGACCTGGGTTCGATCCTACCCTCAGGCAACTGTCTGTGTAGAGTCTGCACAGTCTCCTGACGTCAGTGTGTGTTTTCTTTTGGCTGATCCGGTTTCGTCCCACAGTCCAAAGATGTGCAGGTTAGATGTATTTTCCATGCTAAATCGGCCAGTCCAGGGATGTGTCGGTTAGCCGTGGGAAATGTCGAATTAGAGATCGGGTAAGGTGATGAATCTGAGTGGGATTCTCTTTAGTGGGTCAGTTTAGTTTTGAAGGGTCGAATGGTCTGCTTCTGCACTGGAGTGGTTCTACTCGAATTTTGTCTCATCTCGTAATCTTTCAACTAAGTGTGCTGAATGCTTTATTTTCATGTTGTTTCAGTCATGTTCAGTAATTGTTCAGTATGTTGATTTATGAAAGCCAGGCAATTTGCACGCTAATTTACATGTGTAGAAAATCTCATCTGAAATTTGGGGAAAAATGCAATTCTTTGGGTTCCAACAGGTTACAATTCTGAAAGGCAGTTTGATCAGGAACAGCATGAAATAAATAACATATTTATCAATGGTGACAGAAGCGCCTGTGAAATGACTGCAACTAAAGATTACACTTTTGTATGATTTGTTGATGAACTATGCACTTTAGATTATTGCTTACCCATGGTTTGGGCGGAGGAATTTGGCAATCTGCAAGAACAAAATATAACGGATATGAAAAAGACAATGGAGGTCAATACAGTAAGGCAAAGTAAAGTCTGGTAAATTGATGCTTTGTTCATGACAGTTCGGAAGAGAGATTGAAAAAATAGCAACGATAATAGGAACTGCAGATGTTGGAGAATCTGAGATAACAAGGTATAGATCTGGATGGACACGGCAGGCCAAGCAGCATCAGAGGATCAGGAAGGCTGACGTTTCGGGCCTGGACCCTTCTTCATTTTTCTGAAGAGTCCAGGCCCGAAACTCCGGCCTTCCTGCTCCTCTGATGTTGCTTGGCCTGCTGTGTTCATTCAGCTCTACACCTTGTTATCTTTGAAAAAATAGCAGATTTGTTCTAGAATCAGTTGAGCCACCTTTTAATTGTACGATAGAACAGCCGAGAATAGCCTGTCCTTACACTTCTATAAAGTCTATTCATCCCTGGATTGCCATAGCCCTACACATAGAGATAATTGCTGTGGCTATCCTCACCTATACCCCCCCAGTATAATGCTGATTGCTGCTCAATGAGGTATATCCTTTCGCCTGTGAATCAAAGACACTGACTAATTTTTATAGATGCGCTACAGAAAGCATCCTATCTGGATGCTTCACAGTCTGTTGCGACAATTGCTCTTCCCAATACCACAAGAAACTACAGAGAGTCTTGAACACAGCCCAATCCATCACACAAACCAACCTTCCTTCCTTTGACTCGATCTAAACTTCCTGCTGCCTCGAGAAACTAACCGAAATAATCAAAGACCCTTCCCACCCTGGTTATACTCTCTTTCCACCGCGCCCCCACAGCTCCCCCCACCCCCCACCCCTCTTCTGTCGGGCAGAAGACATAAAACTTTGTACATACTTATGTTCGGATTCAGGAACGGCTTTTCCCCCGCTGTTATTGGGCTTTTGAACTGACCTCTCAAATGTTAATTCTGATCCCTCTCTCTCTCTCTGCACCTTCTCTGCACCTGTCACACTGTATTCTGCACGCTATTCTGCTACCCTGATGCACTTTGTATTGCACAGTCTTCCTGTATAGTACGCAAAAAAACACTTTTCACTGCATCTCGGTCCATACGACAACAATAAATCAAATCAAATCAAATCAAAATTTTATGATGTCAAGCTCCACCCAACTCTCAAATCCAGACTGGAACGCTAATGCAATGCTATCAGAGTGCTAAATTGTCGTCTGATCTCGATCCCACCTGCCCACCACTTCACCACATTAGCTAATATGTAGTAACAGCACCAGTGAGCTAGCATTCCAAGACTGATGTTCATTCTGTCGGGCGTGAGTTTAAGTCCTATCAGTGGTGGCTCAAACAATGAATCTGAAATTGAAAGAAGCAATCTCATTGTTTTGCAAAAATCCTACTTGTTGTATTTCCCTTGAAGGAATGAAATCTGCATTCATCATCTTGTCTGACCGACATCTTGCTCCAGAACCACAGCAATGTGGCTGACTCTCAACTGCCCTCTTTCCAAGGGCAGTTTGGAATAGGGCAAAAAAATTCCAGTTCCAATGCACATCTCATGACGGAATAAAAAATAATGGTGATTGCATTGAGTGAAATCATTATCGCTATGAATGTTTACTTTAAAAATAACAGTTCCAGATACAGCAGGAAAGTAACATCAATGACCAGTTCATCTCATTGATATGCACTTGGATGCCTCAGTCTGTTTTATGAAAGCCACATGCTGGAATGAATGAGGTTTGTCAAAATGCCAACAACGTTTACCCTGAAGAGTGGACATCTTGAGAGGTGGAATATCTTGCATTTTAGCATACCCTCATTCCCACACAATTGCAGTAAATCACAATTATCGATGGAATTTTTGAAGTAGAAATTAATTCTGCAATACCTTGCCAGTAGTTGATCCAAACTGATGGAAAAGAGACAAATACCAATGAACATACCTATATCTATGTAATTTCTAACTGACAATTATTTTAAAAAAAACTAGTTGGCTTACATCATGAATGCCAACGACTTAACAGCAAGTAGAGAACTGTGAAACAAACACGATTAGTGTTCGCCATATAATCTCGCGAAGGGAGAGGATGGCCGAGCGGCATCATGTGAGGACTATTACTGCAGACACCCAGGTCGTGTTCTGGGGAGCTGGGTTCGAATCCTACCATGGCAGATGGTAGAATTTGAATTCAATAAATATCTGGAATTAAGAGTCTATTGATGACTGTGAATCAATTGTCAGGAAATAACCATCTAGTTCAGTAATGTCCTTCAGGAAAAGGAACTGTCATCCTTAGCGACTATCATCTACATGTGACTCGAGACAAACAGCCAATATGGTTCACTCTTAACTGCCCTTTAGGCAATTATGAATGGGCAATAAATGCTGGCCTAGTCAACAGTGTCATCATCCCATTGATGAATAAAAATAATTACCAAGTTACATCTACCACGTTATTACAATTTCCAGGTAGTACCTTTCATTTGATATTGCGTATTGAGGCAGATAGTTACTCTGAAAATTTGTTCCTTTGTCATGGGTTAAATGAAAGCCACTATTTATTTTTACGTTCAATATTAGATGTAGCGTGGGTCCAATGTAAATCTCAGGGAATCAAATTCATTGTAATGTTTCTATTTCTCAGAACAGCGAAGGGGATAAATGGTTTTGAGGTAATTTATGAGTAATTTCCGGTTATGAACCAAAAAACACTAGAGATTGTGTTAAGACACTTCAAATCAGTTCTACATACTACATTTAGGCCATGCACTGTGGAGAATTTACTCTTCTCTCTCTGTCACTAATTCAAATAATGATAGCAGAAACAAGCTGCCTTCTGCATTCACCCAGGAGAACTACTGCGTCAAAAGATTATGGAATCAAGCTTCACTCTAATCTCAAATATGGACTCGTGAAATGCTACCCGAGTGCTCCCGAATTTTTCAAATTATAGTGGATGTAAAAGCACAACAACAACTCTGCTTCGTCAGGAGCCTAAGGAAGTTCTGCATGCCCATAAAGACTCTTAGAAATATTTATCGGTGCACCAAAGAAAGCAGCTGATTTGGATATATCATAGCATGATATATCTCTTCCCAACACCGCAAGAAACGACAGAGTTGTGACCAGAGCCCAGTCCACCATGCAAACCTACCTTCCATCCATTGACTCCACCTATACTTCCCACTGCCTCAGGACAGCAACCATCATAATCAAAGACCCCTCCCACTCTGGTTATCCTCCCTTCTATCTCTTCCGCTGTGCAGAAGATACAAACATTTGACAAACAGCTTCATCCTTGTTATCAGACTTTTGAATAAGCCTTTTAAATGTTAATGTTGATCTCTCTCTGCACATTCTCTGTGGCTGTAACTCCATAACATGCATTCTGTCCTGTTACCCTGATGCACTGGTATAGTACCATCCACCTATAAAGCACATAAGACAACACTTTTCATTGTAATAACAATGTGGAGCTGGATGAACACAGCAGGCCAGGCAGCACCAGAGGAGCAGGAAAGCTGAAATTTCGGGTCAGGACCCTTCTTCAGAAATGGGGGAGGGGAAGGGGTGTCCGAAATAAATAAAGAGTTGGGGTCGGGGCGGTGATAGCAGGTAGGTAGTGGTGGGGATTGGTCAGAGAGGTGGTAGGAGCGGATAGGTAGGAGAGAAGATGGACAATTCAATGAGGTGGGTATCAGAGGGGAGGCTGGTCTTGGGATGAGGTCGGGGGGTTGGGAGATTTTGAAGCTTGCAAAGTCCGCATTGAGACCATTGGGCTGTGGGCTTCCAAGGCGGAATATGAGGTGTTGTTCCCCCATTTTTCGGGTGGCATCCTTGTGACACTGGAGGAGGCTAAGGATGGACATGTCATCCAGGCAGTGGGAGGGGAGAGTTGAAGTGGTTCGCAACTGGGAGGTGTTGTCATTTGTCGCAAACAGAGCGTAGGTGTTCCACAAAGCAGTCTCCAAGCCTCTGGGAAGTTCCCCGATGTAGAGGAGGCCATTGTATCTCAGCACACTTGACAATAATAAATCAAATTCAAAAAATCCCATGACATAATTTTGAAGAACAGCAGGTGAGTTCACTCTGGTGATTTGACTGACGTGCTTTCCTGAATAAGTGACATTAGACTTTATCATTATCAATTGCTTCCTATGGGACACTGCATTATACAAATCTGTGTTTTTTACACTGCATCAATGACTACACTTCAAAAGTCCCTCATTGGCTGTAATCGCTTCTGAGCTTGAAAGGTGCCAGATGAATGCACTGTCATGACACCAGAGCAAAACCTTACCCAATCACTATCACTTGAAAAGCCATGAAGGGTATCTATTTCCAGAAGATCTCCCAAAATGTGGTAAGAAAGATAGAAGCAAGGTATAAGTGGTTTATGTTAGTCCACAAAGATGCACTTCTCATTTCTCACCAGCTCTTCCAAACATTTAAATGAATTGAGTTACTTGCCCATCTCAGTCGCTGTTGAGTTGCTGAAGGCCTTGAGGCTGTCAGAAACCAAAAAAAACGGTAATGTTATTTTGTTCTTACAGAGAATGCAATCACTCACACTTGTTTCAACTTTTCTTTTATAGATACTTTTGATCAACGAGCTGAGTCATGTTGTGACACTCCTATGGAGCAGCTGAGTAAAATTTTCTTCTCCTTAAATCTCTACCTACGCCCATCCCCTCAACATCCCAAATGGTCGGTCACTTGCTCCATTCGTTTCACAGTGCACCTGATTTAACTCGCTAATGGGAGGTGATGCAGCTTACAATGTAAAACTGGGATTCCACCAGCTATTCTGCTCATCTTGCCTTCGGGTAAAATTAGCTCCTTCTCTGTCAATAACACTTCTACATGAACGGAACTTCATTTGAAACCCAACAAGAAGCAGTCAAATACAGAGAGGGATAAGGCAGAAAATGAAACAAATTGTATGGAGTAAAATAGTTGGCGTGAAAGTCAACTTGCTGGGAATCATCGGAGGACTGATTCCAGAACAGCATTGAATTGACAGGGAAGAAAAGTTGATGGAATGCAGAAAGAACTGCTGATCTTCTTCCTCCTGGTTTGCGAGCTTAAAATGTACGCCCAAGTGTCCTAAAGAGACCAAATTGATGTGGAGTGATGATTTCACGCTCCACTTAGTAACACTTGGGACCACTTCTTTGAAATAAGTGTCTGAGCAGACTCTGTTCCACTGTCGTTTCCACCAACTGCTTTTGCACATGGTTGGGGCAGGCTGAAAATACTGTTTTTTGCTGGAGAGTTCTGGGAATCCTTACAGCAGGATTAAACCATACATTTCCTATTTTTCACCAATGGGCATATGTTATGACTTTCCACTCGTGCAAAATTGAAATATTACGGTTTCTCTGTGAAAACATGAAAAGTGAAAGATGATCATGTTCCTTATGGTTACTTGATGTTTTAATATCGTTGACCACATTTGAATTCGGAAAGCACAACCAAGTGTCTTCTGATAATCGCCAAGGCTTACTTTGTTGTAACAGAATGAGGCAAGGTTGTGTTTTTTTAATCACTTTCCAGCGCATCCAATAGACAACCCCTGAAATATAACAGGGAATCCTGCTCTTCTCTAGTAGACCTAAAGATCAGTTGTCGGGGGCATCTCAGGGAAGCCCACACATTTCGACATCGTTGACTTCAATGCCACCCATAACCACACTAAGATAGCTTTATAACATGTCTCAGCTGACTACTACGCATTCCACAGGCGATCCTGGAAGACAAACAGCTGCGGTCTGTAACTGTAACTCTTACTGTTGCAATGGAAGAGTTAGGATTCACCTTTCCATAGGTGTGTAAATCGATGTGTCTTCATTGTTTTCAACCTACGGAACACAAATCAAACTCTGTTAATGATTACTCTGTTTCCAATGAAAGGTAACATAACTGAACAAAGTGGAATACTTCCATACCATGCACAGTGCATAAGATTCCAGTCCACTCTCGTCTTGATCCTGTCATAAAATAAAACATTACCCAATCAAATGGACATTTCCATAGACCAAGACATTTTAATACATTGACATAAACATACATCTATTAACTGTCACAGAAAAAAATCATAATTCTCTACTGTTGGAGTTAAAGTTATACATAGAATCCCCACAGTGCGGAAGCAGGCCATTCCGCTCATCAAGTCTGAACTGGCCCTCCAATCAGCATCCCATCCCACCCAGGCTCAACTCCCTCCCCTATAACTCAGCATTTGCTATGGCTAATTCACTTAATCAACACATCTATGGACACGACGGGCAATTTAGCGTGGCCAATCCTCCGTACCTGCGCATCTTTGGACTCTGGAAGGAAACCCACACAGACACAGGCAGAATGCGCAAATGCCAGACAGACTGTTGCCCAAATTAAAACCAGTTCCCTGCCTGGACGTGATGCAGCAGTGCTAACCATTGAGTCCTCATGCCACCTGCATGCATGTCTGCTCCAATCAACATTGTGCTTTACTGCATATAAACATAACTGAATAGAACTGGTGCTGCACCAATAAATGCTTCAAATGTGGCCACCCTGAAATAAATGCAGTGAAATTGGACATGGAACTCCTTTCACTGTGTTTTAAGTTATCACTGGTAAAAAAAGAAATATTCCAACTATGTTTAAAACATTGTGAGAACAGAGTAGGAAAATCCCTTCAGCTCCCATGCTTACGACGTCATCAGCATGCTTGGACACAAAGAGTCTCACTGGCATGCTTCCCATGTCACCAACATGCTAGAACAGCTCACTGTTTTGATATTGTTGTTAATAAACCTTTGGCACTGTCTCCAAATGAGACTCAACCATACTCTTCCTGATGTTTGCCAAGAGACGTGTGTTACGACTTCTTTTTGGTAAAACATTGAAATAATATGTTTTCTCTGTGAACAATTAGAAGTGAAAGATGACCATATTCCTTAAGGTTATTTGGTGTCAACTTTATCGATGTAGAATGTAATGTCTGAGTTTCACAGTTGATCAATGGCGATCATTCATTGTCTCAGCTACGGTTGTATACAACTTTGTTTTACAGATTTTAGTCTGCAGAGAAGTTTTAAATTACTTTTAAGCTGAGTGCTATCTATAGGTAGTCTAACATATCCAGCAAGACCAGGAACTATCCAATTGAACTATCCATGCTGACTCGCATAGGTATAAAAGATATTCTAACAAATGACAGTAAAGCAGATGGTATGGAATTGACTTCTGATTAAACACTGCCCTTAATGTTTAATCCTGTTGACAACAGTGAAACTGAATATTATCTGTTGGTTACCAGCAATTTATGCTGCCACTTGTAATCCCAGAATGCAAACCGTAATAGATAAAGCAAAGTGTATTAACTGGATTTAAATCAAGAACAGAAAGTGAAAGAAGATTGTGAAATACAGTTCTGATTAAAACGTTTACACACTCTCTCAGTACACATACATTGATATTTCAAAACTCATTACCTGTTTCAGAAATGAGACTTAATTCTTGTGAACTTCTTAAGAAGCAATACAGTTGTCTGTCGGTGTTTTTTGATGCTCCGGTCATTTACTTCTCAATGCGCTAGCTTTCATTATTATCTGTCATCATTATACTGGAAACCTAGTCATCAATTATCCCAAGTTCAAGGCGGTGCATTGCTCCCAGTGATGAAAACACAATATCAGAGCCAATGGAGAAGCGTGGGATGTCTGACAGAAAATTATTAACTACACTTTGAATTGAGGCAGCAGACATTGAGCATTATAGTGAGCAGTGTCAGCCTCCCAGTTATTTTTAACAAAATCTATTTCTGGTCTTTAATGGCAATCGTTTTCAGGAACAGTCTCGGCATTTCTGCAACCTTGAATTTGATTTTTTATATGGGGACTTGGGTATATTTTGTTTCAATCCTCATCTGCAAATGCAGATTTCAAGTGTTGTGATTGTCTTCCTTAAAGGCTACTTACCAGATTCTGCACTTCATCCAGGACAGGTAATGTTTCAATATCTAAAAGACAAAAGCATGAGAATGCAAATATAAAGCATACGTGAATAGGAAAGGTTTTGGGGTGATATGGGCTGGGAGCAGGCAGGTTAGTCTTGTTTCGTTTGGGATTATGTTCGGCATGGAATGGTTGGACCGAAGGGTTTGTTTCCATGCTCTATGACCCTTTGACTCGAAAACGGAAGGTATCTGCTGGAATTGTTCGAAATGTTGCTTTATAGGAACTTTTATGGAAAGAGTTTCTTATCGTCATAGAATCCCTACAGTGTGGAAATAGGCCCTTTGGACCAACAACTCCACACCAACCCTCAGAGAATCCCACCCAGACCTGTACCCCTCAACCCACCTAATCCACACTGCCCTGAACACGACAGGCAATTTAGTATGGCCAATCCACCTCGCCTGCACATCTTTGGGCTGAGTGAAGAAACCGGAGCACCTGGCGGAAACCCATGCAGATACGAGGAGAACGCACAAGCTCCACACAGACAGTCGCCCAAGGGTGGAACGGAACCAGGTCCCTGGCGCAGTGAGGCAGCAGTGTTAAACACTGAGCCACCATCTATATGAATATATATAAGATACGACCTCATAAGTATGTCCATAAAACTGTTTAATACTTCCAGTTGTGCTGAGTTCGCAACACTAAATAGTGAAAGATCTGGATTCAAGCGACAATCCACCATCGGAGAACAGAAAAATGGCTTTTTATTTTTGTCTGGAACTGAGGGAGTTCCGCATTGTCACACATTCTTCATTCAATTAAACAGGAACGATTTCACAGTCAGTAAAATTTCCTGGCATCTTTCAAAGAAGAGTAGGGTACCCTTGCAGTGTACTGTTCAACAATATTCCCATAAGTAATTCCAACATGAACCAATGTTGATAGTAACACTTCCAGTTACTGTCTGTAGGGCACTGTAATGTGTAAATTGATTGTTACTTAACTCATCAGTTTTGTCCCTAGGGCCAGTAATAGTTTTGCAACATTGATACAGTTGCTTCCTTATGTTCAAATAAAAGCATAAGACTCATTGCAGCTCATAAATTGTATGAAATGCCTTCAGTTTATAGTGTTTGCTTATTCAATTGACTGTCTTTTAAAAGAACCAATATCCGTTTGGGGTTTTGCAGGGTGCTGGTGAGAACTCTTCCGGAGTACTGTGTTCAGTTCTGGTCGGCTGATGACAGGAAGGATATTATTAAGCTCGAGAAGATTCAGAAGAGATTTACCAGGAAGTTGCCAGGAATGGAAGGTTTGAGTTCTCAGGAGAGGCTGGATGTTCTGGGACTTTTTTTCACTGGAGGTTGAGGAGTGAGCTTATAGAGGTTCATAAAATCATGAGGTAGATAAGTTGACTGGCAGGTGTGCTTTCCACAGGGTGTGGGATTTAAAGACAAGAGGACACATTTTTGGGTGAGAGGGGAGATATTTAAAAAAGATATGAAGGGCATTTATGTTTTACACAGAGAGTGGTTCATGTGGGGAATGAACTTCCAGAGGAAGCGATGGATGTGGGTACAGTCACAAAATTTAAAAGACACTTAAATAAGTACATGAATAGGAAATGTTTGGAGCGATATGGGCCTAGTGACTAGTTTAGTTTGGGATTATGGTCAGCTTGGACTGTTTGGACCGAAGGGTCTGTTTCTGTGCTGTACGACACTGTGACTCAAATTATGCATTTTGAGAAATTTCATTGAAACAGCTGCATTTTTACTCTAAACTGCCAATTGTGAAAACCAGAAAGAATATTCGGAACATTGGCTCTATACCCTAAACAATCTTATCCCTTCGTAAAATCAACAGACAGTGATATCGTCTGAGAGGTAAAACTATCTTTTCACCCAATTTCCTGGTTAATGTTCTATCTTATCTTTGATATGAGTGTACATTCATCAGCTGGTATAACAGTCAGTAAAATAAAATTTCCAGCACGTCCTGTAGCCCCATTCACATCCAAATTCAACCCCAATTTATCCAACAGTTGAGTATCTCAGGTATTCACATATTCATGTCACAATTAGAATAGAACCATAGAATAGGCTGCTACAGCTCAGTGGAATGTGTGTCAGCCCATCGAGTCTGTCTTGTCCCTTTCACAAGTCTGTTACTCCCACCTCCCCACACTTTACCCAGTCTGACACTAAAGTCCTTAAATTTTATTCATGCATATATCCATTGTCAAATAATGGTTTGTTCAAACTTCATGTAGTTATAGCTGAAGAGAATCATATTTTATTGAAAGTTTATGTTTTACCTACCCCCAAACATTATTTGAAAATGTTGTTTAATCACAGGATCACATCTAATGTTTGGTCTGCGTTTTGCCTGCATGGGCTCGTTGCATGTAGTCAGCACCTGCTTGTGGCAAGCAACTGAAAGAACATGTCATTTTATATGATACTTGGTCTTTGTCTAACGAACATACGGCTTACTTGTCGAGCATCACCCAGGTATTGAAATGCACATACCACATCATAAATTTCAGTCATAGCAAGCACATCTGTTTCATTTTTCCTGCCAAGCTGAAAAGGCATTCTGCCTATCACCCAGCTAATTAATGTGGCATGTGAATTTCATTGTTGGCCTGATGCTAGGAAAGTCAGCCATTTGTCCCAATGAATGTCAGAACTTAGAATAATAGAATCACAGAATCTTACCATAAAACGAAGCCATTCAAGTTATCATGCCTGTACTGCCCCCAAAAAAGCTACACAGCTAGTCCTACTCTCCAGCCCTATCTCTGTAGCCCTCTAGAATGTTACGACACTGAATATCCCTCCAACTCAGTGAAAGAAGAAAGGTATGGAACTAGTCTGCACTTGCAAACCTCACAATGCAGCATCCAACACTACGATGATTCTGTGATTGGAAAATATTTGCTATATAATACTGATTCATGAAGAATTACACTGACAACCAATTTAGGATTATCAGTTGGGCATGCCCTGTCCAATCAGTGTCAAGCTGTCTAGTTGAATATTTAATGAAATTTTGGCAGTTAAATGTCAGTCATTCAGAACTAGTTCATCTTACATCTCAACACCTCTGTAGTCAGAGGCAATTTGCCAACCAATTAGCATTTTCTCTCATACAATACTATGATATGCAATACGTTTTCCCTTTACTTTAGTATTTACATTACTGAATTGTCCTAATGGGTACAAGACAAGTGTGATAAAGTGTATATTTTTTCACTAATATTCATATCCACATTCCTGGAATTGCATACTTGTTTCTCCCACAGAACTTTACTTTCCTCTAACTTGCGTAAGTGCCCACCATGACTTAAAAAAAGCTGTTAAGAGGCAGAAAATTGTAATTATCCCTGAAGATGTGATTTCTGTTCAATGGAAGAGTGAAAATAAAGTGCTGCCTTTGATTAAATCAGATGCCATTGACTGAGAGGTAAGTACTTTGTGGAAATAGAAACATTTATAAGAAGCTATTATATGAGTAAAGAAAACTGTAATGTCTGGGGATTTTTTTTTCTGAATCATAACTCGGGTGTCAAACTGGAAATTTTTCATCCATTTTAAACTCAGTATCATGGTAATCCTGAGGGTTTTAATAACCCCATAGAAGTTTATATTATTTTCAAACATAACCAAAACCAGCTTTACGTACCATCTACGCAGTTGATTTCTGAATTACCTTGGACTTGTCTGCAAAATAATGAAAAGGAAGAACTCAACCACATTTGCTGAAAACATTTGACAGCAGAAATATGAATGTATTTAAAGTAGAGAGAAGGCTGTTCAACCCATCATATCTGTTGAGACAAGGAGATTTTCCTGGTTGACGATAACTTCGCAAAATTTGACCTTTAACTTTGTAGAATGGGGGCATCTCAGGTGCATTTACGTGGAGCTCTGTCTCAACTCTGATGAGTATTCCAAGCTCCTGTATCCTTGCAGAAAATGGGTTGCAGACAATCTGCGTGAAATGAAATTTACTGCTAAACTGTCTACAAATCTTTCAATCACTTCAAATGGTAACAGAGTGCATTTCTTAACCAGCAAATGTGTACCTGCTGATGTTCACTCACCTTTGAGCCCGGCGACGACCTAAAACAAAGGGACACAAGAAAAGTATTGGATTACAGAAGACATTTCTTATTACTTAAGTCTCATTATTCATTGATGCCAGTTTTGTGCATGGAACTGTAGAGTCTGCACTTAAAGATATTAATTGCACAAAGTTATTCACTACAAATGACAGACAAAATAAAGAACAAAGCAAATGCATATGATTGACTTTAATTCATTTTTTTCTCTCAAAATGTATCAGCGGAAAGAATAGACCAAGGGGCAGCCTGAAAGAAGTTCTGAGAGCAATTGATGGCAGAATTCGATGAAACATTTCTGTTTGTGATGTTTTAGATGCAACAAGGAGAAACTGATTCAACAACAGCACGGCCAAAATGTTGCTGTGTGTTGGAGCAGTTGAGGCAAACTGCGAAGTACCTAAGAAATAAAACAGTGTGGAGTATGTTGAAATCGTGAGAGGGGGCTGAGACCGCTGCCAGAATGGTCCAGTTGGACTGAGTGCACACATTCTGTGTTGCAATGCATTTAGAAGTATTAATATTTTAACTTTTGACGTGATTGCCTTGGGAGAATCAGCATGGCCTTGTGGTCAGGTGGCCAGCAGCAGAAATACTTACAAGACTGGTTAAGAGCTACAATGAAACATGCTGGGAATTGGTGTCAAGCTAGTTTAAACTCTGGCCTCAGATAAAGTTGGTGCCAGGATATGTTGTGATCTGCAGTTTGCTGTGTTGACCAAATAAGGAAAGTGTCATGATGGTTTCTCGACATGCTGGCACCACTTACTGCCTTACATGGAGCATGGAATGTGGCAGTTTATTTGCTGTAATCATTTGGGAGCTATTTACCAATAAACTCCATGAGCTGAGATTGAACAACGTGATCTGGCTTTGGTCAATTCATTGGTTTAGCGTCAGAGAAGTCTCTGGAGGAGGTGCACACTTTTTGAGATAATTTAGCAGAACAAAGGAATTTTTTGCAGGAGAAACCTTCAAGACCAAATTTGAGAAGTCCGGCCCTGAAGTGATCTTCAGAGAAAATAAAGAATCACAAGGGAGTATCTGCAAGAAGAGCAATGTTGGCCACTTCACTCAAATCGTATTTGATTCAAGCCAAACTTGTTGAGTTAAAGTCTGAATTGGGGTTAAATATGAATTAAGCAAAGTAAGATCAAGTGAATTTAAATGAAGTGAGTTAAATTTGAAGATAAGTTAAGTGAAGTAAGAATTAAATGTTGCAACTAATGTATGCCTTCTACTGAGTCATGGTCAGAGCGCCAAACAGCACGAAAACAAACCTTTCGGTGCAACTATGCCTCACTGACCATACTGCCAAGGTAAACTAGTCCTATCTGCCTGCTCGTGGCTTATGTCCCCCGGAAACCTGTCCTTTTCATATACTTATCTCAGTGACTCTTAAATGTTGTAACTGTGCCTCCATCCACCACTTCTTCAGGAAGTTCATTCCATGTGTGAACCACTCTCTGTGGAAAAGATTTTCCCCTTGTGCCTTATTGAAATCCCTCTTCTCTCACCTTAAAAAATGTGCCCCTTCGTCTTCAAATCCCGAGAATGGGAAAAGACACGGTTCCATTTACGCTATCCATACTCATCATGATGTTATAAACCTCTGTGAGGTCACCTCTCAACTTCTAATGACAAAAGTCTCAGCTTTTATGCAGCATTCTTTTAAAACTCAAACCCCCCATACCCGGCAACATCTTCGTAAATCTCTTCTGAACCCTCTCCAGCTCAATAACATCCTTCCTATAACTGGGAGTTGAAATATTGAAGAGCTTGTTTAATGAAGTTCCCTGTCATTTGTCTGTCACATATCTGAGTAAAAAAGTATGAGTACTCCTTTCGGGCAACACTGAGTGGCCATTGATAAGCTGAGACTTGAGGTTGTCTCGAAGTTGAATTCCCCAGACTTCGTGAATTGATCAGCAGTTGGGAATAAAGCTGGTGTTTGCTGAGTGTGACAAACAAATGGCAGAATTTGTGCAGTGAATCTGGTCGCTTCTTGTATCTCCTAGAAGATACCTAAGAGTTAAGAGTAAAGACTGGCAGATTGCCAAGCACGGTCAGAGATATTAAGGAAGGAGCTAAATAAGACGTAGCCCTAGTTGTTGAGCATTGCAGTAAATTAGTAACGAGCCTGCGATCCGTTGGTCAGAAATGTTGTGAAGTAACATGTAGAGAGCAAAGAAAGCATGCTACCAAGCTGACTTAGTAAGGCTACAGCAATAGTCAGTTGTTTGCAGCAGTTAACGTGTCGAGAGTTGGAGGATAAAATATTACATGAAGACAACGAGAGATTCCATGAGGAAAATTACGGGAGCAGTTGAAAAGGTTACTGAGAAAAGTGGTGGAACAGGAGCAAAGGAGTCAGATAAATGTATTGTATGCGCGCCACATTCTGATCCAATGTGAGAAGGCTTATTAAGGAGTACACAGTGCAAACAGGGGTCATAACATTGCCAAACAGACTGTGAATGAACTTAACAGAAAATGCACCAATTTGCAGTCTACTGTTAAACGTCTGTGTCAAGTAGGCAGAGAAAGAGGAATCTCCGTGGCTGACTGTTCAAAATGCTAGCAGCGGATTGATAAATTAAAATCTCAGCTGTTGATACAGAAAAGAATTAAGTGGGTATTTGGGACAGTTCAGCCTGTGGGGCAGAGTGATTACGGAAGGGATTGGGGAAAGCTGGAAAAGAATGCCCAGCAGGATGCTGCACGTGACGATGACTGGGGACCCCTACCTCCTTTTCTAGGGTCACTGAATACCTCAGAGCCCCCACACAACGATCGCCTTCCAAAATGAATTCTGTCACTGCAGTGCGGGGAAATTGCTAAAATGATTTTGTGATAATACAGTGACTTTAAAATGTTATTGTCTTCTTATTTTTTAATGAGAGGGATAAAACAGAGGTGCAGAGCTGGCTAGTTGGAAAGCCAGTAAAGTAAACAGCTTGTGAGGCCTTGGGTGCTTTTTTTAAAAAAAGTTGGAACAATAGAAGCAGCCTAAGAGAGTGAGGTCAAGCTCTCAAAGAACCAGGATTTTTACTTTTAGGTCTTAGCGTTTGCAGGTGGGCTCCTGAAGAAGTGAAATTTAATGGTTCCTTCTCTTTTGGTATAGCCAAAAATTGGGTATTCTCTGCCTGTTGTGGGAGTTGCATGTGAGACAATGTATTTGCTGAATTTGCCTTTTATCAAACCTGTGTTTATGGATTGTTACTATATTGGAACAGTTAATTAGTGATGGTTACTGTGTCTATTGGAGATTTGAAAGGTATGAAGGAAAGTATATTAGCTGTGATAGGTTGTAACAGAGGGGATCCAACAGATGATTTAAATAGGTGTCGTCCTCTTATTGCATATACAGGTCAGTTATGATTTGATTTTACTCAGGTTTTTTGAGAAATGGAACATACCAGGCGAACTGGATGCGATCACTCTAATTGGTTAAGGTCTTTAGTAGTGTGCACTTTGGAAGGGGGAGAGAAGGTGCGTGAGAATTTTGACCCACAGGTGATACACAATGAGGTACAGACAGTGTGGCAAACGGTTCGAGCTTGGGAGAAGGAAATTCAAGAGATAGATGAAGACAAAGCGATTAAGAGTGCCAATCAGATACATCAACCTTAAGAATACAAATGTAAATGTTTGCAACACAATATCTCACAACCTTTACATCTGCCAAACAGCGTAAAAATACACATCCTTGCCTTTCATTCTGAGTAACTTCATATAGTAGAGCCCAGCAATGAACAGGAGAGCGAGTTGTAGCAGAGCACCGATCAACAGGAATAACCATAGCGTCATGCTACCTTTTGGTTTCTCTAAGAAACAAAAAGAACAAATCAGAGCACAACACAGGTAAAAGAAATACGCCATTAGGCCCCTTGCATCTATTCAATCATTTAGTTAGATCATGGTTGATCTGAACCTGAACACAAACTAATGCAACAATTTACATACCCTTTATTAACACTGTCTTGCCTTTTATCCATCAACATTGCCTTTTCAAGTTTCAGTATTTTCAGGCTTTCCAAAGAGGGTTCCAGATTCTCACCCTCTTTTGTATTCGAATCTGCTTCCTGCCTTCACTGTTTAATTAGCGGTCTCTAATTTTCAGATCATGTTCCATCATTCTTGATGCTCCCGCTATAAGAAATAATTATTTCCTATCTATAAAATCCAAAACCGTGCGTCAGCTGAAACACCAAGCTGCAGTACCACACTAGCAAGTCAGGCTTGTAATCTCGCAAGGCTAATATATCCTTCTGGATCTGAAGCCGCATGCATTACTCCAAATTTGGTGCAAGTGTAATTTCAAGCAACGGAGGAATATTTTCTCCACTTCTGTACTCCATAATATGACAATTGCTTCCATTCGCATATTTAAATAATTATTATTCCTGCAACTTCAGAATTATCAGAATGCTCTTCCCAGTTATTTTTCAAAATGAAAATCAGGCTCCTTTTCTGGAATACTGTGTCCAGTTCTGGTCTCCCTGTTACAGGAAGGATATTATTAAGCTGGAGATGGTTCAAAAGAGAATTACAACAATGCTGCCAGGTATGAAAAGTTTCAGTTATAAAGAAAGGATAGCTGGGCTTGAACTTTTTTCACCAGAGTGTCGGAGTTCGAAAAGTGACCTGAGAGAAGTTTTAAAAATCATGAAGGGTAGAGACAGAGTAAATGGTAAGTGTCCTTTCTGTAGGATAGGGAATTTCAAGACCAGGGGTCATATATTGCAGGTGAGAGCAGAGAGATTTTAAAAAGAGACGAGGCGAATTTTTTTTTTTTACACAGAGAGTGGTTCGTGTGTGGAATGAACTTCCAGAGGCAGTGGATGTGGAAACAGTTACAACGTTTAAAAGACATTTGGATAAGCACATGAATAAGAAATGTTTGGAGGGACATGGCCCATGCGCAGGCAGGTGGGACTAGTTTGGTTTGGGATTGTGGTCAGCATGGACTGGTTGGACTGAAGGGTCTGCTTCTGTGCTGTATGACTCAATGACTACATTGCTTCCATTTGCACATTAAATTAGTTGTTATTCTACAATTTTCAATATATTCCTCCCAGTTAATTTTCAAAATGACAATCAGGCTCCTGCGTTAACTATCGATTCCTACTTGATTGTTATAATCTGAGACAGTGGGTAATCAGGATGCTCATGGAAGTATGACAAAAAAATTGGGCAAAAGGCTGATAATGTCCCCATAGCTAATTTAGAAATTGAATCCCGACAGTGTGGAAGTAGGCCATTCGGCCCATCAGAAGGGCATCCCACCCAGACTCATTCCCCTGCCCTCGACCTGTAACTCTGCAATTCTCATGGTTAACCCACTTAACCTGCACATCCTTGAACACTATGGGCGATTTAGCATGGACAATCCACCCAAACCTGCATATCTTTGGGCTGTGGGAGGAAACCCAAGCAGACGTGGGGACAGTGTGCAAACATCACACAGAATTTAATACTGAAGGCAAGATAGTAGCAACTTTCCATGTATAGTTTCCACGTTATTGACTTTATATATATTCACAAACTTTACAAATGTACTTAATTCATTTAAAATGTACATAAAAAGTCACTGAAGCAGTCTGGTTCTGTCCATGAAGAAAACAAACATTGGAGTTTGACTCGGTCCAAACAAACAAACCAAAGGCATCTCTTACTTGTGCAAGATTGTACTTTTCTACAATTGTGTTACTAAGAACATCCTCGAACTGAATAGAACCGCATTGGCGCAAAGGCCTGGGAAAAGTTACCAGTCGTGCTGTGGAACTGATTTCTCCTGCTACGCATGGCTATTTGCAGACATGTGAATCACTTACCTATCACAGTGAGCTGGGTTCCATTCCCATATTCCTCACCCAGCTGCATGAATATCACGCTGCACCTATACATCCCGGAATCAGTCACTTTCAGCTCCTTCAGAAAGAGGGAGGCATTGCGGCTGCGGATGAAATCCTCATGGGGTCTGTGCAATCGCCCTGCATACCGCGCTGTCTGATTGGAAACTTCCACACCATCCTTCAACCACTTAAAAGAGCGTATTCTCTGGTAGACATGGCCTGTCCACTCGCACGGGATGAGGACTGATTGACCCTCCTCCGCCAGAATCCTCGGAAGGTTCTGAACGACTTGGAACTTCCTTGCACCGATTCCTGAAAATTAGGGGGAATGAAGTCATTGGAAGTTGGAACTTTGAGAGGCAACGTTAAAACGAATAAACAAATTACCAGCTCAATAGGGGGGAAATGTGCAGCAACGTTTAGATAACCGTTTTACCACTCAGTGAGATGATGTCCTCTGTCTGAAAGGGCAGTGAGAGCAGATTCCATTACAGTCTGAACAAGGAAGCTAACTGCTACCCTTCATTGGGAAAGGATAACGGTGCAATTACAAAAGAGCTTTTTCAGACACCTTGTACTGGCATGGTGGGCAGAATGGGCTTCACTGTGCTGCATCATTCTATGGGCAGGTCACCAAAAACATCAAATCCTTCCACTTGGTTTCCAACAAGCTGGATTTGAAAGCACCATAGATGAGGCTTGTTATTTGAAAGAGCTGCAGTGCTGATCTATTGCAGAGATCACGTATTTAGACGAGACCCAATGTGCTATTTTGATATTACTGAGTCATCGAATCATACAGCACAGAAACAGAACCTTCGGTCCAACCAGTCCATTATTCCAAACTAAACTAGTCCCACCTGCCCGCGCTTGGCCCAATTCCTTCCAAACATTTCTCATTCATGTCCTTATCTAAATTCCTTTTCAACGTTGTAACTGTAGCCACATACAGCACTTCCCCTACAAGTTCATTCCACACACAAACCACTCTCTAAATAATTGCCCCTCATGTTCATTTTCAACCTCTCTCCCCTCATATGCTGTCTACTCTTGAAATCCACCACTGTTGGCAAAAGACCGAAGGAGGTTAAGTGTCAAGAACTATGAGGAAGGACAGAGAAAGGAAGGATGACTCTATGATCACTCTGCGACTCTATGACTGAGAAAGCTATGAGAGGTCAAGCGTTGTAAATACAGAAAAGCACTCGACTCCGCAATGATAGGATGTGGGAAATTGGTAAATGATAAGAAGGCCAGTTTGAAATGTCCTACAACTCCTCAATTCCAGGAGAAGACTGAGATTGAATAGGAAATATCACTGCGAGCCCAGATGAGAACTCATGCAGGGTATAAAAGACAGCAAGCACTTTCTTCCCTTTGTTCACCCCAGATCGGAGAAACATTCAGATCATAAATATCAAGGTGCTAAATACAAGGCTTTTATTCCACAGAAATGTTGCTTCTGAAGATTTTCAACAATCTAGCTGTAACATTTAAGTAATCTTTAAAACAGACTGCCAATTCAGTTATTAACTAAAGTGGAGTTTGTTGAATTTTATTTCAAATGAATGGGTGATTAGACGGCACAGAAATTAATGTGCATGTTCCTGACCTTCTTCTGATCTACACAATTTAGAGACTCTCAAGAATGAGCAAACATAATTGACCAGGGGCCATGAATTCAAAATAGCCAGGAATAAGTTCAACAAGGAATACAAGAAAAAAAATTTCACAAAATTATTATTGGGAAACTTTCAATTGTCCGAAACAGTTGAGGTGAGTAACACGGACGTATTTCAGGGATAGACAGTGAGACATGAGGGAGAATGGAATAAAATGGTAGGAGGAGAGGAAAAGAAATGAGAAGAGGCTCATTTGCAGTAAAACACTTGAAATAATAGTGGTTCAGTCAAATTCCTTGTTTCATAACTGTACACTTTACAGGGGATGTGAGTATCACTAGTAAGGTCAATATTGGCTGCCTTTTTCGTAACTGCCATTGAGCTGTCTGGTTTGGTAGTCTATTTAATAGTCAATGCTATTGTTATGTGTCATGTCGCCCAGACCAGGTGCAGATAACAGATTTCCTTCCATAAAGGACATTAATGAACCGTCAATAATAATTGTTAAAGTCACCATCATTGAGGCGAGCCATGTACTCCAGACCTCGACAATGATGAATCTTAATTCCACCACTTGCCTGGTAGGACTTGTAAAAGTGTTGATACAACATTAGTCTTGCACAGTTACATTACATTACTGTACACTCTGCCAGCGGTGCTGGGAGGGAGCACATTGGGAGAGTTATGGCAGGACGATTAGAGTTTCAGATGAGATCAGGTTTACAGACGGTGTAATGTAGGAAGTGCTTACAGTCTAGTCAAGTAGAGAGATAACAATAGCATCTCTGATGGTTCCAGCATCAGATGAATTGAGATTTGGTGGAATCAGGCAGTTTTATGAAGATGGAAATGAGTGGTAAATGATCTGAAGACATGACTCTCAATGAAGAAGTTCAACTCAAAGTCATATATACACCAAGATTTTGTGCTCTGCTTCATCCTCAAGACATTTGCCATGGAGACAGATAGAGTTAGCTGTGGGGAACTGGAGGGAATGGTTTTGGTCTTCACAAATGTTTAACAAGAGGAAATTTCTGTTTTCCTAGAGTGGGGGATTCCAAAACTAGATGGAATGGTTTTACAATGAGAGGGGAAAGATTTAAAAAGGACTTAAGAGACAACATTTTTTCTTGCAGAATGTAGTGCAGGTATGGAATAAGCTGCCAGAGAAAGTAGTGGAGGCGGATACAACTACAACATTTAAAAGGCATGTGGGGTTAAAGGATATGGGCCAAATGCTGGCAAATGGGACTCGGTCAGACTGGGATGTCTGGTCAGTGTGGACAAGTTAGACTGAAAGGTCTGTTTCCGTGCTGTATAATTTCCACCCTCACCTGCACATCTTTGGTCTGTGGGAGGAAACCCACACAGACACGGGGACAATGTGCAAACTTCACACAGAGTTTAATACTGAAGGCACGATAGTAGCAAATTTCCATGTACAGTTTACACGTTTTTGACTTTATAAATATTCACAAACTTTACAAATATACTTTATTCATTAAAAATGTCCGTAAAATGTCACTAAAGCAGTCTGGTTCTGTACATGAAGAAAACAAACATTGGAGTTTGACTCGGTCCAAACAAACAAACCAAAGGCATCTCTTCCTTGTGCAAGATTGTACTTTTCGACAGTTGTGTTACTAAGAAGGTCCTCGAACTGAATAGAACCGCATTGGCGCAAAAGCCTGGGAAAAGTTACCAGTCGTGCTGTGGAACTGATTTCTCCTGCTACGCATTGGTATTTGCAGACAAGTGAATCACTTACCTCTCACTGTGAGCTGCGTTCCATTCCCATATTCCTCACCCAGCTGCATGAATTTCACACTGCACCTATACATCCCGGAATCAGTCACTTTCAGCTCCTTCAGCATGAGGGAGGCATTGCGGCTGCGGATGAAATCCTCATGGGGTTTGTGCAATCGCCCTGCATACCTCGCTGTCTGATTGGAAACTTCCACACCATCCTTCAACCACTTAAAAGAGCGTATTCTCTGGTAGACATGGCCTGTCCACTCGCACGGGATGAGGACTGATTGACCCTCCTCCGCCAGAATCCTCGGAAGTTTCTGAACGACTTGGAACTTCCTTGCGCCGATTCCTGAAAATTAGAGGGGAGGAAGTGACTGGAAGTTGGAACTTTGAGAGGCAACGTTAAAACGAATAAACAAATTACCAGCTCAATAGGGGGGCAAATTTACAGCAACGTTTAGATAACTGTTTTACCACTCAGTGAGATGCTGTCCTCTGTCTGAAAGGGCAGTGGGAGCAGATTCCATTACATTCTGAACAAGGAAGCTGACTGCACCCTTCATTGGAAAAGGATTATGGTCCAATTACAAAAGAGCTTTTTTGGAAGCCTTGTCCTGGCATGGTGGGCGGAATGGGTTTCACTGTGCTGCATCATTCTATGGGCAGATCACCAAAAACATCAAATCCTTCCACTTGGTTTCCAACAAGCTGGATATGAAAGCACCGTAGATGTGACTTGTTGTTCAAAAGAGCTGCAGTGGTGATTTATCACAGAAATCATCTATTTCGAGGAGACCCAATGTGCTATTTTGATATTACTGAGTCATCGAGTCAAACAACACAGAAACAGGCCCTTCGGTCCAACCAGTCCATTATTCTAAACTAACCTAATCCCACCTGCCTGTGCTTGGTCCATATCCTTCCAAACATTTTTTATTCATATACTTATCTAAATTCCTTTTCAACGTTGTAACTGTAGCCACACCCATCACTTCGCCGACAAGTTCGTTCCACACACAAACCACTCTCTGAAAAAGTGGCCTCACAAGTCCATTTTAAATCTCTCTCCCCTCATATGCTGCCTACTCTTGAAACCCACCGCAAAAGACCGATGGAGGTTAAGTGTCAAGAACTATGAGGAATGACAGAGAAAGGAAGAATGACTATATGATCACTCTGCGACTCTATGACTGAGAAAGATATGAGAGGTCAAGCATTCTAAATACAGCAAAGCACTCGACTCCGCAATGATAGGATGTGGGAAAATGTTAAATGATAAGAAGGCCAGTTTGAAAGGAGTGAAATGTCCTTCAACTCCTTAATTCCATGAAAAGACTGAAATTGAATAGGAAATCTCACTGTGAGCCCTGATGACAACTCATGCAATGTCTTAAAAACAAACAACCACCTTTCTTCCATTTGTTCACCCTGGATCGTGGAAACATCCTGAACATAAATATCAAGGTGCTAAACACAAGGTTTTTATTATACAGGAATGGGAATTTTGGAGATTTTCAACGACCTTGCAATAACGTTTAATTAATCTTTAAAACAGACTGCCCATTCAGTTACTAACTAAAGCGGAGTTTGTTTAATTTTATTTAAAATGTTTTGGTGATTAGACTGCACAGAAATTAACGTGCATGTTCCTGACCTTCTCCTGATCTCACAATATAGAGACACTCAAGAATGAGCAAACATAACTGAATAGGGGCCATGAATTCAAAATAGCCAGGAATAAGTTCAACAAGGAATTCAAGAAAAAAAATTCGCCCAATGATAATTGGGAAACTTTTAATTGTCTGAAATAGTTGAGGTGAATAACGTGGATGTATTTAAGGGAGAGCCAGTGAGACATGAGGGAGAATGGAATAAAATGGTAGGAGGATAGGAAAAGAAATGAGAAGAGGCTCATTTGCAGTAAAACACTTGAAATAATGGTGGTTCAGTCAAATTCCCTGTTTCTGAACTGGACACTTTCCAGGGGATGAGAGTATCACCAGTAAAGTCAATATTGGTTGCCCGTTCGTAACTGCCATTGAGCTGTCTGGTTTGGGAGTCCACTTTAGAGTCAATGCTATTGTAATGGTCCATGTAGCCCAGACCAGGTACAGATAGCAGATTTCCTTCCATCAAGGACATTAATGAGTCATCAATAATAATTGTTAGAATCATCATCGTTGAGACTAGCCTTGTACTCCAGACCTCGACAATGATGAATCTTAATTCCACCACTTGCCTGGTAGGACTTGTAAATGTGTTGATACAGTATTAATATAGCACAGTGACATTGCATTACCATGCACTCTGCCAACAGTGCTGGGAGGGAGCTCATTGTGAGAGTTATGGCAGGACGATGAAAAGTTCAGATGAGATCAGGTTGAGAGAGGGTGTAAAGTAGGAAGTGCTGATAGTACAGTCAAGTAGAGAGATAACAATAGCATCTCTGATGGCTCCAGCATCAGATGAATTGAGATTTGGTGGAATCAGGCAGTTTTATGAAGATGGAAATGAGTGGCAAATGATCTGAAGACATGACTCTCAATGAAGAAGTTCAACTCAAGGTCATATATACACCAAGATTTTGTGCTCTGCTTCATCCTCAAGACACTTGCCGTGGAGACAGATAGAGTTAGTTGTGGGGAACTGGAGGGATCGTTTTTGGTCTTCACAAATATTTAAGAAGAGGAAATTTCTGTTTTCCGAGAGTGGGGAATCCCAAAACTAGATGACATTGTTTTAAGATGAGAGGGGAAAGATTTAAAAAGGACTTAAGAGGTAGCATTTTTCTTGCAGAATATAGTGCATGTATGGAATGAGGTGCCAGAGAAAGTAGTGGAGGCTGGTACAATTATAACATTTAAAAGGCATGTGGGGTTAAAGGATATGGGCCAAATGCTGGCAAATGGGACTCGGTCAGACTGGGATGACTGGTCAGTGTGGACAAGTTAGACTGAAAGGTCTGTTTCCGTGCTGTATAATTTCCACCCTCAACGGCACATCTTTGGTCTGTGGGAGGAAACCCACACAGACACGGGGACAATGTGCAAACTCCACACAGAATTCAATACTGAAGGCACGATAGTAGCAAATTTCCATGTGTAGTTGACACGTTATTGACTTTATGAATATTTACAAACTTTATAAATATTCTTTATCATTAAAAATATACATAAAAAGTCAGTAAAGCAGTCTGGTTCTGTACATGAAGAAAACAAACATTGGAGTTTGACTCGGTCCAAACAAACAAACCAAAGGCATCTCTTCCTTGTGCAAGATTGTACTTTTCGACAATTGTGTTACCGGGAGCGTCCTCGAACTGAAGAGAACACCATCGGCGGAAAGAACTGGGAAAAGTTACCAGTCGTGCTGTGGAACTGATTTCTCCGGCCACGCATGACTATTTGTAGACAAGTGAAACACTTACCTCTCACCATGAGCTGTGTTCCATTCCCATATTCCTCACCCAGCTGCATGAACTTCACGCTGCACCTATACATCCCGGAATCAGTCACTTTCAGCTCCTTCAGAAAGAGGGAGGCATTGCGGCTTTGGATGAAATCCTCTTGGGGTCTGTGCACTCGCCCTGCATACCGCGCTGTCTGATTGGAAACTTCCACACCATCCTTCAACCATTTAAAAGAGCCTATTGTCTGGTCGACATTGCCTGTCCACTCGCACGGGATAAGGACTGATTGACCCTCCTCCGCCAGAATCGCCGGAAGTTTCTGAACGACTTGGAACTTCCTTGCGCCGATTCCTGAATTAGAGGGGAGGAAGTGATTGGAAGTTGGAACTTTGAGAGGCAACGTTAAAACGAATAAACAAATTACCAGCTCAATAGCGGGGGAATGTGCAGCAACGTTTAGATAACCGTTTTACCACTCAGTGAGATGCTGTCCTCTGTCTGAAAGGGCAGTGGGAGCAGATTCCATTGCAGTCTGAACAAGGAAGCTGACTGCTACCCTTCATTTGCAAAGGATTACGGTCCAATTACAAAAGAGTTTTTTTAGAAACCTTGTCTTGGCATGGTGGGCGGAATGGGTTTCACTGTGCTGCATTATTCTGTGGGCAGATCAACAAAAACAGCAAATCTTTCCACTTGGTTTCCAACAAGCTGGATATGAAAGCACCATATATGTGGCTTGTTATCGAAAGAGCTGCAGTGCTGATCTATCGCAGAGATCACGTATTTAGAGGAGACCCAATGCGCTATTTTGACATAACAGCGTCAGAGAGTCATACAGCACAGAATCAGACCCTTCGGTCCAACCAGTCCATTATTCCAAGCTAAATTAGTCCCACCAGACTGTGCTTGGTCCATCGCCTTCCAAACATTTCTCATTCATGTCCTTATCTAAATGCCTTTTCAACGTTGTAACTGTAGACCGTCCACCTCTTCCCCTGCAAGTTCATTCCACACACAAACCGCTCTCTGATACAATTGCCCCTCATGTTCATTTTAAATCTCTCTCCCCTCATGTGTTGCCTACTCTTGAAATCCCCCTCTGTCGGCAATAGACCGAAGGAGGTTAAGTGTCAAGAACTATGAGGAAGGACAGAGAAAGGAAGGATGACTCTATGATCACTCTGCGACTCTATGACTGAGAAAGCTATGAGAGGTCAAGCGTTGTAAATACAGAAAAGCTCTCGACTCCGCAATGATAGGATGTGGGAAAATGGTAAATGATAAGAAGGCCAGTTTGAAAGACGTGAAATGTCTTACAAGTCCTCAATTTCAGGAAAAGACTGAGATTGAATAGGAAATGTCACGAAGAGCACTGATGACAATTCATGCAGGGTATTAAAAGCAACAACCACTTTCTTTCCTCTGTTCACCCTGGATCGTGGAAACATCCTGAACATAAATCTCAAGGTGCTAAATACAAGGCTTTTATTCTACAGAAATGGGCATTCTGGAGATTTTCAACAATCTCGCTGTTACATTTAATTAATCTTTAAAACAGACTGCCCATTCAGTTATTAACTAAAATGGAGTTTGTTTAATTTTATTTCAAATGAATGGGTGATCAGACTGCACAGAAATTAACGTGCATGTTCCTGACCTTCTTCTGATCTACACAATAGAGAGACAGTGAAAAATGAGTAAACATAATTGACTCGGGGCCATGTTATCAAAATAGCCAGGAACAAGTTCAAAAATGAATTCAAGAAATAAATTTTCGCCCAATGGTAATTGGGAAACTTTCAATTGTTCGAAATAGTTGAGGCGAATAACATGGATGTATTTAAGGGAAAGCCAGTGAAACATGAGGGAGAATGGAATAAAATGGTAGGAGGATAGGAAAAGAAATAAGAAGAGGCTCATTTGCAGTAAAACAATTGAAATAATGGTGGTTCTGTCAAATTCCCTGTTTCTGAACTGTACACTTTACAGGGGATGTGAGTATCACTAGTAAAGTCAATATTGGTTGCCCATTTGTAACTGCCATTGAGCTGTATGGTTTGGTAGACTCTTTCAGTGTCAATGCTATTGTTATGTGTCATGTAACCCAGACGAGGTACAGGTAGCAGATTTCCTTCCATAAAGGACATTAATGAGCCATCAATAATAATTGTTAGAATCACCATCATTGAGACTAGCCTTGTACTCCAGACCTCGACAACGATGAATTTTAATTCCACCACTTGCCTGGTAGGACTTGTAAATGTGTTCACACAGCATTAATATAGCACAGTGACATTGTATTCCTGTCACTCTGCCAGCAGGGCCTGAAGGGAACACATTGTGAGAGTTATGGCAGGACGATCAGAGTTTCAGATGAGATCAGGTTTACAGAGGGTGTAATGGAGGAAGTGCTTACAGTATAGTCAAGTATAGAGATAACAATAGCATCTCTGATGGTTGCAGCATCAGATGAATTGAGATTTGGTGGAATCAGGCAGTCTTATGAAGATGGAAATGAGTGGTAAATGATCTGAAGACATGACCTCAATGAAGAAGTTCAACTCAAAGTCATATATGCACCAAGATTTTGTGTTCTGCTTCATCCTCAAGACACTCGCCATGGAGACAGACAGAGTTAGTTGTGGGGAACTGGAGGGAATGGTTTTGGTCTTCACAAATATTTAACTAGAAGAAATTTCTGTTTTCCTAGAGTGGGGGATTCCAAAACTAGATGACATTGTTTTAAGATGAGAGGGGAATGTTTTAAAAAGTACTTACGAGATAACTTTTTTCCTTGCAGAAGGAAGTGCATGTATGGAATAAGCTGCCAGAGGAAGTAGTGGAGGCGGGTACAATTACAACACTTAAAAGGCATGTGGGGCTAAAGGATATGCGCCAAATGCTGGCAAATGGGATTCGGTCAGACTGGGATGTCTGGTCAGTGTGGACAAGTTAGATTAAAATGTCTGTTCCCAAGCACTATAGTTTATAAATGCTAGACAAACAGGTTGATAATTAAGCAACAGTTGATGAGTAGAACTAGGTCATCGTGAAGTTGTGGCGGATATAGCATAAGCGATACTGTTCAGCAGTGTCTTTGCTCTCAGTCTAATTTGCTTGTCTATTGCACCACGCATTATTGCCTTTAGCTGCACAGTCACCATACACCAAAGCGTAAAGTTTATACATAACGTACTGATACTTACCCGAGAAGACAGCCAATATCCAGAGGATGGTGCTTGGGTTCATCCTCCTGCAATAGGGAAACAAACAAATTGCACAGAATGTGAAATTAACACTCTTGGCACAGGAAACTAAAACATTGTAATTTGTTTTCCATTCATTCACAAGATGAGGGCATTGCTGCCTAATTCAGCATTTATTGCACAGAGGGTGAGTCACAAGTAGCCCAGACTACTTTAGGATGGCAGTTTCTTTCCCTAATGTACATTGTGTGGGCTTTTCCCTGGTCATCATTAGATTTTTAAGTGAAGATTTCCTTTCAAGACAAGAATTGAATATGCCCAGGCAAGATTCGAACCCAAATCCCCAGCAATTAGCTGGGATCTCTGGATTAACAGTCTGGTGACAACACCACTCAGCCATGACCATCCCACTTTAGATGGTTAAGGTCATTATGGATGTTGATCGGGGTCCTGAGCTCCCTCTATGAGTGCTACACGGCAGCTACCCACTGCATTTCACTGCATCCATTCTGCCATTGTTAAATTGTCCCCAGGTGTACACACAGTCCCGTGAGAATGCATTCAAACTTAAGATCAACAAAAGCCTTTGGGGCCTGGGACATCCTGAGTCGAAAGCAAATAAACTCAACTTTGTATCTGAACACTCATGAAGTCACCAATCCATGACTTTTAATTTTTAAGAATTATTTTCTTGAAGCATCAATCCAGGAGCTTTCCCATTCCCAATGTGGAAGATATTTGACCACAAATCAATGCAATGGAACAAATGCAAACAGCAAAATCTCTCAGTGAACTTTAGTCCTTCCGATTGAAACAAGCCTGAAATGCAATAAGAAAAAGGTTAAAGCCAGTTTATTGTTTTCTAACGCAAACAGAAATTGCTGGAAAAACTCAGCAGGTCTGGAAGCATCTGTGGAGAGAAATCAGGTGTAATCCCCTTCAGAACTGATGCTAACTGGTAGCTTTTATGCAGAAGATAGGGTTTGGGGATGGGGCAAGGAGCAAATGACTGAGTCCAAAGAGAGAGGAGAAAGATTTAAAAAAAGATATGAGGGGCAAATTTATTTTTACACAGAGAGTGGTTTGTGTGTGGAAAGAACATCCAGAGGAGGTGGTGGGTGCGGCGACAGTTACAATATTTAAAATGCATTTAGACAGGTACGTGAATTCGAAATTGAAGGGGCATGGGCCAAACACAGGCAGGTGGGACGAGATTAGTTTGGGATTATGGCTGGCGTAGACTGGTTGGACCGAAGGGTCTGTTTAGTGTTGCATAACTCTATGACTTTATAACAGTTGGACCGAGTTACCAGGTTAATTGGAGGCTCCTCACTCAGGTTTGATAGGTGGCACAGTCATGGTGCTCTTGTGGCACAATGGTACCATCCTTATTTTGGAGCGGGAAGACTTGGTTCAAATGTCAGCTGCTCCAGATGTGCATGCAAGTTGGTTCAGATTGAAAATATTCAGGCAGGATCTAGACATTATGGATGCACATTGAGAGACAAAATGCACTGGAATGTAAATGATAGTGTGGAATAATGTAACTACAGAGCACATGAGCATCAGTTGGGAGAGGGTTCTTCTATGTGTCTATGAATTAAGGTCAGACTTCAGTAGAGATGTTAGGAAGCATTCCGACACACAAAGGGTGATAGATGTTTGGAACTGCCTTCAACAAACTGGATGTTGATCAGTTGCTAATTTTAGATATGAGGTAGGTTTTGGGGACGTGATTACCTCGTGGTATTATCACTGGACTGCTAACCCAAATAAAGCTCTGGGAACTGGGTTTCGAATCCCACCACTGCAGATGGTGGAATTTGAATTCAATAAAAATCTGGAATCAAGAGTCTAATGATGACCGCGAATTCATTGCCGATTGTCGGGATAATCCATCTGTTCACTCATGTCCCTTAGGCCTATCCTGACTTCAGGCCCACAGCAGCGTGGTTGAGGCTGGCCAAGACATGAACGATTAAAACATAATGAGCTGAGGGATATGGGTCAAATGCAGTTAGATCTCATTGAATGGCGGAATATGCTGTCGGGGCAGAATGGTCTGCTCCTATATTCCTGCACATCTGGTGCTGTTCCTTTCGGCTGGGTAGTCTGGGTCGCAGTGCTGAATGTGGTTGGTTGAGATTGGGAATGACAGGGACACAACTCCACCGTAACACTGCCAAATATAAACGGCTGCTCGCCTGACAATGGTCTCCGGATGCTAAATTCTCCCCTCGCTCGGCAAAATCTCCAAATTTGGAGATGAAAGCAAAATGCTGTGGATGTTGGAAAGCTGTAATTGAAACAAGAACAAAAACAAAATCGGAAAGCACTGGAGAAACTCACTAGTTCTGGCAGCATCTGCGGAGAGGAGAGGGGAATTAAATTTTCGAGTCCAGCGTAACATTCTGAGGAATTAACAAGGCAAAATCCATCTCTAACCCACCAACAGTCAATCACACTTGGGAACGAGCGGTAAAGGTCAACAAAGAAGTTCATTTTGTCAAGAAATCAAAACCTGACTTGAAATAAAACGTATGGATACGAAGGAAGTAAAAAAAACCTGCAATATTTTTTTCCTTAAAGCAAAATAACAATTATCGTCGGTGATATTGCAACGTGAAACTTACATCCGTCCGCTATTTTCTCTGGATTTTCAAACAAAATGCTGAATCTTCACTCTGGGTCCGAAAACTTGGCACTACATACATTCACATTTCTCACCCACTTAATGAATGAAATTTCAGCCCACTACCGTTAGTGTGTAATAACTTCTGCACAGGCAGCAAGCGGTTGAGTCTACCTCATGAAACTGAACGCCGGACCGGGAAATCTGAAGGAGCAGCGCTATGAAAGCTTGTGATTTCAAATTAAAACCATTAGACTATAATCTGGTGTCGTGTGACTTCTGACTTTGTCCACCGCAGTCCGGTACCGACACCTCCACATGATGAATTTAAAGTGGAAATTGCACACGAGGAACATTCCAGACTCGAATTCAGTTCCTTTCTCAGGGTCCACAGATATCTGCTGAGTCTCTCCAGCAGACTGTGTCACAGACTCACATCATCCACGGTATCTTGCTTTTATTTAGAAACAGAAAAGCCTCCAGAGTTTTTTTTTTAAAATCTCTTTATGTCAAGTCCCATTTCCAATGCAGCTCACCTTATTCCAAAATCCGCTTCCAAATTCGTCCACATTCTCATTCTGTCCCGAAATGTCAGGGGCTCGTGACTTTCGTTGTGACTTTCGGTGCATGCATCACACAATAATTTGAAAATTGCAGCCTCCTCTAAAAGGGCTGGTTCACAGCAGAGCCTGTGACTGTAAACCCCAGGTCGTTTGCAGACGAGTCAATTTAAAAACAGAAGAGATAAAAACAAATCCTCCACTCGCCTCAGTTTCCGCAGCGCCGCTCTGCTTGTGTGAAATTCCTCACGTTCGCATTAACATTCATTCTCCGCCTGTCCCCAAATAAACCCGCCGATATTTTTTCGTTTCGAGGGCGGTTTGAGAGGTAGACTGCAAGCGGGACCCCGTCTCTATTTTAATACGGCTGGTCACGAGCACAGAAACATTTCTCAACAACAACCCCCGCTGTTTCTTCCTTTAGCAGAAAGTAAAAGATAAACTCCACCGGTTCTGTATCTGAACAATCAGGGGCTGGGAGATGTTATCAAGAGTGCAGAGAAGTTGCGGCAGACTGTCACATATAGAGAAAGATGTGACACCGAAACTCTGAAAAAAGGAGATTGAGGGGGGACCTGATTGAGGTCTTCAAAATCATGAAGGGTATAGACAGGGTTGATAGAGATAAGCTTTTTCCCAGGGTGAGGGATTCAATAACGATGGGTCACGCGTTCAAGGTGAGAGGAGAAAAGTTTAAGGGGGATACACGCAGAAAGTACTTTACACAGAGGGTGGTAGGTGCCTGGAACGCGTTGCCAGCAGAGGTAGCAGAGGCAGGCACGGTAGATTCAGTTAAGGTGCGTCTGGACAGATGCATGAGTAGGTGGGGAGCAGAGGGATACAGATCCTTAGGAATTGGGCGATAGGTTGAGACAGTGGATTTGGATCGGCACAGGCTTGGAGGGCCGAAGGGCCTGTCCCTGGGCTGTAAGTTTTCTTTGTTCTTTGTTCTTTGTTCTGTCTCACATACACATACACACACATACACACACACACATACACACTGGCAAAAAGGTTACAGAAATCTGTACAATCTGTCGACAAAAAACAGCACAGTCAGTAACTGGGGCGTCATGACAGAGACACCCTCATACTGAGGTAATCAATATTCGCACACCCACTGGCACACTTGTCCAAGACACGTAACCAAACACACGCACACACGCACTCGCGAACAGGCGTGCAACAAATACACTCACAGAAATGCCCTCGCAAACACAGCAGATATAGCAGATATACTCAGAAACACTTACAGATGCACAACACATACATAACATCACAGACACACAAATATAGTGCATGCACTTACAGGGACAGTCTCATGGACAGTCTCACAAACTTCTGTAAAAGATACACACATACGTAACACAAGATGCACTCTCAAAGGCACATATGCACATTCTCACAGACATCGGCTCACAAAACGTGCTCACACATACATAACACAGGTATGCACTGTCAGATGCAGCCAAATCACAGAGAGAGTGCACAGGGAAACACACGTACAGACATACAGACAACACATACATATATACACCATAGATACTCACTGTTACAGACACACAACACAGATACATACACACCGCAGATCCACACTATCAAAGGCACAACACAGATACATACACACACCATTGGTAGACACTGTCGCAGACACACCACAGAGAATACAGATACAGACTGTCACAGACATACAACACAGATACAGACTGTCACAGATACTCATGACAGATACAGACATTCAGAAACACACACCACCGTCACATACAGACACCTAACACATAAACATGCAGATAGATACATTCACAGACACACAGCACAGATATACACACTGTCGCATAGAAATACAAGATATACATTGTCACAGACACACATGCACACACACATACATAGACACATGCGCCCGTATGCACTCCCACGGACACTCAAAACAGATCCACACTCTCAAAAACACACTCTCAAAGATATGGAACAAGATTCAGGCTCTCAAGCACACAGTCTCATGGACACATGCCAACAAATGCACAACTTACTCACTTTCCAACGCACTCTCATAGACTCACTCTCACCAATACATGGCAAGATATACACTCAAAAGTGCATTTTCACAGACTCAAGCTCACAAATACTGTGAAGACACCAACGGGTCAGAAGCGAGGTATCCTGCAGCAACCCACCTCTTGAAACTTCCAATCCTGTCCACCATCTACTAGGCACAAGTCAGCAGTGTGATGGAACGTTCCCCACTGGATGAGTGCAGCTTCAACAACACGAAAGAAGTTTGAATGGCACCACATCCACAAATATTCACCCACTCTATGATACGTGGAACCATCACAACCTGGAAGTTCCCCTTCAAGCCACTTATCACTCAGACTTGGAGTCATGCCACCTTACCTTCAGTGTTACTGGAACTCCCTCCTTAATGGTGTTGTGTGTATACATATAACAAATGTATTTTAAGCAGTGCACAGGATAGGCAATAAATGCTAGCTTATCTAATGATGCCCACATCTAATAAGTTGGAGAGGGTGAAGAAAAGATTTACAATGATGTTGTCAATACTGGAGGCCTCACAATACTGTTGCCTCACAGCACTAGGTGCCTGGGGTTCAATCCCACCATTGGCTGACTGTCTGTGTGGAGTTTGCACATTCTCGCTGTGTCTGCGTGGGTTTCCTCCCATAGTTCAAAGTTGTGCAGGCCAAATGGATTGGCCCATATTAAATTGTCCATAGTGTCCAGGGATGTGTAGGCTAAGTGGTTTAGCCATGGGAAGTGCAGAGTTACAAGATAGATCTGTTTGAATAGCCGAGGTCTTCTTTCCAGGATAGGGCAGTCCAAAACTTTAGGGCATAGGTTTAAGATGAGAGGGGAAAAATAAAGAAGGGACCTGAGGGACAACTTTTTCGTGCAGAAGGTGGTGCGTGTATGGAATGAGCTGACAGAGGAAGTGGTGGAGGCTGGTACAATTACAACATTTAAAAGACACCTGGAATAGGAAGGGCTTAGAGGGAAATGGGCCAAATGCCGGCAAATGGGACTCGATTAATTTAAGATATCTGGTCAGCATGGACGAGTTGGACTGAAGGGTCTGTTTCTGTGCTGTACATCTCTTTATAAGCTTTGATAGTTTATGTTTACTACTTATTCTGGTTCTCATTTCTGTTGCACTCTTCTGATCATATTATCTGCTCCTTCTTGTCACACTTTGATTTTTGTTCACCTCCTCACTCAGAGGGAATCTCAGAGTGACTGCAGTTCAGAGGGAACACTGTCACAAACCATATCCTGTGAAGTCATTTTTTGCCTCAGGCAGGGAGAAAGGTGCTCATTGTCATTTGTTTTTATCTGCTATCGCTGATACTATTCTCACACAGTTCTGTTTTCCCCAGCCTGCTTCACTGCGATGCTGACTTGCTGCACATTCCTCCCACTCTTGTCAGTAACATGTCTGCATGTGACGATTATTTTGGCCAAACGTAACACCCCTTTGACATGAGAATGCCCTAAATGTAACATGTCCATGGAAAGCTCACTTTTGCAGCACAAAAGATCCTTCCAAAGTGTTAATTACATGTTAAATGTTGACTACCTCTGAAACAACAGTTAACATCAGTGAAAGTGATTCTAGATGATGCCACGATGGCAGCATGGTAATTCGCTTCAATTGGAGAGCCACTCTGCTTGCCAGTTCTCTTTCTCTTTTTTTCTTTGTTCTTCCTTTTTGTTCCTCACTTCTTCTCTCTACCTCTATTGTAATTCAATGCCACCCATCCCTTTTCACGACCTAGCCAGGAGTCAGGGAGGAGCCAGGCCATGACTGGGAGCCAGATGGTGGGAGCTGAACACATATGTTTTGAGTCCTGCAGCGGTGGCAGATTAATCGTGTGTCAGACAGAAGGTGTCGGGTCAAGGGTGGGCCGGCGAGAGCAGGACGGTGAGACAGTGACGGTGAGAGTGGGGCTGCTGAGACAGTGATAGTGAGAGTGGGCCAGTGAGGCAGTGACGGTGAGAGTGGGACCGGTGAGGCAGTGACAGTGAGTGCGGGGACGCTGCGGAAGTGACGGTGAGAGTGGGGACCGTGAGGCAGTGATGTTGAGGGTAGGGACGGTGATGTAGTGACAGTGAGAGTGGGGATGGTGAGGCAGTGACGGTGAGAGTGGGGCCGGTGAGACAGTGACGGGGCCAGTGAGGCGGTGATGTTGAGAGTGGGGATGTTGAGGCAGTGACGGGGCCAGTGAGGCAGTGACGGTGAGAGCGGGGCCGGTGAGGCAGTGACGGCGAGAGCGGGGACGTTGAGACAGTAATTATATGAGTGTGCCCCTGCAGCAGGCATGGCAAGGGCTGAAAATCCCAGAGTGAGACTGCAGCAGTGGAAAGGAAAGTTGGATCCTGTTAAGTTATCTTTTTCCCTTATCTTTTTGTAAGTTAATGTGAATGGCACCATGTATGAATGGTGAAGGTACACACTTTTCACTGTATTTTTACATTGAATACACGCGATAATAAATGATCCAATCAATCAAGAAGGCACACAGTACTAACTTAATCAATTCACTCCTTTATTCTCTAAAGCCTCAAATACAAAGTATCCAAAAATACCAAATATCACAATTATCAAAAATATCCATATATCAAAATATTCCCAAATACAACTGTAAACAGTTAAAGAAACCACACCAGTCACCCTTTTATTAACTCAACGGTGCACTTACATCAAAACACACTACTTGGAATGTTCGACTGCTCAGGCTGCACAATTCCTTTGTTCTGATTCCCTTCTTTTCACTTTACACCTCTTCTCTTCTCTTCTCTTCTCTTCTCCCCCTCTTACTCTGGGCAGAGGGTTGCTAATGCCCTGTTTCTCTCCAGGAGGGCTAGAGGACTTAGATGATGGGCGGTTCAATAAGGGGTTGTCATACCTAACAAATTTGATAGAATTCTTTGAGGAAGTTGCGAGCAGATCATGCAAAGGAGAGCCAAGGAGATGTGATCCATTTGAATTTCCAGGAGGCCTTTGACAAGGTTCCACACAGGAAGCTGCGACACAAGATAAGAGCCCGCGATGTTAGGTATAAGGTAGTGACATGGATGGAAGATTGGCCAACTGGCAGAAGGTAGAGAGTGGGGATAAAGGGGTCTTTTTCAGGATGGCAGCTGGTGACTCGTGGAGTTCGACAGGGGTCAATATTGAAACCACAGCTGTTGACGTTGTACATTAACAATCTGAATGAAGGAACTGAGGGCATTGTTGCCAAAGTCGCAGGTGACATAAAGATAAGTGGAAGGGACAGGCAATATTGAGGAAGTGGAAAAGCTGCAAAAGGACTTGGCCAGGTTAGGAGAGTGAACAAAGAAGTGGCAGACAGATGTAATACAGCGTGATGGTGTGAGGTTATGCACTTTGGTAGGAAGAATAGAAGTGTAGACTATTTTCCAGGCAAATTAAGGCACAAAAAGACTTGGGAGTACTAGTTCAGGATTCTCTTAAGGATAACACGCAGGTTCAGTTGGCAGTTGGGAAGGCAAATGCTGTGTTAGCATTCATTTCTAGAGGACTAGAATACAAGAGTAAGGATGTGCTGCTGAAGCTGTATAAGGCTCTGGTCAGACTGCACTTGGAATATTGTGAGCAGTCTTAGTCCCAATATCTAAGGATGGATGTGTTGGTTTTGGACAGGATCCAAAGGAGGTTTACAAGAATGATCCTTGGGACGACAGGCCCATCATATGATAAGAAGTTGAGGACTCTGGTTCTGTACTTGATCGTGCTTAGAAGGATGAGGGGTAGGATCTGATTGAAACTTAAAGAATACTGAGAGGTCTGAATGCAGTGGATATGGAGAAGTTGCTTCCACTCCCAAGAAAGACTAGGAGCTGAGGGCATAGACTCAGACTGAAGGGACAACCTTTTCAATCGGAGATAAGGAGGAATTTCTTCAGCCAGAAGGTGAAGAATCTGCAGATCGCATTGCCCCAGAAGGTGGTAGAGGCCAAGTCATTGAGTTTATTTAAGACAGTGACAGATAGATTCTTGATTATTAAGGGGATTAAGGGTTGCAGGGAGAAGACAGGAGAATAGGATTGAGAAACAAAGCAGCTATGATTATACGGTGGAGTGGACTCAGTGGATCAAATGGCCTAATTCTGATCCTATATCTTATGTTCTAGAGGAGGATATTCAACCCATCCTGTCTTTGCCAGCTCCCAAAAGAGCTACCCAGCTATCCCCATTCTGCAGCATTATCCACATGACCGTCTAAAGTCATCAATTTCAATAAATATCCAGCTCTCTTTTGAAACCTCCCATAGAATCTGTCTCCACCACTCTCCCAGGTAGTGCATTCCAAACCCGAACAACTCTGAGTGAAGAAGTTTCTCTTCAACCCACTCCTAACTGTCCCGCTGACAGTCTTAAAATTGCAACCCCTACTGACTGACATAGCCAACTCGTAGAAGCAGAATATTTTTCTTGACACTGTCAAAACTTAATCTTAATCTTAATCTTGATCGCCTCAATAAGGTCACTGCTTAATCTTCTCTGCTCCAAAGATTGTAGGCCCAATCTCTCTAATCTTTCCTGGTATCTAAAATTCTTTATTCCTGGTATCATTCTAGTAAATAGCCTTTGAACTCTCTCCAGGGCTTTAACATCCTCCCTTATGTAATCTGCCCAGAACTGAACACAATACTCCAAATATGGTCTGACCAATGATTTGTAGAAGTGGTTTTATACTCTGTCCCTGTATTTATAAACCCAAAGATCTTGTATGCCTTCTTAACGTCTATTTCAACTTGCCTCATCCCATTCAGGGAATCAAGAAAAGATGCAAACTTTTGGAATTAAGAATCATTTTGACTGATTCTGGGAGAAGTGAATGTCTACTTGAAGGACTGCGTCATGTCATAAGGTTTCTCATGGCACAGTGATGGTGTTGTTGCCTCATTAAACCCCCTAAAGGCTTCGGTTCAAATCCCACCTATTTCAGACGACTAGGGTGAGTATATTGATCAGGAAAATATCCACAATTGTGCTTTGTCAGTTGTGCCAAAACACGAAAAGGTAACATTTCATTCAGTGGTTTGCAGTATAATTTGCCCACAAAATTAATGTTTACTTAAACGTGTTTTAGGTCCTTTGTTACAGTTAGTACCTTTAAAAAAAAGTTAAATCCTGTTACCCTGTCAGCCATTAACTGGAAATTGCATTTCCTTTTCAAAAGTTGCCAGTTTCAATGGAAATCTTAGCCACAAACAAGGAAGAATGTGAGCCTGAGAGAGTGACAATTCCAGGCAGCGAGGGGCTGCAGTTCAAAGTCTCCGTGTCCATGGATGGTGTTGCCATTTTGTGCTCTGATCTGCTGCCAGTGCACAGATTCATGACCATCTGTGACCCCTTCGAACTGGCCTCAGGAGCCCAGGTAAATCAAGGCAAGAGCGAGGCCATGTTCTTTGGGAATTGGGCCAACTGATCCTTTATCCCCTTCAACGACAGGATAGACTACCTGAAGGTGCTGGGAATATGGTTCGGAGGGGCTGGGGCATGCGTAGTGGTGTGTCCCGAAGTCCACCCTGGAGGACATTTAATCGAAGTTCCGAGGCCAAATGGCTTTGACAGCTGGGAGGGAGAAGCAGTTTGTTTAACAGTTCAGATAGACGCCCTGAAGCAGGAGTAACTGATGCTGCAAAATAAATCATCCGACACGTTTGTGTGCTTCTCGCATTTCCTCTTTTAATGCGGCTCTGCTCTAACGGCAGACAGACCCAGCAGAGATGGTTGTTCGGAGGCATAAAGCCGGGATGAAGTTTCTATCGGAGTTCTTATTATTGACTCGCCCATTAATTCGCAAACCATCGAGTAAAATGGTGGCTGTAATTGGAAACATGGAGAATGAAATCTGCTGACAACTTCGTTGTTCATTCCTTTTGCTGACGAATCAATACTCATAAATGTTGAATACCGCTTGTAGGAAGTTCTAAAGATGTCAGGCGCACAGAATGTACTCCGTGGTAACGGCCTTCGAAGTGAATCACCAGGATTGGTTCGACAGCAACACTGCTGACCAAGCTGATCGAGTCTGAAAGGGCATGTTTGCTAAATGGGTCTGCAGGAGGTGGTGAGGGAACAAAGGAAAGGGAGTGAAGACATTCTTGACCTCATCTTCACCAACCTGCCTGTTGCAGGTGCATCTGTCCATGACTGTAGAAGTAAAAGTGATGACCTCATGGTTCTTATCCGAACCAAAGTCTCAACTTCACACTGAGCGCCCATATCATTTTGTTTGGTCCTGTTGTCATGCTGAATGTAATAGACATCAATCATATCAAACAACTCAGGACTCAGTTTCTCTGAGACGTTACAGACCATCACTCTCAGCAAAAGTGTAATCGAACACAATGTGCCCCTCACGGCCTGGAATATCAACTTCTCTATCATTAGCAAAACATCAGGGATCAGTCCTGATTCAAATGAAGAGTTCAGGAGTAGATGTCTGTATAGAAGCAGGTATAGCTAAAATGAGATATCAATCCCTTGAAGCAACAAAACATGATTATTTCTATGGCAGACAGCACAAGAAAGAGATGATAGACAGAGCTGAGTGACTGAACAACAAAAGGATCAGACCTAAGATATGCAGTTCTGCTACATCCAATCGCGAACGTTGGAACACAAATAACTCACAAGGGAAGGATATTTCCATCCTCAATGATGGGCAAGCCCAACTCATCAATGTAAAAGGTAACGACTTGGAAATATATTGCTTTGTCTCCACTGTGACTGGGTCAAAAGCCTGGAATTCCCTACCCAATGGCATTGTGGGTCAACCAAAAGCAGGTGGACTGCAGCGGTTCAAGAAGGCAGCTCACCACCACCTTCTCAAGGGTAACTGGGTTAGGTGAGAAATGCTGGCCAGCCAGCGATGCCCACTTCTCGCAAAATGGATAGAAAAAAAGCCTGAAGTATTTGTTACCATCTTCAAACAGAAATGCAAAGGGGATGATTCTCGTAGCTTCCTTCAGAAGTTAGGAACATCACAAATCACTGTCTTCAGATTTTTGATCCACTCAATGTGACATCAAGAAACAGATGAAAGCAATGGATACTTCAAAGGATATGGGCTTTGACAACATTTCGGCAATAGAACTGAAGATTTATGATGTGGGATCAGCCACACTCCGAGCTGAGCTGTTCCAGCACAACAAGAATATTGACATGTCTCCAACAGTTGCTGTTGCATGCTCTGTATTTAGGAAAAAAAGGACAAATCTAACCTAACCAATTGTTGTTCAAACCAAGTGTTGTCAAACAGCACTCGCGTAGTGGTTGAACATTGCCTTCTGACCACCTTGTATTGATACCGTTCCACTTGGGGTTGGTTCTACCATTTGTTCGACCATATTATATTCAATGACACAAAGTTAAGTGCCTACCAATTAAACATCTTCGGCCCATCATTCTGCCTTGAGTTCCTAATTCAATTATTCTAGTATTGGTATTACTTATTAAATCCTGTTGGGAATCTCTGTGGATAAAGTGAGCTGTCGTATATATTCAAAAATGTGTTCGTCATGTTATCCGTACTTTGGGCACTTGGACATGTTTATGTATTAAAAGCACTTTACCCTTGTACTCTCGTCTGTGTGGTGGACAAAGGGACACATAAGTTAGACTGCAGTTCTATTCAATTTTATTAGCAAATATATTCCTTATTAATATCATGTGAACATTTCCCAAATTCCCATATATTTACTCTCTATTAAGTTCTATCTGTCTGAGAAAGGATAATACCGACGTCAATTTGCGAGTTTGAGCTGAGCCATTGGAATCTACTTCCGGTCTGGTGTGGGACTGGCTCCCTTCCATGAAGACGGGTCTCCCAGGTAAGGTTAGAACTTCTCCTGGGTCTTCTTGGGTTGTCTCTTCATCTTCCGTGACGAGTCTTGCTGTGTGTCTTTGCTGAGGGAGTAATTGCCAATGGGGTCATGAGCGGTGTTCAAGGTATCCAACGTAATCACGCCAACACCATTTACCGGTGCCATACCGGGGAGGTGTAAAGTGCACATACTCAGGCACTGGCTGGTAGATAAGGTGCTGGAATTCTGATTTATACTTCTTTCAACATGCAATCCTCGAGCTGGTTGTACCCCCAAGCCCGCCCCCACAACCTAGCTTTGTCTGCCAAATCTGGTAGAGTTGTCGCCGGTCGTTGGAGCAGCACCATGGAAATACAACCGTGTTATTCCCGGAATCATCACAAAACTTAAACACTTTTAAATGATCTCAACGTCCCCAATGTTACGGATTTTCGGACCCATATTGATATAGACCCATATAGAAAGCAACGAACAGTTTTCTGTACTGAATAAGAATCATTACTACAGTGAATAGATTATACCTTCAGGTAAACAATTTTTAAAAAAAGTCAGCATGTACTACTCATTAAAACTATAATCTCGGTGGCCTTGTCCAAAAGTCCCTGAAAGTTAGCCTGCACAAGCAGCAGCAAGAGACTCAGAAGGCAAAAGATATGTTAACCTTTATCACAAGAAGAGATTCAGGACAGGAGCAAAGAAACCGAAGTTCAGTTATTTATCACACTGATGAGACTGCCTCCGGAGTATTGTATGTGTATATCGTCCCCTATCATGTGGATGGACACAGCTGTCCTGGAGGCAAAGCAAGAAATGCTCACGAAACTGAACACTGAGTTCTTGGGACTGTCCTATGACGACTGATGAGGAGACTGAGTCTTTATTCTACGGAGTTTAGAAGAACGAGAGTCAAACTCATTGAAAGATATGAAATTATTCAAGTGATATAATACATGGAAAAAGGAACGTTATCCTAGCCACGGGGTCTAGAACCTTGGGACACAGTCTTAGAATAAATGTCAAGCGACATAGAACAGTGTGCAGAAGAATCTTCTTCACTGGGAGGTGATGAATTTGTAAAATTCAATACTTCAGAGGGCTCTGAAATGTCAGTCATTAAGTTAGTTCAAGGCAGAGGTCGATAGATTTCTATTCTCTCGAGGTATTAAGGAAATGGGGATAGTGAGGGGTTATGACAACGGATGACCAACCGTCACCTCTTCTGTCAGTGCAAGCTGGAGGGTCTGAATAGCTTATATTGCTCGTACGATAGATAGACAGACAGACAGATAGATAGATAAATAGATAGATAGATAGTTATGCTGAATTGCACATCCTTAAAATATGCAATCATTTTGGAGATAAAAATATTGAGCGACGTCAAGTTTGTGACATAATTTCACAAATCCAATATAATCTTCTCTTGTTCTTATCTTCAGACTTACTGGTTTTCACGTTTTTCATTTAATTTTAATGAGCAACATTGTACTTTGTCCTCTGCACCTGTCTGTTTGAGGAAAGTAAAATATGAACGTAATTCGGATCACATTATTATTTCAACAATATTCAATTATTAATTCAACAATATTTGTTTTGTGTGTTTCGCCAGCTAAACTTCAAATTGATTTTTATACATTGAAGAACCCGTGGCACATTGCCATGTTTTCTGTTCAATTGGTTTTGAGTAATTTTTGTTTTCTCAAGCTAGCAGCGAGTGTTTAGAATTCAAACCAGGAACGATGCACTTGCTTACTCTAATTAATTGATCAGTGAAGTTGATCGCCACATTCTATAACATAACCATATTCATCAACCAACGCTGAATTACGTCATGAGTAATTCAGTGTCTTGGAGCCATCAGAATATATTAAGGGACAATAACAGTTTTGAGAATTCCATGTAATGATTCTGATGAATTTTTCAGTGAGATTTCTAATACTAATATTAATATTATGAAAGATAGGTGGATACAGACGTACCATGAAATAGAAAGTTTGAATGAAATGCTTCCGTATTGCTTAATATACTACATAATTCTGTGATATCAAGGTAAGTATCATGAATATAAATGTTTCAACAAATTCTATACCACCTTGTCTTTCTCGAAAAATGTTCGCTCCATTTTTTTAAAAGTCCAGCGCGCAATATTGCACCGTATCTTCTCCATTTCCATGGTTGAAGACAAATAGAATACATTACAAAATATACCAAGTGGACAAAAATTGTTAACAAAGTGGATACAAATAAATCGAAGAATATATAAATATATGTTCATGCTGTCGATATATTCACTTCGTAGGTTCATCTTCCTTTCTGTTTCTTCTGCAAATTGTTCTTAGTCAGCGTTTTCAATCAAGAATTGACACCCTAAAGTTGAGGAATCGTTGAGAAGCATGAAAACAGACCTAATAACTAACTCAATTATTATCTTGAAGATGAAAAAATAGTAATTTATTGACTGGACATCGTCGTAGGCAATGCCTTTTTAGAATCAGTTTATAGTGTGATTAAATGACAAGAACAGTGAAATGTTTCATTTGAATACTCCAAACTGATTTCTAATAGATTTTGTTTTGTTTTTGAAAATATTTTACGTCTAAACATATGCAACTGTTACAAGGGTTGCTTCAAGACATAATAAATGACGGTAGAACAGAACATTTCTTTAGCTGTGAAATGCCAATAAAAACATGACCAAGGAAGGGATTTGCTTTGATTTCCATGCATTAGAATCTAGCGGCCACATATTCGGTAGTTGGGCGCTAACTGTCTGAGCAATCGGAAACTTTTTTCCTTATTCATTCACGGGATGAGGGCATCGCTGGCTAGGCAGCATTTATTGCTAATCCCTAATTGTCCAGAGGACAGTTGAGAGTCAACCCCATTGCTGTGCGTCTGGAGTCACATGTAGGCCAGACCAGGTGAGGATGGCACTTTCTTTTCCGAAACTGTAATTACTGTTAGTGCATACAGTGTTATTGTACGTTGTTTCCTAAATTTTAAGAAGGTATGAATTATTATGTGGTTTCAAGACCATAAGATAGCTTGAAGAAGAAAAACATGTTGAGGTAAATATTAGGTTTTCAATCCTGTTTTGTAGAACATGTGGGAATTGCTTGTTTTTCAAACGAACATAATAAAATCAAAAGGCGCAATTGGTTCATCGAATCTCTGAAGTGTCGAAGCAGGACTTTTGGCCCAACGAGCGCGCAGTGACTTCCGGTAGAGCATTCCAATCTACCCCAGAACCCTGCATTTTCCATGTTAATCTCCCTAGCCTGCACATCTCGGGACACTAAAGACAATTTAGCAGAGCCAATCGTCCTGAGCGGCACACCTTTCGACTGTGGAAGGAAACCCGCGCAGTCACGTGTTCGTTGAGACGGCAGTGTTAACCACTGACCACCAGGCCATCTGACTTCTTTCATGTGATAATAAGACAATGATTTGCAACAAGATTGAAATGATTCAAAAGATGATGAACTGTGCGAGGAAAACAGAAGTTGCTGGAAAAGCTCAGCAGGTCTGGCAGCATCTGTGAAGAAAAAAATCAGAATTAACATTTTCGGTCCAGTGACCTTTTCTGAGAACGGTACCCGAAATGTTAACTCGGATATTTTCTTCACAGATGCTACCGGACTTGCTGAGATTTTCCAGCAACTTCTGTTTTTGTTTCTGATTTACAGCATCCTCATTTCTTTCGGTTTTTAATGAACTATGCGAGCTATCCCACAGGTAAAGTCATGGTTTGTAAGGAAACTATTTTATTAATTGAAGGTGTTGATCAGAGGACGGAGACTCTTTGACAAAGTTGAATATTGGCACAGAATGATACCAATCGAAGTGAGGGAATAATATAAATTATACATGATGTCGTGTCAAAATCCTGGAACTCACTCCATAACAGCCTCTCAAACATCCACACGTGACTGTCATACCAGTGGTAAGAAATCTATTGAATAGAATTCTGAAGGAGAAATTTAATTTCCATTTGAAAAGGCAAGGTTTGATTAGAGATAGTCGTCATCGCTTTATCAGAGTGAAGTCATGCCTAACAATTTTCGAGGAAGTAACCAGGTGTGTACATGAGGATTTTTATAGATGATTCGATTGTGTGGATTTCAGCAAAGGTTCCACAAGGAAAACTGGTTTTAAAAAAAAAACAGCCACGTGGGATCCAGGGTAACTTGGCAAGTGGTATCCAAAGTTGATTTCGGGCTTGGAGATAGAAGGTGGTGGGGGAAATTTGCTTGTTTGATTGGAGGCCTGTGTCCGGTAGTGTCCCAAGAGGTCATGACTGAGTCCTTTATTGATTGTGATATTTACAAATGATTTACACATAGAAGAAAGAGTGTGAGGGTGCGGACGTCTGATAAATAAGTTTTTGGATGACACAAAGGTTGACGGCTTGGTCGACAGTGAGGAAGAACATCCTAGTTTACAGAAAGATATAAAAAGATTTGTCACATGACTAGAATCATGTCAGATGGAATTTAATCTTGATAAATGCGAGCTGATGCAGTTCAGAGAAATAAAATGTCAAGGGGTATGCAACGAATGGCAGTACACTGAGAAGATCGGGTGAAGAAAGGGATCTTAGGGTGCTTGTCCACGGATCCCTGAAGGTGACAGGATATTAGTCGTTGAAAAAGCATGGGGGACCCTTGTTTTTATCACTCATGGCATAGATTATGAAAACAGTGCGGATATTTTAGACCCGTTTCAGTTCTGCATCACTAAAGATATGATGTCATTGCATTGCAGGGGATGCAAAGGCGAAGCACTAAGATGTTGCCTCAGGTGGAGTGGTTTGCCGATGAAGTGAGGATGGATAAGCTTGGGTTGTTTTCAGTACAGGAGCGAAGGCTAAGAGAGGACATTTCTGATGTGTAAAAAATTATCAGGCACATTGACAGGGTAATATGAAAGCAACTGTTCTCTTTATTTGAAGGTTGAGCAATAAAGGGCTATAGTTTTACGATAAAAAGTATTTGGAGGTGACATGAGGAAACCAAAATTTCTCCCAGAGGGTGTTAGACACCTTGAATGAAATGCCTGGGAGGGTAGTTGAGGCAGGAAACCTTACAGCCTTCAGAATGTATTTAGATAAGCAATTAAAAATTCATAACATACAATACCCAAATGCTGGAAAGTGGGACTTGTGTGGATTTCGCGTAGTTTTTTTTCAGCGGAGTCTTGTTGGGTCCAAACACCACCTCTGTACTGTACGGTTCTGATTCCACCCCGATAACTGCAGCAGTTCCAGAATGTAGCTCACCACCAACTCCTCAAGGGCGACTACGGGTGAGCAATACATGCTGGCCTAAACCTTCCAATGAATGATTCACGAGAAATATGATTTGAAAGGATGTTAAAATGAAGTGTGCAGTTCCGAACTGTGTTGCATTTCAATCGCCAAGTGTGACTGTAGATATTATCTACTCACTGTCGAGTTGTACGCCTGCTCCTTGCTTAATAAATCTATGAACACTCGAGCCAATGTGTGGAAAATCATTTTGGTTTCGCAGGTTATAGACATCAACAAAGCCAACAGGTATCACAGTGCTGTAGACATACAACCAAGCTCGGTTATTCCGGAATGCTATATAGATGATCTTCAATTCTGCACAATGGTCTTCTCTGGAATTTCTGTGCACGATGTGTCGGGAGGATAAGGCAAAACATCAGAAATGTAAATGACTTGAAATCGCAGCTCGACATTTCCAAACTCGCCTCCACCATATAATTCCCTTACTCCCAGTTTGTGATTTTAACTCATCTTGTCTATAATCCACTGTAACTGTTCTATTAAATGCGTGTGTTATCACACAATATAAAATACGACTGCGATATAGATATATCTCAGAGGTAATTGTATTTTTTTCATGGCGGAAAGGGGAAGCAAAGGAAACCTTTGGCCGATTTTTGCATTCAGTTCAGTAAAACATAATTAGTGTTGTAAAACAATGGATTCTATCCATACATGCTTCAGTTTTATTCTTGTAGTAATAGATTAATCGTAAAACGTTTGCCAAGTTGGGAAGGAGAAGTGATGTGATTTGAACATTGAGCTAGGAAGTTGCCGTGAGACGCAGGGTACGGGTACAATTAAGTCAGCAGGGACGGAAACATGCAGCTGAATTAAGGCGAGTAGTTAAAACTAGTTTTCGTTGTTAATTGGAGTTGAGAATTCGAAAAGGATCCCCAAAGTTGTGAGAAAAAGAAGTTTTTTTTTCAAAAATCAAACAACAGTGGTACCTGGAACGAGGTTTCGCAGTCTCAGTTTACAGACTGAGTTGAGGGGATCAATAATCTTCACTTACTGGCTGGGCAAAAAGCGTGAATGCGTCGCTGAGACAGAGGATCAACCAGGATCGTTTTGAACGCTGCAGCGTGATGATGAGTGGCCCACTCCTACTCACATTTGCTATGTTTCTGCGTTTCCCCCAATTTCACTTCCCTTTCTGAAACACTAAGGGCGTTACAGGTTTTAAACTTTGCCATTTATAATCCAAACTAAAGAAAACCCCACCCGAGGAAATCCTCTTTTCGTTCCCGATCTGTAATTGCGGCATTTCCAACCTCGGAGACCTGGGCATTCCAAACATATAACTTTACAAATAGTCCGAGCATCGATACATGAAAATGTAAGCGACATGACCAGCGGTGTAGAAGGATTTAGATGTGAAGCGATGTGCACCTTTCATTTTGTTTCAGCAGATGACAGCAATTATCATTGAGAATACGGTCAGAAATCCCGCGGCTGTTATCACCAGGACTGTCCGTCCACCGTTGGAACTGATCGATGCGTGATTTCTGCTCCTCGCTGCCGGAAGGAAACAAATGTCATTGATATTTTTACCCGAGCCTGCTTTCACAGAGTCAGAGAGCACAGAAACACACCCTTTAGTACAACTCGTCTAAGCGACCCAGTTTCCCATACTAAACGAAAGCGACTTGCCTGTGTACGACTCATGTCCCTCTGAACCTTTCCTATTCACGTACCTGTTCAAACGTCTTTTAAATCTTGTAACTGTGCCTGCATATACCACCTTCTCTGGCAGCACATTCCACATATGAACCGTATGAAAACGTTGCCCCTCAGGTCTCTTTTAAATCTTTCTCCTCTCACCTGGAAGTTATATCCTTTTGTGTTGAACTCCCCTAAACTGACTTCATTGGTAGTTCGTGCGGGTGGATTACTGGGCAGCATTCCGGCGAACACAACGCATTTTTTCATTCACTCAGAGGCTGTGCGCCTCTGGCTAGACCAGCACTTATTGCACATCCCTAACTGCCCGTAGGACAGCTAAGATTCCATCAGGTGTTGTGAGTCTGGAGTCACATGTAGGCCAAACCAGGCAAGGATGGAAGTTTCCTTCCCTAAACGGATTTAACGGATCAGAGTGGTTTTCCCAGCAATCAACAATGATTTCATGGTCATCGTCGATAACAAAACCTTCGAGAGATAATAGGTACTGCAGATGCTGGAGAATCCGAGATAACAAGGTGTGGAACTGGATGAATACAGCAGGCCAAACAGCATCATTGGAGCAGGAAAGCTGGATGTTTCGGGCCGAGACCCTTCAACTAGGACCGAAACGTCAATCTTTCCTGCTCTTACGATGCTGCTTGGCCTGCTGTGCTCATCCAACAAAACCTTCGACCCTTAATTCTACATTGAACTCAACTTCCACCAGCTGCCATTGTCGCATTTGAAACCTGGTCCCCAGAATGTTAGCTGACTCTCTGAATTAAAGTCTAGCGATAATACCATGAGACCATTGACTCCCCTCTCCTGTTTCCCGCTGGCAAGTTGATTTAAATTGGTAATTTAATCAGATTCCATTCTGCTTCAAGAAACGTGTTCCCTTTATCCAACTTTTCACTCTCAACATTGTCCTGAAAACGATTGGGTTTCTATCAACCAGAACGGAGTAGCACAAGGCCGCGCTGATGCGGATAAGAAATATATCGGACGAGGTTGGATTCATACCGATGTCACGCTCTCGTTTTTCAGTGAATTAACAAAGAGCTGGTCAGGAGCAAACGGACTATGATGACTCTCCATTTCTTCCATGAAGTTCAAAGAAGCCGGTCTTGGCTCCGAATGGTGATGTTATCAATTTTCAAAGGACTGGCCAAGTGAACATTTGATCGGCGCACATTCCGTGCAGTGAAATCTGTTTGAGAAAGACATCGGCGACCTTTTATTCCTGCAGAGCGCACGCCTCAAGGAAGAGCTTGGCTAGAATGGTCAGACAGCTTGGGTATTGGATCAATTCAACACGCAACCAGATGCTAAAATCATGAAGGTGTCAGGATTGGTATCATGGAAGAATCGAATAAGATCGTTTCAAGTCGATTTATTCTCTGACCTCAGATTAAACCGAAAAACGAGATGGCTTACAGTTCTATTCCCTCGCATGCCGTTCGCATATGAGATATGTGTTGTATTTCCGGCGTTTATAGATATGTTGTATTGCAATTGGGAGGAGAGTTTGCACAGCATTGAAGATATGGTCTCACCAATATCAGTGATGCATAACGTGTCGAGCTGGATGAACACAGCAGACCAGGCAGCGTCATAGGAGCAGGAAAGCAGACGTTTCGAGTCTGGACCTCCATTCTCCAGCATTGGCAGTTCCTACTATCTCGGATGCATAACGTACCTACTTTTATCATCGACCTTATCGCAGTAAAACACCATGAGATCAGAAATCCATGAGACATAGGAGCAGAAATTAGGCCAATCGGCCCATCGAGTATGCTCCGCCATTCAATCATGGTTGAGGAGTTCGTCAAACCCATTCTCCTGCATTCTCCGCGGAACATTTGATCCTCTTGATAATCAAGATGAGACCATAAGAGATGGCATTGTTTTAGTCAACTGAATTATTTTCTGAAGAAGGGTCATTGGACTCGAAATGTTAACTCTGTTTCTCTGTCGCAGATGCTGCCAGACTTGCTGAGTTTCTTCAACAATCTGTTTTAATTGCTTTCTGTACTGCACGCTAACTCATGTGATTCCGGCACTAGATTTATTTCCACTTATAAATCCTACATTTGTTTGACATTTGGGTCAGGCGAAGACTGTGGTATTCACTTCTTCCTTCGTTGAACTCCATCCGCCAGATTTCTGAGCTATCTGTCAACATAGTCGCCTGCTTTTGGTCGGCTCATTCATGTTATTGTTATAATTTGCAAAAAGATAGGCCCCAGAACAGACATCTGTAGGATGCCAGTCGTCACAGCTTACCAAACAAAACTGAATCATTCAGACATACTCTCCGTTTTCTCCCAGACAGCGAGCCAATGTCTATCCGTACTGACATTGTACCCCTGACTTATATTTTTTGCAAGGACTTGGTACCTTGTAAAATGCCTTCTGGAAATCCCAGTGCAGTCCATCCATAGAACTCGCGTAAAATATTAAACATCATTACCTTTCCAAAACACTGCACTGACAATTCCCAACGAATTTGAGACTTCCTAAACTCTCGACTAAAACTCATCTTGCTGATCGATTACGAGCGACATGCGACTAGTGTACTGGCTTATAACTTAGGGATTGCTGCTTCCCTACCTCTTGAATCGATTTGTCACAATCTTTCCTCGAGAAAGCTTCCCAGAACCCAGCGAACTTTGGAAAGTTAGCACCAATTCATCTGCAGCCTGAGTGGCCATTTCTTTTAAGACTGTATGAGAGTGCCATCGGGACCTGGGGACGTGATATCCCGCTTCCCTGGTGATTGTAACTTCAGAAGCGTCTCTCTCTTTTCAGCTTCCTAATCTGTTGGTGCAATGTTCCTTGCAACGTCTTTCTCGTAGATAGAATCAAAATACTTATTCTAGCCATCGGATTATTGAACATCGTCCACGAAATATGGTGGGATAAATAAACGAAGTATATCTCAGCGTTTGTAATATCTGATTTTCTAATGCCTTCGTTAGCGATGTTGTGTCTGTCCAACCTTTACGAGTATAAGATTGACAACTGACAGGAGGTGTGAACAAAAAGATTCATCAATTCTATAGTTTTGCGACTTCACTGTTCAAGTTAGCAACGTGTTGCAGGCTCACCTGTCACAGAAAGTCTTGTTCCTTGCCCACAATGTTCACCGCTTGAGACAAATTCCACTTTGCAATAATAGGTCGCCTCATCGCTCAATGTCACATTAGTTAGTTGAATCCAGGCGCCCGTCCTTCCGTCGATTTTCTCCCTGTTTGGCCCAATGACCCGGCCTCTGTATTGCGCTGTGCTGTTACAAAGTTCGGTTCCGTTTGTGTTGTCCCGAAACCACCTGAAGACACTCGGTCCATTAGATCCTTCGTGAGCACAGTGCATAGCGGCCTTCGTCCCCTCGGTTACATTAACAAATGCCGGGCTTTGAAGAACTTTGATGTTCTCAGCAGTCACTGCTGTAAAAGAACAAACAACGTTTCACACTGAAGTCAGACATTTATGCCACATTGAGGTGTCTGCGTGTAATATTCTTGCTAAAATCTATTATTAGAATTCAAACGACGGAAAAGTCGCGTGTATTTGTCTAAAGTTTGTGCAGCCATTCACACTCCAAAATGAAGTGACTAGCTCTCCCACTACAGGAAATTTGATTCAACGACTTTACTGTTTTGTGATAGATTTATAAATAAGTTGTAATTACTTTGATGAAGATGATGGAGGATAATCGCGCCATTGAGTTAATTCACTTTCGGAGATATTAATATTTGAGGTTATCCAGTTTTATCGAACATTGGGTAATGAATTTCAAACGTACGTGGTATACTGTGCAATCCTTCCATTGCAAAACCAAAACAGCAGCACATTTTCACTACGTGATGATATCAATAGTACGTGATGATATTGCTGATGTTACAGTCATATATTTTTGAAATATTTTTTGAAATTTTTGAATTACAAAGATGTTAAAACAGTAATCGCTGCTGTTGACTTCCCGTGATCCCAATGTCAACTGCACGCAATTGACAGAAATTAAGCCAAATGTCAACTTTCAAGATCGGTTTTAGTGCTAAATCACGACTGTAAAGAACTGATTTAAAACTACCAAGACTCTATCTCACCTGTTTTAACATCCTTGTAATTCGTTTTACTTACAAATGCATCAAGAGATTTTGGTTCTCCCCACCCCCAACATCCCAATAATCTGGCAAACATTTTACTACATTTTGAAGAATCTGTGATAAACGTTGCTCTATTTCTTTTTTGACATATCCCATGACATGCTGTTTCGTTCAATATTTAAAGCAGGAAGTCTTTTGGCTTGACTTGAAGTCTCACGCTGTGCCATAGTTCCAGACATCAACATCTTTGCAGAGGTACTGTTTCTGATGTGCATGCTGTCACCAGTGGGGAACTATTGGTTAAGAAACTGAAATAAAGAAGCGAAATAATTCTTTTTGTTACTTCCCATGACTCGCAGCTTGCAAAAGCTTTAGAGTAGGGATTTAGTGAAGGCGAATGGATTTGATCCGTGAACCCACGCACGTCCGTAAGTTAATGAACGCTTGGATAGTCACTCCAATAAAACCACCTCCAATAAAATAGCATAACCAAGTAAAAGCGTACCCAGTGATAAATTGCTAATGTGACATGTTGCGTGCCAAAGCAAATACAAGCCTCATACATTTCAAGGTTTGCCTTGCGTTCCATTTAATACGAACAAGTTCATCATTTAGACATCTTACCAAAGCCAAGACTAAGAATACAGAACACGGCACCTGAAGCCATTTTTGCCGCTGTGCGAATGGAATGGTATTATATGCAGATTTTCCATAGTACTGTTGAGAGAACATAACAACTCTTAATGACACCGACAGCATGTGACACAATGGATTTTGTTACTCAAAGCCTCTTTTTTTCACCTCCTAGTGCAGCGAGGGTTCAGCTTGGCCGCTGTTTCCAATAGTTTGAGGTTTTCGTACATTCGTCTTTGACAGTTCCTGAAGTATTGATTTAAAGAAACTCAATGATGACAATCATGCAATAATGTGCACTCGTGGGACCTCAGAGCTTCGAGTCTTTGCAACGCATTTGCTTCATATCAACAACCACTCTGAAATAATGACTTATCAAAGAGCACCCAGATCGTGAGACCGGAAATTAAACTTCCTGACAGCAATGAGTAAGGAAATTGCGTTCAGACATATTTCCAAAAGAACAGGAGAGCTTGCTGTTCCTGGCAATTCGGAACAAAGAATAGAAAATCAAGGAGATTTGCCTCTGATCTTATCCACGGGTGCCAGGGAATCTACTGACATGGAACATGAAACGCTCATTTGTTTTGTTCCAGCATCACAAACCCACTGTCACTCGACTTCAACCATTATGTTACATCCAGTATCCAACTGGGTAAACCATTAAATTGCAAGACAGGCATATTGTGCTGTAGATCTCTATGACTTGAAGCATGTTTTCCAAAGTGAGGTTAGTTAGGATTAGGGTTAAATTTGATTAAAGGGAGAAAATCGAAATAAGAAAAGTAATGTGGGAAACAAGATGCTTTTTTTTTGTCACTTTTGCAAGCACATCAATGCATGGGTTCTCTCTTTAAGGAATCGGTACAAATATTTCAGATGTGAGAAACTAAAGGAAGTGGCACTTCTTAATGCCTTTTGAGCAAGAATGTTTTAAATTTTGTTTAACTTCTTTCGTTTCATGTATCTTAAGATTTATTGCAGCAATTTGGAAAGACATTTGAAGAAATAACATTGAAAAAATGTGTTCTTGTCATTTCAGTCGTTAACGACAAATTAAATTTATACAACACCTTTATTGAAAATTAAGTACTCAAAAACTTTACAAAAGAAAGCATGACAATTAGCCAGAGAAGGTGATATTTATTCAAATGATATTTGATCAGTTTTGTGGAGTGTCTTTCATGCAAAAATTATGTCGGACTGCAGAGATGCGCACGTAACCATCAGATAAGGGTCTATTTTTGTATAGGTATTTAGATCTCACTTTCAACCAGACAGGCTACGCTTGAGAGTCGTCAATTGTGTATCCCGACAGCAAAAACTGTACTCAACTGCAAACGATGGTTCTTTTTTAAAAGTGCAAAATGCTATGCTTCGGTAAAACAGATGCAGTTATCGACCTCCACAACGTATGATACCTAACATAATGTGCAAAAAGAAACTTCAGAATTTAAAAAGACAAACTGCATGTTCCTGTTCATGTCGAATGTTTTGATACAGATTTAGTTAACTGAACTATCAGTCCTTTCAATAATTAACTGAAGGCGTTTACATGGCGACTGGTTATTTTAATATATGCGAGGAGTAGATAATTATTTTGACCTCATCTCTCCCTTGTGAGAAAAATGTGAATGCAATTCATTCCATCTCCAGATAGATACCAGAGAACAAACCAGATCCCAACTAGTATCAGCAAGTTCTGAGATCAGTTAGGAGAACATTCAACCATCAATGATTCTAGGCGGTTGTCTTTAAGTATCCAGACAGAAATTTATTCAACACTAAGGCTTATTTAAATTGTCTGCTGAAAATCCCTGACAATGAAAACTTGACATTGCAAAGTCTGCAAAATTTGAAAGCTTTCTCGGGATAAGTAAACCATGATAACCAAGCATTGAAGTTATAAGTACAAATATTTACATTCCACAGCCTCCCGACAAAGACTTCATCCCTTATAAATAGTCATTCTTAATTTTATAACACGTAACATAAGACAACAAGACATGAGAGAAGAAATCGTCATTTGGTCCATCAAGTCAATGAGATCACGGGTGACCTGATAATCCTCAACTCCAATTCCATACCTTTACTCAATAACTCTGCAATTACGTGGTTAGGGCCTGTCCACTGTCACAAGGGGAAGCAATCTCTATGATTCTCCACTGTCAAGACCTCAATGAACCTTGGATGTTTTAATAAGGTCGCCATTCATTGTTCTAAAATGTAATGAGTACAGACCAAATAGACTCAATCTTCATCTGATAAGACAGTCATTCGATACTAATGATCAATCTGGTTAACCCTTGTTGTACTGCCTCCAACACTAGAATATCTATTCCGAGATAAAGGGAAAAAAACATTTCACAGTAATCCAGATGTGATCTGCCTAATGGCCTGTGTAGTTCTTTCAAAACCTCCCTATCATTAAACACCATTCTCCTTGAAAAAAAACACCATTCTATTTGTCTTCTCTAGTGTGAGTTCTTTCAAAAGAACTTCAAACATTTCCTCGATGACAGATGATAAACTGATTGGACTTTCGTTTCCCACGTGCCCCTGCACCATTGGACCCCACCCACACCTTCCCTGTCATAAAGAAGTTATATTCACTATCATCCAATCTAAAAGGACAATTCTGGAATCGAGTGACTATTGGAAAATTAAAAACAACGCACCACGGTCTAATTTGACCTTTCTTTTAGAACACTAGAACGAAGTCCATCTGGACCCGAGCTTATATCAAAACGCAACTCCAAGAATTTCAACGCTACTGTGATTTTTCTAAGTTTCTCCCTCCACGTTCAATTAATTTGCCATTTCCTTATTTTCGATTGTCAACGCTGCGTTCTCAATTACTATAGGTACTGTGATCATTTTGTTAATTCGTTGCTTCTTTAAATATTTACTGAGTCAGTTGAAATCTGAATTCACATTCAACAACAAAAACCCGAAAGAGCTACACAAGCTGGAAATCAGAAACAATACCAGAAATGTCTGGGGAAAACTCAGCTGGTCTGTCAGCATTCGCGGAGTGAAATCAATCACTATTTCGGGTCCAGTGACCCTTACGCAGGCTCTCCCGATTTAATAGAACTGGTTAGCTTTGTCTTGTATTCTACGGTTTCCCTCTTATTTGATTTGGGTCATTTTGTGATTTCGTTTATATTCCATTCAATCATCTATCCTGACACTGTTCTGCAGGCACGTTTTTTTTAACATATCACCTTATCTTTTTTAATATTGTTCTATTTCCTTTCAGTTATATCTTCTATCCTGTTCATGCTTAAATTATTCAAAATGGTGCCAGGTTGCGGCACTGTTGAAGCTTTTCACTGTATTTTGCTACATTACTCACTGTGAAATGCAAGTGACACTAAATAAATCATTCGTTCAATACCTTCCAGTGGTTTTCATTTCTGAAGTACAGTCACATCTGACGTGAAGGTTGACTCTGTTTCTCTCTGCTCAGATGCTGTGAGACCTGTTGCGTTTCTCCGGCACTTCGCGTTTCTTTCTACCTGATGTCTCTAGCCTATACAATGCTTCAGTTATATGAAAAATCAATCACTTTCAATCAACTACAATGATTGATGCATCGACAAGTTAATGGGACGAGCTTTTAACTTGCCACCTGCAAAATACACGCCCTGAGAACTGGGCGCCTGTCATTCCTAAGTTCAGATATTCGTGACCTCTGATGACAATGAGGACGAAATTCACATACTGGAACTGAGAATGCATTAAAATTTAGTGTTGACCGAACATTGGAGTGAGCACATAAATTCCACTTCATTTTGACTTTTTTTCCCATGGTGATAAATGGTGGCTATCAAAATAGGTCCACGTCATTCACAATGTGTGACTTGTACAGCTCCGTGGCAAATGCCTGGGAGAAACAGGTAAGGTCAATAATAGGTTGCTTGTTCGATACGGCCTATTTCATGCAGAAAGTTGAAATTACCGTCCCTCAACAAGACTACGGTCGAAGTATTAATGGTGAAATTTCTCCCTTCACAGATGCTGCTCGACCTCTGGAAAATTTACAACAGCTTCTGTTTGAATTTACGATCTCAGCTTTGGCCCTACGTCGCTTTTTGCCGTTGTGTTTGTTGCAAACCTTTGCTGCTGTTTATTCTGGCCAACTGACTCTCAAATGTCCTGCTTCCTTTTTCACATCTGGCGTTCAGGAATTGGACTGGGAGCCTCCAAAGGAATGGATTTTGGAGGATTCCGGAGATGGAAGTCCAGTTTGTGCTCAGCCACTCAGTGGGCGGCCGACAGCTCTCCGGAGGACCAGAGGGTGTCGCCTCAGAATAAAGGGGCATCAATTCAAGACTGAGATAAGGGGAAATTTCTTCTCTCAGAGGGCTCTGAAGGCTTTGGAACCCCTTAACATAGACACCTGCGGGATCAAAGTTCTTGCGTACGTTTAAGGTTGGTATAGATAGATTTTGATCTGGGCAGGGGAAACAAAGGCGTGGGGAAAACGCAGGAAAGTGGATACGAGGAATGTCTGATCTATCACAATTCTATTGAGTGGCAGAGCAGACTTGAGGGACCGAAATGACTGTTCCTGTTCGTCTTTCTTATTGTCTTTTGATCAGGTCTTATAGATGGCAAATGACTGCAGCAATACCAGTGGAGTCCATGCCCACAGATCCCTAAAGGACCTGCTTTACATGGCCAAGGTGCTTCGATTCTAATGAAGGAGTTGAACGTGAGCGATGACGGGTCTATTAGTGCACCGTGAAAATCATGCCTAGGATATGGAACACAGCTCACAGTGAGAGGTAAGCTTCCGGAACTCTCTGTGATATCGTGTCAGTAATGGAGGGAGAGCTGGAGATGTCCTACAATGCATTGCTCCTGTCTCTACTTGTCGCATCTCCCAAAATAACGGTCTTATTAGCAACTCTAAGGATGCATCACTGTTGGCTTCGAATTGTTTCTGTTTGTTCTTTTATGGGATGTTGCCTGCGCATACCAATGTGCCCTCGAGCTGAGTTCCTTGCAGAGCCATTTCAGCAGTCAGTTACACATTGCTGAGGTTTTGCCATGTATGGTGCACTGGATAGGAATAGCAAACTTCCTTCCCCACAGGGTCACTAATTGTATTAGAACAACTACTGACAAAATCGCTGCACGATCCACAGCGCCTAGGAAACCATCTGAACATTGCCTATTTACCAACTGCGTGTAAATTCCACTGGCTGCCGTGGGAGGAGTTGACCCATAATCTCAGAGCCTAAGCCCTGAACCCAGTGGGTCTCAAAATCCATGACAGTACCATCACAGAGCCACAGATAGTAAGAACTGCCGATGCTGGAGTCTGAAATAACACAGTGCAGAGCTGGAGGAACACAGCAGGCCAGGCAGCATTAGGGGGTCAGAAAAGCTGACGTTTCGGGTCAGGACCGTTCTGCAGAAATTCGTCAGAATTCTTCATTTCTGAAGAAGAGTCCCGACCCGAAACATCAGCCTTCCTGCTCCTCTGATGCTGCTGGGCCTGCTGTGTCCAGCCAGCTCAATCACAGCACCACCTTCCGGTGGAGGAGTCGTCAACAATCGAACTTGCTCGTTCCTGGACCTTGGGACCGTCGCTCCCGGTAGTCGTTTTAGAAAAAGAAACTGAATGGCAACTTGAAGAGGCCCAATGTGAAGGGCAACTTGAAAGGAGCGGGCTAACGTCACTAACTGAATTGTTTCTTGCTCCGAGGTAACAGATTCTACGGGTGTGTACGTGTGTATGTGTGTGTATCTGTGTGTGTGTGTGTGTGTGTCGGGGGGTGGGTTTGTGGGGGAAGAGTGTGGCAGGACAAAGATGAGACGGAAAAGCATGTGTATTCGCTTTTATAACCTTCTTGGACAAGTCCAATACTCGGCGGCGGGACTGTGATTACCTGGAGCTCAACGTCGCTGTGACGAGAGAGCATTTGAGACGCGAAGTGCTTTTCTTACGCTTCACTCAATTCAATTCTTACGTAAGGCTGAGAGCTCTGTGTTAAAAATAGCTGACGGTGGATAACAAATCTGTTTTGGTCTGTTACCTCCATGCGTGTCGATGAAACTAAAATATATTGCGTGCGTTGACAAAACAAAAAGAAAGCCAACTCTTCGTATTGGATGGTTGCATCTCTTGACGTCGTCCCGCCTCTCAATGTCCCAATCTCCAATGGTTTTGTTTCATAGTTCTCCCCAGTTCAGGCAGCGGTTATTCAGAGTCTGCTGAGGAGTTCAGCGCTTACTGGGCATCAATGCTCATCCCCTGTACTAACATAGCCAATGGCTGTCCTGAAGCAAAGATACACTGGTGGTAAGTGAATTTACTCATGGGATAGTCGAAAACAGGTTCGGGGGTGGGGTGAGTGGCAATTTTTTAACCCAGAGAAAAAGGCTTTTTATCATTGCCCTAATAATAACAGGTGCGAGGCTGGACATTTCTGGGATACATTTACTGCTGTTACGTGTAGGAGAGAAGCACGGAGCAGGAACAGGTCTCAACATGGGTGGTAAGTTATTCGCCGAATGTCAATATTGGAAAATTGATCGGTGCGGAATCCCGGTCCCGGGTGTATGTGCCAGAACAGCTTCCTTTAGTAAAATTAGGGCAGTGGCATCGCGATTTTAGTTGACCCGATCAAGTGTTGTAGACTGGAACAATCCAAGCCCCAGGACTACATGCTGAGGGACACACTAAAGCTTGGGACAGCTTCTGCCAAAGGGCGGTGGGGAAAGACCACTGTCTGAGTGAGTTCTTTCCGCCGAAGGTAAATGGGGGTCCGTTCTGTTGTCGGACCCTCCTAGACCTATAGTGCATGCAAATTCGGTCTTGTATGTGAAAAAGATGCTGTTTTTCTTTTTGGGATAGAGTCAAACTCAAATGTTTGTTCACTTGATATGCAACGATCCGGAACCGAAAAGCATTTGTGACAATGCATATATACAAAGATATTATTAAAGAATAAAGTATATTTTTGAAGCAAGAAAGAGAAAGTGGGAAGTCAAGAAGACCCTGCTTGCGGGTTGGGGGCAATCTTCGTGTGTTCCGATGAGTTTGTGCGCGTCCGGAATTTTGATGGCCGGTCTTCAGTCATAGGCAGCCCTGGCGAATCATGCAGGGCGAATAATTAAGGACGGGGGTTAGCACAGGACAGACAGGAGGAGATTTTATGCTTGTGAAAAATACTGCTTGGAAATCTAGCCTCTGTGTCGAAGAGCGCTGGAAGCCATCATGATCACGCATAAACTAATTATGTTCGGATGGTCAATAGGGTTACCCTCGCACATACCAGAAAGCAACTCAAATGTTTCAGTTGGCTATTTTGAATGGAAACAGAATGTAAGTTCGTCGAACAGACATAAGAACTAGGAGCAGGAGTCGGCCATCCGGACCCTCGAGCCTGCCCCGCCATTCAATAAGATCATGGGTGATCTTTGAGACTCAGTTCCACTTACCCGCCAGCGCACCATAACCCTTAGTTCCTTTACTGTTCAAATATTTATCGAGCTTTGCCTTAAACACATTCAGCGAGGTAGCTTCAACCGCTTCACTGAGCAGGGAATTCCACAGATTCACAACCCTTTGGTTGAAGAAGTTCATCCTGACCTCAGTCCTACATCTGCTTCCCTTTATTGTGAGGCTATGCCCCCTAGACCTAGTTTCACCTGCTAGTGGAAAAAACCTCCCTGCCTCCACCTCATCTATTCCCTTCATAATCTTAGATGTTTTTATAAGATCTCCAATCTTTCTTCTGAATTCCAATGTATATAATCACAGTCTACTCAGTCTCTCCTCATAATCCAACCCTCTCAACTCTGGAATCAACCGAGTGAATCAACTCTGCATCCCCTCTCCAGTGCTCGTATATCCCTTCGCACGAATGGAGGCCAAAACTGCACACAGTACTCCAGGTGTGGCCTCACCAGGGCCCGAAACGGCTGCAGCATAGCCTCACTGTTTTTAAACTCCAACCCTCTAGCAATGACAGACAAATTCCACTTGCCTTTTTTAATTACCTGCTGCACCTGCAACCCTACTTTTAGCGAATGATGCACAAGGAAACCAAGTCCCTCTGCATAGCAGAGTGCTGCAATTTTTTCACATTTAAAACATAGTCCATTTTGCTGTTATTCCCACCAAGATGGATGTCCTCACACTTGTCAACATTGTACTCTATCTGCCAGACCTTTGCGCACTCACTTAGACGATCTATATCCGTCTGTAGACTTTTAGTGTCTTCTGCACACTTTGCTGTACCACTCATCTTAGAGTCATCTGCAAATTTTGACACACCACACTTCGTCCCCAACTCCAAATCATCTATGAAAATTGGAAATAATTGCGGTCCCAACACTCATCCCAGAGGCACACCACTAGCCACTGACCGCCAACCAGAAAAACACCCATTTACCCCCACTCTTTGCTTTCTACTAGTCATCCAAACCTCTATCCATGCCAATACGTTACCTCTAATACCGTGCATCTTTATCTTATGTAGCAGCCTCTGGTGTGGCACCTTGTCAAATGCCTTCTGGAAATCCAGATACACTACTTCCACAGGTTCCCCATTGTCCACCATGCAAGTAATGCCCTCAAAGAATTCCAACAAATTAGTTAAACCTGACCTATCCTTCATGAACCCATGCTGGGTGTTCCCAATCGGAGAATTTGCATCCAGATGTCTTACTCTTCTTCCTTAATTATAGATTGAAGCATTTTCCCCACTACCGTGGTTAAGCTAACTGGAGTCACCTGCTTTTTGTCTCCTTCCTTTTTTAAACAGTGGCGTCACGTTGGCTGTTTTCCAATCTGTGGGAACCACACCAGAGTCCAGTGAATTTTGGCACATAATTACTAGTGCATTTGTTATTTCCCCCATAACATCTTTTCGTAGCTCTTTTAGACAGACCGGAGTCTGGCTGGTAGATTTTACTCCGATTAAGAATGTCTGGCTCTCCGTTTCAGCAAATGTCAGCTCCCAAAGCCAATTGCACTTTACTCACGCCACCTTCCATCCACCCCTCACAAAGGCCTACATCACAAAATGCCCCATTACTCTTTCCAGTCTTAAGTCCAAACTTCGAATACTGTAACGTGGGACTGACAGTTTTAGGCTAGCCACTTATATGAATTGTAAATCTCCCCTTTTGCATGCACTTTCGCTCTTTTCAAATAGCATTTCTAACGGGCTGGCGTGATGGACGATCTCGGAGTCAACGCCATGACTGGTATAACCTGTATGATGATGAATTGCTCAATACATCTTATAGACAGGAAGGACAAGACTAAATTGCAGGAATATGAGCAGCAGCGTTGCAATACATTGAATGCATTGTTCTCTCGTTGAGGTGAAACCTGCGTAAGTTTAATGAGAGAAATTTCGACAGAACTAAGAGGGAAATATTGTACATAAACTCATAAAAATTTGCACCCCGAAACAGGTAAATTAATCTGAGTTGTCTCTATGTTGAAACAGCAGAGAGTAAAGAGTTCATAAAAAAGAATTAAATGTTATCGGTAAGACAATGCATTGCTTGACCGCGTGTGCACTCTTGATGGAGCGTGGAAGTGGAGAGATTTTTCAACGGTGCCATCATCTCGATTTCGCGCTTTGGATGGAAAGTGGTGGGCGGCCACCTGAGCTATTTCTTCTGCCATACTCGCTATTAGTCTGACAGGCCCACCTACGCAACCACACGCCACGTACTCACTGCAGTGCCCGTCATTAGCCCT
>JAHRHZ010000002.1:10745180-10770336 GCA_024137785.1 Ginglymostoma cirratum | reverse complement strand
CGCAATACGTCAGAACGCCACAGGCAAGCTGTGAGAATATCTGCAGTTATCTGATCAATTCCCGAAAACACAAGAGAAAATGAGCTTAGTCACTCCGCTCTACGTTATCGTCTTAAACGTTAGGAAATATAATTTGTATCCTCGGTGATTTAGGGAACAGTTGTAGACGAAAATTACAGGCGTAGAGTTCGTCCATATCCCTGTCTCAGTTGCTTTTGTAAAGCATTGTGAGAATTTCATCAGGGCTGGAAAATCAATCTATTCTAAATCTCATTTGTCTTTCCTCGCTATCTCCATTTGCGTAAATATTAACAAGTTTGCGAATAATGACACAGCTGACTGGTATCGGCACAACATTGGATTCAAGTGTGAAAGCTGTTGCAAACAATTTGTTTTAATGTCGTTCCAGACATGGAGACCCTCGGAATTCATCATATAGATTCTTTCAGTGTTCGAAAATCACCCTGAATAGGCTCGAGACTCTTCAATTGGCTTCAGAATGCCTTTACTCTGCTATTAACGCAATCTTCAGTTCCTCTTTCAGTTCAAACTTTGAATTGATCTCGTAGTAGCCTTAAGTTTCCTTAAATCTTAAGGCACCGAGTTAGATTTTACACAAAAGTGTCCCATTCATAGTTTTTGGACCTGGATTAAATGAAGTTATTCTCCAATTATATCTTTTATGTTTAGACAACAGATGTACATTAACCCAACTCCCGAAGACAAACTAATTCGCTAAAAGATATATTGGTAAATAAATTCAAGTAGCTTATTTAGAGCTCTCTCTCAAAATATGCACATCTCCAACTTATTGCATTGATCTCTGGTACTTATGACTGATGAAACAACAAGGTGGCTCAGTTATGCCATTCCTATTTCTGAGCATAAAGATTCAGCATCAGCTTGAAACAGAGACGGAGGCCCAACTACTGGATTAGCATCGTACGTTTGCAGAATTAACCATGTCTGGAAACTACTAAAATTATATTGTTATTATTTGAATTATAAAAGATTGTTTTTCCGCAAGCGCTAAATTTGTTTTTATTGATCATTTATTGTATAAATATATTTTATGATCAGTTGCTGACAAATGTTCTTGCGATCAGCGTGGATTTCAGTTCAAACGTTTGAACTACGGATGAGTTCCAGACAAATTTCTCCTGGACCTCGTCAAGCAAAAGCAGAACACTTCACTCGAAGTTTCACCATCGATGGTTCATGAAACCTAATACATACGTTTCTGAAGATCCCCTTTCAAAAGCCGTTGATACTTGTAAACAAATTAATAAAACTGACTGGATGAGGATAAAATGCCCATATATTTATCTTTCTGTTCGGCAACTAGCATTTGTATTGTGGAGGTAAATATTAATGTTGTACAGGGTAATTAAACGAGCATGATATTAGGTGAATGAATGGAACATACATGTCGCGATGGTTTGCTATGGTTGTATGGGATATTGGGGCGACTCCTTCTGGAGGACTGTGTAAAATTTTGATGTCTTCATCGGGAAAGGACATCAATGTATTGGCAGTTATCTGAGAAATGTTTCACTTTACTGATACCTTGAATGGGAGGTTATTTTCCGAGGAAGTATCTGACGGCTTGTCTCTGTATTCTTTGGAGTTTTGATGACTGAGAGGTCAACTTAATGAAATATGCAACGTCCTGAGGGAACATGTAAGGCGATGCTGAGAAAATGTGTCCCCTTATGGCAGAGACGTTAACGAGGGGACTAAAACAGATAGTGCTGGAGAAAATCAACAGTTCTGGTAGCATCGAGAATCATAGAATCATAGATGGATAGAGGCATGGATAGGGTAAATAGTTTGAATAGCCAAAGTCTTTTCCTCAGTGCAGGAGAGTCCAAAACCGGAGGGCATAGGTTGAAGGTGAGAGGAAAAAGATATAAAAGCGACTTAAGAGGCATTTTTCTTACTCAGAGGGTGGTGCATGTATAAAATGAGCTGCTGGAAAAAGTGGTGGAGGCTGGTACAATTACAACATTTAAAAGGCATCTGGATGGGTACGTAAATAGGAAGGGTTCAGAGGGGTATGGGCCAAATGCTGGCAAATGGGACTGGATTAATTTAGGATATTTAATCGGCATGGAAGAGTTGGAATGAAGAGTTTGTTTCCTTGCTGTACATCTCCATGACTCTATGACTCATACAGTGTGGAATGGAGATAGAAATACAGAGTTAACACAAGGGGCAAATGGACTTGAAGCATTAAGTCTGTTTTGTCTCTGCAGACCTGCTGAGTTTTGCCCACAATTTCTGATCTTGTTTCAGGTTTCCAGGATCTGCAGTTCTTTGTTTGCATCTTCCTTGGAACGAGAGGGCACAGTTTAAAAGTAAGGAGTCTCCCATTGAAGATGGAGTGAGCTGGAACTTTTTCCAGAGTGGGTCATGGCACTGTGAAACTGTCTTCTCCCAAAGATTGGTAAAGGCGGGGCAAATTCAATACATTCAAGGCAGAGTTGAATAGTTTTTAGCTAACAAGGAAGTTAAAGATTGTCGAGAGGATGGCTGAGCTGAGGCCACAAGCAAAACAGTCGTGATTTTATTGAACAGTGGAGTAGTTTTAAGGCACTGAAAGGTCCACATCAGCTCCTGATTTGTTTGTTTGTAGAAGAATTCATTTTGGTTCTTCAGTTAGATTTTACCATTCAGACCATCCATGATCTTTAAATTTCTAAATTCTGCACTGGTCAAGTTTTAAGAGGCTTTGCTGTCAGATTCTATGTAATTTGCGTCTTGTTTTGGGGAAAGGCGTGACAGGGAGTGATGTGTATATTGTCCTCCACGTGCTTCCTATTCCTGATTTCCACCCTGACTTTAGTATGATCGGAAGCATATTCAACTTGCTGGTAAGATTCACACTGGCCTTCTATGGTCTCCCTTAGCACTGAACTACAGCCAAAACTTTATCACAGGTTACAAAGTCAAAAATGACTCATACAATGACACCATGGATACTACATGAATGTGCCTTACATGTGAACCCCAGAGCCTCTTTGTATAATGCAGGCAGAAGCATCTACAGTTGTTGCAACTATTCACTACTCAGTAATACCTGTTAGATGTGGGTGGGAGTGTGGTTGAGATGGATAGCTGAAGATTTACTACATAAAGTGGCACTCAATGAATCCTGGTCAGAGATGGTGGATGATCTCTGGCGTAACATGCCCTGTTTGAGCTCAGCAGCATCAGGGACAAGAGCAGAGAACTGGAAATGGAATAACATTATTGAGAAACCAGCTCAAACTTTTCCAAGACAAATGCTTTTATTTCTTGTTCGTTTCCATCAGAATTTCACCATTCAGGATTTTACTCACTATTAATTTGACCTGTGTTTATTCGTATTAAAATAATTCCAAAGTTCCTACATGGAAATATATATAAAACTCATGGGTTTGGTATTCCCTTCAGATTTTCTTGTTTTTCACAGCTGTTGGCTAACCTTCCAGAGGCAGTCAGAGCTTTGAAATAACTCGACAGGACAAATTATTTGACTAACTTCCTGGATTCACCATTCAGATTATGATCTGGAGAATGTGGTTAATACCCTACAACTTCAAGATGCTCCTGCAGGACAACTTCACATGATCTACAATCATCCACCTGGATCCTCATATTCATATGAATTACAAGGTGATTGTTAGGGATTTAGGAAGAAATGTCAAAAAGGAGTCTTGATGTCAGTGTTCAGCAGCACACGTGATCTTTATTCAGAATGCTTCTACCACATGAAGGAGAGAGCAGGGACCACTATGCATCTGGCTTTCATGCAGGGCCCAGTTGCCGTCTTAAACACAGCTCAGATTGGAAGAGAATTCAATGACACTCTGATTTCCCCATCTGAGCACCACCTTCTCTGTTATAATAATTACATGCAATATTGATGTCATTGTTAGCTACATCTCCGCAATCTATACATCCAATCCTGTAAACACACAATCAATGAGGGACAACTCTATGGGCAGCCCTAGGTCCTCCCATAATTTCATGATGTTTCCCAGATACCTCCATCATCTGTCTTTGGGATATTACAATACTTCTGACTGTTATACTCCTTCCCAGACATTTGCCAGCTGCATCTCATTAATTGTCAATAAATTGGATACTTACTTATCAATAAGAACTCTTCCAAGTTCTGCACCAACTTTAGTATGACAGGTTAGGAAGGGTATTGATTTCTACCAATTGTTATAAAGTCTTTAAAATCAACTTGAATATAAAGTGACTGCAATTCTGCAACACAGCTGACAAATTGAGAACAACCCGTCTCTCATTTCAAACAACAGTCCTTATGACTTGCAACTGCGGTTTACAACCCCTTCTGTTTGCATGCTGTAAGTGAACTTTAAACAAAATTTTGATTTGTAAATAAATCTGTACTGTTTCTACTCTAAGTGCTTTCCATTACTAATTTTCATTTCTCAAGAAAAAGCATACATTCGAATTCCATTGACAATTGTGAAATTTAATCATTTTACAATCTTACCAAGTCTTTAAAAGAAACTTGTTTAGATTCCACAAATAACAAGGGTTCATAACCATATTTACATTCTGTATTTTTTAATTTTTTTTGTCACTCAGAATTTGTTCAAATTATCTACATCTGCACTTAAGCTTCAATTTTATATCTCTCCCGAGACATGACCTCTTTTTACCACCTTCCACTGCCCTCCTCCTGTGCCAATGGTCTTTTTGAGGTTGTGTTTACACCATCTGTTACATTATCTTCCCTAATTACGCAATGGATGTCTTTACTGCCGACAAACATTACCTCAAGGAATGCAATTAACCTTTCACATGAATGCGTTGTTTGCTTTTCCAATTCTACAGCTACCTAAAAAAATCAGAATTCTGTAGAATCAGACATTTCCTTCTAATTAAATAATTAAATAAATTAAATTAAATTAATCGCAAAATTGGGACTGCGGCTAAACTAGGCCTTTCAAAATTGCCCCTTATTAAAATACTTATTATTTAGAATCGCCGGTTTACACAAGTCTGATTAACTTCTCCAATGTTTCTTTCTATGGAGAATCTTATCATTATCACTATCTCTAAATGGAGACCACAAGTCTGGCTTTGAAACTTTGCTGTATGTAGCTGTCAACAATTTTTGGCCAACTCGTTAACTTTAGCCTTGTGCCGCTACAACAGTTTTGATTCATTTTTGATTATGTTGTTAGTCATTGATTCCACATGAGTCACATTCATTTTGTATCAGGTGCAACATAGTTTACAGAGGATATTCAATGTTAGAGAAATAGCGGACGCGTTACTGAACCTTCTCTCCCATGCTTAGAAACATGCTTTCTTAACTATGTTACTGGACCTCATTCCATCATTCAGAATTGTGTTTTCACTCATTAAAATTTCAATTGTACGCATTGCCATTTCCCTAATAGCCTTTCGGCCAAGCTCTAAACTTGAAATTAATGTGGTGGTCTAGGCAGCAGTATAAGTGACCTTTATTCAGAGGTCTTCTCCCACAAATGTGGAGGAGGCCAAAGACCACTCCAAATCTGGCTTTCAACATGGAGTCTGTCATCCTCTTAATCACAGCTCAGATTAGAAGTGCGGGTGCATGACACCAGCCCAAATATACTGACCACTAAAGCCATTGAAGAGTGATATCGGCTGATGTACAAAATGAACCTTCCACGTAGCCTGTGGGCTTCCTGTTGGCCCAGTAGGTTAAGACAGATAGTTTAACTGTGTCTGTCAGTTTCAGGAGAAAAACATGGGCATATGTAGCAAAATATTGTGCAGGACAGTCAATGTCAAATAGACATAATGCAACTATTTATTTCTGTCCAGCATTTAATGCACTAGTCAGCAACTCTTTGTCGAAACACTTCATTTAAATACATCAGGACAGATGCAAGAATTCCAATTTCCAAAGGAAACATCAATTTGTACCACAGGAGAAGCAGGGTGCTTATTCTTTTGCTAATGAGTACAGGCACCAGTCCTGTTTCTCGACCCTGAACGCAGAGCCAACCATGAAACAATGAAAACAAATAAAATTCTGATTTAGAGAACCAAATAATATTCCAACACAACACTACAGGACAAGAATGTATAAAACACATCAAAACATTTACACTTTATGATTCATACACTGATTTACAATGCTTATTGGATAACACAAATAAATTTTAAAATACAGAGAAGGACATTTGCTATCAGATGCCTTCAGTAGCTGCAAAGAGCTTTGAAATGTCCTGGAAGCAGAACAGGCACTAAAAAAGTAACTTATTCCTTTGTTTCTCAAGAACAAGAAATGAAAACAACAATGAAAGTCGAGGAGAGTCTGAGTGCAAGTCTTTGAAATTATGAACAGTTTTAACAAAGTCGATGAAGAGAGAATGTTTCCTTTTGTGGGGAAGAGCATAACGATGAGTCTTCAATATGAGATAAATAAAGTCCAATTGTTATTAGACACTTCCTGGTCTTAAGCTCGGTCAGAATGTGGAACATCTTACGATGTGGTTTGGTTAAAGCACAAAGTGTTGAGGCACTAAATTTTGAAACTAGATAGGCAAATAAGGGAAATGAGCATAAACAGTTCAGATGATAGGTTTAGAAAAGAAAGATGGGGACAGGTTTGAGTGGAGTCGAACCACAGGCCTGAAATGCTTGGATTGGATTGACTTTTTCTGTTGAATATCATTTCTAATCCTGTGTATCAAATAAGAATGAAACAAGGGCTGATGTCACACCAGACACGTTCATGAGCCTCTGCACTGAAAACAGAAGATTCGGTACAATTTCTCCATCGTCCTATTCATTCAATACTTCAATGCCCTCCTGAGGATTTTCTCCATTTTCCTGCACAAATTATGAAGAGGAACCATGGTTAAGCAGTACAGTTGAACACCGGTTAAAGCAAACTCCACGAATGCCCCATCCTATAGATTTTCATGTTAACACAGGGTGCATATAGGTTGCTTTAATTGCAAATGCAAACAATAAGTCTGATACAATTTGCTCATTAGTGTAAAAGATGTGAGAATCGCAATCCTAATGACTGTCTGTTTCCCTCAGTTTTATTTTCTAATGGTTCAGAATATTCCATGTTTGCTTTGTTGACCCAAGTCCAATTTGATGAGATACTATTAAATATGAATAATTCTGTTAAGCACAATAATCAAAACACACTTTGAAGGGATTGTATAAATGCCTCAATGTTAATGAACAATGGATAAAGAACTCCAGTTGACCTTATCCATCTTTTCAGCTTCCTCCACCACAACAAAAACCCTCCAAAAATGAATGTCATCTTACTTTCCAACCATTAATTGTCACCTTCTGCGGATGGCAATTAGCTGCCAATCTTTAATTGGAACTGGCTCATATTTTTAATCTTTAATTGGAACTGGCATTGAATTAAATGCCAACTTGGCTTACACAAGTGAAGGGCACTGTCACTGTTATCTTACCTCGTCCTTTGGTATGCTTTCAGGTTTAAGACACCGTTTGGCTGAGAATTAAATGAGAGAGAAGTACAAGTAAATAGTTTTATGTCTCATTCCCACAAGGAAACAGTCTCAGAACAACAGTGTCAATCCTTAGTTCCTTAAACTTGCATTGATAGCATAGCAATTTTAAAGATCATGCCAGGAATTTTATTCTACATATTTACAGTTAAAGTGTTCAAAGTTTTTCCTGCAGGGTTGCAGGTAAATGGGATAAATTGGGTTGCTATTTGAAAGGGTTAACACTGGTGCACTGTCCTGAATAGCCTCCTTCTGTGCTGTTTCATTCTGTGGCAGCTGCAAGATCCTGACAGCATAAATGCCAAGCAACAGGTTGCCATCGTGGGCATATATCCGAGTTTTTATGGGCACTGTATCAAAATCCTGACATTACCAACCGAATAAAATGGTGGAAGTACTTCCACCACGAGAACTGATACCACAATTAGCTTTACAGAACTACTAGGGATGGTGAATAAAAAGGTGGTCCTGTTCACCTTGAACGCATTATAAAATGGATTTAATTCCACAAAGAGATATTACATAAATTCTGTAAGTTTTGAAGTGATAATGACAGCGGCACTGCTAGCCTTCACTACCATCGTCATAATTGCACTGAAACTGGCATTATCGTCTGGACACTGTACATGTACTTAATAATGTGGAGGACCCCAGAGCTGCTGCTCGAGTGATTCTGCCTTGCTCCAAAGAATGTGTTCCCGAAATCCCCCAAGCAATGGAATATTACTGAACTTCCCAGTCCTGCACTATCAGTCAGAGTAAAACAAATGCCTAAAATACACCTTCTTTAAAGAGACCTGTATTAGCTTTCACTTGGAAATGACTTACTTGCTGGCACTGTAAAGATTCTTTTGATGGGAAATCTTGGATGTCTCCACAGTGAGAGAAAAAAAATATGTATTTTCAAAAAAACTGTATCCTTATTTCATCAAGTTTTAAAATCAACGGTGAAGACATTCTCAATTTAAATTCAAACATTGCTGACTGTGAGAATTCCTCAAATGGAATAGTTGATGAAGTTGGTTGCCTACATCACCACTGCTGCAGGGTTATAGATCACTTTTATTTAGTACCATATTCAATGTAACCGGGAAAATATGCAACGTGTACCACAGAAATCGCTACATCTGGGCAGGTATTTCAAAGGGAGCAAAATAGGAGGTAGTGTTTTATGTGCTAACAGTAACCAGCATCAGTTGAAACAAAGGGACCTTAAGACAAGTCTCTCCATAATCATCGCTTTCACTTCAACGTCCTGTTACTTTACGTCCCTCTGAGTCATACACGGAAGGAACGTCAAAATGTATCAACTGACAGGTCATTTTCTGAGCTGGAAAGATGGGATCGAAACTCGCTTTGTGGGAAGTTATCAGAAATACCGAATCAGCCAGCATTTCACTCCGTTGACTCTGGGAAACTGTCTGCTTCACTCACAACAATATCCTGCACCAATAAACAGGGGGGACTTACGGTCAACAGGGGGAGCAAAGCCATATTGAATTAATCACTACTTGCCTCAAATTCTTGAGGTTACAAGACAAAGGTTGCAAGATATAATAAACCATCCAGCTTCCCCAAAATATATACTTCCTTGTTAGTCACCTGTTACGTTAAGCTCGTCATATCCATAATCATGCCTGCAAAAGGAGAGGAAGAGATTGCAAACATGAGAATAAAATACTCATCAAGGAATTAAAAACTACTGAGATGATAGTAAACATCGAAAAAGTCATAATTAAACAAGAATGCCTCAGAAACTCAGGGCATGTGTTCTAAAACAAATATCTTCAGCCTCCCCAACCACCCACTGTGCCCCATTTTATTTCAATGAAGCCTCATTTTTCGTTCTGGTTATGAACCAGACCAAACCCCCTCAAAATGTATTAAGAAGATAGTCTAGACGCTAACTTTGCCTTAATTTAAAGGTGAATGTGAGGTGTTGCGGTCCAGATGTAATTCGACTAGTCAAATTACCAGACCTGAGGCAGGATTCAGGAAATCCATCCAGCAGCTTCCAAGCATTGCTCAGCAGTGGACTAACTGACGTGCTCTGCCAGAATTTGGGAAGAATTGAACTCATTGACAGAAGTCAACAAGAAATAAATTGATTCCAGTATGTCATATTGACCAACAGGCTGAGGCTAATTACAGAAAGAATGGTTTTGGAAAGGAAGTGCGTATCTCGAATAATGTTTTTTTCAATGATGTATTAAGTGACAATGTTAACTCCCCAACTGTGATTGTTGGAGCACTGCGGAAACGGTGAATAAAAGTTTTTCTTTTTAAGCAACCCTCCAGTCATTTCTGTTTCAAGTGAATAAGGCAAATATGACATTTGAGTCATTTCAAAGAGAGAAATTTTTGACTCACTCTAAATCATCGCCTTCCACAATCACGTTCAGAGAAGATGATCCGCATGTCTTGTCTAACACTAATGTTACATATTGTACACCATTTGATGAAGTTGTCTAATTAAACAAAATGTTCAGTTAGGCTAAATTAACCTTACTCCACGCGCTTCGGTTACATAACATTTGCACAAGTGGCCAGCCTTTTCTATCGAGATGAAGCAAGGAATGTTGTCAAATGCAAGCAATTTTGAGAAAGTAATGGCCATAAATGCAACAAAGCTTTCAAGGGGCGGCAATGGTCTAGTGGTATTATTACTGGACTGTTAATCCAGAAACCCAGGTAATGTTCTGGGGACTCTGGTTCGAATCCTGCTACAGCAGATGGTGGAATTTGAATCCAATAAAATACCTACACTTAAAAATCTGAGGATGACCATGAATCCATTATCGATTGTTCTTAAAACGCGAGATAACAAGGTGTGGAGCTGGATGAACACAGCAAGCCAACCAGCATCATAGGAGCAAGAAAGCTTGACGTTTTGGGCCTCGACCCTTCATCAGAAATGGGGGAGGGGAAGAGGGTTCTGAAATAAATATGGGGAGGTGGATAGAAGATGGATCGTGGAGAGGAGGCAGACAAGTCAAAGAGGCAGGAATGGAGCCAGTAAAGGTGAGTACAGGTGGGGGAGTAGGGAGAAGATACGTCAGTCAAGTTGCAGGGGGAGAGAGATCTCTGGAGGGAGGAAGGTAACTTCTTCAGGGTAGGTATCCAGAGAGGAGGCTTCGCACTGGGATTAAAATTATTCAGAGATAATAGGTACTGCAGATGCTGGAGAGTTCAAGATAACAAGGTGTGGAACTGGATGAACACAGCAGGACCTGGTTCACTAATGTCCTTTAGGAAGGAAACTGCCATCCTTACCAGGCCTGGCCTACATGTGACTCCAGACCCCCAGTAATGTGGTTGACTCTTTGCTGCCCTCTGGGCAATTAGGGATGGGCAATAAATGCTGGCCTATCCAGTGATGCCCTCATCCCGTGAATGAATAAAGAAAAGAAAAAGTGCCCATTTAAGGATTGGTTCAGTGGCTCGCACGGCTGCCTCACAGCACCAGGGACCTGGGTTCGATCCTACCCTCAGGCAACTGTCTGTGTAGAGTCTGCACAGTCTCCTTACATCTGTGTGTGTATTCTTTGGGTGATCCGGTTTCTTCCCACAGTCCAAAGATGTGCAGGTTAGATGTATTTTCCATGCTAAATTGGCCAGTCCAGGGATGTGTAGGTTAGCCATGGGAAATGTCGAATTCGAGACTGGGTAAGGTGATGAATCTGAGTGGGATGCTCTTTGATGAGTCAGTTTAGTTTTGAAGGGTCGAATGGTCTGCTTCCGCACTGGGGTGGTTCTACTCTAATTTTGTCTCATCTCGTAATCTTTCAACTAAGTGTGCTGAATGCTTTATTTTCATGTTGTTTCAGTCATGTTCTGTAATTGTTCAGTATGTTGATTTATGAGAGCCAGCCAATTTGCTCGCTAATTTACATGTGTAGAAAATCTCATCTGAAATTTGGGGAAAAATGCAATTCTTTGGGTTCCAACAGGTTACAATTTTGAAAGGCAGTTTGATCAGGAACAGCATGAAATAAATAACATATTTATCAATGGTGACAGATGCGCCTGTGAAATGATTGCAACTAAAGATTACACTTTTGTATCATTTGTTGATGAACTATGCACTTTAGATTATTGCTTACCCATGGTTTGGGCGGAGGAGTTTGGCAATCTGCAAGAACAAAATATAATGGGTAAGAAAAAGTCAATGGAGTTCAACACAGGAAGGCAAAGTAAAGCCTGGTAGATTGATGCTTTGTTCATGACAGTTTGGAAGAGAGATTGAAAAAATAGCAGAGATAGTAGGAACTGCAGATACTGGAGAATCTGAGATAACAAGGTGTAGAGCTGGATGGACACAGCAGGCCAAGCAGCACCAGAGGAGCAGGAAGGCTGACGTTTTGGGCATGGACCCTTCTTCATTTTTCTGAAGAAGGGTCCAGGCCCGAAACATCTGCCTTCCTGCTCCTCTGATGTTGCTTGGCCTGCTGTGTTCATCCAGCTCTACACGTTGTTACCTTTGAAAAAATAGCAGATTTGTTCTGGAATCAGTTGAGCCACCTTCTAATTGTACGATCGTACAGCCGAGAATAGCCTGTCCTCACATTTCTATAAAGCCATCTATTCATTCCTGGATTGCCATAGCCCTTCTCATAAAGATACTTGCTGTGGCTATCCTCACCTATACCCCCCCAGTATAATGCTGATTGCTGCTCAATGAGGTATATCCTGTCGCCTGTGAATCAAAGACACTGACTAATTTTTATAAATGCACCATAGAAAGCATCCTATCTGGATGCATCACAGTGTGTTGTGACAATTGCTCTTCCCAATACGACAAGAAACTACAGAGAGTCATGTACACAGCCGAATCCATCACACAAACCAGCCTTCCTTCCTTTGACTCGATCTAAACTTCCTGCTGCCTGAAGAAACTAACCGACATAATCAAAGACCCCTCCCACCATGGTTATACTCTTTCTACCCCACCTTCAGTCAGGCAGGAGACATAAAACTTTGTACACATGTATGCTCGGATTCAGGAACAGCTTTTCCCCCGCTGTTATTGGGCTTTTGAACTGACCTCTCAAATGTTAATTCTGACCTCTCTCTCTCTCTCTGCACCTTCTCTACACCTGTAACACTGTATTCTGCACGCTATTCTGCTACCCTGATGCACTTTGTATTGCACAGTCTGCCTGTATAGTACGCAAAAGAACACTTTTCACTGCATCTCGGTACGTACGACAACAATAAATCAAATCGAATCAAAATTTTATGATGTCAAGCTCCACCCAACTCTCAAATCCAGACTGGAACTCAAATGCAATGCTATCAGAGTGCTAAATTGTCGTCTGATCTCTATCCCACCGACCCACCACTTCACCACATTAGCTAATATGTAGTAACAGCACCAGTGAACTAGCATTCCAAGACTGATGTTCAGTCTGTTGGGCGTGAGTTTAAGTCCTATCAGTGGTGGCTCAAACAATGAATCTGAAATTGAAAGAAGCAATCTCAATGTTTTTCAAAAATCCTGCTTGTTGTATTTCCCTTGAAGGAATGAAATCTGCATTCATCATCTTGTCTGACCTACATCTTGCTCCAGACCCACAGTAATGTTGCTGACTCTCAACTGCCCTCTTTCCAAGGGCAGTTAGGAATAGGGCAAAAAAATTCCAGTTCCAATGCACATCTCACGATGGAATAAAAAATAATGGTGATTGCATTGAGTGAAATCATTATCGTTATGAATGTTTACTTTAAAAATAACAGTTCCAGATACAGCAGTAAAGTAACATAAATGACCAGTTCATCTCATTGATATGCACTTGGATGCCTCAGTCTGTTTTATGAAAGCCATATGCTGGAATGAATGAGGTTTGTCAAAATGCCGACAACGTTTACCCTGAAAAGTGGACATCTTGAGAGGTGGAATATCTTGCATCTTAGCATACCCTCATTCCCACACAATTGCAGTAAATCACAATTATCGATGGCATTTTTGAAGGAGAACTTAATTCTGCAATACCTTGCCAGTAGTTGAGCCAAACTGATGGAAAAGAGACAAATACCAATGAACACACCTATATTTATATAATTTCTAACTGACAATCATCTTTTAAAAAAAGCAATAGTTGGCTTACATCATGAATGCCGATGACTTAATAGCAAGTAGAGAACTGTGAAACAAACACGATTAGTCTTCGCTATGTCGTATACCAAAGGGAGAGGATGGCCTAGCAGTATTATGGGTGGACTGTTAATCCAGAGACCCAGGCAGTGTTCTGGGGACCTGGGTTTGAATACTGCCATGGCAGATGGTAGAATTTGAATTCAATAAATATCTGGAATTAAGAGTCTATTGATGACCATGGATCCATTGTCAATTGTCAGGAAATACCCATCTAGTTCAGTTTTGTCCTTCAGGAAAAGGAACTGTCATCCTTACCGACTCTCATCTACATGTGACTCCAGACACACAGCCAATATGGTTCACTCTTAACTGCCCTTTAGGCAATTATGAATGGGCAATAAATGCTGGCCTAGTCAACAGTGTCATCATCCCATTGATGAATAAAAATAATTACCAAGTTACATCTACCATGTTGTTACAATTTCCAGGTAGTACCTTTCATTTGACATTGCATATTGAGGCAGGTAGTTACTCTGAAAATTTGTTCCTTTGTCATCGGTCAAATGAAAGCCACTATTTGTTTTTACGTTCAATATTAGATGTAGCATGGGTCCAATATAAATCTCAAGGAAGCAAATTCATTGTAATGTTTCTATTTCTCAGAACAGCGAAGGGGATAAATGGTTTTGAGGTAATTTATGAGTAATTTCCGGTTATGAACCAAAAAACACTAGAGATTGTGTTAAGGCACTTCAAATCAGTTCTACATACTACATTTAGGCCATGCACTGTGGAGAATTTACTCTTCTCTCTCTGTCGCTAATTCAAATAATGATAGCAGAAACAAGCTGCCTTCTGCATTCACCCAGGAGAACTACTGAGTCAAAAGATTATGGAATCAAGCTTCACTCTAATCTCAAATCTGGACTCGTGAAATGCTACCCGAGTGCTACCGAATTTTGCAAATTCTAGTGGATGTAAAAGCACAACAACAACTCTGCTTCGTCAGGAGCCTAAGGAAATTCTGCATGCCCATAAAGACTCTTAGAAATATTTATAGGTGCACCAAAGAAAGCAGCTGATTTGGATATATCATAGCATGATATATCTCTCCCCAACACCACAAGAAACTGCAGAGATGTGACCAGAGCCCAGTCCACCATGCAAACCTACCTTCCATCCATTGACTCCACCTATACTTCCCACTGCCTCAGGTCAGCAACCATCATAATCAAAGACCCCTCCCACCCTGGTTATACTCCCTTCCATCTCTTCCGCTGGGTAGAATATACAAACATTTGACGAACAGCTTCTTCCTTGTTATCAGACTTTTGAATAGGCCTTTTAAATGTTAATGTTGATCTCTCACTGCACCTTTTCTGTGGCTGCAACTCCATAACATGCACTCTGTCCTGTTGCCCTGATGTCCTTGTATAGTACCATCTGCCTATAAAGCACATAAGACAACACTTTTCACTGTAATAACAGTGTGGAGATGGATGAATACAGCAGGCCAGGCAACATCAGAGGAGCAGGAAAGCTGACCTTTCAGTTCGGGACCCTTCTTCAGAAAAGGGGGAGGGAACGGGGGCTCTGAAATAAATAGACAGTGGGATGGCAGTGATAGCAGGTTGGCAGTGGTGGGGATTGGTCAGTGAGGTGGGAGGAGTGGATAGGTGGGAGAGAAGATGGTCAGTTCAATGAGGTGGGGATCAGAGGGGAGGCTGGTCTTGGGATGAGGTCGGGGGCTGGGGAGATTTTGAAGCTTTTAAATTCCACTTGGAGACCATTGAGCTGTCGTCTTCCAAGGCGGAATATGAGGTGTTGTTCCCCCATTTTTCGGGTGGCATCATCGTGACACTGGAGGAGGCTAAGGATGGACATGTCATCCAGGCAGTGGGAGGGGAGAGTTGAAGTGGTTCGCAACTGGGAGGTGTTGTCATTTGTCGCAAACAGAGCGTAGGTGTTCCACAAAGCAGTCTCCAAGCCTCTGGGAAGTTCCCCGATGTAGAGGAGGCCATTGTATCTCAGCACACGTGACAATAATAAATCAAATTCAAAAAATCCCATGACATAATTTTGAAGAACCGCAGGAGAGTTCACTCTAGTGGTTTGACTGACGTGCTTTCCTGAATAAGTGACATTAGACTTTATCATTATCAATTGCTTCCTCTGGGACACTGCCTTATACAAATCTGTGTTTTTAACACTGCATCAATGACTACACTTCAAAAGTCCCTCATTGGCTGTAATCGCTTCTGAGCTTGAAAGGTGCCAGATGAATGCACTGTCATGACACCAGAGCAAAACCTTACCCAATCACTATCACTTGAAAAGCCATGAAGGGTATCTATTTCCAGAAGATCTCCCAATATATGGTAAGAAAGATAGAAGCAAGGTTTCTGATGAAGGGTTTAGGCCCGAAACGTCAAGTTTTCCTGCTCCTATGATGCTGCTTGACCTGCTGTGTTCATCCAGCCCCATGCTTGTTATCTAGAAGCAAGGTTTAAGTGGTTTATGTTAGTCCACAAAGATGCACTTCTAATTTCTCACCAGCTCTTCCAAACATTTAAATGAATTGAGTTACTTGCCCATCTCAGTCGCTGTTGAGTTGTTGAAGGCCTTTAGGCTGTCAGAAACCAAAAAAAAAACAGATAATGCTATTTTGTTCTGACAGAGAATGCAATCAATCACACTTGTTTCAACTTTTCTTTTATAAATACTTTTAATCAACAAGCTGAGTCATGTTGTGACACTCCTATGGAGCAGCTGAGTAAAATTTGCTTCTCCTTAAATCTCGACCTACACTCATCCCCTCAACATCCCAAATGGTAGGTCACTTGCTCCATTCATTTCGCATTGCACCTGATTTAACTCCCTAATGTGGGGTGATGCAGCTTACAATGTAAAACTGGGATTCCACCAGGTATTCTGCTCATCTCGCCTTCGGTTAAAATTAGCTCCTGCTCTATCAATAACACTACTACATGACTGTAAATTCATTTGAAACCCAACAAGAAGCAATCAAATACAGAGAGGGATATGGCAGAAAATGAAACAAATTGTATGGAGTAAAATAGTTGGGGTGAAAGTCAACTTGCTGGGAATCACCGGAGGAGCGATTCCAGAACAGCATTGAATTGACTGGGAAGAAAAGCTGATGGAATGCAGAATGAACTGCTGATCTTCTCCCTCCTGGTTTGCAAGCTAAAAATGTATGCCCAAGTGTCCTAAAGAGGCCAAATTGATGTGGAGTGATGATTTCATGCTCCACTTAGTAACACTTGGGACCACGTCTTTGAAATAAGTGTCTGAGCAGACCTTGCTCCACTGTCGGGTCCACCAGCTACTTTTGCACATGGTGGGAGCAGGCTGAAAATACTGTTTTTTGCTGGAGAGTTCTGGGAATCCTTGCAGCAGGATTAATCCATACACTTCCTATTTTTCACCAATGGGCATGTGTTATGACTTTCCACTAGTGCAAAATTGAAATATTACGGTTTCTCTGTGAAAACATGAAAAGTGAAAGATGATCATGTTCCTTATGGTTACTTGATGTTTTAATATCGTTGACCACATTTGAATTCGGAAAGCACAATCAAGTGTCTTCTGATAATCGCCAAGGCTTACTTTGTTGTAACAGAATGATGCAATGTTGTGTTTTTTTTATCAGTTTCCAGCGCATCCAATAGACTACCCATGAAATGTAACAGGGAATCCTGCACTTCTCTCGTAGACCTAATGTTCAGTTGTCGGGGGCAACGCAGGGAAGCCCATACATTACTACATCGTTGACCTCAATGCCATTCATAACCACACTAAGATAGCTTTATAACGTGCCTCAGCTGACTACTATGCATTCCATAGGCGATACTGGAAGACAAATAGCTGCGGTCTGTATCTCTAACCATTGCAATGGAAGAATTAGGATTCACCTTTCCATAGGTGTGTAAATCGATGTGTCTTCATTGTTTTCAACCTACGGAACACAAACCAAACTCCGTTAATGATGACTGTGTTTTCAATGAAGGGGAACATAATTGAACAAAGTGGAATACTTCCATACCATGAACAGTGCATCAGATTCCAGTCTACTCTTGTCTTGATCCTGTCATAAAATAAAACATTACCCAATCAAATGGACATTTTTATAGACCAAGACATTTTTATACATTGACATAACCATACATCTATTAACTGTCACAGAAAAAAAATCATAATTCTCTACTGTTGGAGTTAAAGTTATACATAGAATCCCCACAGTGCGGAAGCAGGCCATTCCGCTTATCAAGTCTGAACTGGCCCTCCAAACAGCATCCCATCCCACCCAGACTCAACCCCCTACCCTATAACTCTGCATTTTCTGTGGCTAATTCACCTAATCAATACATCCATGGACACTACGGGCAATTTAGCGTGGCCAATCCTCCGTACCTGCACATCTTTGGACTCTGGAAGGAAACCCACACAGACACAGGCAGAATGCGCAAATGCCAAACAGATTGTTGCCCAAATTAAAACCCGGTCCCTGCCTTGACGTGAAGCAGCAGTGCTAACCACTGAGTCCCCATGCCACCTGCATGCATGTGTGCTCCAATTAGCATTGTGCTTCACTGCAGTTTAAACATAACTGAATAGAACTGCTGTTGCACCAATGAATGCTTCAAATGTAGCCACCCTAAAATAAATGCAGTAATATTGGACATGAAACTCCTTTCACTGTGTTTTAAGTTATCACTGGTAAAAACGAAATATCCCAACTATGTTTAACACATTGTGAGAACAGAGTAAGAAAATCCCTTGAGCTCCCATGCTTACGACATCATCAGCATGCTTGGACCTAAAGAGTCTCACTGGCATGCTTCCCATGTCACCAACATGCCAGAACAGCTCACTGTTTTGATATTGTTGTCAATAAACATGCAGAAATTTCATGTCATGTTGAGTCCATAGAGACAAATATTCTCCTGCATGAAGTAAATGTCTTCATTTGACTGGAAGGAGTCTGAATATCAAGGATATTGATCTTAAAATGTACAATTTAACTAGTAGGGATCAGTGAAATGTAGATTTTTAAGGTAATCCTCACCACAGATTAAACAATCTCTCGCTTGTTATTGGAGACTCTAAGAACTTTGGCACTGTCTCCAAATGAGACTCAACCATGCTCTTCCTGTTGTTTGCCAATGAACGTGTGTTACGACTTCCTTTTGGTAAAACATTGAAATAATATGTTTTCTCTGAAACAATTAGAAGTGAAAGGTGATCATATTCCTTACAGTTATTTGGTATCAGCTTTATCGATGCAGAATGTAATGTCTGAGTTTCACAGTTGATCAATGGCGATCATTCATTGTCTCAGCTACGGTTGTATACAACTTTGTTTTACAGATTTTAGTCTGCAGAGAAGTTTTAAATTAATTTAAGAGTGCTATCTGCAGGTAGTCTAACATATCCAGCAAGACCAGGAACTATCCAATTGAACAATCCACGCTGACTCACATAGGGATAAAAGATATTCTAACAAATGGCATAAAGCAGATGGTATGGAATTGACTTCTGATTAAACACTGTCCTTGATGTTTAATCTTGTTGACAACAGTGGAACTGAATATTATCTGCTGGCTACCAGCAATTTATGCTGCCACTTGTAATCCCAGAATGCAAACCGTAATAGATAAAGCAAAGAGTATTAACTGGATTTAAATCAAGAACAGAAAGTGAAATAAGATTGTGAAATACAGTTAGGATTAAAACGTATACACACTCTCTCAGTACACATACAATGATATTTCCAAACTCATTACCTGTTTCAGAAATGAGACTTCATACTTGTGAACTTTTTCAGAAGCAATACAGTTGTCTGTCACTGTTTTTTGATGCTCGGGTCATTTACTTCTCAATGTGCTTGCTTTAATTGTTATCTGCCATCATTATACTGGAAACCTAATCATCAATTATCCCAAGTTCAAGGCGGTGCGTTGCTCGCAGTGATGAGACCACAATATCAGAGCCAATAAGGAAGCGTGGGATGTCTGACAGCAAATTATTAACTACACTTTGAATTGAGGCAGCAGACCTTGAGTATAATAGTGAGCAGTGTCAGCGTCCCAGTTATTTTTAACAAAATCTATTTCTGGTCTTTAATGGCAATCATTTTCAGGAACAGTCTAGGTATTTCTACAACCTTGTATTTGATTTTGTATATGGGGACTTGGGTATATTTTGTTTCAATCCTAATCTGCAAATGCAGATTTCAAGTGTTGTGATTGTATTCCTTTTAGGTTACTTACCAGATTCTGCACTTCATCCAGGACAGGTAATGTTAGAATATCTAAAAAACAAAAGCATGAGAATGCAAATATAGAACATACATGAATAGGAAAGGTTTTGGGGGGATATGGACTGGGAGCAGGCAGATTAGACTAGTTTAGAGATAACAAGCATGGGGCTGGATGTTTGGGATTATGTTCGGCATGGACTGGTTAGACCAAAGGGTCTGTTTCCATGCTCTATGACCCTATGACTCTATAACAGAAGGTAACTGCTGGAATTGTTGGAAATGTTGCATTAGAGGCACTTTTATGGAAAGAGTTTCTTATAGTCATAGAATCCCTACAGTGTGGAAACAGGCCCTTTGGCCCAACAACTCCACACCAACCCTCAGAGAATCCCACCCAGACCTGTCCCCTTATAACCCACCTACCCACACACCCCTGAACACTACAGGCAATTTAGTATGGCCAATCCACCTTGCCTGCACATCTTTGGGCTGAGAGAGGAAACCGGAGCACCTGGCGGAAACCCATGCTGACACGAGGAGAACGCACAAGCTCCACACAGACAGTCGCCCAAGGGTGGAACGGAACCAGGTCCCTGGCGCAGTGAGGCAGCAGTGCTAAACACTAGCCACCATCTATATGAATATATATGAGATACTACCTCATAAGTATGTCCATAAAACTGTTTAATACTTCCAGTTGTGCTTAGTTCGCAACACTAAATAGTGAAAGACCTGGATTCAAGCGACAATCCACCATCGGAGAACAGAAAAATGGCTTTTTATTTCTGTCTGGAACTGAGGGAGCGCCGCATTGTCAGACATTCTTCATTCAATTAAACAGGAACCATTTCACAGTCAGTAAAATTTCCTGGCATCTTTCAAAGAAGAGCAAGGTACCCTTGCAGTGTACTGTTCAACAATATTCCCATAAGTAATTCCAACATGAACCAATGTTGATAGTAACACTTCCAGTTACTGTGTGTAGGGCACTGTAACGTGTAAATTGATTGTTATTTAACTCATCAGTTTTGTCCCTAGGGCCAGTAATAGTTTTGCAACATTGATACAGTTGCTTCCTTATGTTCAAATAAAAGCATAAGACTCATTGCAGCTCATAAATTGTATGAAATGCCTTCAGTTTATCGTGTTTGCTTATTCAACTGACTGTCTTTTAAAAGAACCAATATCCGTTTGAGGTTTTACGGGGTGCTGGTGAGAACTCTTCTGGATTACTGTGTTCAGTTCTGGTCGGCATATGACAGAAAGGATATTATTAAGCTGGAGAGGATTCAGAAGAGATTTACCAGGAAGTTGCCAGGAATGGAAGGTTTGAGTTCTAAGGAGAGGCTGGATGTTCTGGGACTTTTTTTCACTGGAGGTTGAGGAGTGAGCTTATAGAGGTTCATAAAATCATGAGGTACAGATAAGGTGACTGGCAGGTGTGCTTTTCCGAGGGTGTGGGATTTAAAGACAAGAGGACATTTTTTAGGGTGAGAGGGGAAATGTTTAAAAAAGATATGAAGGGCATTTATGTTTTACACAGAGAGTGGTTCGTGCGGGGAATGAACTTCCAGAGGAAGCGATGGATGTGGGTACAGTTACAAAATTTAAAAGACATTTAAATAAGTACATGAATAGGAAATGTTTGGAGGGATATGGGCCTAGTGACTAGTTTAGTTTGGGATTATGGTCAGCTTGGACTGTTTGGACCGAAGGGTCTGTTTCTGTGCTGTACGACACTGTGACTCAAATTATGCATTTTGATAAATTTCATTGAAACAGCTGCATTTTTACCTGAAACTGCCAATTGTGAAAACCACAAAGAATATTCGGAACATTGGCTCTATACCCTAAACAATCTTACCCCTTAGTAAAATCAACATACAGTGATTTCATCTGAGAGGTAAAACTATCTATGAGGGATTCAATAACAAGGGGTCACGCGTTCAAGGTGAGAGGAGAAAAGTTTAAGGGGGATACACGCAGAAAGTACTTTACACAGAGGGTGGTAGGTGCCTGGAATGCGTTGCCAGCAGAGATAGTAGAGGCAGGCACAGTAGATTCATTTAAGGTGCGTCTGGACAGATGCATGAGTAGGTGGGGAGCAGAGGGATACAGATACTTAGGAATTGGGCGATAGGTTTAGACAGTGGATTGAGATCGGCACAGGCTTGGAGGGCCGAAGGGCCTGTTCCTGGGCTGTAAGTTTTCTTTGTTCTTTGTTCTTTCTTTATCTTTTCACCCAATTTCCTGGTTAATGTTCAATCTTATCTTTGATATGAGTGTACGATCATCAGCTGGTATAACAGTCAGTAAAATACAATTTCCAGCATGTCCTGTAGCCCCATTCACATCCAAATTCAACCCCAATGTATCCAACAGTTGAGTATCTCAGGTATTCATGTCACAATTAGAATAGAACCATAGAATAGGCTGATACAGCTCAGTAGAATGTGTGTCAGCCCATGGAGTCTGTCTTGTCCCTTTCACAAGTCTGTTACTCCCACTTCGCCACACTTTCCCCACTCTCTCACTACAGTCCTTAAATTTTATTAATGTATATATCCATTGTCAAATAATGGTTTGGTCATATTTCATGTAGTTATACCTGAAGAGAATCATATTTTATTGAAAGTTTATGTTTTACATACCCCCAAAGATTATTTGGAAAATGTTGTTTAATCACAGGATCACATCTAATGTTTGGTCTGCGTTTTGCCTGCATGGGCTGGTTGCATGTAGTCAGCACCTGCTTGTGGCAAACAACTGAAAGGATATGTCATTTTATATGATATTTGGTCTTTGTCTAACGAACATATGGCTTACTTGTCGAGCATCACCCAGGTATTGAAAGGCATATACCACATCATAAATTTCAGTCATAGCAAGCACATCTGTTTCATTTTTCCTGCCAAGCTGAAAAGGCATTCTGCCTATCACCCAGCTAATTAATGTGGCATGTGAATTTCATTGTTGGCCTGATGCTAGTAAAGTCAGCCATTTGTCCCAATGAATGTCAGAACTTAGAATAATAGAATCACAGAATCTTACCATAAAACGAAGCCATTCAAGTTATCATGCCTGTACTGGCCCCCAAAAATGCTACCCAGCTAGTCCTACTCTCCAGCCCTATCTCTGTAGCCCTCTAGAATGTTACGACGCTGAATATCCCTCCAACTCAGTGAAAGAAGAAAGGTATGCAACTAGTCTGCACTTGCAAACCTCACAATGCAGCATCCAACACTACGATGATTCTGTGATTGGAAAATATTTGCTATATAATACTGATTCATGAAGAATTACACTGATAACCAATTTAGGATTATCAGTTGGGCAATGCCCAGAACAATCAGTGTCAAGCTGTCTAGTTGAATATTTAATGAAATTTTGGCAGTTAACTGTCAGTCATCCAGAACTAGTTCATCCTACATCTCAACACCTCTGTAGTCAGAGGCAATTTGCCAACCAATTAGCATTTTCTCTCATACAATACTGTGATATGCAATATGTTTTCCCTTTACTTTAGTATTTACATTAGTGAATTGGCCTGATGGGTACAAGACAAGTGTGACAAAGTGTATATTTTTTCACTAATATTCATATCCACATTCCTGTAATTACATACTTGTTTCTCCCACAGAACTTTACTTTCCTCTAACTTGCGTAAGTGCCCACCATGACTAATTTTCTGATGAAGGGTTTGGGCCCGAAACGTCAAGTTTTCCTGCTCCTATGATGCTGCTTGACCAGCTGTGTTCATCCAGCCCCCTGCTTGTTATCTCGGATTCTCCAGCATCTGCAGTACCTTTTATCTCTGATACAATTTTAACCCCACTGCGAAGCCTCTTCTAAGGATGCCTACCCTGAAGAAGTTACCCTCCTCCCTCCGGACAAACCTCAGGGAATATCTCTCCCACTGCAACTCTCTCATCACCTCTTCGGCCTTGAAACTGCTCGACCACGCATTTCTGATGAAGGGTTTGGGCCCGAAACGTCAAGTTTTCCTGCTCCTATGATGCTGCTTGACCTGCTGTGTTCATCCAGCCCCCTGCTTATTATCCATGACTAAAAAAAAAGCTGTTAAGAGGCAGAAAATTGTAATTATCTCTAAAGATGTGATTTCTGTTCAATGGAAGAGTGAAAATAAAGTGCTGCCTTTGATTAAATCAGATGCCATTGACTGGGAGGTAAGTACTTTGTGGAAATAGAAACATTTATAAGAAGCTATTAAATGAGTTAAGAGAACAGTAATGTTTGGGAATTTTTTTTCTGAATCGTAACTCGGGTGTCAAACTGGAAATTTTTCAACCATTTTAAACTCAGTATCATGGTAATCCTGAGGGTTTTAATAACCCCATTGAAGTTTATATTATTTTCAAATATAACCAAAACCAGCTTTACGTACCATCTACGCCGATGATTTCTGAATTAACTTGGACTTGTCTACAAAAAAATGAAAATGAATAACTCAACCACATTTGCTGATAACATTTGACCACAGAAATATGGATGTATTTAAAGTAGAGAGAAGGCTGTTCAACCCATCATGTCTGGTGAGACAAGGAGATTTTCCTGGCTGACTAAAACTTCACAAAATTTGACCTTTAACTTTGTAGAATGGGGGCATCTCAGGTGCATTTATGTGGAGCTCTGTCTCAACTCTGATGAGTATTCCAGGCTCCTGTATCCTTGCATAAAATGGGTTGCAGACAATCTGCATGAAATAAAATTTACTGCTCAACTGTCTACAAATCTTTCAATCACTTCAAATGCTAACAGAGTGCATTTCTTAACCAGTAAATGTGTACCTGCTGATGCTCACTCACCTTTGAGCCCGGCGAGCTCCTAAAACAAAGGTACACAAGAAAAATATTGGATTACAGAAGACATTTCTTATTACTTAAGTCTCATTATTCATTGATGCCAGTTTTGTGCATGGAACTGTAGAGTCTGCACTTAAAGATATTAATTGCACAAAGTTATTCACTACAAACGACAGACAAAATGAAGAACAATGCAAATGCATATGATTGACTTTAATTCATTTTTTTCTCTCAAAATGTATCAGCGGAAAGAATAGACCAAGGGGCAGCCTTAAAGAAGTTCTGAGAGCATTTGATGGCAGAATTCGATGAAACATTTCTGTTTGTGATGTTTTAGATGCAACAAGGAGAAACTGATTCAACAACAGCACGGCCAAAATGTTGCTGTGTGTTGGAGCAGTTGAGGCAAACTGCGAAGTACCTAAGAAATAAA
>JAHRHZ010000002.1:10705262-10744780 GCA_024137785.1 Ginglymostoma cirratum | reverse complement strand
GTTTATTTGATGTAATCATTTGGGAGCTATTTACCAATAAACTCCATTAGTTGAGATTGAACAATGTGATCTGGCTTTGGTCAATCCATTGGTTGAGCGTCAGAGAAGTCTCTGTAGGCGGTGCATACTTTTTGAGATAATTTAACAGAACAAAGGAATTTTTTGCAGGAGAAACCTTCAAGACCAAATTTGAGAAGTCAGGCCCTGAAGTGATCTTCAGAGAAAATAAAGAATCACAAAGCAATATCTGTACTGAGAGCAATGTTGGCCACTTCACTCAAATCGTATTTCATTCAAGCCAAACTTATAGAGTTAAAGTATGAATTGGGGTTAAATATGAATTAAGCAAAGTAAGATAAGGTGAATTTAAATGAAGTGAGTTAAATTTCAATTTAAGTTAAGTGAAGTAAGAATTAAATGTTGCAACTAATGTATGCCTTCTATTGAGTCATGGTCATAGCGCCAAACAGCATGAAAACAAACCTTTGGGTGCAACCAGTCCGCATTGACCATGATTCCAAGGTAAACTAGTCACATCTGCCTGCTCGTGGCTTATATCCCCCCCACAGCTCTCCTATTCATGTACTTATCTCAGTGACCCTTAAATGTTGTAACTGTACCTCCATCCACCACTTCTTCAGGAATTTCATTCCATATGTGAACCACTCTCTGTGGAAAAGATTTTCCCCTTGTGCCTCATTGAAATCCCTTGTCTCACCTTAAAAAATATGCCCCTTAGTCTTCAAATCCCAAGAATGGGAAAAGACACCATTCCATTGACCCTATCCATACCCATCATGATGTTATAAACCTCTGTAAGGTCACCTCTCAACTTCTAATGACAGAAGTCTCAGCTTTTATGCAGCATTCTTTTAAAACTCAAACCCTCCATACCCAGCAACATACTCTTAAATCTCTTCTGAACCCTCTCCAGCTCAATAACATCCTTCCTATAACTGAGAGTTGAAATAATGAAGAGCTTGTTTAATGAAGTTCCCTGTCATTTGTCTGTCACATATCTGAGTAAAAAAGTCTGAGTACTCCTTTCGGGCAACACTGAGTGGCCATTGATAAGCTGGGACTTTAAGCTGTTTAGAAGTCGAATTCCCCAGCCTTAGAGAATTGATCAGCAGTTGGGAATAAAGCGGGTGTTTGCTGAGTGTGAGAAACTAATGGCAGAATTTGTGAAGTGAATCTGGTCGCTTCTTGTATCTCCTAGAAGATGCCTAAAGAGTTAAGAGTAAAGAATGGCAGATTGCCAAGCACAGTCAGAGATATTAAGGAAGGAGCTAAATAAGACGTAGCCCTAGTTGTTGAGCGTTGCAGTAAATTAGTAACGAGTCTGCGATCCGTTGGTCAGAAATGTTGTGAAGTAACATGTGGAGAGCAAGGAAAGCATGCGACCAAGCTGACTTAGTGAGGCTACAACAAGAGTCAGTTGTTTGCAGCAGTTAACGGGTAGAGAGTTAGAGGATAAAATATTACATGAAGACAACGAGAGGTTACATGAGGAAAATTATGTCAGCAGTTGGAAAGGTTACTGAGAAAATTGGCGGAACAGGAGCAAAGGAGTCAGATAAATGTGTTGTACGTGGGCCACATCCTGAGCCAATCTGAGAAGGCTTACTAAGGAGTACCCAGTGCAAACAGGAGTCATGACATGGCCAAACAGACTGTGAATGAACTGAACAGAAAATGTGCCAATTTACAGTCTGCTGTTAAAGTTCTGTATCAAGTAGGCAGAGAAAGAGGAATCTCCGTGGCTTACTGTTCAAAATGCTAGCAGCGGATTGATAAATTAAAATCTCAGCTGTTGATACAGAAAAGAATTAAGTGGGTATTTGGGACAGTTCAGCCTGAAGGGCAGAGTGATTACGGAAGAGATTGGGGAAAGCTGGAAAAGAATGCCCAGCAGGATGCTGCACGCGGCAATGACTGGGGACCCCTACCTCCTTTTCCAGGGTCACTTAATCCCTCAGCGCCCCCACACAACCATCGCCTTCCCCAATGAATTCTGTGACTGCAGTGCGGGGAAATTGCTAAAATGATTTTGTGATAATGCAGTGGCTTTAAAAGGTTATTTTCTTATTTTTTAATGAGAGGGATAAAACAGAGGTGCAGAGCTGGCTAGTTGGAAAGCCAGTAAAGTAAACAGCTTGTGAGGCCTTAGGTGCTTTTTTTGATAAAAGTTGGAACAACGGAAACAGCCTAAGAGGGTGAGGTCAAGTTCTCATAGAACCAGGATTTTTAGTTTCAGCTCTCAGCAGTTGCAGTTGGGCTGCTGAAGAAGTGAAATTTAATCGTTCCTTCTCTTGGGTATAGCCAAAAATTGGGTATTCTCTGCCTGTTGTGGGAGTTGCATGTGAGACAATGTGTTTGCTGAGTTTGCCTTTTATCAAAGCTGTGTTTATGGATTGTTACTATATTGGAACAGTTAATTAGTGATGGTTAGTGTGTCTATTGGAGATTTGGAAGGTATGAAGGAAAGTACATTAGCTGTGATCTGTTGTAACAGAGGGGATCCAACAGACGATTTAAATAGGTGTAGTCCTCTGATTGCATATGCAGGTCAGTTATGGGTTGATTTTACTCAGGTTTTTGAGAAATGGAACATACCAGGCGAACTGGATGCGATCACTCTAATTGGTTAACATCTTTAGTAGTGTGCGCTTTGGAAAGGGGAGAGAAGGTGCGTGAGAATTTTGACCCACAGGTGATACCTACGATGAGGTACAGACAGTGGCAAATGGTTCGAGCTTGGGAGAAGGAAATTCAAGAGATCGATAAAGACAAAGCGATTAAGAGTGCCAATCAGATACGTCAACCTTAAGAATACAAATGTAAATGTTTGCAACACAATATCTCACAACCTTTACATCTGCCAAACAGCAAAAAAAATACACATCCTGACCTTTCATTCTGTGTAACTTCACACAGTAGGGCACAACAATTAACAGGAGAGCTAGTTGGAGCAGAGCACCGATCAACAGGAATAACCATAGCGTCATGCTACCTTTTGGTTTCTCTAAGAAACAAAAAGAACAAATCAGAGCACAACACAGGTAAAAGAAACACGGCATTCAGCCCCTTGCATCTATTCAATCATTTAGTTAGATCATGGTTGATCCGAACCTGAAGACAAACTAATACAACAATTTACATCCCCTTTATTGACACTGTCTTGCAATATCCATCAACATTGCCTTTTCAAGTTTCAGTACCTTCAGGCTTTCCAAGGAGGGTTCCAGATTCTCACCCTCTTTTGTATTTGAATCTGCTTCCTGCCTTCACTGTTTAATTAATTGGTCTCTAATTTTCAGATCATGTTCCATTGTTCTTGATGCTCCCGCTAAAAGAAATAATTTTTTCCTATCTATAAAATCCAAAACCATGCATCAGCTTAAACACCGAGCTGCAGTACCACACTAGCAAGTCAGGCTTGTGATCTCGCAAGGCTAATATATCCTTCTGGATCTAAAGCCTCCAAATTACTCCAAATTTGGTTCAAGTGTAATTTCAAGCAACAGAGGAATATTTTCTCCACTTTTGTTCTCCATAATATTATGATTGCTTCCATTTGCGTATTTAAATAATTATTATTCCTGCAACTTCAGAATTATCAGAATGCTCTTCCCAGTTAATTTGCAAAATGAAAATCAGGCTCCACTTCTGGAATACTGTGTCCAGTTCTGGTCGCCCTGTTACAGGAAGGATATTATTAAGCTGGAGATGGTTCAAAAGAGAATTACAACAATGTTGCCAGGTATGAAAGGTTTGAGTTATAAAGAAAGGATACACAAGTTGGGACTTTTTTCACCAGAGTGTCGGAGGTCGAAAAGTGACCTGATAGAAGTTTATAAAATCATGAGGGGTAGAGATAGAGTAAATGATAGGTGTCCTTTCTGTAGGATAGGGAATTTCAAGACCAGGGGGCAAATATTACAGGTGAGAGGAGAGAGATCTAAAAAAGACATGAGGGGCAATTTATTTTTTACACAGAGAGTGGTTCGTGTGTGGAATGAACTTCCAGAGGCAGTGGATGTGGAAACAGTTGCAACGTTTAAAAGACATTTGGGTAAGCACATGAATAAGCAATGTTTGGAGGGACATGGCCCAAGCGCAGGCAGGTGGGACTAGTTTGGTTTGGGATTATGGTCAGCATGGACTGGTTGGACTGAAGGGTCTGCTTCTGTGCTGTATGACTCAATGACTACATTGCCTCCATTTGCACATTAAATTAGTTGTTATTCTACAATTTTCAATATATTCCTCCCAGTTAATTTTCAAAATGACAATCAGGCTCCTGCGTAAATTATCGATTCCTACTTGATTATTATAATCTGGGACAGTGGGTAATCAGGATGCTCGTGGGAGTATGTGACAAAACATTTTGCAAAAAGGCTGATAATGTATCCATAGCTAATTTAGAATGGAATCCCTACAGTGTGGAAATAGGCAATTCGGCCCATCGGAAGGGCATCCCACCCAGACCCATTCCCCGACCCTATCCTTGTAACTCTGCATTTCTCGTGGCTAACCCACTTAATCTGCACATCCTTGAACACGATGGGCGATTTAGCATGGCCGATCCACCCTAACATGCACATCTTTGGGCTGTGGGAGGAAACCCACGCAGACACAGGGAGAATGTGCAAACTCCACACAGAATTTAATACTGAAGTCACGATAGTAGCAACTTTCCATGTATAGTTTACACGTTATTGACTTTATAAATATTCACAAACTTTACAAATATACTTTATTCATTAAAAATGTACATAAAAAGTCAGTAAAGCAGTCTGGTTCTGTACATGAAGAAAACAAACATTGGAGTTTGACTCAGCTCAAACAAACAAACCAAAGGCATCTCTTACTTGTGCAACATTGTACTTTTCTACAATTGTGTTACAGGGAGCGTCCTCGAACTGAATAGAACCCCATCGGTGGAAAGACCTGGGAAAAGTTACCAGTCGCGCTGTGGAACTGATTTCTCCGGCCACGCATGGCTATTTGCAGACAAGTGAAACACTCACCTCTCACTGTGAGCTGTGTTCCATTCCCATATTCCTCACCCAGCTGCATGAATTTCACGCTGCACGAAAACATCCCGGAATCAGTCACTTTCAGCTCCTTCAGCAAGAGGGAGGCATTATGGCTTTGGATGAAATCCTCTTGGGGTCTGTGCACTCGCCCTGTGTAATTCACTGTCTGATTGGAAACTTCCACACCATCCTTCAACCATTTAAAAGAGCCTATATTCCAGGAGACATGGCCTGTCCACTCGCACGGGATGAGGACTGATTGACCCTCCTCCGCCAGAATCCTCGGAAGTTTCTGAACAACTTGGAACTTCCTTGCGCCGATTCCTGAAAATTAGAGGGGAGGAAGTGATTGGAAGTTGGAACTTTGAGAGGCAACGTTAAAACGAATAAACAAATTACCAGCTCAATAGGGGGGGAATGTGCAGCAACGTTTAGATAACCGTTTTACCACTCAATGAGATGCTGTCCTCTGTCTGAAAGGGCAGTGAGAGCAGATTCCATTGCAGTCTGAACAAGGAAGCTGACTGCACCCTTCATTTGGAAAGGATTACGGTCCAATTACAAAAGAGCTTTTTGAGAAACCTTGTACTGGCATGGTGGGCGGAATGGGCTTCACTGTGCTGCACCATTCTATGTGCAGATCAACAAAAACCGCAAATCCTTCCACTTGGTTTCCACCAAGCAGGATATGAAAGCACCGTAGATGTGACTTGTTATTTGAAAGAGCTGCAGTGCTGATCTATCGCAGAGATCACGTATTTAGAGGAGACCCAATGTGCTATTTTGATATTACTGAGTCATAGAGTCATACAGCACATAAACAGACCCTTCGGTCCAACCAGTCCATTATTTCAAACTAAACTAGTCCCACCTGCCTGCACTTGGTCCATATCCTTCCAAACATTTTTTATTCATGTACTTATCTAAATTCCTTTTCAACGTTGTAACTGTAGCCACATCCACCACTTCCCCTACAAGTTCATTCTACACATGAATCACTCTCTGATACAATTGCCCCCCATGTTCATTTTAAATCTCTCTCCCCTCATATGCTGCCTACTCTTGAAATCCCCCACTGTCAGCAAAAGTCCTCAGGAAGTTAAGTGTCAATAACTATGAGGAAGGACAGAGAAAGGAAGGATGACTCCATGATCACTCTGAGACTCTGTGACTGAGAAAGCTATGAGAGGTCAAGCGTTGTAAATCCAGCAAAGCACTCGACTCCGCAATGATAGGATGTGGGAAAATGGCAAATGATAAGAAGGCCAGTTTGAAAGCAGTGATATGTGCTACAACTCCTCAGTTCCAGGAAAAGACTGAGGTTGAACAGGAAATGTCACTGTGAGCACTGACGACAACTCATGCAGGGTATAAAAAACAACAACCACTTTCTTCCCTCTGTTCACCCCGGATCGTAGAAACATCCTGAACATAACTATCAAGGTGCTAAACACAAGGCTTTTATTCCACAGAAATGTTGCTTCTGAAGATTTTCAACAATCTAGCTGTAACGTTTAATTAATCTTTAAAACAGACTGCCCATTCAGTTATTCACTAAAGCAGAGTTTGTTTAATTTTATTTCAAATGAATGGGTGATTAGACTGCACATAAATTAATGTGCATGTTCCTGACCTTCTTCTGATCTACACAATTTAGAGAAACTGAAAAATGAGCAAACAGAATTGACTCGGGGCCATGAATTCAAAATAACCAGTAACAAGTTCAAAAATGAATTCAAGAAATAAATTTTCACCCAATGATAAGTGGGAAACTTTCAATTGTTTGAAATAGTTGAGGTGAATAACAAGGATGTATTTAAGGGAAAGCCAGTGAGACATGAGTGAGAATGGAATGAAATGGTAGGAGGAGAGGAAAAGAAATAAGAAGAGGCTCATTTGCAGTAAAACACTTGAAATAATGGTGGTTCAGTCAAATTCCCTGTTTCTGAACTGCACACTTTACAAGGATGTGAGTATCACTAGTAAGGTCAATATTGGTTGCCCATTCGTAACTGCCATTGAGCTGTATGGTTTGGTAGTCTATTGAAGTGTCAATGCTATTGTTATGTGTAATGTAGCCCAGACCAGGTACAGATAGCAGATTTCCTTCCATAAAGGACATTAACGAACCATCAATAATAATTGTTAGAATCACCATCATTGAGACTAGCCTTGTACTCCAGACCTCAACAATGATGAATCTTAATTCCACCACTTGCCTGGTAGGACTTGTTAATGTGTTGATACAGCATTAGTCTAGCACAGTGACATTGCATTCCTGTCACTCTGCCAGCAGGGCCTGGAGGGAGCACATTGTGAGAGTTATGGCAGGACGATCAGAGTTTCGGATGAGATCAGGTTTACAGACGGTGGAATGTAGGAAGTGCTTACAGTATAGTCAAGTATAGAGATAACAATAGCATCTCTGATGGTTCCAGCATCAGATGAATTGAGATTTGGTGGAATCAGGCAGTCTTATGAAGATGGAAGTGAGTGGTAAATGATCTGAAAACGTGACTCTCAATGAAGAAGTTCAACTCAAAGTCATATATACACCATGATTTTGTGCTCTGCTTCATCCTCAAGACACTTGCCACGGAGACAGATAGAGTTAGTTGTGGTGAACTGGAGGGAATGGTTTTGGTCTTCACAAATATTTAACAAGAGGAAATTTCTGTTTTCCTAGAGTGGGGGATTCCAAAACTAGATGGCATTGTTTTAAGATGAGAGGGGAAAGTTTTAAAAAGGACTTACGAGATAACTTTTTTCTTGCAGAAGGTAGCGCATGTGTGGAATAAGCTGCCAGAGGAAGTAGTGGAGGCGGGTACAATTACAACACTTAAAAGGCATGTGGAGCTAAGGGTATGGGCCAAATGCTGGCAAATGGGATTAGGTCAGACTGGGATGTCTGGTCAGTGTGGACAATTTAGATTAAAGTGTCTGTTCCCATGCTCTATAATTTATAAATGCGAGGCAAACAGGTTGATAATTAAGCAACAGTTGATGAGTAGAACTAGGTCATCGTGAAGTTGCGGCGGATTACAGCATAAGCGATACTGTTCAGCAGTGTCTTTGCAGTCTAATTTGCTTGTCTATTGCACGATGCATTATTGCCTTTAGCTGCACAGTCACCATACACCAATGCGTAAAGTTTATACATAACGTACTGATACTTACCCGAGAAGACAGCCAATATCCAGAGGATGGTGCTTGGGTTCATCCTCCTGCAATAGGGAAACAAATATATTGCACGGAATGTGAAATTAACACTCTTGGCACCGGAAACTAAAACTCATCATTGTAATTTGTTTTCCATTCATTCACAAGATGAGGGCATTGCTGCCTAATTCAGCATTTATTGCACAGAGGGCGAGTCACAAGTCGCCCAGACTAGTTTAGGATGTCAGTTTCTTTCCCTAATGTACATTGTGTGGGCTTTTCCTTGGTCATCATTAGATTTTTAAGTGAAGATTTCCTTTCAAGACAAGAATTGAATATGCCCAGGCAAGATTCGAACCCAAATCCCCAGCAATTAGCTGGGATCTCTGGATTAACAGTCTGGTGACAACACCACTCAGCCATGACCATCCCACTTTAGATGGTTAAGGTCATTATGGATGTTGATTGGGGTCCTGAGCTCCCTCTATGAGTGCTACACGGCAGCTACCCACTGCATTTCACCCAACCGCGCATCCATTCTGCCATTGTTAAATTTTCCCCAAGTGTACACACAGTCCCGTGAGAATGCATTCAAACTTAAGATCAACAAAAGCCTTTGGGGCCTGGGACATCCTGAATCGAAAGCAAATAAATTCAACTTTGTGTCCGAACACTTATGGAGTCACAAATCCATGACTTTTAATTTTTAAGAATTATTTTCTTGAAGCATCAATCCAGGAGCTTTCCCATTCCCAATGTGGAAGATATTTGACCACAAATCAATGCAATGGAACAAATGCAAACAACAAAATCTCTCAGTGAACTTTAGTCCTTCCGATTGAAACAAGCCTGAAATGCAATAAGAAAAAGGTTAAAGCCAGTTTATTGTTTTCTAACGCAAACAGAAATTGCTGGAAAAACTCAGCAGGTCTGGAAGCATCTGTGGAGAGAAATCAGGTGTAATCCCCTTCAGACCCGATGGTAGCTGGTAGGTTTTATGCAGAAGATGGGGTTGGGGGGATGGGGCAAGAAGTAAATGACTGAGTCCAAAGAGACAGGAGAAAGATTTAAAAAAAAGATATGAGGGGCAACTTTATTTTTACACAGGGAGTGGTTTGTGTGTGGAATGAACATCCAGAGGAGTGGTGGATGCGGCTACAGTTACAATGTTTAAAATGCATTTAGACAGGTACGTGAATAGGAAATTGAAGGGGTATGGGCCAAGCACAGGCAGGTGGGACAAGGTCTGTTTGGGATTATGGCCGGCGTAGACTGGTTGGACCGAAGGGTGTGTTTCCGTGCTGTATAACTCTATGACTTTATAACAGTTGGACAGAATTACCAGGTTAATTGGAAGCTCCTCACTCAGGTTTGATCGGTGGCATAGTTACGGTCCTCTTGTGGCACAGTGGTACCATCCTTATTTTGGAGCTAGAAGACTTGGCTCAAATGTCAGCTGCTCCAGATGTGCATGCAAATAGTTTCAGATTGAAAATATTCAGGCAGTATCTAGACATTATGGATGCACATTGAGAGACAAAATGCACTGGAATGTAAATGATAGTGTGGAATAATGTAACTACAGAGCACATGAGCATCAGTTGGGAGAGGGTTCTTCTATGTGTCTATGAATTAAGGTCAGACTTCAGTAGAGATGTTAGGAAGCATTCCGACACACAAAGGGTGATAGATGTTTGGAACTGCCTTCAACAAACTGGATGTTGATCAGTTGCTAATTTTAGATATGAGGTAGGTTTTGGGGACGTGATTACCTCGTGGTATTATCACTGGACTGCTAACCCAAATAAAGCTCTGGGAACTGGGTTTCGAATCCCACCACTGCAGATGGTGGAATTTGAATTCAATAAAAATCTGGAATCAAGAGTCTAATGATGACCGCGAATTCATTGCCGATTGTCGGGATAATCCATCTGTTCACTCATGTCCCTTAGGCCTATCCTGACTTCAGGCCCACAGCAGTGTGGTTGAGGCTAGCCAATACATGAACGATTAAAACATAATGAGCTGAGGGATATGGGTCAAATGCAGTTAGATCTCATTGAATGGCGGAATATGCTGTCGGGGCAGAATGGTCTGCTCCTATATTCCTGCACATCTGGTGCTGTTCCTTTCGGCTGGGTAGTCTGGGTCGCAGTGCTGAATGTGGTTGGTTGAGATTGGGAATGACAGGGACACAACTCCACCGTAACACTGCCAAATATAAACGGCTGCTCGCCTGACAATGGTCTCCGGATGCTAAATTCTCCCCTCGCTCGGCAAAATCTCCAAATTTGGAGATGAAAGCAAAATGCTGCGGATGTTGGAAAGGTCAAATTGGGACAAGAACAAAAACAAAATCGGAAAGCGCCGGAGAAACTCGTCAGACCTGGCAGCATCTGTTGAGAGGAGAGGGGAATTAACGTTTCGAGTCCAGTGTAACATTCTGAGGAATTAAAGAGCCAAAAATCCATCTGTAACCCACCAACAGTCGATCACACTTGGGAACGAGCGGAAGAGGTCAATAAAGAGGTTCATTTTGTCAAGAAATCAAAACCTGGCTTGAAATAAAACGTTTGGATATGAAAGAAATAAAAAATAAAATCTGTAATATTTTCTTCCTTGAAGCAAAATAACAATTATCGTCGGTGATATTGCAACGCGAAACTTACATTCGTCCGCTACTTTCGCTGGATTTTCAAACAAAATGCTGAATCTTCACACTGGGACCGAAAACTTGGCGCTACATACATTCACATTTCTCACTCACTTAATGAATGAAATTTCAGCCCATTACCTTGTGTGTATAATAGCTTCTGCGCAGGCAGCAAGCGTTTGAGTCGACCTCATGAAACTGAACGCCGCGAAATCTGAAGGAGCAGCGCTTGGAAAGTTTGTGGTTTCAAATTAAAACTATTTGACTATAACCTGGTGTCATGTGTTCTGACTTTGTCCACAACAGTCCAGCACCGGCACCTCCACATGATGAAATTAAAGTGGAAATTGCACACGAGGAACATTCCAGACTCGAATTCAGTTTCTTTTCAGTGTCCACAGAGATCTGCTGAGTTTCCCCAGCAGACTGTGTCACAGACTCACATCATCCACAGTATTTTGCTTTAATTTAAAAAGAGAAAAGCCCTCCAGAGTTTTTTTTTTAAAAATCTCTTTATGTCAAGTCCCATTTCCAATGCAGCTCACCTTATTCCAAAATCCGCTTCCAATTTCGTCCACACTCTCATTCTGTCCCGAAATGTCAGGGGCTCGTGATTTTTGTTCTGACTTTCGGCGCATGCATCACACAATAATTTGAAAACTGCAGTCTCCTCTAAAAGGGCTGTTTCCCAGCAGAGCCTGTGACTGTAAACCCCAGGTTATTTGCAGGCGAGTCAATTTAAAAACAAAAGAGAGAAAAACAAATCCCACACTCGCCTCAGTTTCCGCAGCGCCGCTCTGCTTGTGTGAAATTCCTCACGTTCGCATCAGCACTCATTCTCCGCCTGTCCCCAGACAAACCGGCCGGTATTTTTTTGTTTCCAGGGCGGTTTGAGAGACAGACTGCAAGCGGGACCCAGTCTCTAATTTAATGGTCACAAGCACAGAAACTTTCCTCAACAATAACCCCCGCTGTTTCTTCCCTTAGCAGAAGGTAAAAGATAAACTCCACCGGTTCTGTATCTGAACGATCAGGGGCTGGGAGATGTTATCAAGTGTGCAGAGAAGTTGTGGCAGACTCTCACATATAGAAAGATGTGACACCGAAAATCTCTCTCACTCAAACACACACACACATACATACACGCACACATACACACGCACACATACACACGCACACATACACACTGGCAAAAAGGTTACAGAAATCTGTACAATCTATCGACAAAAAAAGCACATTCAGTAACTGGGGCGTAGTGACAAAGACACTCTCATATTGAGGTACTCAATATTCGCACACTTACTGGCACACTTATCCAAGACACATAAAGACACACACACACACACACACACACTCACTTACAGGAGTGCAGCACATGCACTCACAGACATGCCCTCGCAAACACAGCGGATATAGCACATATACTCAGACACACTCACAGATGCACAACACATACATGATATCACACACATACAAATATAGTGCATACACTCACAGGGACAGTCTCATGGACACAGTCTCACAAACTTCTGTAAAAGATACACACATACGTAACACAAGATACACTCTCAAAGGCACATATGCACATTCTCACAGACACTGGCTCACAAAACATGCTCACACATACATAACACAGATATGCACTGTCAGATGCAGCCATACGCTGTCACAGAGTCCAGACATACAGACAGACAACACTTACATGTACACACCACAGGTATGGACTGTCACAGACACATGCAGATACACATAAACCACAGATACACACTGTTACAGAGCCACAATACAGATACATACACACCGTAGATATACACTGTCGCAGACATAACACAGATAGATGCACACCACAGATACACACTATCACAGGCGCAACACAGATACATACACACACCATTGGTAGACACTGTCACAGACACACCACAGAGAATACAGATACAGACTGTCACAGACATACAACACAGATACCGACTGTCACAGATACTCATGACAGATACAGACTTTCAGAAACACACATCACAAACAGTCACACACAGACACATAACACATAAACATACAGATAGATACATTCACAGACACACAGCACAGATATACACACTGTCACATATAAATACAAGATAGACATTGTCACAGACACACATGCACACACACATACATAGACACATGCTCCCATATGCACTCCCACGGACACTCAACACAGATCCACACTCTCAAAAACATGCTCTCGAAGAGATGGAACATGATTCAGGCTCTCAAGCACACATCTCATGGATACATGTCAGCAGATACTCACTTTCCAATGCACTATCATAGACTAACTCTCACCAATACATCGCAAGATATACACTCAAAAGTGCATTCTCACAGACTCAAGCTCACAAATACTGTGAAGACACCAACAGGTCAGAGGCGAGGTATCCTGCAGCAACCCACCTCTTGAAACTTCCAATCCTGTCCACCATCTACAAGGCACAAGTCAGCAGTGTAATGGAATGTTCCCCACTGGATGAGTGCAGCGTCAACAACACTCAAGAAGTTTGAATGGCACCACATCCACAAACATTCACTCACTCTCTGATATGTGGAACCATCACAACCTGTAAGTTCCCCTTCAAGCCACTTATCATTCAGACTTGGAATCATGCCACCTTACCTTCAGTGTTACTGGAACTCCCTCCTTAATGGTGTTGTGTGTCTACATATAACAAATGTATTTCAAGCAGTGCACAGGATGGGCAATAAATGCTAGCCCATCTAGTGATGCCCACATCTATTAAATTGGAAGGGATGAAGAAAAGATTTACAATGACATTATCAATGCTGGACGGTTTGAGTTATAAGGAGAGGTTGGATAAACTGGGGCTTTTTCAGTTGCGTAGAGGAGGCAGAGAGATGACCTTGTAAGTGTTTTTAAAAGCTAAATTCTTTTCCCTAAGGATAGGGGAGTTCAAAACTAGAGACCATAATTTTAAGGTGAGAGGAGAAAGATTTAAAAGGGACCTGGGAGGCAACTTTTTCATACAGAGGTTCATATGAACTGCCAGACGAAGTGGTAGATTCAGGTACAGTTCCAAAAGTTAAAAGACATTTGCACAGGTACATGAATAGGAAAGGTTTAGAGGGATGTAGGCCAACACAGGACAATGGGACTAGTTGACTTTGGGAAAATTGGTTGGCAAGGATGAGTTGGACTGAAGGGCCTGTTTCCATGCTGTGTGATTCTATAAAAGCTTCCTTTAAAACAATTAGATGCAGGCCATCATATCCTGGTGACTTGTCTGCCTTCAGTTCCATTAGTTTGTTAAATACTTTATTCCTCATATAGAGATTGGAACAAGATCTTTCTTCCCATTAACACCTTGTTTATCTGAAATCTTTTGGATGTTTGTAGTAGACTCCAACATGAAAACTGATATAAAATATTGATTTTAAATTATCTGCCATTCCACTGTTACCCATTGTTAATTCGCCAGTCACATCCTCTAAGGGTCCCATACTGACTTTAGCCAATCTCTTTTTATATACTCACAGAAACTCTCATTGTTTGTTTTCTTATTTCTTGCCTATTTTTTATGGCATCAATTTTCTCCCTTTTTATTAGATTTGTAGTTGTCTACTGCTTGTTCCTAATAGATTCTCAATCTTTTGCCTAATCATTAGTTTAGTGGCTTCACATGTCTTAGTTTTTGATGTGATACTCTCCCTGACTGTTTTTGTTAACCACAGTGGTTCATCCTTCTCATCAAATCTTTTTGAGTGGGAGAATCTATTGTGGAGCATTATGTCTGCTTAAATGTTTGCCATTGCTCAACTACTGACTTTCTCCTATTTTACCCAGCTTGCTTTGGACAACTCTATCTTCATATCTCTGTAATTGGCCTTACTTAAGTTGAGGACACGGCTTGGAGTTCTGAGTTGCCCTTCCTCAAAACGAATTTGAAATTTGGGACCATACTGTGATCGTTACCTCCTGGAGGATCCTTAACTCTGAGATCTCTTAGTAATCCAATCTTATTGCACATTACTAGATCTGAAATAGCTCCCCAGGCAGCTTTGGAACTTGCTGCCACAAGAAAAGTTTATGCTTTGCAAATTAGTCTTCCATGTTTTCATTGTTCATCTAATTAGTCTAGTCAATATTTGGCTTAAAATTACTCATGACAACTTTAGTGACCAACTGACACACCTCCACAGTGTGTACTGCATGATGGCTCGGTGGTTAGCACTGTTGCCTCACAGTACCAGGGACTTGGGTTCAATCCCACCCTTGGCTGACTGTCTGTGTGGAGCTTGCACATTCTCGCTGTGTCTACGTGGGTTTCCTCCCATAGTTCAAAGATGTGCAGGCTAGTTGGATTGGCCCATGCTAAGTTGTCCATAGTGTCCAGGGATGTGTAGGCTAACTGGTTTAGCCATGGGAAGTGCAGAGTTACAAGATGGGTCTGGTTGGGGTCCTTGTCAGTGGCTGAAATGACCTGCTTGCACACTGTAGGGATTCTGTGATGATGCACACCTTCATTGTTTCCTGATTGATACTTTCTCCCTCAGTAAGGCAAATCTTCAGGGCTGATAGGCAAGACCTACCTACAATTTCCTTCCTTTGTTGCACCCAAATTGATTTAACATCACAGTCTACTACACCTCTTTCACAGTGGCTTGGTGGTTAGCACTGCTGCCTCACAGCACCAGGGACCTGGGTTCAATGCCACCCTCAGTCTATGTGGAATTTGCACATTCTACCCATGGCTGTGTGGGTTTCCTCCCACAAGCCAAAGATGTGCAGGCTAGCTGGGTTGGCCATGCTAAATTGCCCATATACTCTTCAGGGATGCATAGATTAGGTGGCTTATAGGGGGAATGTGTCTGGGTGGGATGCTCTGATGATCAATGTAGACTTGTTGGGCCGAAGGGCCTATTTCCATGCTGTAGGGGTTCTATGATGATACTGCTCACTAGAACACTGAAAAAGTCCTTTATTAACAATGGCACCCCACCTCCGTTTCCTTTCTTTCAATTTTTCAGAAGAAGGAATACCATTAAATATTGAGTTCCCTGCATTGGTCATGCTACCACCACATCTGTATAACAGCTATCAAATCATATGCATTCCTGTATATTTGTGCTGTGAACTTATCTATCTTATTACAAATACAGTGTGTGCATTCAAATAAAGAGACTTGATGGAGTACTCCATTCATTTCTGGTCTCCCTGTTCTAGAAAGGATATTGTCAAACTTGAAAAGGTGCAGAAAGGATTTTAACAAGGATGTTGCTGGGTTGGGGTGTTTGAGCTATAGGGAGAGGCTGAATAGGCTGGGGCTATTTTCCCTGAAGCGTCAGAGGCTGCGGTATAGAGGTTTATAAGATCATGAGGGGCATGGATAGAGTGAATAGCTGAGGTCTTTTTTTCCAGGATAAAGGAGTCCAAAACTTGAGTGCATAGGTTTAAGATGAGAAGCGAAAAATAAAGAAGGGACCTGAGGGACAACTTTTTCATGCAGAAGGTGGTGCGTGTATGGAATGAGCTGACAGAGGAAGTGGTGGAGGCTGGTACAATTACAACATTTAAAAGACACCTGGAATAGGAAGGGCTTAGAGGGAAATGGGCCAAATGCCGGCAAATGGGACGAGGTTAACTTAAGATATCTGGTCAGCATGGACAAGTTGGACTGAAGGGTCTGTTTCTGTGCTGTACATCTCTTTATAAGCTTTGATAGTTTATCTTTATTACTTATTCTGGTTCTCATTTCTGTTGCACTCTTCTGTTCATACTATCTGCTCCTTCCCGTCTCACTTTGATTTTTGTTCACCTCCTCACTCAGAGGGAATCTCAAAGTGACTGCAGTTCAGAGGGAACACTGTCACAAACCATATCCTGTGAAGTCATTTTTTTGCCTCAGGCGGGTAGAAAGGTGCTCATTGTCATTTGTTTTTATCTGCTATCGCTGATACTATTCTCACACAGTTCTGTTTTCCCCAGCCTGCTTCACTGCGATGCTGACTTGCTGCACATTCCTCCCACTCTTGTCAGTAACATGTCTGCATGTGACGATTATTTTGGCCAAACGTAACACCCCTTTGACATGAGAATGCCCTAAATGTTACATGTCCATGGAAAGCTCACTTTTGCGGCACAAAAGATCCTTCCAAAGTGTTAATTACATGTTAAATGTTGACTGCCTCTGAAACAACAGTTAACATCAGTGAAAGTGATTCTAGATGATGCCACGATGGCAGCATGGTGATTCGCTTCAATTGGAGAGCCACTCTGCTTGCCAGTTCTCTTTCTCTTTCTTTCTTTGTTCTTCCTTTTTGTTCCTCACTTCTTCTCTCTACCTCTGTTGTACATCTATCCCCCCCATCCCTTTCCACTACCTACCCAGGAGTTTGGGAGGAGCTGGGTCATGACTGGGAGCCAGATGGTGGGAGCTGAACACATATGTTTTGAGTCCTGCCGCGGTTGCAGATTGATCGTGAGCCAGAGCGAGGGTGTCAGGTCAAGGGTGGGCCGGCGAGAGCGGGACGGTGAGACAGTGACAGTGATAGGGGGACAGTGAGGCAGAGACAGTGATAGGGGGACGGTGATACAGTGATAGTGAGAGTGGGCCAGTGAGGCAGTGATGGTGAGAGTTCGGACGCTGAGGCAGTGACGGTGAGAGAGGGGACAGTGAGGCAGTGAAAATGAGAGTGGAGTCAGTGAGGCAGTGACGGTGAGAGTGGGGCCGGTGAGGCAGAGACAGTGAGACTGTGGTCGGTGAGGCATTGACAGTGAGACCGGGGCCGCTGAGGCAGTAATGGTGAGAGTGTGGCCGTTGAGGCAGTGACGGTGAGTATGGGCCAGTGAGTGATGATGAGAATGGGTCCGGTGGCAGTGATGGTGACAGTGGGCCAGTGAGGCAGTGATTGTGACAGCGGGGACGGTGAGGCAGCGGCAGTGAGAGCGGGGACGGAGAGGCACTGACACTGAGAATGAGCCAGTGAGGCAGTGATGGTGAGAGTGGGTCCGATGAGGCAGAGACGGGGCCGGTGAGGCAGTGACTGTGAGAATGGGCCAGTGAGGCAGTGATGGTGAGAATGGTTCCAGTGAGGCAGTGATGGTGGGATCAGGGCCGGTGAGGCAGTGACGTTGAGAGCGGGGCCGGTGAGGCAGTGACAGTGAGAATGGGGACGGTGAGGCAGTAATTATATAAGTGTGCCCCTGGAACAGGCATGGCAAGGGCTGGAATTCCCAGAGTCAGACTGCAGCAGTGGAAAGGAAAGTTGGACTCTGTTGTGATCTTTTTCCCTTATCTTTTTGTAAGTTAATGTGAATGGCACCATGTATGAATGGTGAAGGTACACACTTTTCACAGTATTTTTACATAGAATACACGTGATAATAAGTGATCCAATCAATCAAGAAGGCACACAGTCCTAACTTAATCAATTCACTCCTTTATTCTCTAAAGCCTCAAATACAAAGTATCCAAAAATACCAACTATCACAATTATCAAAAATATCCATATATCAAAATATTCCCAAATACAATTGTAAACAGTTAAAGAAACCACACCAGTCACCCTTTTATTAACTCAACAGTGCACTTACATCAAAACACACTACTTGGAATGTTCGACTGCTCAGGCCGCACAATTCCTTTGTTCTCATTCCCTTCTTTTCACTTTACACCTCTTCTCTTCTCTTCCCTTCTCTCCTTCTTCCTCTGGGCATAGGGTTGCTCATGCCCTGTTTCTCTCCAGGAGGGCTAGAGGACTTAGGTGATGTTTGATTCATCAAAGGGAGGTCATACCTAACAAATTTGAAAGAATTCTTTGAGGAAGTAGCGAGCAGGTTATGCAATGGAAAGCCAAGGAGATGTGATCCATTTGAATTTCCAGGAGGCATTTGACAAGGTGCCACACAGAAAGCTGCTGCACAAGATAAGAGCCTGCGATGTTAGGGATAAGGTAGTGGCATGGATAGAGGATTGGCCAACTGGCAGAAGATAGAGAGTGGGGATAAAGGGGTCTTTTTCAGGATGGCAGCTGGTGACTACTGGAGTTCGACAGGGGTCAATATTGGAACCATAACTGTTGACATCGTACATTAACAAACTGAATGAAGGAACTGAGGGCATTGTTGCCAAATTTGCAGGTGACATAAAGATAAGTGGAAGGGACAGGCAGTATTGAGCAAATGGAAAGGCTGCAAAAGGACTTGGCCAGTTTAGGAGAGTGAACAAAGAAGTGGCAGATGTAATACAGCATGAGAGTGTGAGGTTATGCACTTTGGTAGGAAGAATACAGGTGTAGACTATCTTCCAGGCAAAGTAAGGCACAAAGAGACTTGGGAGTACTAGTTCAGGATTCTCTTAAGGATAACACGCAGGTTCAGTTGGCAGTTAGGAAGGCAAATGCTGTGTTAGCATTCATTTCTAGAGGACTAGAATACAAGAGTAAGGATGTGCTGCTGAAGCTGTATAAGGCTCTGGTCAGACTGCACTTGGAATATTGTGAGCAGTCTTAGTCCCAATATCTAAGGATGGATGTGTTGGTTTTGGACAAGATCCAAAAGAGGTTAACAAGAATGATCCTGGGGATGACAGGCCCATCATATGATGAGAAGTTGAGGACTCTGGTTCTATACTCTATAGTGCTTAGAAGGATGAGGGGTAGGATCTGATTGAAACTTAAAGAAAACTGAGAGGCCTGGAAGCAGTGGACGTGGAGAAGTTGCTTCTACTCCCAGGAGAGACTAGGAGCTGAGGGCACAGGCTCAGAGTGAAGGGACACCCTTTTTGAACTGATATGAGGAGGAATTTCTTCAGCCAGAGAGTGATGAATCTGCAGATCGCATTGCCCCAGAAGGTTGTAGAGGCCAAGTCATTGAGTTTATTTAAGACAGTGACAGATAGATTCTTGATTATTAAGGGGATTAAGGGTTACAGGGAGAAGACAGGAGAATAGGATTGAGAAACAAAGCAGCTATGATTATACGGTGGAGTGGACTCAGTGGATCAAATGGCCTAATTCTGATCCTATATCTTATGTTCTAGAGGAGGATATTTGACCCATCCTGTCTTTGCCAGCTCCCAAAAGAGCTACCCAGCTAGCCCCATTCCGCAGCATTATCCACATAATCGTCTAAAGTCATCAATTTCAAATAAATATCCAGCTCTCTTTTGAAACCTCCCATGGAATCTGTCTCCACCACTCTCCCAGGTAGTGCATTCCAAACCCGAACAACTCTGAGTGAAGGAGTTTCTCCTCAACCCACTCCTAACTGTCCCGCTGACCATCTTAAAATTGCAACCCCTACTGACTGACATAGCCAACTGGTAGAAGCAAGATATCCTTCTTGACACTGTCAAAACTTAATCTTAATCTTGATCGCCTCAATAAGGTCACTGCTTAATCTTCTCTGCTCCAAAGATTGTAGGCCCAATCTCTCTAATCTTTCCTGGTATCTAAAATTCCTTATTCCTGGTATCATTCTAGTAAATAGCCTTTGAACTCTCTCCAGGGCTTTAACATCCTCCCTTATGTAATCTGCCCAGAACTGAACACAATACTCCAAATATGGTCTGACCAATGATTTGAAGAAGTGGTTTTATACTCTGTCCCTGTATTTATAAACCCAAAGATCTTGTATGCCTTCTTAACGTTTATTTCAACTTGCCTCATCCCATTCAGGGAATCAAGAAAAGGCATAAACCTCTTGGAATTAAGAATCATTTTGACTGATTCTGGGAGAAGTGAATGTCTACTTGAAGGACTGCGTCATGTCATAAGGTTTCTCATGGCACAGTGATGGTGTTGTTGCCTCATTAAACCCCCTAAAGGCTTCGGTTCAAATCCCACCTATTTCAGACGACTTGGGTGAGTAGATTGATCAGGAAAATATGCACAATTGTGTTTTGTGCCAAAACACAAAAAGGTAACATTTCATTCAGTGGTTTGCAGTACAAGTCGCCCACTCAGTTAATGTTTACTTAAACGTGTTTTAGGTCCTTTGTTACAGTTAGTACCTTTAAAAAAAAGTTAAATCCTGTTACCCTGTCAGCCGTTAACTGGAAATTGAATGTTCTTTTTAAAAAGTTGCCAGTTTCAATGGAAATCTTGACCACAAACAAGGAAAGATGTGAGCCTGAGAGAGTGACAATTCCAGGCAGCGAGGGGCTGCAGTTCAAAGCCTACCTGTCCATGGATGGTGTTGCCATTTTGTGCTCTGATCTGCTGCCAGTGCACAGATTCATGACCATCTGTGACCCCTTCAAACTGGCCTCAGGAGCCCAGGTAAATCAAGGCAAGAGCGAGGCCATGTTCTTTGGGAACTGGGCCAACTGATCCTTTATCCCCTTCACCGACAGAATAGACTACTTGAAGGTGCTAGGAATATGGTTCGGAGGGGCTGGGGCATGCATCAAAATTTGGGAGGAGTGCATTCCCAAGGTGAGGCTTTCGGGAGCACTGCTGCCTCTCCATTGGGGATAAAAACCTGATTCTCAGGTGTGAAGCAGTCTCTCTCTCTCTGTTGTTGTACATAGCGTGGGTCTGGCCCATTCCTCAAAACTGCACCACAAACACCTTTGACCAGTGGTGCAGTGTGCATCAGGAAGTGGTCAGCATGCAGCATCCTCGAGACACCGTGGAAAAAGGAGAGGGTGGATTCTATTGCGTGGTTCCCTGAGCAGAATCACACAAAGTCAAAGTCATTTGGCAGAATGCCTTATCACCAAAACTTTCTAACAAGCACCAAGACATCACGAAGCTAGTCGTGATTAGGGCACTGCCAGTGAGATCCTTCATGTGTGCCCTGACTCTCTGCACCACCTCACACTGCCCTCGAAATGGCTACGGGGGATATAAACTAGCACACATCTCCTTCTAGCATGTGCCTTTGCTAAGGAAGTCTGGGGAGAGATGTAGTGGTTTTTGTCGAGGTTCATCCCGAACAGCTCTGTGACGCGGGACTCTGTGCTCTACTGTCTGTTCCCCAGGATGCACACTGAGACAAACATCAACTATACCTGGAGGACCATCAGCTCTGTGAAAGACTCTCTTTGGTCTACCTGAACCTTGTTGGTCTTTCAGAGCAAGGAGTTGACCTTGACAGGGTGTTGTAGACTGGCACATTCCAAGGTCCAGGACTATGTGCTGAGGGACACATTAAAGCTTGGGGCAGCTGCTGCCAACGGGCAGTGGGGAAGGACCACCGTCTGAGGTCTTTCTGCTGAAGTACAATAGGGGTCTATTTCATTCTTAGACCCTCGCTGCCTCCAAGTGTACGTAAATATGTTTCCTGCATGAGTTAAAATTACCTTTGATTTTGCAGCTGGACGGTTAGTTTTTTTTTATTTCCAAAAACACACTTTATTCATTAAAAAAAATGCACAGTCTTTAGGATGTCAAAGTGCGACATATGGTTTGCATCTCTTTTATATCTCTGCAAAGACTGCAAGGAACAGATTAGGAACCTTTTTTTGTACGTGTAGATTTTTTTAATGATTACAGTACATTCTTTGCAATAAAAACAACACACATGGATGTGCTACATAGCCTTCTCCTCTCTCCATGAAGCGATGAGCAAGCACAGATCTAGCCGTACAAATTCCCGTTGGAATATGATAGTTCACAATCTGCTGGGTATTTGCTTTCATGTAAATAGGAGGTTCTGTAAATGTGTTTTAATTCTTATGGGTGCAGGGAGATGAAGATATCAGCAGATGGTGGTAGGGAGAGACGACTGAGGGCAGTAGGAGAGGAAGAAAACAGCAGATGCTGACATTTGATTCGATTTGATTTGATTCGATTTAATATTGTCATATGTACCTAGGTTTGGTGAAAACTTTTGTTTTGTGTGCAGTATAGGCAGATCATAACATACAAAGTGCACTAGGGGAGTAGTACGGCTACAGAGAAGGTGCACAAGAGGTCAACATTAAATTTAAAATTTGAGAAGTCCATTCAGAAATCTGATAACAGCGGGGAAGAGCTGTTATTGAATCTTTTCATGTATGTATACAAACTTTTACATATCTTGTGCATGACGGAAGAGGTCTTTGATTAAGTTGGTTGCTTTCCCGAGGTGGTGAGAAGTATAGATGCAGTCAATGGGTGGAAGGAGATAGCAAGGACTGCAGATACTGGAAGTCAGAGTGGATAAAAATGTGGAGCACAGCAGGTCTGACAGCATCAGAGGAGCAGCAAAGTCCACGTTTTAGGTCGGTACCTGATGAAGGGTCCCTGAAGGGTCAACTTTCCTGCTCCTCAGTGGATGGGAGGCTGGTTTGCATGATGGACTGGGCTGTGTCAACGACCCCTCTGTAGTTTCTTGCGGACCTGAGCAGAGCAGTTGCCATACCAAGATGTGATGCATCTGGATAGGATGCTTTCTATAGTGCATTTGTAAAAATTGGTCAGAGTCTTTGTGGACCTGCTGAATTTCCTTAGCCTCCTGAGGAAGTGGAGGTTTTATTGTGCTTTCTTGATCATAGTGTCAACGTGGGTGGACCAGGACAGATTGTTGGTGATCATCACTCCCAGGAACTAGACACTCTTGACCATCTCCACCCCAGCACCATTGATACAGACAGGGGCGTGCCCTCCACTCCACTTCCTAATGACCAGCTCCTTTGTTTTGTTGACATTTATGGGGAGAGATTGTTCCCCTTACACTATACTGCTGAGCACTCAATCTCCTGTATTCTGTCTCATCATTGTTTGAGACCCGCCCCAATGCACTGGTGTCGTCAGCAAACTCGTCAATAGAGTTCAGGTGGAATTTAGCCACAAGGTCGTGATTTATATGGAGTATAGTAATGGGCTGACTACACAGCTTTGTGGGGCATTGGTGTTGAGGATCAAAGTGGAGCAGGTGTCGTCACCTATTCTTACTGACTGTGGTCCATGGGTCAAAAAGTCAAGGATCCAATTGCAGAGGTGGGATAGAGATGAGTTTGTTTGGACTTATGGTGCTAAAGACGAAACTGTAGTCAGCTCACATAGGTATCTTAGCTGTCTAGATGTTCCGGGGATGAGTGTAGGGTCAAGGAGATGGCGCCAGCTGTGTAGCTGGTGTGTAACAGTGCCATTCCTCAAGTTCATCCTTAGTGTATTTCCTTTGTCCTCTGTGGAATGTTGGCCATTTGAGAGCTGATAAAACAGGACGCAAAGGGGAATACAGCTTTTGGCCACCTGGATAGTATTTAGCTCACTGATGATAGATCAAGGGCACACTGCAGATGCTGGTATGTGGATGACAACAATTCTGTGCCCTACGATGTTTACTGACTTCATAGTTTGCAAAGTGCAAAGGATCAAGGCAATTTGATGAGCTGGAGTTAGATAAATAGATATATAGTTAGAGATAGAGAGCACGAGACCAAATGAGGTGAGATCAGAACATCAGCAGTAGAGGTATATGATCAGAACAAAATCGAAGAAAAGTATGTGATGTAGAAAGGGTGACATAATCAAAGTCCATGGAAGGCTGGTAATCTGTGATACAAGCCGAAAGTGTTGGAGAAACTCAGCAGGACTTGTACCATCTGTGGAGAGAGAAACAGAGTTTTGAGCCCAATTGACTTTTCAGTTCCGAAGAACGGTCATATCAGACTCAAGACTCTGGTTCTCTGTCCACGTGCACTTCCAGCTCTGCTAAGCAGTTTCTATTTTTATCCAACAGGAGGATGTTGCTAAAAGTTGTGTGTGTTTGTATATCTATTTGTGAATGTGCAGGAAGACTGTGTGCGATACCAAAATAACACACCAGGAGAATATTGCTGAAGGTGTCTCCACAGGCAGAATGACACAGAAAGCCATTGGCTGTCTTTCAGGTTGAGGATCAATTTTACTCAGAGCTCCAAATTTCTGTCATGCGCTTTCTTGTGACTGAGCAGACTCACATCTGACCCACAGGTCCTTAGGCACGTACAGCAGCACACCTCAAGGGATCTGAAGTGCTTCCATTTCTTTCCTTCTCTACAGGCAGCCTGCCTCATGATCAAGGTGCTGTGACTCCAAGCCCAATGCAGATTGATGGACGTCTTGCTATATTCTTGAAGATGGGTAGAAATCTTCTCCCAGTCATTAACATCAACAGTGAGCCTTTCCTCAAGTTTACTCTTAGTGTGTTTCCTTTGCCCTCTCTGGAATGTTGCTCATTCAAGAGTTGGGAAAACAGGATGCAGAGGGGAAGACAGTTTTTGGCCACCTGGATAGCAGCTAGGCGACTAATGGTAGGTCAAGGACTCACTGAAGACACTAGTATGTTGTTGACAAACTGCTCTGTACTCTATGATGTTTATTGACTTCATAGAATCCCTACAGTGTGGAAGCAGGCCATTGTGTCCACACCGACCTTCCAAAGAGCATCCCACCCAGACCCACTTCTCTAACCTCTCCCTGTAACCTTGCATTTCCCACGGCTAATCCACCTACCCTACACATCCTTAGATACTATGGGCAATTTAGGATGGCCAGTCCACCTGACCTGCACATCTTTGGTAATAAGAACAGAAAATGCTAGAAGAGGTCACCAGGTCTGGCAGCATCTGTGGAGAGAAATCAGAATTAACATATTTGGTCCAGTGACCCTTCCTCAGAGTTCTGCACATCTTTGGCCATGGGAGGAAACCGGAGTGCCCCAGAGGAACCCCATGCAGACAGTTTTTTTTTCTATTCATTTTTTTTTTGTGGGATGTGGGCGTCACTGGCTGGGCCCAGCACTTATTACCCGTCCCTAGTTGCCCCTTTGAGAAGGTGGTGGTGAGCTGCCTTCTTGAACCACTGCAGTCCACTTGCTGTAGGTTGACTCACAATGCTATTAGGAAGGGAATTCCAAGATTTTGACCCAGAGACAGTGAAGGAATGGCAATATATTTCCAAGTCATGATTGGTGAATGTCTTGGAGGGGAACTTGGAGGTGGTGGTGTTCCCATATGTCTGATGCCCATGTTGTTCTAGGTGGAAGTGGTTGTGGGTTTGGAAGGTGCTGTCTGAGGACCTTTGGTGAATTTCTGCAGTGCAGCTTGTAGATAGTACACACGGCTGCTACTGAGCGTCGGTGGTGGAGGGAGTGGATGCTTGTGGATGTAGAGCCAATCAAGTGGGCTGCTTTGTCCTGGATGGTGTCAGCTCCATGAGTGTTGTTGGGGCTGCACCCATCCAGGCAAGTGGGGAGTATTCCATCACACTCCTGACTTATGCCTTGTAGATGGTGGACAGGCTTTGAGGAGTCAGGAGGTGAGATACTCACCGCAGTATTCCTAGCTTCTGGCCTGCTCTTGTAGCCACTGTGTTTATGTGGTGAGTCCAGTTGAGCTCCTGGTCAATGATAACCCTCAGGATGTTGATAGTGGGGGATTCAGTGATGGTAACACCATTGAATGTCAAGGGACAGTGGTTAGATTGTCTCTTATTGGTGACGGTCATAGCCTGGCATTTGTGGTGCGAATGTCACTTGCCACTTGTCAGCCCAAGCCTGGATATTGTCCAAATCTTGTTGTATGTGAACATGGACTGCTTCAGTATCTGAAGAGTCACAAATGGTGCTGAACATTGTGCAATCATTGGCGAACATCCCCACTTCTGACGTTATGGTGGAGGGGAGGTCACTGATGAAGTTGCCCAAGGCTGGAATCAAAGCTGGATCCCTGTCAGGCAGCAGTGCTAACCACTGAGACACTGCGCTGCCTTTGTAGATCCCTTTGTTGTCAAACACTCGCCGCTGTAAATTTTAGTTTATGCAGCTCGTGTTGGATCTCTTCCTCAGTGGTCCTTTGAGAGATATAGCTGCCAAGGTATGGGAAGTGCTCAGTATTTCAGAGTCTCACCTTCAGTGTAGATGTGAGGTGGAATGTTTGAGTGACCAGGTCTGGAATAATATGAGTTTTATTGTTGGGAACATTCAAGAATGGTCTGAGTCCCACATTTGCAGAATTGTAGAGATTTGAGTAGCTTGCAAATTTAGTGCAGTCATCTGCAAACTGTCAATCATCTGTATCAATGATGGTCAGTTTTCACATGGCAACAATGGAAGTTGAAGAGTTTTCCATCTGGACAGTGCTCAAGTTTTGTATACATCCACAGGATGTGGGTGTTGCAGGCGAGGCCAGTATTTATTGTCCATCCCTAATTGCCCAGAGAGTAGTTGCGAGTCAGCCGCATTGCTGTGAGTCTGGAGTCACGCGTAGACTGGACAAGGTAAAGACAATAGATTTCCTTCCCAAAAAAGACTCAGTGAATCATGTCAGTTTGTCCAACAGCCAGCAACAGTTTCACGATCATCATTCGACCCTTAGTTCTAGATTTGATTGAGTTCAAATCTCACCATCTGCCTTGGCAGGATTTGAACCCAGGTCCCTAGAAGATAACCTGCATCTCTGGATTAATAAACGAGCAATAATACCACTAGACCATCACCTCCTCAGTTTATTTTTTGTCTCCATAGTGCAATTGAAGGTGCATTGCCACTGTTAGGTTGATGGCAAACCACTTGAGGGCTATCATACACCAGTCCAGAGTGAAGACCTTCACACTTAATACAATTGTAGTCATATCATCCTGAAGCATTTGCAACATTGCAATAGGGTTTCTTGAAATCAGAATCTCTGGAGAACCATCTAGATCCTCACGGTTTAGTGAGTTGAGTACTTTGGTCAGACCCAGGAACGCAACAAACAGTTTCTCGTGTTGCTCTCAAAGTTTTTCTTGGATGTTCCCAGCAACAAAGACCATACTAGAGGTTCCTCTGGAAGACCTAAAGCCACTCTGTGTCTCTGGGAGGATTATTCCACTCCATTGTGAAGGAAAACTGGTCATGAGGTAATCCAGCTCAATGAACACCAGGTTTAATAACAGGCAGGAAAACACAACAGCACTTCATTAGAGGCTCCACTGATGATGTTACCCAGCAGGATAATGAAATGTCTGCAGAGCAACGAACCAGCTCGGTGAGCCAACCAACCTCAACACCGACAACCGGAGCTACAAATCTGCTCCAAAACCTTAGGATTATCCCCGCCAAAGGAAGTAGGTGATTCAGAAAAGTGTACATCAGAGATTTCCCTGCTCTGGAAAAGATGGAATCACCTAAATCGTTCACAAGGCATGATTTAGCACCATTGTTGAGTGTGGAAACATGTGACAAATCAAAAAGCAGAGATCACATAAGGGAGGAAAATTGTGATGTGGGAAAGGAGCATCAGAGAAGGCAGGAAGGGGCAGTAAGATAAAACTTAAGAATACACCAACAATCAAGACTAGATGCTACAAAGATAACAAAAAGCCAAAACAAAAGGGTCTGTATCTGAATGTGCATAGCATTTGTAACAAAAGAAACAAATTGCTAAGACATATATTGAAATAAATAAATATAAATTGATAACCATCAAAGCTTTTGAGAATTGCATCTTGAATATTGAGGGATATGATTTATTCAAGAAAAATAGGAGGCTAGGTAAAGGTCACACTTTAATTGATCATATTTGTGCAGTTGATAGCAATGACCTTAGTTCATGAGATCACATGTCGAATCTGTTTGGTTCGAGTTGAGGAATAGTAGGGGTAAGAAGTCACCAGTGGAAATGGTATACAGGGCCCCTAACACAATGGATGGAAAAGTATACAGGAAGAAATATCGGGTCAATAAATCAAAAGAACTGAAAAGGCTGGAAATCTGAAACAAAAACAGAACTTGCTAGAAAATCTCAGCAGATCCAACAGCATCAGTGGAGAGAAATTGTTTCAGGTCCAGCGGTCCTTCTTCAGAAGAACTCCACAGAAGCTGGTATCCCATCACCAAGTCACCCTTTATTTATATGTGCGTGATATTTGACATTGATCCAGCTCCCTCAGAGCCAGCTCTTTGAGTGAACAGAACCTCTGGCACTCCTGTTTATATCTGTCAGCCAGGGCTCCCTGATTGGACCAGATTAAAAGCCCAATCAGGGAACTCCTATTCTACAAGGTCCAGCTGGCTGACCTTGTTACAATCAATACATTCTTCCTCCTGAGGACATGGGCCAGTTCTTTTTAGTGTACCTCCTCCTGGGGCATTTTAGTACCAAGTCAGGTTCCTCCAACACTGCCTCAGATACGGGTGTTGTGCAATGCGCAGTAGCTCACCTCTCACATCCAGAGCATCTGGGAAGAAATTCATTCTTCCCTACAGGCAGCAAAGCCATCAAAGCGGCAACATCCATTGCATTCCAGGGAACCCTCAACACTTGACGGAAAAGGGGACCCCATGAGTTCTGAGAAAACACAGTTGGAGAAAAAATTGAGGAGGCCGGCACGGTTTGCTCCTGCACCATTTGTGAGTTTGCAGCTTTCATATGGTCCCTGTGCTTGTTCAACACCGTCGCACCTACACAAACTTTATAAGTCACTAGACATGACCTTGCGTTGACCGTGCCTCTTAACCCTGCAGGACTATTCCCGTGGTTACTACACCAAAGTTGGTCCCCTGAAGTAAACTGTGTCTCTGGCTTAGCACAGTCTTTTGTCCAGCATTGTAGTTCCTGGTGCCATTTCACATTCCCCCCAGGCCCAGGAAGTCTGCTCCCCATCAGTAACTCTGCTGGAGCTATTCCTGCACTTATATGAGGGGCGGTCCTATAATCAAACAGGAACTGGGACAGTTTGGTATCGAGCAAAGCTGTAGGCTGTCTCATTAAGCCGGCCTTCAATGTTTCTGCCAGACCAATAGATGATGGATGGTATGGAGTTGTCCTTATATAATGAATGCAACTCGGCCTTTGGAAATACTCAAACTCCCCATTGGTAAACGATGGCCCTTTGTCTATGGCCGACACTTCAGGGAGTCTGTGTATTGCAAAGGATGTGCGCAGGTTTTCTGTAATTGTCCCCATGTTTGACGAATGGAATCTATGCCCGTCCAACCACTTCGAGTGGGCGCCTGCAATGAGCCCGCAAAAGGGCAGTGCATAGTCAACATGTAACCGAGTCTAAGGTTTACCCGGTCATTCCCACGGAAATGAGGGAGCTGCTGTCAGTAATTTTTGCCCTTGCTGGCACTTTGGGCACTGCACCACCAACGCAGCTACGCCAGCATCCAATCCTGGCCACCGAACAGAACTTCTCGCCAACATCTTCATTTTGAACACCCCAGGATGACCCCTGGTGGAGTTCAGCCAGGATCTGGCAGCGACCTTTGCTCGGGGCAGTCACTGCCACTCCCCTCAATAAAATTCCATCTTCTGCTATGACCTGGTCTCTCCGGGTTCAAAAAAGTGTTTCGATTCTGGTTGTGACTGTCCTTTTGCTTCCCCCATCACCACCAGATGTTTCAGTTTTGCCAGCACTGGATTTTTTTTTGCATCCACAGCCTGATATTGTCAGTGGTGACCAGCAGTGTGCCTAAAATGTTTAAAACCAGAATGATCCTTCAAATGGCAGCATCGTCAGTGGTGTATCTGCCAGTGGGAAGCAGCTCAAGGCATCCATGTTTGCTACTTGGCCCCTCGGGTGGTGTTCCAGCTTGTAATTGTATCACTTCGAATGAGAGCCCCCCACTGAATTTGACCTGAAGCTATGGACAGCACAGCCTTGTCCTGTATGAGTAGCCCTAGCAGGGGTTTGCGGTCTGTGCTAATACAGATTTATGTTTGTCAAGGTATTGATGGAACATTCTCACACCAAAGATGACTGCCGACCCTTCCTTCTCTATCTGGGCATACTTGCACACTGTATCAGCCAAGAGAAGCATACGTTATTGGGCATTCCTCTTCATCGCGCCAATATGACCCCAATACTGTACATGGTCGTTATCACATGTCAGCACCACATCTCACTTCTTCACGTCCCTCAAGGCTGCATCTTGGCTACGAGGCTATTTCCAAGTCTGGGCGGATGCGAGGGTATCAGGATGGAGGCCAGGTTATGCATGAACTTTCCATAATAAATCACCAGTCCAAGGAAAGACCTAAGCTCTGGTCCCGAGATGGGAGCCAGGCCACCTTTGATCACCCTCACTTTATCTTCCAATGTGTATAACCCGGTCTTGTTGACTCTATAGTCCAAGTAGGTCACTTGGGGCGCCTGGAACACATATTTTTCCTTCCCAAGGCATACGCCCGCCTTGGAGAAACGTGTAAGGACTACGTCCAAGTTTTCTAAATGCTCCTTATTGGTCTTCCTCATTATTAGCACATCATATAGATAAATGGCAAACTGGGGTAGATGTTATAAAATGTTCTCCACATTCCGCTGGAGAATGCCATAGACTGATGATAGCCTAAATGCCATTGTCGTGTATTGGTACAAACACTTACAGGCATTAACTGTAGCATACTTCTGGGAATCCTCATCTAACCACAATTGCAGATAGGCATGGCTCATGTCCATTTTCGTGAAGGATAGGTGCCCCCTGCCAGCTTCGTGTATAAATTCTCTATGCAAGGGATTCGGTATGTATTGAGCTGCGAGAAGTGGTTCACTGTTTGTTTAAAATCTCCACAAAGGTGAACCAACCTGTCAGATTTCACAATCAGTTCTCCCGCAAACTGGACTAGTTTGGTGATTCCTTCACTTTCCAGCTCACTAACTTCTGCCTCTACGTTTGCTCGTAAGGCAAATGGCACTGGACGAGCCTTGCAGAATCACGGAATTGCTTCCCAATCAACAAGCAAGGTGGCTTTGGCTCCTTTGATAGTACCTAGACCTTCCTGAAAAACCTCTGGCTTTTTAATTAGGACTTCATTCAAAGGCAGCCATTTTCTAATTGAAAAATGTTGAGCCAATCTCAATGAATCTTTTTCAACCAAAATTGTCCCATCAGGCTTGGGCCCGAGCCTTTTACTACAATCACTGGTAACTGACCCAGTTGGAAGAGACTGGAACCAAAGCTGTAACCTTAATCTATAGAGGTTCCCTGGTATAGCTTCTCAGTCTAGCCAAGGTCTTACGCAGACTTAAGAGTTGGAGTCAAAAGCGAATTTTGTTAAAGACTGGTTCTGCAAACACTGAAACGGCCCTGCCCGTATCAAACACCATTGGGTGACCAGTTAACCAGACATTTATTTTGATTGGTTCTAATTTGGATGTTGCTAAGCATTTGAACTATTCCAAGCCAGGTGTAGGTGGGTTTTCCAGGGTGTGCCCTCTCCTGGATACCGGCCTATGAGTTCTCTTACTCAAATCAGGCCTAGTGGGACTCTTCTGCTGTCTGGAGCTCGCATCTATAATGGCTCGCTGGCCCGAATCCTGAAGAAAATGTTAAGGCTTGGCTTTGTTTTGGGGTTTTGCTGTGGGCTAACCTGGAGTCCGTCTGGTCAGGATATGCCCTGAGTGAGGCTGTGCAATTGGCTTCACTCAAGTGGTGTGCCCCCAAGCCTAGTCGGCCCAGCAGGTACATGCATACCCTGTAACTCATATACTCCACTTGCCACATTTTCCAGTGACAAAGCCAGGTGTAGTACTTGTTGGAAGTCCAATTGATATTCAGGTAGTCGGCACTTTTGCATGGCTGCATTATTAATCCCGCTTACTAAACAGTCTCACAGCATCTCATTTAGGGTTAAACCAAAATCACATGACTCTGCCAGTTATCTTAACCAAGTTAAAAATCCTGACATGGATTCCCCCCAGTTCTCAAACTGCTGAGTAAAACCAAGTGTCTCGGAATTAGAGGAGTCTTGGGCTCATAATATTCCTTAGTTGAATCCATCAACTCTTGAAAGATTTTTGTATCTGATACCTCCGGAAAAGTAAGGCTCCTAATAACCGAAAAAGCTGAGGGTCCACAAGCTGTCAGGAGAATTACTCATTGCTCTTCATCTGCCCCAATGTCGTTCGCACTAGAAAAAATAATGCATTCTTTCCACATCAGGATCCAACATGTCAAGCTTCCCAAATAACAGCATGATGGACGAAATGATTACCTCTATTCAAAGATGACTGTTGGAAGGGAATTTCTTCAGGAACATTTTTTTTTCACTCATCGCCTCTGAGATAACTCCACAGAGGCCGGTATCCTGTCACCAAGTCTCCCTTTATTTACACGTGCACATACTTAATGCTGGCCCAGCTTCCTCAGAGCCAGTCCATCAGAGTGAACAGAACCTCTGACACTCCACTTTATGCCTGTCAGCCAGGGCTCCCTGATTGGATCAGGTTAACAGTATATCAAAGGTTATTGTGGAAAATTAAAAGCCATGGTGCTAGAGTAGCACTTTAGCATTGATAGATGGTTGGCTGGTTAGCAGAAACCAAAGCGTATATGTATAACTGAATCTTTATCTAATGGCAGGTGGCAATGAATGGAGTTCTGCAGGAGTCTGCGTTGGACCCTGAACCTTTTATAACTTACATTAATGACTAAGATGAGAGGAGCAAAGTCATGGCAGACAAGTTAAATTGTAACATCAAGTGAAGTTGTAAAGCAGGTCATGAGGAAGACATAAAGACATTGCAGATGGCTATGGATTTGTTGAGTGAGTGGTCAAAATTCTGGCTGATGGAATACAATGTGGGAAAATGTGAAGTTGCTGAAGTTGGTAGAATGCGTGAAAATGCAGAATACATTTAAATGGGAGAACACATGGGAATTCCAGGATGCAGGGGGATTTGGGTGTTCCAGTCCGTGAATCACAAATGCAGGCGCAGCATGTAAAGCTAATCTGGTACCATCCTTTATTACCAGAGGAATTTAATCCCTACAGTGTGTAAGCAGACCATTCAGCCCGTTGACCACCTGAAGAGCAGCCCACCTAATGTATATCCCTGCATTTCCCATGGCTAACCCACCCAGGCTACACATCCCTGGACACTATGGGCAATTTAGCATGGCCTATCCACCCTAACCTGCACATCTTTGGGCTGTAGGAGGAAACCGGAGCATCCGGAGGAAACCCGTGCAGACACAGGGAGGACATGCAAACTCTGCGCACACGCGCACACACACACACACACACACAAACACACAGTCATCTGAGGGTGGAATCAAACCTGGGTCCCTGGTGCTGGGAGGCAGTGGTGCCAATAAGGTGAATGCCAGGGACATTTGGTTGGATGCATTAAAATGATCCAATCCCACTCAAGTTCTCAAGAACAAAACTCCAGGCTGAGGGAGTGCTGCACAGTCAGCAGTGCCAGCTTTCACAAACCTCAGAACCCATCTCAGCTGGATCTAAAAGGTCCCACTGGCTATGTTGACTACGATCCCTGGGTGCCCTGGTCAATATTTACCCTTAATCTAACATCGCTAATAAAAACAGATTATCTCATTTCCTGTGTTAGTGGGTTTGCTCAGCACATCTGACTGCTGCATTTCCTGCATTACAAAAACTGGTGTAAAACCCTGGTCTTGTAAGTGAGAAGGGCTATTTATGCATTTTTTTCCAACCCTGGAATGCCACCTGTTTTTGACTGCAGTATGCCAGGGTGGGTCTGGAGCGTAACATTGTGTGTGCTGCTAACTCAGCGGGTTTACAGTTGTCTCTGTCAGCTCCACCTATCCTCTCCCTCTAGGTTGTAAACAGGATGTTGTGAGCTGAAACCTCAGTTCTGTGACTTCCTCAGATCACACAACTCCTTATAACCCTCACCATCGAGACTAGGGGCTACCGAAAGACCCGGAACGGATCACCACGAGATTCAGGAGCAGACCTCTCTCTATGAGAAGACAGGGCAGTCATACCTTGACGGGTGCATATAAAAATGGCTTTATTTCACACACACAATTTGAAGAGACAGCCCACCATTTACTGACCTCGATAATGTGTACGACACCCGGATAAACTGTTCTGGTTTAACACCGTTACACCTTCTGTTGACTCTCATAATCCCAACTGGAAACAAAAAGTGCTGGAAATCACAGCAGGTCAGACAGTATCAGTGGAGAGAGAGAGAGAGAGAGATAGTAAGCTAATGGTTCGAGTCTAGATGACACACCATCCCAGACTAGGCTGCCAAATTTATGCTGCAGCTAGGTACCAGAAACTTTGATTTTTAAAGTCAAGAAAGTTGTGAGATCACAGGTGCTTTCTAACAGAATAAGAGCTCAAGATTTCAGTTTTAAACCAACTAAACTCTTCTCTACGAAATTAGAATGGTAATACAATATATGTACCATTTGCATATTTTAACATCCAGAATAAACATGAGGCAAAACTGCAATCAAACAGAGCACATCAAATCGCAAACGTGGCCAAGACTGATCCCATGCAATTCTCAGCAACACTGTAACTCTGACACCTGTGGCACTGCAGCCTAGAAAGTCACAACAGACTTTAAAACAGGTTCAAACTTCCCTCTCGTTCAAAAGCTTTTCAAAAGCTATTCCTCATGAGTTACCACAATGACACATTCACCTCGCTTTCCCTTAATCCCAGACATTAGGAATGCATTTGCTGTATGGCACACCAACATCTCATCGTCAGTACAGTTTATGCTGCTCTGAGTGACCCCACTCCTACTCATGGGCACTCCCTTGCCCCATTGTCACTAACAGTATAATGGCTGGCAGACCTTTCTTTGCCAAAGTGCTTGCTCTCCAGCGGATAGTGACCTTTCAAATGCCTCAGGGCTACCCACTTACTTCGCTGCCTGCTGCTGACTAGCTGCCTGTAACCTTAAACTGTTTTGTCTGGCCTATTCAATAACCAAATTAGAATTAGCTTCATTGTCATGTGTACTCACATGAGAAAAATTTATGAGTCGCCACTTATGGCACCATCTCAGGTACCATTCTTAAGCACAAATTCTTAGGGGAAAAAAATTACAAAGGTAAAGGAATAAAAAGTCCAGCAATAAATTAGAAAAATAGAGAAATAAGAGTTCAGAATAGCAGGCCTTTCAAGCCAGACTGCGCTGGGCTTTACCTTGAGGCTGGGAGATTGACCCCACACTGAGGCCTGGAGTTCAAGCCCACACTGAGGCCTGGAGTTCGAGTCCAAGCTGAGGCTGGGAGTTTGAGCCCACGCTGAGGCTGGGAGTTTGAGCCCACACTGAGGCCTGGAGTTTGAGCCCACGCTGAGGCTGGGAGTTCGCGTCCACGCTGAGGCTGGGAGTTCGGGTCCACGCTGAGGCAGGGAGTTCGGGTCCACGCTGAGGCAGGGAGTTCAAGTCCACGCTGAGGCCGGGAGTTCAAGCCCACACTGAGACCGGGAGTCCACGTTGGCTTTCACCCCTGATGTTGCCAATGCTGCCCAAGGCCCTAAGGTAAAAGGACAGAGAAAAAGAAAACACCGAGAGAGAGAAAAAAGAAAAGAAATGGACAGAGCTCAGGAGTCTTACTCTGACGTCATCTTGGTGAATTGCTCTGTGCTATGACCTATTTTGTTCGACCTGTTGAAAATCTCGTAATAAGCCCCTGTTCCTTGGTAGGTTTGAACATAATAGTCTAGCAATTCCTTGGAACTGTCTGTTTGCTGAAGGTTACAACTTATACAGTGCGGGCTCCTACACAGTCCAGTTGGATCTACAGAACCTGATCTCATCATCATGCATCGGACTGAATGCTGTGCAGAAACAGAGTGCTGTGAAAATGGTGAATATATCGTAGAAATACTCAGCAAGTGGGCCAGCATCTACAGAGAGAGAAACAAAGTTAATGGTCCAGGTTGATTTGTCACAGAGCTGTAATGTTAACTCTGCGTACCTCTCACGATTATCTGCTGCCGGATCTGCTGAATATTTTCAGCATTTTCTGCTCTTGTTGCTGATTACACTGCTATCTATTACAATTAGAGGCATATGGGCCAAATGTTGGCAAATGGGGCTAGACTTATTTAGGATATCTGGTCGGCATGGACGAGGTGGACTGAAGGGTCTGTTTCTGTGCTGTACAACTCTATGATTCTATGAACAGGCAATTCCATCATGAGGGTGTGAGGCAGGAACTGTATGGTAGGAGTAAAAGTGAATTTCAGCTGGGATCACATGTGATTTAGTCTCATACAATTGCTACAGTGTGGAAGCAGACTATTTGGCCCATCAAATCCATGCAGACCTTCTGAAGGGCATTCCACCCAGACTCAATTCCCCTCCCTTTCCCCCATAACTCCACATTCCTAATCCATTTAACCTGCACATTGATGGACTGAGTGTGGAAACCCAAACAGACACAGGGAGAATGTGCAAACTCCACACAGTCACCTGAGGCTGGAATTGAACCTAAGCTCTTGGCACTATGAGGCAGCAGTGCTAACCATTGAGCCAACTTGCTGCCTTCCATCTATGCCCATCCATTTCTTTTTTTAATTCACATTTTTGAAATTTCAAAAGTATACTTTATTCATAAAAATAACTTTGCATATATACATTGACACAAAAGCAGTTTGGTTCTGCACAGTTGCATATCTGGTAAACACATGAAACGTTGGAGTTTGACTATCCCCTCTTACAAACACAATGCTAATATTCACATATACTTGAAACACTAGGAGGGTGTCACAAACTAGACCAGCATTTATTGCCCATTCCCAAATGCCCAGAGGACAGTTAAGAGTCAACCACGTTGCTGTGGGTCTAGATTCACATGTAGTCCAGACCAGGAAAGGATGGCAGTTTCCTTCCCGAAAGGACATTAGTAACCCAGATGAGTTCTCCCCCCAACAATTGACAACAGTTTCATGGTCATTATTAAACTCTTGATTCCAGATTCTGGAGTGAATTAAAATTCCACCAACTGCCATGGTGGGGTTTGAACCTCAGTCCCCAGACCATGGGCTGTGTTTCTGGATTAATAGTCACACAATAATACCACGGTGCCATTGCCTCCCCCAGCTCTGTCTCTGTTAAAGGCAACCAGGAATATTGGATGAGATGTTAAATCAACACTCCACCTCACTCCATGGGATTGTCAACCGGTGTTTAGTGCAAAACTTCTGTTTGCTGATTCTTTTTTAACTCACAACCCTGCTCATGAGATTATCAATGCCAACAACACACTCAACTGCCAATTCTACCAATCACTGACTGGACAAGCTGATTGCTGTCACTGGCTGGGTCAATTGGCATGGGGCATGCGGCACTTTACTTGTTATCGTTGTCATGGTAGCTCACTCAGGACTAGGACGGTCTCTGCTGAGCTTCATGTGGCCTCAGATGTCTTGGCTGACCAATCGCAGAGCTGAAGGAAAGGGTAAAAGTTACCCTGAGGATGATAGAAGGGGTTTTTTTTGGATAAGTGGAAAGGGATGTGGCAATTTCATCCTGTGCACTAATATTGATATCCTTTGTATTTGGAGCTAGACTGGTCTCTGTCCTCGAATTGCACTTAAGAAAGTGGCCTGAGAAACAGTGGATGCATTGCGGCTCATCTTTCAAAATTCTACAGACTCTGAAACATTTCTTATGGATTGGAAGGTAGCTACTGCCTGAAACACAAAATGCTAGCACACCAGTGTGGCAGGTAATTGGGAAGATTATTGGAATAACAGAATCCCTTACAGTACAGACAGAGGCCATTTGTCCAACAAGTGTGCACTAAACTTCTAAAGAGCATTGCACTGTTGCCATGCATTTCCCAAGACTGGCTAATAGCCTGCACAATTTAGCATGGCCAATCCATCCTAACCTGCACATCTTTGGACTGTGTGGAGAAAACCCTTGCAGACACAGAGAGAATGTGCAAACTTCGCACAGAGGGTCACCTGAGGGTGCTGTTGAACCCAGGTCCCCAGTGCTGTGAGGCAGCAGTGCTACCCACTGAGCTACCATGCCACCCCCAAAATGTTGATCCTATTTTATGGAGGATAAGAGTAGGCAATTCTTAATGCAACTGTCAGGTTCAGGTGAGACCAGATCTGGAGTATTGTGAGCAGTTTTAATCCTGTTACTGAAGGAAAAAGTATTATTTCATTGGAGGCCGTTCAGAGAAGGTTCACGAGCTGAGGTCCACTAAGCTTTTGATTTGGTTTAATTTATTATTGTCACATGTACCGAGGTGCAGTGAAGAGTTTTGTTTTGCGTGCAGTAGGGGCAGATCATACCATACAAAGTGCTTTAGGATAATAGAACAGAGCAAGGAATACAATGTGCTGCAGAGAAGGTGAACAAAGAGCTAGATTAACATTAAATTTGAAATTTGAGAGGTCCATTCAGAAGCCTGATAACAGCAGGGAAGAAGCTGTCCCTGAATCTGTTGGTCCGCGTTTAAGCTTTTGTATCTTCTGCCCGACAGAAAAGGTTGGAAGAGATTATAACCGGGTTGGGAGGGGACTTTGATAATGTTGGCTGCCTTTCCAAGGCAACGAGAGGCCAAGCGCTATTGCATGCTGATCCCACTATTTAGGATCTCGGTGGTCCTGTGTAGTAGATTAACGTCCTCAATTTTAGGTATGCCTGGTGCTGCTCTTGACAGGCCCTCCTTTGCCCTTCATCGAACTAGCACTGATCCTCCGATTTGATGAAATGGCAGAGTGGGAAATCTGCCAAATCATTAGGATACAGATCAGGAGCGGACAGACATTATCGGTGAGGCACACGTCTAAAGATCAATAACAAAAATGTTGCCTCTTGGATTCATGCTATTTTGTGGCTGGCTGAAGTAATAAGGAAGGCAAATCGAATGCTGGAGAGATAGTAGGAACTGCAGATGCTGGAGAATCTGAGATAACAAGGTGTAGAGCTGGATGAACACAGCAGGCCAAGCAGCATCAGAGGAGCAGGAAGGCTGATGTTTCGGGCCTAGATCCTTCTTCAGAAGAAGGGTCTAGGCC
>JAHRHZ010000002.1:10679152-10700262 GCA_024137785.1 Ginglymostoma cirratum | reverse complement strand
TGCTGGAAAAGCTCAGCAGGTCTGGCAGCATCTGTGAAGAAAAAAAAAATCAGAGTTAACATTTCGGGTCTGGTGACCCTTCCCTTCCTCAGAACCAGACTCGAAATGTTAACTCTGATTTTTTTTCTTCACAGATGCTGCCAGACCTGCTGAGCTTTTCCAGCAACTTCTGTTTTTGTAGCCGGTTCCTAGTCTTGGTCATCCTTCAGCAATGTCGCAGTAGAGTCATAGGGTCATGCAGCTTGGAAACAGAACCTTCGGTCCAATCGGTCCACGTCAACTATGTTTCCAAACTGAACTAGTCTCACCTGCCTGCACTTGTCCCATATCCCTCCTAATCTTTACCACTCCTGTACTTATCCAAATGCCTTTTAAACATTGTAATGGTACCCATATCTACCACTTTCTCAGGGAGTTCATTCCACACACAAACGCTCTCTGTGTAAAAAAAATTTGCCTCTCATGTCTTTTTTAAACTTCTCTCCCCTCACCTTAAAAATGTGCCCCCTAGTCTTGAGACCCCCATCCTGGAGAAAAGACCATTGTCATTCTCCTTATCTACATCATGATTTTATAGAACTCAGTAAGGTCACCTCTCAAACTCCCGCACTCCAGAGTTAGTCAGTTAGTCAGTGACTAAGAAATTATGTGCGAAACACTCTGCATCGTCAGTAAAGAACTGAAGGGACTCAAGAAGGTGATCAAAGAGCAGAGGAAGTAAAAAGACACCTCACTGATCCCATGGCCTGGTGCTGTTGAACCATGTTCCTTTAATTTTCTTTTTCTTCCCTTCATCCTTAACATTGGTTTTTGTTCGTCTGTGTGTGTGTGTGTGTGTGTGTGTGTGTATGCCAAAGTTTAAAAAGGGGTAGAGTTTAAGTTGGAGAATTATAAGTTGATAAACCATATTTTGTTTGCCTGTAGCTGGAACTGACTGACTTGTAATAAATAGGTTTTTTTCCAAAACACATTAAGTTTAGGAATCTGGTCAGTGTTGACTGTTAGCCTGAGTTCATCAGGCAGGCAAATTTGACACTTTGAGATAATTTGATGACATTTTTACCTTTTGCGACAACCCCGGAAGTGGTGGGACTGAAGTAAAAGTGCACTTTCCCAAGTGGGTAAATGGCACATGGGCCTGAGTTCAAAGCACACTGCAGGTCTAGAGAAGGACAGTCAAGACTGACCCTGCAGTGCAGTACTGAGGGAGTGCTGCACTGCCAGATGTGTGCCTTTTGTTTGAGGCGTTAAACTGTGGCCTGGGTGACTTACAATTTGATTGTTTGAAGAGGAGAGGGGAGCAGCAACCCTTGATGTACTGAGTAGTGTTAATTTCGAAAAATTAAAATTGCAGTCATCATCAGGTTCGGGTTGCTGCCTGGCCTGCTGTGTTCCTCCAGCTCCACACTGTGTTGTCTCCGACTCCAGCATCTGCAGTTCTTGTTACCACGTTCCTTTTTTGTTGGGTCTTGCTATGTGCACACAAATTGCACGTCTCATTATAATAGTGACTGCACTTCAACGGCCCTTGAAAGGCAGCTACAGAAATGCAGGCTGTTGCCCTCTTTTTTTTATTGGGGTGGCTCCAGGTCGAATTTCACGCGGTTCTAACTCACGCTAGGTGAATGCAAGTTGTTGTTGTTGAAGCGTAGCTCAGCCCGCCTGTGGCACCGCCACTTCTGCATTTTGACAGCGCCTGGTGAAGTAGCTGTCCCTGCAACCCAGGGGGAGCGGACCGCCCGTGAAGAAATAAAATCCACGCCGCGTTTTAGCAGGTGCTGGCTTTCCCCCCACCCCGGCTCTCGGAAGGACAGGGACCGAGCTGAAGGGGGGGCTGCTCGGAATACATGGAGCCGGATGAGAGGAGGGATGGAGGAGGGGGGGCGAGTCGCTGAAAGACGGGCAGAGCGGATGGGGTGGGAAGTTGGACAGGAGGCCACAAACCAGTTCGGCGAGCCAACCAAGGTCAACACCCACTACCCGAGCTACAGATCTCCTCCAAAACCTTAGCACAGTTCTCTTGCCGAGACGGGGGCGTGGACGACTGAGAGAACAGCCTTGGTGCATTGATGCAAACCTGCAAAAGAAAATAAATAGGAGTGAAACCACTTTAGCGTTATCGCCTGCAAGCTTATGCAACCTCCTCTTGTGAATAAATAGCGGCTGCACCTAGTACAAACAGCCTGAATGAGACCGGCTCTAACGAAACCTTCAGAGTATTTCAGCAGTTCGCTGAAATCAGAGACAGGGGTGTTGGCTTTATCCAGTTCCCTCTCTACTTCTCCACCCCCTGCTTCGCTGACTCTGAACAGCCCTCTCTCAATCTGCAGTTCCTCTCGCCTCGGCTGCCAAGAACCTCCTCCCTCCGGCAGGATAACTCTTGGTGCTTTCCGGACCAAGGTCATTAAGTGCCGGGGACTGCCTGCTGAAGGCGAGTGTGCCTCCGATTTCACGGCCCGGCACGTAGTTAGCAGCTGGGCATTTCCTGACGCTGGGTAAGTACCTGGTATCTGCGCGGAATGTCAGACGGACAGCCGACTGTTTGTACATGTGTATACGTGTGCCTGTGTGTGTATATGTGTCCTTGTGCGCATGTAAGTTAGTGTGTATATGTGTGTATGCCTGTCTATGTGTGCCTGTGTGTCTCTGTGTACCTGAGTCAGCATGTATATGTGTGTGTGTGTGTGCGCTGTTGGCATATATGTATCTGTGTTGTGTACACGTGACTGTGTGTGTGTGTGTCTGGGGGAGGGTCGATGTGTATCTGTATATGTGTGTGTGTGCATGTGTGTCAGTGAGCCTCTTGTCTGTCTGAGTGTGTACGCGCCTGTGTGTCTATGTGTGATTGCCTGTGTATCTGTGTCAATTGGTCTGTGTGTGTGTACGCGTGTCTGTGCAGTTGCGGGTCTGTGTGTGTGTTGGTCTATTTGTGTGTGTGTGCGGACAGCTGCTATACTTTGTCCTACGTGGGCCGTTCTATGTAACTGTGAATCTCCACCAGTCAGTCTGAAACAGCAGAAGCACCTTGAACCTGATACAGCTTCCCCTCACTGCCCAGTGCCTGAGATTGTTCAGGGGCACATCCCTCCCTCACTGCTGGTGCTGAGAAAGGCCCACCAGTCCACACCACCCTGCCTTGTTTTGTTATTGCAATTCTCCCAGCCTTTTAAAGGCGACATAGCTTTCTGCGTTTTCCTTTCTAGATTGCCCCGCTAGTTCAAGTGACTGCCGCCTTTCCTCTGCTCCTGGGTTTTTAAATCTGTCCGGCCTCGGGGCAGCTAGGGAAAGGAGTTTGGGGGGGGTTGGTGGGTATCCGAGATGAAGGAGAAATCATTTGGAAGAGAGCAGGCAGCACTTCTGAGGGTCCGTGTTCAATTCTGCGTGTCTTGTGAAAAATTTGCAACAAGTTAGTGAACATTTGTGACTTCCTCTTTCTCTCTTTCTCTCTCTGTGTGTATGAAGGACAAAAGGGGGAAGCAGAGTCCAGTTTGAGCCCAGGACGGTGCAGATCAAGCGGATGTAACTGCTGGTGGCTGAGTTTGAGACGAGACTTTTGAGTGGACTGGACATAATGGATTTTTGCATCCAGAGCTAAGAGGGCTGCTGACTTCAGACGTTCGAGTGTTGATAAAGAGGTGTGCCTGTCGTTACCATGGGGACACAGCAGCTTGGTCAAAGTTTCGCTGGTTAACTCCCTTTTTGCTCTTTTCAACTCTGCGACTGTGACAGGGTTGGTTGAGGGGGGGTGGGAGGGGGAGGGAGACAGCAAGGAGTGGGGTGAGCAAGCATGGTCAGATCCCGAGGGGTGGCCGCTGGCTGGGGAACCCCAGGATCGAGCTGCCCCTTTCGCTTTCTCCTGAGGGAGGCCGGTTGGTGAGCGAGCACGCCCGAGCAGAAGGGAGTAGTGACCCTTTCCCCCCGCCCTCCGTCGCGGATGCTTCCCGGCCGGCAGGAGACTGGGATGCTGCCTAGGACAGTCCGCCACATCCTGGATGGAGTCAGGCTGGAGATTTCCGGAGATGCCAGCGTGGTGCTGAGTGGCTACAGAGCCAGGGATCCAGATCTGAGCTCCCCTCCGGTGAGTGGAGCAAGCTGTCTTTCAATTCTTGGGGGGGGGTGGGGCACATATTTGGGGATGGGGGCAGTTGCGGTGTCTTTGTACCTTTATGCTGTTGAGGGACCAGCCTTGCTTCTGGCCCTCAAATAACATTCGCCACCTTTGAAATGTTTTAGGCCCAGGTTCCTGGTGTAACAGGCTCAGACAGTGAGGGACATTGCTGGGCTGGTGGTGAGAGGGGCACTACCCTTGAGATCCTTAATGTGTGCCTGGTCTCTCTGCGCCACCTCACGCTGCCCTCGAAGTGGCTGCAATGGGGTAGAGACTGTCAGACATCTCCTGCTGGGATGTGTCTTTGCAAAGGAAGTCTAGGGAATGATGCAGTAGTTATTGTTGTGACGTGAGACTCTGTGCTTTATGACCTGTTCCCCAGGATGCACACTGAGATCATCTGGAGGACCATCACCTCGGTGAAAGACCCTTTTTGGTCTGCCCGAACCTTGTTGATCTTCCAGAGCAAGGAGTTGATCCTGACCGAGTGTTGCAGACTGGTACGTCCCAAGGTGCAGGACTAGGTGCTGAGGGACGCCGTAAAGCTTGGGGCAGCTGCTGCCAAGGGGCAGTGGGGAAAGACTACCGTCTGAGGTCTTCCTGCTGAAGTTAAATGGGGGTCCGATCCGGTTTCGGACCCTGCTAGTGTGTCAAATATATGTAAACATAGTCTGATTCAAGTAAGAGATGCCTTTCAATTTGTTATTTATACAGAGTCTAACTCCAATGTTTCTTGTTTTCTTCATATGCTACTGTACAGAACCAAACTGCTTTCATGACAATATGTTTTTCATGAATAAAACATATTTTTGAAACAAAAAACAGTGAGGGTAACTCACAGCGCGACAGGGTCAGGCTGCGAGGGTCGCTGTCGGCGCGACAGGGTCAGGCTGCGAGGGTCGCTGTCGGCGCGACAGGGTCAGGCTGCGAGGGTCAGTCTCAATATGCTCTACAGCTTAGAATGAGAGGAAACTTTGCCGCTGCATGCAAAATTCCCACAGCACTCACATGGGTAGAGGATGCAAGTGCCTAGACCCACAGTATGGGGCCGTGGGGGGATCTAGAATGATGGGCAAACGTCTCATATTTAAAGTGGAGACCATTGAAGACTCAGACGGGGCTGGGTGTCTTCATTCAGTAGACTTGGAATTCTGTAGAGACTGTGTCAATGAGTACATTCCAGGCAGCGATCAACGTATTTCGAGATATTGAAGATACCAATAGACTGGCGACAGTGTGGGTAAATGCCCTTGAGGTGGAAAATCGGCCAAGATTGAGTTGAATGACAGAGAGGGCCAGGGAAGACGCACGGCCCAGTCCTGCTCCGATTTCCAGTGTGCCCATATCCCAAGAAACTGAATGCGGCCAGATTATGCTTGGGTTTGGACACTGGAAGGGAATAAATCAGGAGTGAGCAGTGCTGTGCTGGGGCTGTTGGAATTTGGGACTCGTTTTCTCCTTGAGTCTGAGAGTGCAGGATCCACGTTTGCCGAAGTACAAAACTAGATGGGAACATAAGCTGTGAGGAGGCCATGAAGGGATTCAGACAGCTTAAGGGCGACAAAGTGATTGATGGAGTATCACAGAATTGTTATGGTGCAGGAGGATCGCATTCCACCAATCCAGCCATTCTCTGTGCATTTTGACTTTGTGTAGAACCTTGTGATTCCTCCCTGTAACCCTGCATTTTATTTCTCTCCAAACAACCATCTGTTGAATGCCTCAGTGTAATCTTCCAATATAACCACTCAGTACATGTCAAACCCAGGCACTTGTGAACAAACTTTACCTCGCCTTAAATTTGCCCCTTTTGCAAAACACTTTAAAACTGTGCTATCTGGCTCTTGATCTTTTGCAAGCGGGAACAGTTTCTCTTTGTCTGCTCCATCAAGACTTCGATCACATCTCCTTTCAGCCTTCTCCTTTCCGTGGAAAACCATCCCAACTCTTTCAGTCTGTCCTCATAACTGAAGTTTCTCGGAACCAATCTGATAAACCTTTTTCTGAGCTCTCGACAATGCATTTGCATCCTTCCTAAAATGTGGCAGCCAGAACGCAAGCTGGAATTGAACTGAGAATTGTATAGACATTCACAAACCTCCCTGTTCTGGCACTCTGTGTCCCTATTAATGAAACTTAGAATACTGCATGCTTTATTAACAGCTCTCTCTGCGTGTCCTGCTCCATTTAATGACTTATGCACATACACAGCAATTCTCTCTGCTCCTGTGCACCCTTTAACCTCGAACCCTTTGTTTTTTGCTGCCTCCAAGTTCTTTTAAACACTGTTTTATACTTTATTTCATTTCTTTTGTTTTGTACTATTCTGTCCACCTCTGAATTTCATTGAAATTCAGTAGGTGCCCATCTAACCACTCCACTAACATTTGGAGGTCCAGGGAGTGTTTACAAGAATGATCCTGGGGATGAAGGGCTTGCATTATGAGGAGCGGTTGAGGAGTCTGTGTTGGTACTCAATGGAGTCTCTTGAAATTAAGCATGTCCACCTCACAGTTTACAATTCTCCCAAGTTTTGTGTCATTTGCAAAATTCAAAATTGTCCTCTGAGTAACAAGATCTCAAGCACTTGGACATATTTATACATTTATACATACATAACGAAAAGCAAGGGTCCCAATATTGGCTTTCCTCCAGTCTAAAAGTTTCTATTGACCAGGACGCTCTGCATCCAATCACTCGGCTAATCTTGGATCCATATTGCTTCCTGACCCTTTCACTCTGTGAAAGAGTAAGTGTTGGAGGCTGGTACAATGACAACATGTAAAAGACATCTGGATAGGTACATGAACAGGAAGGGTTTAGAGGGATATGGGCCAGATACTGGCAAATGTGACTGGATTAACTTAGGATTTCTGGTCGGCATGGATGAGTTGGGCAGAAGGGTCTGTTTCCTTGCTGTACATCTCTATGACTTGCAGGGCTATGGGGAGAGAACAGGGAGGTGGGGATAGTTGGACATACATGTCACAGATCTAGCATGAAACGCTAAATGGCCTCTCTCTGAGCTATGCATCATTACACTGCTCCAATGCAGCCATTCTCCAAAGCCCAGATTAAAATCAGTGGATGCAAATCATAACTTTGCATCTGCAGCTTCCTGAGAGGCTGAATTCTGCTGGAAAGTCACCCTTTAGTAACCTTGCTGTGTAGTGAGGTTACTCCCCTGCTGTCGCTCAGGAACCAGGCTGCTAACTGTGGTCCAGTCGGGTGACGACCTGGAGATTCGGGGATGTGGACCTTTTTTGTTTTGGACATGCTTCATGATGGCACGCTTTCGCAAAGTGCAAATCCACCAGTGGGACGTGACTCGATGCTGTGGGGGAGAGGAGCGGGAGGGGTAGATTTAGCAGGGAGGAGAAATCAGCAAGTCCGAAACCGTAAGACATTGGAGCAGAAGTAGGCTATTGATTGAAACTATTCTGTACCTGTGTTAGTAAAGCCCAGGCCTTGTATGGTTCATTCACTGTTTCACAACATGCCCTTGATAACTTCACTTACTTGTGTGCATACAGGAACGTTTGAGGACTCTGGGACTATACTCATCGGTGTTTAGAAGGATGAGGAAGGATCTAATTGAAACTTACAGAATACTGAATGGCCTGGACAAAATAGATGTTGGGAAGATGCTTCCATTGGTGGGAGAGTCTAGGACTCGAGGGCACAGCCTTCGAGTAAAGGGAAGACCTTTTAGAACAGAGATAAGAGAAACAGTGAGTGGTGAATCTGTAGAGTTCACTGCCACAGAAGGCGGTGGAGGCCAGGTCGTTGAGTACATTTAAGATTGAGATAGATAGGTTCTTGACTGTCAAGGCGATCAAGGGTTACGGGGAGAAAGCAGGAGAATGGGGTTGAGGAATTTATCAGCCATGATTGAATGGCGGAGCAGACTGTATGGGCCGAATGGCCTAATTTCTGCTCCTATGTCTTATGGTCTCATATAACCCCTGGCCTCCCTCGTCGCTGCACGCCCTTTAGATTTTCCTAGTGCCCATCTTCAATCGTGCCCCCAAAATGCATCACCATAGCAACTGGAGGAATTTGAATTAAGAACCTGGATTCTAAAATATAGATTTAGGTTCAGGCTTTATTGTCACATGTACTGGAGTACAGTGAAACGTGTACAATGTCACCATTCCTGGCGCCATGCTAGGTACAAAGGTACAAAATCTTTGGTGCAAGAGTGGAAAAATAACGAACTAAGTTTAAAAGGTTCACCATCACAGTTCTTCTTAGTGTAAAATAGAAAAATAAAGACATTTGATGTTGAACCTCCAACTTTACAGTCCTTTCTTGAGCCTTGGGACTGTAGTTACGCCACGCTGGGATTTCCCCACAATGCCTTGCTGTCTCCCCAGGCTGGACACGCTTTCACCTGCTCACGTCAAAGTCCCTGCCCAGGGCTTGCCAGCCGCTTTGTCGCCATCTTGACTCGTGCTGGGCCCTAGATGCTGCCTTCATGACTGAGCCCTCTCTAGAAGGGAAGTGAAAAAGCACTAAGAAACTTAAAAAGGAGAGAGGAGAAAAAAGGCAAAAGATGAGAAAAAAGCAGATGGAATGGATAAGACCTGGCTCAAGAGCTCGGGTGCTGTCATCTCTTTGACCGCCATCTTGGTTGGACCAAGCTAGTGTCCATGACGATGACCATGAATGATCACCAGTTCCTGTTATAACAAAAAAATACCCATCTGGTTCACTAGTACCCCTTTTTTGGGAAGGAAATCTGTCCTTTCCTGGTCTGGCTACACACAATTGCAGGTCCTCTGAGTCTAAAAAGGCCATCCATTCCAGGGCAGTTAGCAATGAACACCCAAACCTGCTGAAAGAATATCGGGGGAAAAAAATTTAAAGCACCACTTCTCTACATTAAACTGCATCTGCCCACTCGCCTGCCCATTCCACTAGCCAGTCATTGCCTTTGTGAAGTCTGTTACAATCCTCTCATGGTTCTCTCACGTCTCATCTCTGACCTGTGAGATTGTCTCCCAACAAGGAAGCCTGGGGGCTAATTTTTACATGGGAAGATCCCGCAAATGGCAGAAGTGATAAAGTCCAGATTATCTGTTCTTGTGAAGTTGACGGAGGGTTAAATATCATCGGCTGGGAAAACACATCTGTTCTCTTCTGAAGCCACTGGAACGTTTAGATACTTAGGGGAGGGCATAGTTGACCTCATTTTGCAATTCACCTCCAACAGAGCAGCACTCCTGCAACCTGGATTATCAGCTGAAGAGTATGAACTGGTCACTTTCTGGCTTCCTTTCCGTATTTATGATTTGCAGCCTACAGCTAGCTAAATAGATCACATATTAACACACTTTTATTAAAAATGCTTCGCCTTATCAATTGAGATGCTAATCCATTGATTAGATTGCCTCGATTGCTCATCAACACGCAATAATTTCTAAGCTACTGTGGCCTGCATTTTACCGTGGAAGTCCAGGGTGCAGGCATTTCCCTTTGTTACTGCAATGTTCGTATAGGATTATTTTAGAAAAGATAATCATTTATCTTGAATAGAGATGAATTGGGTTTTATGTCAGGAGCTGGTTCATGAATGGTGCCTCTGAAACCATTTAATCTGCTGTTATCTTACTGTGAGCAAATAAATGTGAAGCTCCCACATATGCACGCTGATAATTAGCCTTTTGTCTTTGAATCATTTTGCAGTTGGATGTTGACACTGTTTTACTACAATGAGCATTCACATGCATTTCCCCACAATTGGAGCCTCCTCGGGGATAACTGGCATTCGCCAGCATCGGGGTTATTTTCTTTTTGTTTTGAGAAGCTAAGTAGTTGGTTAAGAGGTGCTGGCACTAACAGGGAGACGGCAGCTGTGTGGGGCAATGTGTTTCTCTATCACTTCCTCCATGTAGGAACAAGGCATAGCCATTCTACCCCCTCAAGCCTAGTCTATTCCCCTGGCAGAACGTGGTTGTAACTCTGGCAGCATTCTAGAATCCTTCACACCCTGTCCTCGTGAAACAAAATGCGTCAATTCCAATCACTGGTGATTTTCATTGGCCCCTACCCCCATGCCCCCACCCCCCAATCAGCCTCGACAGGGTTTCCCTGAGAGATTTCTGTCCCATTTCGCCTGAAGTAGAAAACCCATTTCCTTACTCTCACGCCAAAATAACACAACCTCAATTATATTGAGTGGGGGGAGCAGTCTCAGTGGGCTGAAGGGCTGCCTATGTTCTCCCAAATGAGAACATGACAAGTTCTTCAGCACCAGGTTGGTGTCCTGCAAGGTGCTCGTCTCTCTCTCTCTCTCTCTCTCTCTCTCTCTGATTTTTCTGGTGAACTGGGTTCAGCTGCAGGAAGAGAAGACGTTTGCACTGGCTGCTTTGTGTTGACTTTGCAAATGTGTCACTGACACATAGTTCCACAGGGAGGGCCTGATTATCCATGGAGCTAAATCCCAGAGCAAACCAGCAGCATCAGAAAGCGACAAATAACACAAGCCTTGCACTGTACCATAACTTTATACTTTATTGCAGAGACTGTGAATAAGTGGCTTCATTTGAACTCACTTACCCCTTTGTAATCTTGATAGTCTCTCCCAATTTCCTTTTTATTTTTGCTGAACCTTTCTCATCCCAATCAACCCATGCAAGCAACATCATTGTTGTGGAATGCAATGCTTTTTAAAGAAAATTATTATGCACTGGGACCTTAAGCATGCCCACCTCATGTATAATTTGACAATAAAAGCAGGCATTGTTGGAAATACCCAACAGGTCTGGCATCATCTATGGGCAGAGGAACAGAGTTAAACGTTAAGGTCAATGACCCTTTGTCATTGTAGATTTTCAGGATTTGCAGTATTTTGCATCAAGTGTAGCTTGGGTTCATAGGAAAGGTTTAGAGGGATATGGGCCAAATGCAGGCAAGTGGGACTGGATTAGTTTGGGAAACATGGTCGGCATGGATGAGTCGGACCAAAGGGTCTGTTTCCATGCTGTATGACTTTATGACTCTATTGATACAGATGGCATCTCTCTGTACACTGACTCCATCAAATACTCCCAGTGCAGGTACAGCACAAGCCAGAATATTCTCAGGATGGCTACAATATGGTTAGGCATAGAACGCACCTCCGTCTATACCATCCCATCAATGTTCTCGGAACAGGGATGGCCTAGGCTGGATACAGAATTAAACCTTCATTACACTTTTCCATTTAACATTCACAGGACAGGTACAGCACAGGGTAAAGAAAGTAAATCTCCCTCAGTGCTGTCGCCACCAAAACTCCCTAGGACAAGGACAGCACAGGGTTAGGTACAGAGCAAAGGTTCCTCTACTCTTTTAAACTGAAGTTAAAGCTTTCTTTGCGCTGCACCCATTAAGCACAGACAGTGCAGGTACAGTCTGTGGTCAGATACAGAGCAAAACACCCATTTGACTTGATTTGATTTATTATTGTTACATGTACCTGTGTACAGTGAAAAGTTTTGGTTAGAGATTAAAACAAAACTGCAGATACTGGAATCCAAGGTAGACAAACAGGAGGCTGGGAGAACACAGCAAGCCAGGCAGCATCTGGAGGAAAGGAACAGTCAATGTTTTGGATGTTACCCTTCTTCAGGATTGTAGTCCTTCAGCAGTCCTGAGGAAGGGTGATACCTGAAACACTGACTGCTCTTTTCTTCCAGATGCTGCCTGGTCTGCTGTGTTCTTCCCTCCTGTTACCTACAGTGAAAAGTTTTGTTTCGTGTGCAGAACAGGCAGGTCCTACCATACAAAGATCATTGAACAGAACGAGGAATACAAAGTTACGACTATAACAAGTAGGTTTAAGAGAACATTGTTAGTAACTTTAGAACTGGGCTTTAAAAGTGATGAGTGATTGTAAGAAACGTGAGAGTAAGATTTGTTGTGGAGAGCCCACAAAGGGTCGCCCTGTGTCAATAGAACATAGAACATTACAGCGCAGTACAAGCCCTTTGGCCCTCAATGTTGCACCGACCTGTGAAACCAATCTGAAGCCCATCTTACCTACACTATTCCATTATCATCCATATGTTTATCCAACAACCATTTAAATCCCCTTAAAGTTGGCGAGCCTACTACTGTTGCAGGCAGGGCATTCCACGCCCTTACTACTCTCTGAGTAAAGAACCTACCTCTCGATCCATTTATCGCTCTGTCCCATCAACCACTCCCAAGCCAGATGGAGCATGGGGTTAGGTACAGGGTGAAGCTGATTCTACACTCTGCCGTTAAGCTTTGCATGTGACCACATTGAATCTTAAAGCAGCAACACATGTCATTTATCACCACTGGTCCATTGCTGGTGTCTATGTTCCACACAGATCACCTGCACCCCTTTTCCTGGCTCCGTGGTTAGCACTACTACCTCAAAGTGCCAGGGAACCAGGGTCAATTCCACTCTCGGGCAACTGTCTGTGTGGAGTTTGCACATTCGGTTTCCTCTGGGTGCTCTGGTTTCCTCCCACAGTCCAAAGATGCGCAGGCTAGGGTGGACTGGCCATTCTAAATTGTCCCAGAGTGTCCAGGGATGTGCAGGCTGGGTGGGTTAGCCATGGGAAATGCAGGGTTACAGGAATAGGGTAGGGTGGTGAGTCTGGCTGGGATGCTCCTCGGAGGGTCAGTGTGGACTTGTTGGGCTGAATAGCCTGCTTCCACGCTATAAGGATTTTGTCCGATTGAATTCTATATCCATCAATCCCTTTCTCTGTCCTGTCTTTATGCTGCTTCCTTGTACATGCTTGTGTCCTACCCTCCTGAGCCACCCAGGTATCAGTAGCCAGCTCAGACAACTCTGGTTCTGTGCAGGTAGTCAATGGTGATGCTGCTGTCACTTCAGCAAAACAGGTACCTTCTGTAGAACAGAGTGAAGCAGCACAGATGGAAGACATTTGGCTCATCATAACTTGTGCTGACTCTGGCACAGCTATCCAATTAGTCCCACTCCCCACCGCCCCCGGTGCTGGCTTTCATTCTCCGCAGACCTGAGCAATCTCATCTTCGAGTACTCATCCAATTCCCTTTTGAAATTCAACCTGCGTGCATCACCCAGATCAGAACCACTTGCTGCATTGAAAGAAAGAACCTCCAGTTCCCCAGCCCACTGCTTGTTCAGTTCAATCATTCCCAACCTCTGTCTTTCGGTTACCTGCAGTCATAGAGTCCGAGACATCTACAGCACGGAAACAGACCCTTCAGTTCAACTTGTCCATGCTGACTAGATATCCTAAATTAATCCAGTCCCATTTGCCAGCATTTGGCCCATATCCTTCTGAACCCATCCTATTCATATACCCATCCAGATGCCTTTCAAGTGTTGTCATTGTACCAGCCTCCACCACTTCCTCTGGCAGCTCATTCCATACACGTACCATCTTCTGTGTGAAAGAGTTGCCCCTTAGGTCCGTTTTTAATCTTCGTCGTCTCACCTTAAATCTTTGCCCTCTAGTTTTGGATTCTCCTACTCCTTGACTATTCACCCTATCCATGTCGCTCAAGATTTTATAAACCTCTATAAGGTCACCCCTCCGCCTCTGAGGTCCAGGGAAAATAGCCCCAGCCTATTCAGTCTCTCCCTATAGCTCAGTTCCTACAACCCTGGAATCTTGTAAATCTTTTCTGAACCCTTTCAAGTTTCCATCCTATATCAGGGAGACCAGAACTGAGCACAGTATTCCAAAAGTGGCCTAATCAATGTCCTGTACAGTTGCTACATGACCTCCCAACTCCTATACTCGGTGCACTGACCAATAAAGGCAAGCCTACCGAGTGCCTTCTTCACCACCCTCTCTACCTGCGACTCTACTTACTGACCCTGCAGACTCTGGAACCAGTCTGTCATTTACTCTTTCAAATGCCTTTGTGATTCTGAATGGCTTGAGTTTATGCCCCTCGCTCGCAGGAGAACTGACCCCCAACTTTTCCAGCCCCTTCTCATTCCTGACAAGTCCCTCCACCCTGGCAAATATTCCCGTGGATCTTGCATAACTGCAGCCTCCCAAAGATGCCAGTTGTTGCTGCAGAGCCCCGTCCTGTCCCCATTGTGTTGTTGACATTCAGGATATCCTGCTCTTGACCTCTAAGGATGCGTACGACTCATACATGCCTGAGCTCAATTCCAAATTTCCATGTGCCTCTCGCCCCAGCTGTACTTTTCCCCCCCATCCCCCCTGCCACTAGCTGTAACTTCTGACCTTTGGAAACAATGATAAACAGGATATCCTCTGAACAGACTTGGAGTGTCCTTAAATGAGCCGGGTCTCGTCACAGGCTGAAAACCGACTCTTGGGCCTAAACCCTTGGGAGAGGTCAAGCCCCAAACTTCCCCTCCGATCTGCTGGCAAGCTGCAGATGTGGAACTTTCCAGAGGTTTTAACAGCGTGCGATCTGACTAAATTTGGCCTCGGGCCTTCATTCCAACTCCTCACCCACTCGACCAGTGTCTCCCCTTGACTTCACCTTCCCTTGCTCTTCTTCTCACTCCACCCCTCCCTCTCACAAGGCCGGTGCGAGTTCCCCCAAGCACGGTCCCGTCCCCCACTCCTTATCCCATGGTGCCCTTGGCCGCTTGACCTTTCATCCTGACAGGCCATAATCCCTCCCGGGTTTCTGCCACGGGTTGTCCAGTAGCGATGACTGATTGCAACGTGGTAAAAAAATCGAGGAGGGTCAATACATGTTAAATATCACAATGCTTTGAAAGTCATGTGAACCCAGAGAGGATTGGTGGTTGTCTGAGTTTTGACAGTGGCATCATAAGTTTCAAACTGGGATTGGGTAGACACTTCACAAGGAGAAATGAAATAGCAGGAGTCCGGGGAAAGTGCGGCAGCTTGGGACTCTCGGGATTTGCTTTCCAAAAGAGCTGTCATAATCTAGTGGACCCAATGGCTTCCTTCTGAGCTGTGGCCTGCGAGAGACTCGGAGAGACCCAATTAGGGAGGGGTGGGTGTGGGTGTCTGCTGAAGACAAAGGTGCCAGTAGGTGGTGTCGTTAAACTCTGAGCTGCCCAAGAGAATTGGAGGAGCGCCCAGTATCGAAGAGGGTATGGGGCTTGGGCAAGGCCACAGCGATAGGGAGGGAGCATCATGGCATATGGCATCTCTAACCAGGCTGACAAGATGCCGTAATCTAATCACCCGTGAGCTGAGCAACTCACTGGGCAATTTCAGAGTCAACCCATTGCCATGGATCTGGAGTCACATAGAGTCATACAACAGGGAAACAGACCCTTCGGTCCAACCAGTACATGCCGAACATAATCCCAGACTAAACTAGTCCCACCTGCCTGCTCCTGGCCCGTATCCCTCCAAAGCCTCCCTATTCACAAACTTATCTAAGTGCCTTTTAAATGTTCTAACTGTGCCTATAGTTGATAACTCAACTCTGCACCGTTTGATTTTCTTCACTACCAAAAAATCTGTCCACGTCTGATTTATGGTGCAGAACTTAATTCTTCAAATATAATTGATTGTGAATTGTTGAAGCTTTGCTTCTGTCGTTTTCCACCTGTTGATTTTGATCACTCTCAGCTGACCTTTATTCTTCAGTGAGTTTCAGTTTACTTGCTTACGAGGCCACTGATGGAGTACTTAATAGTTTCTCTGTGCCTGGAGGCCTGGGTTCAAGTCCCAACTGCTCCAGGGGTGCGTAATAACATCCCAAAGCAGGAATATCTACTTATTAACTCCTAACAAGAAACATTTCCCTGTGGTGACTGAGGTATAACTACTTTTTAATTTGTTCCTTTTGCATTGCCCTCCAAGGGTTAATAGCAGGTGTCTTTTCCCTAGGATGGGGCATTTCAAGACTAGGGGGCATATTTTTAAGGAGAGAGATTTAAAAGAAAAAGGCATGAGGGTCACAAACCTTTTACATCCAGGGTTGGGAATGAACTTTCCGAGGAAGCAGTGGATGCGTGCATGTAGGACAGGTCCGACACAGTGGCAGATTTCTCCCCGAGAGGACATTATTGAAGGTGGCTAGGCCGTTGGAGGGTGGTTCCTAAAGCATGTGGCATTCTTGTCTTTATTAACAGCGCCACAAAGCCAAAAGAGCAAGGAAATGCCGTTGAGCTTTTACAAGACACTTGTTAGATCTCAGAAATGCGTGCACGCGTGGCCACCTAGTTATGGGAAAGATGTGAATGCATTGGAGAGAGTGCAGAAGTGATTCACAAGAATGGGTCCAGGAATGAGAAACCTCGGTGATCAGGGTTAGATTGAAGTAGCACGGTAGCTCAGTGGGTAGCACTGCTGCCTCACAGCATCAGGGACCTGGGTTCAATTCCACCCTCAGGCAACTGTCTGTGTGGAGTTTGCACATTCTCCCCATATCTGCGTGGGTTTCTTCCCACAGTCCAAGGATGTGCAGGTTGGTGTGGATTACCTATGTTAAATTGTCCATAGTATCTAGGGATATTCACGCTAAGTGGATTAGCCGTGGGAAATACAGGGATAAGATGGGACGTGGTCTGGGTAGGATGTTCTTTGGAAGGGCTGTGTGGACTCAATGGCCAGCTTGCACACTGCAGGGGATTCTAGATTCTATTTTGTGAAGTCAGCACTGTTTGATGTTTTCAAAATCATGGATGGCCTGGACGCAGTGGATAGAGAGAAAGCGTTTCCACTCATAAAAGGGAAAAAAAAACGCAAGGACATAGATTTAAAGTGACGTGCAAACCCAGAAAGGGTAACATGAGGGGAAAAAACCTCTTCACTCAGCGAGTGGTTGGGGTCTGGAATTTGCTGCCTGGAAATGTGGCAGACCAGGTTCAATTGAGGCACCCAAGAGGGGCATTGGATGGTCATTTGGGATAGAAATGGTGTGCAGTGATATGGCAACAAGAGGTGATAGAACTGGTGCAGGCATGATAGGCTGAATGGCCCTTTCTGCACTGCAACAATTCTGTGATTAGTGAACCAGATGGGTTTTCATGAAAATGGATGAGAATTGTTGCTGCGCTGAGACTGGCTTGATAATTTTTTTTTGTTTGTTAGCTGAATTCAAATTGCACCAGCATTTGCTTTGGTCGCTGGAGTACCAGCCACAGTGGCATCACCAGTAAACCACCATCGAGAGCTGTGCCAGACCAGACTTGGGCACGGGCGAGAGAAGACGGAGAGGGGCAAGGCTGCAGTGGTGTGAACTAGACTTTGCACAACTCTGGGAATGGGCATCAGAGATTTGGATGGGGGCGGGGGGATGCCGGGTGTGTGTTGTCGAACAGAGAGACCTAGGGATACAGTTACATAGTTCCTTGAGAGTGGCGTCACATGTAGACAGGGTGGTGAAGAAGGCATTTGGCACGCTTACGTTCCTGGGTAAGAGCATTGAATACAGGAGTTGGGATATCATGTTACAGCTGTACAAGACATTGATAAAGCCACATTTGGAGTACTGCATACAATTCTGGCGCCCTATGGTAACAGCGATGTTATTACACTGGAAAGGGTGCAAAACAGATATACAAGGACGTTAATGGGACTTTGAGTTATAAGGAGAGGTTGGATAGGCTGGGGGTTATTTTCCTGTAGCATCAGAGGCTGCGGGGTGTCCTTATAGAAGTGTATAAAATCATGAGGTGGATAGCCAAGGTCTTTTTCCCCAGGGTAGGAGAGACCAATACTAGACAGCGTAGGTTTGAGGTGAGAGGGGAAAGGTTTAAAAGGGACCTAAGGGACAACTTTTTCACGCAGAGGGTGTTGCTCGTATGGAACGAGCTGCCAGAGGAAGTGGTGGAGGCTGGTACAATTACAACATTTAAAAGGCATCTGGACGGGTACAGGGAGAGGAAGGGGTTAGAGGGATATGGGCCAAACGCAGGCAAGTGGGGACTAGTTCAGTTTAAAGTCAGCAGTCACACGACACCAGGTTATAGTCCGACAGGTCTTTTTAGAAATCACAAGCTTTCGGAGCACTGCTCCTTTATCAGGTGAAGTTCAGTTTAGGAAGCCTGGTCAACACAGACGAGTGGGCTGAAGGGCCTGGTTCCGTACTGCATGCCTTTCAGTTTTAATCAGGAGGAAGGTGGGAGGCTAGCCAAGAGAGAATGTGAGATAACACTGGACGGAGGATGGAAAGACGGAGGAGGATTTAAGCATTCAGTTTGACTTGAGATGAAGGCAGGAGAAGTGGAGTATGGGGAGAGGCAGTGGTTAGAGTGTATCTGATTGTCCGCCTGGGGGCCGCTGAGGGCGATTTATTTATGGAGTATTGTTAGCGCTAAAGAAATCGGCACAGGAACAGGGAGTGGTGCAGAATGTGACAGGATCAGGAAGCAGAGAGGAAAACGAAGTCTACAGGGTGAGAGCCGGGAGAGAGACAGGCCGTGGTCCCAAGCACAGATTGATTTACTCGCCGAACCGGTGCAATCTGCAAAGTTGTGAACTGTAAATACTGTCTGTTGCCACAAACAGAGTAGCAGATTGTGAGCAAGAGATTGCAAGTAGCACCGTCTTGGAACGAGCAGAGCACAAGTGATGGCTTGGCAGAGAGCACTGTCCATTGAAGGTGTAGCTGCTGTCTTGGTGATGGGTTATTCTGGGAGAGGAATGTTACTCTTTAACATCAATGGCACCCAGATAACAGCACGGTGGCTCAGTGGTTAGCACTGCTACCTCACAGCACCAGGGACCCAGGTTCAATTCCACCCTTGGGTGACTGTCTGTGTTGCACGTTCTCCCCGTGTCTGCGTGGGTTTCTTCCAGTTGCTCCGGTTTCCTCCCACAGTCCATAGATGTGCAGGTTAAATAGATTGACTGTGCTAAACTTTCCATAATGTCCAGGGATGTGTAGGTTAGGGGGATTGGTCTGGGTGGGATCTTCTGAGGGTCGGTGTAGACTTGTTGGGCCGAAGGGCTTGTTCCCGCACTGTAGGGGTGCGATGAGATAACGCCTTTGCTGTCACTGTGTCTCATTCCTGTGTGCCCTACTTCCTGGTAGCCCTCTCCTGTGAATCCGAAGGCCTTATGTGGACGTGTTCCCACTCCCCAACTTTGAATTTAGGCTGAAGACAAAAAAACACTGGAAATCACAGTGGGCCAGGCAGTATCCTGTGGGAGAGAAGACAAGCTAGAGTTTTGAGTCTAGATGACTAACAGAGCGTACCACTCGCATGCCTACTTGTGTGTCCTCAGCTTGATGCAGTGCTCCAGCAAACCACAACTGGAGGAACAACATCTCCTCTTCAGACTGCGATAACAAGGTGTAGAGCTGGATGAACACAGCAGGCCGAGCAGCATCACAGGAGCAGGAAGGCTACGTTTCGGGGTCTAGGCCCGAAATGTAGCCTGCCTGCTGTGTTCATCCAGCTCTACACCTTGTGATCTCGGATCTCCAGCATCTGCAGTTCCTATTATCTCTAGATCCAAAACGTCAAGCTTTCCTGCTCCTCTGATGCTGCTTGGCCTGCTGTGTTCATCCAGCTCTACACCTTGTTATCTCAGATTCTCCAGCATCAGCAGTTCCTACTATCTCCTCTTCAGACTGGGCACTTTGCAACCTTCTGGACTTGATATCGAGTTCAACACCATCAAATTTCTTCCCTTTCTTTTAGCTTTACTTGTTACATTCTCCTTCGCCATGTCCTCCCTCCCCTTCCCCAAGCCCCAGTGGGACTGTCTGTCCTTCCCAGTCTGGTAGTTAGACACACCATTGTTCTACCATTCTCACATTCTGATCACTTAATCCGGACGATCAACATCCTTTCTCCCCCATGCACTCCACTCCCCCCAATAAATGCTGCCCTCTCCACACTTCATGTCAACTCTGAAGAGTCATCTAGCCTCAAAATGTTAGCTTGCTCTCTCTCCTTCAGCCTGACCCGCTGGATTTCAGCATTTTATTGTCTTCAGTACAGATTCCAGATTCTGCAGTAACTTGGTCCTGCTTTGCATGTACCTGACGCTGCCATTGCAGAACTGTGGGACCGCTGTAGGGTCAGCGGTACCACCTTTCAGACTAGATGTTAAAGCCGAGGGCCTGTCTGCAGTCTCAGGTCAATGTTACTGCCAATATGTACCCTTGACCCGGTGCTGTCAAGATCTGCTCGTTATTGCCATCGGTGTGAGCTTCCCGTGCCTTAAATTTGCTGCTGCGTCCCCTACAGTGCAACACTTCAGGAAAGTGCCCTCTGTACGGCGCCTGAGGGCTGTGAAAGGCGCTATGCAAATGCAATTCTGGGTTTTTAAATGTCAGATTTGGTCTCTTTGAGAAACTTAAAAACAAGAAATGCTTTCCAGCAAATTTCTGTCTTTGTTTCTGATTTCCAGCATCCGCAGTTCCTGGTTTCTTTTCTGTCAGTTTCGGTCTCACTCAGTTTCAGCTTGACTGTACCAAGTCAGAAATTTTTGGAATGGACTGAAGCCTTTGATTGGGTCTGTCTGTATGTCGCGCGTTTCAGCGTGATTCGAGGGTAATATCCGGTCCTGTACCTCTTCTCGGTGTCAGTTATCAGACGTGTTTCACTGAGGAGCACATCTTCCCGTGGCCTTTGCTGTTGACGCAAGGTAAAGGTGTTTGTGGGAACGTTTAAAACCATAACGAGAGTTTAGTTCAAACCAGCTTGGCCCAAGAGCTGGAAAACCAGAACAAGGTGTGATTGTTCCGGACTGAGAAAGCCTTATCCAGTTGACCAGGAAATATTATTGAGAACACAGGTTGTTCACTCCAAATTAGAGATAGGCAACACCTCCTTCATGCTGGGACACTGAGATGTGCAAGGACTCAGATCTGACTGTGAGATATAGTAATTGTACACAGTATATGTTGTCTCAGCAAGAAATGCAATGACATGTAACATCATGGAATCACAATCAGATGTTTCTGAAATAAAATTCTTTTTTATTTCCAGTTCTCAGAGATTTTGTAAATTCTTTAGTGGCAGTCTGAGAATTTTATCTGTATGATTCATCGATGATGCGCAATTGATCAATTTATTAGAGATAAAAGGTACTGCAGATGCTGGAGAATCCGAGATAACAAG
>JAHRHZ010000002.1:10649951-10678752 GCA_024137785.1 Ginglymostoma cirratum | reverse complement strand
CTGGTAAATCTCTTCTGAACCTTCTCCAGCTTAGTAATATCCTTCCTGTAACTGGATGACTGGAGCTGGACACAGTTTCTAGAAGAGGCCTCACCAATGTCCTGGACAACCTCAATATGATTTCCGAACTCCTATAGTCAAAGTACTGAGCAATTAAGGCAGACATGCCAAGTGCCTTTTTAACCACCTTATCTACATGTGCTGCAAACTTCAAAGAATTCAGTACCTACACCCCTAGGTCCCTCAGTTCTACAACACTACCCAAGGTCCTACCATTAATTGTATAAGTCCTACTACAGATTGTTGTACCAAAATGCAATACTTCGCATTTATTCAGATTGAACTCCATCTGCCATTTTTATTCCCATTGAACCATTTGACCAACATCCCTTTATAATCTTAGAAAACCTTCCACGTATGCAGAGAAATGGCAGGCGATGATTGGGAGATTTTTTTTGTTGGCAATTTTTATTTTATTTGCAGGCTATTTATATTCTTTTCCTTGGGATGCACGCAGCTTTTCTGACCTGAAATTTGGTATGATAACCTATCAATGCTCTATTATCATTAGTTGAGAGGAATTCAAAGCAACCAGCTCAAGTCTCATTTCAGAATTTGGTCACAAAATCTAAACTGATTTTTCAGTGCAGCCCTGAAGGAGTGCAGTTAATTGTTAATACTTGGGTTTGGTTCTTAGTCCTTCAGATTACATAGAATATCCCATTAGATTTTCTGAGGAAGGGTCTAGGCCCGAAACGTCAAGCTTTCCTGCTCTGATGATGCTGCTTGGCTTGCTGTGTTCATCCAGCCCCACACCTTGTTATCTCTGATCAATTTATTACTTATGCAGAGGCAAATTATGCCGCCTGACCCTAACTGAGTTCCAAATCTCTGCTCATGTTACTAAGCACCAATTTAAGCAAAACCTCAGTGAAAGTGAGTTCCTCAGCAACTCAAAGGATTTGTTGAAAAACACAACATTATTCTTACAAAAAGTCTGAGCCATCTTCTTGAGGTATTACTGAATCCAGTCCCAGTCATGGTGTTCCCTGTAATCAGGGCCTGTGTTGTAGCTACACCCTAACAGGTGACAGTGTCCCTGTAATCAGGGCCTGTGTTGTAGCTACACCCTAACAGGTGACAGTGTCCCTGTAATCAGGGCCTGTGTTGTAACTACACCCTAACACGGTGACAGTGTCCCTGTAATCAGGGCCTGTGTTGTAACTACATTCTTTTCCAAAGTAATGTCTGTGTAAACGAGGCCCAGAAAGTTTATAGATGCTACGTCTTATTTTTTTCAGTTCAGGGGTTGTGGACTTCACTTGCTGGTTCAGTACTTATTTCTAATCCATCATTGCTCTGTAAAAGGTAGTTTTGTGGAAACACCGCAGTCCACTTGGTGTATGAACATCTACATTGCTGTTTTGAAGATGGTTTTAGGATTTTGACTGCATGACAGTGAAAAAGTGATGTATTTCAACGTCAGGATGGTGCATGACTTGGAGAGGAATTTGTAGGTGGTGTTCCCGTGTATCTGCTGCCGTTATCCTTCTAGATGGGAGTGGTTTTGTGTTTGGAAGGTGCTGTCTGTGGATCTTTGGGGAATTTCTGCAGTGCATCTTATAGATAGTACACACGGCTGCTACTGAGTGTGGGTGGTGGAGGGAGTGGATGCTTGTGGATGTGGTGCCAGTCCAGGGGGCCGCTTTGTCCTGGATGCTGTCGAGCTTTTTTAGTGTTGTTGGGGCTGCATCCATTCAGGCAAGTGGGGAGTATTCCATCACACTCCTGACTTGTGCCTTGTAGATGGTGGACAGGCTTTGAGGAGTCAGGAGGTGAGTTACTCACCGTAGTCTTCTAGCCTCTGACCTGCTCTTGTACCCACTTTATTGATTTGACTAGTCCAGTTGAGTTTCCATTCGAAATAGGAACAGAGTCAGCCGTTCGACCCCTGGAGCCTGCATCCCCTTTCAATAGGATCAAGACAGCTCCAACACTCATGTCCACTTTCCTGCCCTTTCCCTGTAATCTCTGCCCCCATAGCTCTCTGTGGCAAGGAATTCCAAGGACTCACGATCCTCTGAGAGAAGGAATTCCTCCTCATCTCTGTCTTAAATTGGTGCCCCTTCATTCTGAGACTATGATCCTCTGCTCCTAGACTTCCCCGTGAGAGGTGTAAGACCCTCTCAGCCTTTACGAGATCCAAAACATTGACTCTGCTTTCTCTCCGCAGATGCTGCTGGAGTTTCTCTAGCTGCGCTCGTTTCCTCTCAGCATTCATCCTGTCTTTGGTCAATGGTATCTCCTGGGGCTGTTGGTGGTGGGGAATGCAGTGATGGTAAGACCATTGCCTGTCAATGGATGCTGGTTAGATTCTCCCTCTCGATGGAATATGGCTGTTGTTTAGCACCTGTGCATGTAATGAAGCCTGAACATTGTGAAGAAAGACTTCGGGCCCTGCCTATTGCTCGGGAGCCCTATGGCCAGATTAGAATGAGAGTTAGAATGGCTAGAGTTTCCAGAGTCAACATGGGGACATAGTGAAATGTTGCAACTTCCATGTATCCGATCCCCTCCCTCTCCCCTGCCTACTGCACCTTGTCCATTTTTATCATCATGTTTCTCAAGGCGTAGTGACTGCAAATTGGTGCCATGTCTCCTTTTGAAAGCCAGCTTCCCAGGGGTGCCTGAGCGTATCGTACTCGGCCTGCACAGCTGACTCAGGCAAGAACCTTCATGCCACCCATTGTGTGCCAGCCTCCCTCCATGTGCGCCTTCCTTGTGCTAGTCAGAAATGGATTGGCGTGCCAAGGGTCGTGGGTGGCACATTCGAACCTCAGGCCCTCCACCTAGGCCGGGCTCTTCAAACGGAACGTGCTCTGCTGCCGCCGGACGATTGGGGAAGAGCCGAAATCCGGGACACGTTCCGAGGGAAAAGTCCCGATGCCAGGACGTTTCCTCAAAGTCCCGGGAAAGAAAGACCTGGGGCCTCCGGTCACCTCAGAGGAAGGGGCAAGGAGGGGCAGGTGGGAAGGCCAAAGGTCAAGAGTGAGAGTGGAGAGGCAGGCCGCCCAGTGAGGAACTGGAGTTGAGTGGGCAGGTTAGTCCCCTGTGGCGGGGAGTGTGTGCTTCTCGTCAGGTAGCCGGAAGGGTTAACTCCGTCATTTGGGAGAAGGCTAAAATGTAAACGGGAAAAGGTGGGAACGGCACAGCCTCCTAATTTATCATCTGTTCGTTCCCCCTTTGCTGGATGGTTTAATTACAGCAGAAGTCAAAACAATTTCCTTTGCACAATAATCTTGTCTGGCAAACGGCCCACAGTCTGCGCCACAAATTTCTCTCCCTCCACACACTTACTGTCTGTGGCCGCTGCTGGTTTCTGTAACATCCTGCAGTTTCACAAACTTCTCTCTCTCTCTTTTCAGTCCCTTGTGCATCCCTGGCTTCCTACTTCCTACCTTCACCTTCCTCAGCCCTAAATTCGTTTCCTAAGCCCCTCCGACTACAGATGCTCGAGTCTGTGCTGAAAACAACAAATACTCTCTCTGACCCAGTGCAATCTCCAGCATTTGTTGTTTTCTCCAATTCCCTATCCACCTTTTGAGATGCTCCTTAAAACCTACCTCAAGCTTTTGGTTAACCCTGGCTCAACTTGGTGTCAGTTTTTGCTGGTTAATTGCTGTTGTGACTGTGTTCGGGTACAACACAAGTGCCACTTGTTTGATACAGTTCATCACCAGTCACTGCGTCCCTACTTTTCCAGTTACGTCACTGTCTCGATCAAACGGTTTGGAAATCATGGAGCTGTACAGCTCAGAAACAGATCCTTCCGTCCAACTCATCCACATATCCGAAAAGAATTCTGGTCCCATTTTCCAGCATTCGGCCCATATCCCTCTAAACCCTTCCTATTCATGTACCCATCCAGATGCCTTTTAAATATTGTCATTGTACCAGCCTCCACCACTTCCTATGCCTGGTGGAGAATCAAAGACTTTCTTTCTAAATAACACTGTAATATCCCGCCACTGACTGCTCTCAGGTTGACTCACAGATGGGCAGAAATTGCTGCCTGTTACCAGCGTGACACAAATAAACAAGATGTGGAAAAACATAAACATGTAATTTTATGAACAGTGCCACAGTGTAAACTATCTAACTGTCTATAGATAAAATTCCTGAAACCAGCCCTCAGATTATCGTTCCTCCCTGCGCTGTGTCTCCAGGAACCCACATTACTGTCGCCTCACTGGCACCTACAAATTGACCTTGTCTCCACCAGGATACCAATTCCGACTGCAAAACAGCACAGAGATCCGAATAAAAGAATAAGCACTGAAGAAGGTGAAATTAAGAAAGATGAAAAGTAGACAGTGGCTATCAGAAATGCCTGTGAGGAAGAACAGAGAGCACCTGAAGACAGTGTATTTCTCACACTCTCTCACTCACGCTCTCTCTCTCTCTCTCACACACTCTCTCTCATACTCACTCTCTCTGTCTCACACTCTCTCTGTCTCACACTCTCTCTCTGTCTCACACTCTCGCTCTCTCACACTCTCGCTCTCTCACGCATGCACACTCACATACACTCACTCACTCACACACACACACACACTCACTCACTTTCCCACACACACTCCGTTTGCATATACACACACATACACTACAATCTCACATACATGTACTCTCTCTCTCACACGCACAGAAACACACACATACACATTCTCAAACACACACTCTCAAAACACACACATTCTTAAAACACACATGTACACTCTCTCACACACACATATGTACACTCACTTGCACACACGCGCACACACAGTCATTTTCATACACACAATCACACAAACATATGCACGTGCGCACACACACAAACACACACACACAATAACTCCCATACACACACACACACGAACACACGTGCGTGCACACACACACACATACACACACACACAATAACTCCCACACACACACTCTCACAAACACACATGTGTGTGCACATGCATGTACACGGAAAGGCAATGACCTAGTGGTGTTATCACTGGACTCTTAATCCAGAGACTAGGTAATGCTGTAGGGACCTGGGTTCGAATCTCACCACGACAGATGGTGGAATTTGAATTTGATAAAAATATGGAATTAACAATCTAATGATGACCATGAATCCATTGCCAATCGTTGGAAAAACCCAATTGGTTCTAATGCCCTTTAGGGAAGGAAACTGCCATCCTTACCTGGTCTGGTCTACATGTGACTCCAGACCCACAGCAATGTGGGTTGACTCTGAACTGCCCTCTGGGCAACTAGGGATGGGCAATAAATGCTGCTGGGTCAGCGACGCCCTCATCCTGTGAATGAATAAAAATAAACAAAACACTCACACTCATGTTATGGAGCAAGTAGGGGTGGTTGGGTTGGGACGGTGTCTGTAAGTTTGCCTTTCTCAATTCCCCTTAATGTAGCCTGCAACAGCTACTTACGAAATGATTCTGTCACTGGATTAGTATGTTAGGGGTCCAGACTAATGCTCTATCAGATTTAAACTTCGTAATTGAGCTAACACCTGTCATGGACCAGATCCTATTTGATCCTTCTCGGCTCTTCCTATCATTGTGAAGCAGTATTCACCAAGCTTTGGACTGGTGTTTTAAAATTTGATATTTTAAGAAAGTAGCCTAATTTTTTTCTTATTTTTAAAGTAAATGTAAAGTGTCTGTTCCAGATGCAATGCGACTGATCAAGCTACTCGACGTTAAGTAAAAATACAATTTATTTAAACGCTGTAATTAAAATACAAACAAAAGCAAGAAGAACTTAGAATACTTAACTCTATTGGAAAACTTGACTGAATAATAGATGCAGTACCTGTTACTAATTAACTGTTCCAGGATAGTAACATCCCATAAACACACCACTTGGCAAAACAAGGCAGATTCAGTGAAATAGATTTGTCTCACAGGTAACCCATCAGCAGAGAGAAACCCCAGCTTCTAGCTGTAACTGAGAGAGGGGAAGTATAGCTTTGACTTCCTCAAGCCCACAACAACAGCTGCTTAAAGCTAAACCTGAAAACTAAAACAAAAGGAAATCCTTGTCTGTGAAAGCTGGCCCCACCTGGCCAGGCTGCTCATATTGTTCCAACTTTAAGAAAAAAACCTATGGCCTCTTGAGCTGTTTAATTCAGCGGGTCTGCCTTACAAGCCCTCTTCTAAAAAGACCAGGACAAAGTACGTCTGTTAAAGCCGCAGCATCGTCACACATCTATTGTTTCATATGGGACAGATTTCACAATTTTTACCATGTCCAAGTGTTCACTAACTTCTCCCCTGAAAGGCCAGGCTCCAATCATAATGTTGTCTACCCTTTCCCTCAGCTCAGCCACCAGGAGAAATTGTCTCTTGTCAGCTCCTTTCAACATGTTAAATCTCTCAACCAATCACTCCTTCATCTTCCATATTCCAGGCAAAGCAAATCCAGCTCCAGCTAATCTCTCTTTTAATTATTCTTTCATGGGATGTGGATATCACTGGCATGGACAGTATTTAGTGTTCAGCGATGGTAATGCCATTGAATGTCAAGGGGTGATGGTAGAGATAGGCATTGCCTGGCATTTGTGTCGCTTGGATGTCACATGATACACATCAGCCCAAGCATGGATATTGTCCAGATCTTGTTGCATTTGGACATGGACTGCTTCAGTATTGGAGGAATCGCGAATGGTGCTGAACATTGTGCAATCATCGGCGAACATCCCCACTTCTGACCTTATGATGGAGGGAAGGCTATTGATGAAGCAGCTGAAAATGGTTGGGCCGAGGAGACTACCCTGAGGAGCTCCTGCAGAGATGTCCTGGAGCTGAGGTGACTGACTTCCCACAATTACAACCGTCTTCCTATGTGCCAGATATGACTCTCATCAGCTGAGAGTTTGCCCTCGACACCAATTGATTCCAGTTTTTCTGTGACTCCTTGATGCTGCACTCAGTCGAATCTGGCCTTGATGTCAAGGGCTGTCACTCGCACCTTGCCTCTGGAGCTTGAGCCAAGGCTGCAATGAGATGAGATGCTGGATGGCCTTGGCACGCTATCTAACCTGAGTGTTAGTGAACATTGCTAAGCTAGTGCTGCTTGATAGCTGTGTTGCTGACACCTTCCATCACTTTACTGATGATCGAGAGTAGACTGATAGGGTGGTCATTGGCCGGGTTGGATGTGTCCTTTTTTTTAAGTGTACAGGACATTACTGGGCAATTTTCCCCATTGTCAGGTATATGCTACTTTACTGCTCCCTCCACACTTCACATCAGCTCTGATTAAGTGTCGTTTACATTTGAAATGTTAGCTTGCTTTCTCTCCATGGACACTGCCTGACCTGCTGTAATCCCCAGCATTTATTGCTTTCTGTAGCTGTACTGGAACAGCTTGGCTAGGGGAGCGGCAAGCTCTGGAACAAAAGCGTTCAGTACTATTGCCGGAACGTTGTCAGGGCCCAGTGCCTTCCGCCGTTTCTTGATATCACGTGGAATGAATCGAATTGGCTGAAGACGGGAATCTGTGATGCCGGTGATTACTGGAGGGTGCCAAAACAGACCATCCACTCAACACTTCTGTCTGAAGATCATTGCGAATGCTTCAGCCTATCTTCTGCACTGTTGTACGGAGTCCATCATTGATGCTGGGGATATTCGTGGAGCTTCCATCTTCAGTGAGCTGTTGAATTGTCCACCACCATTTTCAACTGGATGTGGCAGGACTGTAGGGCTTCGATCTGCTGCGTTGGCTGGAGAGTTGCTAAGTGCTGACTATTACGTGCTGCTTGGAATGTAAGTGGTCCTGTGTTGTATCTTTCACCTAGTTGACAGCTTATTTTCGCATAAGTCTGCTGCAGCTCCTGGCATGCTCTCCTCTCCTTCATCAGCAGGAGGTTACCCTGTTCCTTCTTTGACCTGATGCCATGAGTCTTCATACAGTCTGGAGTCAATGTTAAGGACTCCAAGAGCAACTCTTCCCAACTATACACAAAGCAGCTGCCTCTGCTGGGACTTGTCTTGCCGATGGAACATTGCAGGGGGGTGGTGTGTGTGGGAGGGGCTGTTTAATGAACAAATGATACTGTACATACTTCAACAACTGTTCAGCGATTGGAAGAATCAGCAATAACTATTTCTGGAATGAATGGTTTCCTGAAATGGGACAGACAAGGAGACAATGTTATAAAGGAAGTAAATAAATAAATAAACATCCATGGGAATAAGGAAGTAAAACAGCATAAAAGTCAAAACGGTGGCTCTGCTGTCTCACAGCTCCAAGGACCCAGGTTCGATTCCACCCTTGAGTGACTGTCTGTGTGGAGTTTGCACATTCTCCCCGTGTCTGCGTGAGTTTCGTCCCGCAGTCCAAAGATATGCAGGTTAGGTGGATTGGCCATGCTAAATTTCCGGTGATGTGCAGGTTAGTTGGATTGGCCATGGGGCAATGCAGGGTTATAGAGGATGGGTCGGGGCGGGGTGGGGGGTGCTCTTCAGAGAGTTAGCATGGACAATGGGCCAAATGGCCTGCCTTTACACTGTTGACATTCTACTCTATATATAACCCGCTTCCTGGAAGAGAGGGGGTAAGGACTGGTCGATAACTTGCTACCTTGTGACAATTGGGCAGTTAAGATTGCCTGAATAAGGAATGCCCTGAGGTGAAAGGATTTAATGACAGGTCAATCTGTGTTTCGAACAGACAGTCAACACTGAATGTAACCAGGAACGGGGAAGCTCCTTCTGATAAGAAAGCACAGCTATAGACTTGATGACTCAAGAAGTGTGATCAATGTTGTGGATGAACGGGTCCAGAGGATCACTAGCAATGTCATATCAGAACCTTCACAAGACAGGAAATTCTAGAAAAATTCAACTTCAGGATTCGTCAGTAGCCGAACTCGCAGAGAACAACACTACGCAAAGACTGAACCCTAGACATCCAGAGGCAGATGCTGTTGGTTGGAATTGTAGCTCGATTCCACTGTTAAGTTGTGAGACTTAAACTTTGCTGCATGTTGTGGCCAAAATGAGACCACTCAAGCGAGTTAAGTGATGGTTTTAGACTTTGATTGTCTGGTGAGATTTTTGAATACATAGCCGAATTAAAGGTGACTTGTGGTACTTTACACAAACAACAGGGGGTTCGCAAGGAAGGCAATGAGGGAGCCTGGGATATGTTTTCATAGAATGATTCTGAGAGTGTGATTTATGTCAGGCTGTTGCTTCGCTAGTCTAGGAGAAACCTGCCCAAATTTTGTCACCAGCATCAGGTGTTGGTCAGCGGGTTAGAGACAATAAGGATAGGTGCTGGAAGCCAAAGTCAATTGAATTGTAGAGCTGGAAAAGCACAGCAGGTCAGACAGCATCCAAGGAGCGGGGACAGTCAGTGTTTTGGGCCGAACCCTTCGTCAGGACATGGGAGCGGAGCCCAGAAATAAATAGAGCAAGGGTGATGGGGTAGGGGGAAGGGTAAGTGGGATGAAGATAGATAGATGGAGGTGGGAGGTTATTGTGATTGGTCAGTGGGGGAAGGGTGGAGCAGATAGATGAGCAGGTAGAAGTCAACCACATTTGCTGTGGGTCTGAAGTCATGTGCAGGCCAGACCAGGTAAGGATGGCAGATGCCTTCCCGAAAGGACATTAGTGGTATCAGATGGCTTCTTAATCATTCTTCAGGATTGTAGAAGAATCACCGGGCTCGAAACATTAAGACCGCCTTCTGTCACAGTTTCCTCCAGCAATTTCTGCTTTAGTTTCGGATCTCCAGCATCCGCAAAACTTCGTTTTATTCTAGGGTTTTTAGTCAGTTTTAATTCATGGTCATCGCTGAACTTCTTAGTCCAGATCTTTTTCCTTTAGATCAAAAATTTGACCATTAGCCATGAATTTGGATTCCCAGAGAAATACCAGAGTCTCTGGATTACTAGCCCAGTGACAATACCATCATGCCACCTCCTCCCCTATGAACATATTCCTCAAAGCTGCTTTTAGAGTCATGGCAATTAATAGCCGCGCTTTGTCTTAATTCCAAGATCCCCGAGTCCAAATTTGCCTCAAAGGTGAATTTATTGACCAAAATCAGAGAGAAAAGAAAAAGGCAACAATTCAGAGTTAGGTGTTATATAAAATTTTGACGTTGTTTTCTAACAATTCTGAAATTCAATGCAGTTATTTGATTCATTAGGCATTCGAGCAGGGAGACTTTGCTATTTGTCAAATACTCAGCATGGAAACGTCAACATTTCATTTGCCACACCCAGTCAGCAAATACTTTTAAAAAGACGCTTGGGATTTAAAGGGGAGGCTGCAGTGAAGGTTCTGATCGCTGGGATGAGGCTGAGGACTGGCCTTTTCCCTCTGATGTTTAGAGGACTGGGAGCTGATCTCACTGAAACATAACAAGAGGGGATGTGGAATGTTTCTGACTGGGGAGCTCAGGACTCAGCTATAGTCGCACAGCCAGGGCTCGGCCATGTCAGAATGAGATGAGGGGAAATTTGGCGGCAAAGTGGTTAGCACTGCTGCCTCACAGCTGCAGGAACCGGGGTTCGATTCCACCCTCAGGCGACTGTGTGGAGTTGGCACATTCTCCCCATGTCTGCGTGGGTTTCCTCCCACCGTCATAAAGATGTGCAGGTTGGGTGGAGTAGAATCATAGAATCCCTACAGCGTGGAAGCTGGCCATTTGGCCCATCAAATTACACTAACCTTCTGAAGAGCATCCCACCCGGACCCAATCCCTACCCTATCCCTGTAACCCCATATTTAATCCCATAGCTAATCCACCTAACCTTCACATATTTGCCTTGCTAAATTGCAGGCGAGGTGCATTAGCCATGGGGAAATATGGGGATGGAGTAACGGGCTGGGGTTGGGTCTGGGTGGGATGCACTTTAGAGAGTTGGTACAGACTTGATGGCCTGAAAGGCCTTTTTCCACACTGTAGGGATTCTATGGAATTACTTCCCTCAGAGGGATATGGACCAATGGAGTTCTTGACCCCAACAAACTGCGGACACTCAAGCTGTTGAGCATATTTCAAATAGAGTGTGGTTGGTGTTTGGATACAAAAGCAATATATAGCTGTACGTTTGTAAGATATGGGCAACACAGGCTCAGTTCAAGGGACTCATCATTTAGAACTGAAATGAGAAAAAAATTGACTTCATTTAAAGGGTTGTGTATCTATTCGGTTGTCTACTTGAGAGTAGTGTGGATACTCCATAGAGTCATAGACTCATGCAGCATGTAGAGAGACCATTCAGTCTAACTAGTCCTTGCCAACCAAATTTCCCAAACTAAATTCGTCCCAGTTACCTGTATTTGGTCCATATCCCTCTAAATCTTTCCAATTCATGTACCTGTCCAAACGTCTTTCAAATATTGTAACCGTACCTGTGTCCACCACTTCCTCTGGCAGCACATTCCACGCACGAACCACCCTCTGTGTGGAAAAAGTTGCCCCTCAGGTCCCTTTGAAATCTTTCTCCTCTCACGTTAAAAAAATGCCCCCCCCCCCGAGTTTTGAACTCCCGTGGCCTGGGGAAAACACCTTTGCTATTCACCTTATTTGTGCCCCTCACGATTTTATAAAGCTCTATAAAGGTTACCCCTCAACCTCCCGTGCGCCAATGAGAAACGTCCCAGCCTATCCAGCCTACCCTGAAAACGCAAACCCTCCAGTCTCAGCAACATTCAGGTAAACCTTTTCCTGAACCTTAGATAACAAGCTGTAGAGCTGGATGAACACAGCAGGCCAAGCAGCATCAGAGTAGCAGGAAGGCCTAGACCCTTCTCCAGTTAAGTAATGTCTTTCCTACGTGACGTCTCAGTCTTGAGGTTGAGTCTGGAGGATGTGGATTCAAATCCTAGAGACTTGAGTACAGCAGTCTGAGGTCTCACACTCAAGTGCAGTACTGACACAGAGGGCGTCCCTGTTGGAGGTGTCAGCTTTTCAATAAAATGCAAAACCTATGCTCTCTCTCCACCTTTTCACTTGGGTATAACAAAATCTTATGGCACTATTTTGAAGGAGAGCATGAAAATTATCCCCTGCCAATATTTTGTCCTGCAATTGACATCAGTAAGAAAGGATGAACTGGCTATTGTCAGTCGCTGATTTTGCAGCAGCCACATCTCATGAAACAATTTACTTTATTCGTTCACAGGATTAGGGCATCATTGGCTGGACTAGCGTTTACTGCTCACCCTTAATGCTCAGAGAGCCTTAAGAGTTCAACCACATTTCACTGAACGTCTTTAGCTTTGGCACAGGAACAGTCTCAGGGAGTCAAGGGACATGGGGAGTGGGCAAGTCAGGAGTGTGATGGACTGTTCCCCACTTGCCTGGATGGGTGCAGCTCCAATAACATTCTCAAGAGGTTCAACCCCATCCAGGACAAAGCAACCCACTGGATTGGCACCACATCCACAAGCAACCACTCCCTCCGCCACCGACGCGGAGTAGCAGCGGTGTGTACTATCTACAAGATGCACTGCAGAAAGTCACTCTTAGCACTTTCCAAGCCTAGACAACTTCCACCCAGAAGGACATGGACAGCAGATACATGGGACCACCACCTGCTGCAGGGTCCCTTTTAAGCCACTCGCCATCCTAACTTGGAAATATATCGCTGTTCCTTCACTGTCGCTGGGTCCAAATCCTGGAATTCCCTCCCTGAGGGAATTTTGGTCAACCCACAGCAGGAGGACTGCAGCGGTTCAAGAAGGCAGCTCACACCCACCTTCTCAAGGGGGCAACTAGGGTCGGGCAATAAATGCTGGTCCCAGCCAGCGACGCCCACGTCCCACAAGTGAGCAAATTAAAAGAAGTCTGAGAAAGGCCATGCCGGTGTTCAGTGACTTAGCTCAATGGGCTGAATGGTCTTCTGTTGCTTACAACACTTGTATTCTTGTGTGTTACACTAGCCAGGTTCAAGGAGCGCAGGCCAAGTAGAGGGAGTGTGCCAAAAAATGTACTGCAACGATGGAGGCTGTTTGGCCCAGCAAGACTTGTGCTGGCCTACTGACAGAAATGTCGAGAACTTCACTTAATGAAGCAAAGCAGTCTATAGTCCTTGGCCCTAGTAACATGGCGATGCCCACCTGCTGCTGAACAAAAATTTGAGTGACAGAACAAGACAGGAGAGGCTGAATGGCCTCCTTCTGTTCCTCTTTCCCATCACAGGCCAGTGCACGGTGGAAACTGGACTCCATCCAGGAGCGAAAACGAAAGGTGGCCCACCTGCAGCCTTAACTCGCAGGAAAGCCACCACCAAACATCGAATAAATCCTCACTGCAAAGCTGTGGAAACACTTTAATCGGGAAATGGTTCTTTTCCCAGAAAACAAGAGCAGGAGAGAGTCAGGAGGTCAGTGCTTTGCAGAGGATCCTAGCCACATGATCGTTGATAGGATTACCAGGGTTGTGTGAACTAGTTTATTCAGCAATGCAACTTGACACAGGCGGTGACAATCATGTACATTGTTTCACTGTTCCCACAGTAACGCATTCCTTTTTCTTTAATCCACACAGTGTAGATCTTCACCCTGTGATAGGATTGACTGCAGACTGCTCCAGGTTCCTCCTTCAATCTCACAGTTTGCACGCCCCCCCAGTGTAGGGACAGTGTAGGGTCTTCCTCTGAAGACCCTAGTTCCTCCTGTCATCAGTGTTTAGCAGACACTCCACTCCCTTTCAGCCTCCGCATGGAGGCAAATAGGTTTGTGGAGGTTCAGAGTCTGCAAGGTGTGTGCAGCACAACGATCGCTGTGTAAGGATAAGTTGTATTTCCTCCACCAGCAATTCAGGCTGAAAAACTCTGCGTGCAGTACGTAGGAGCCCAGCACTGTCAGAGGGTCAGTACTGAGGGAGCGCTGCACTGTCACAGGGTCAGTACTGAGGGAGTGCCGCACTGTCAGAGGGCCAGTACTGAGGGAGCGCCACACTGTCAGAGCAGCAGGTCTCAGGGCCCACATCATTGTTGGAGGGAATTTGGTACTCTACCTGTAATGTTCCTGTTCTGGTCATGGAGAGCTCCACGATGATGTTTTTTGGTGCAGACATGATGTGCTGAGTGGCTTGTTTCTGTGCTGTATCTTTTCTATGCTTCTCTGGGTCAATACTGAGTGAGTATTGCATTGTCATCGGTTTACCCCAGCAGTTACAAAAAGTACAGTGACAATGCTTCAATAAAATACCTCATTATTTGAGAAGGACTGTGTCCTATCCCGGTAACATCAAAATGCACTGTATAATTGTATTTATTTGTACAAAATGGTCTTTGTTTCTCATTAGCCAGGTTTTAGACATACCAGTCTGGACTAGGAGCTATACCTGTAGGCTCTGGATGTGTGGTTGTGGACAGACGTTATTCTCTGTGTGATATCTATCCCTTCCTTATACTTTGGTTCTCACCGGTTACGAAGCTTGTTTTGTCCCAGACCAGACCAACTAACTCACAGCAACAGTCTCCAGGTAAGGCAAGGAGGCAGGTCTTAATCCCCACCCCAGGCCTGGTGTCGGGGGAATCTTCTGGCTGTGACACAGCCCATTGGTTCCACAACCCGTTTTCCCCGTTCCATAGTAGGCTCACTGATAAAGTGTCATGAACCAACTTCAGGACCCCCCACAGCACCTTGTGACCAATGAAGTATGTTTTGTGTCTGTTGTCGTCCAATTGTGCACAGCAAGATCCCACAAAGCAGCATGAGTTATTGAGTGGACCATTTCTTTTACATGCTGGTTGAAGTTTGATTATGGGGTACGGTGCCTTCCTTCAAAGATTTACGTCTGCTCAAGAGGACCGTTGGACTTGGGGATCTATTGGAGAGACAGGACTTGTGACAGAGCTGCAGCTAGTGAGTACTTCCCAACATTTATCCCCATGGACCATATGGTTTTGGTGCAAGATACGAACCCAGAGCCTTCTGACTTTGAGACGATAATTCTACTCGCTGCATCACAGCCAACTCCCATCATCAATGTCATGCAACTCCCCTTTGTATTGTCCCAGTGTGTCTACTTGGAGGTCCAGAATACAGCATACACAGGGAACTTCAGTCCACATCCAGCCTCAGAGGTGGATTTTCATTTTTCACATATCATTTTTTTATTTCAAAAATATGCTTTAAAAAATCTTAGTCACAAATGTAGTTTGGTTCTGTACAGTAGCATATTAACAAATAAATATTTGAGTTTGACCCTTATCGCAGCAAACCAAAGACATCTCTTACACATACAAGACCATATTTACATACATTGAGGCACTAAATGGGTCCAATAACTGAGTGGACCCCCATTTACCATCAGCAGGAAGACCTCAGACGGTGGTCTTTCCCCACTGCCCTGGGTGGCAGCTGCCCCAAGTTTTAGTGCGTCCCTCAGCACGTAGCCTTGGGCCTTGGAATGTGCCAGTCTGCAACGTGCAGTCAGGGTCAACTCCTTGTTCTGCAGAACAAAGGGCATCTTTCACCGAGTTGATGGTCCTCCAGTCGATATTTGCCTCGGTGTGCATCCCAGGGAACAGACTGTCGAGCACAGAGACCCTATATCATCTACTGTTCCTTGTTTTTTTTTTTACCCATTGACTATGTCTCCATGCTGGGGTGAAATGTGCAGGGCACTGCATCCTGTTCCTGGTGACTTTCTGTATGAGTGACCACCAGTGGTGTATTCACCCAAGCACACGTTTTCTCCCTCACTGTCTGGAAAATCATTGGGACAGAGGTGCTGGCAGATAATTCCATTGCATCACACCGCTCTGGCCCAGCCCACATATGGGCTACTCAGAGTCAGGTCAGCTTGCTGAGTACAGAGCATAGGTAACAACAGTCAGTATTTAATCAGGCAGTGAGGCACTGAGCCAGTAAATATGCATTGTCCTGCAATGTATCTGCTCTGGGAATGTTTTATGGGGATAGTGCAGAGAGAGCTTTACTTTAGCGACAACTGTAACTTCCCTGGGAGTCTTTGATGGGACGGACAGTGTAGAGAAAGCTCTGACGCTGTATCTAACCCTGTGCTGTCCCTGCCCTTGAGAGTGTTTGATGGGGACAATATTTTGGAAGCTTTCCTTTCAGTTTAAAAAGAGTAGAGGCTGTTTATTGTCAGTATGAAGTAGTTGAGGAAGCTTTACTTTTAGTTTAAAAGTGTAGAAAGAGCTTTGCTCGGTATCTAACCTCATGCTGTACCTGTACTAGGAATAGATGATGGGAACAGTGGCCAGGGAGCTTTAATTTGCTCAAAAGAGTAGAGAGAACTTTAGCTTCTATTTAAAAGTGGAGAACCCGTACCTATATTTAAGAGTAGAGAGAGCTTTACCTTTTGTTTAAGAGTCGAGAAGCTTTACTTTTTGTTTTAAAGAGTAGAGGCAAGGTTACTCTGTATCCAACCCAGTGCTTTATCTCTCCTGGGAGTGTTTGATGGGACCAGTGTCAAGGAAGCCTTAATTTCAGTTTAAAAGAGTAGAGGGAGCTTCACTTTGCGTTGAGTTGCGCTTTACATAACCTGGGAGTGTTTGATTTACTCTACGTCAAACACATCAATGCGATGACCCTGGAGTGCTTCAATGTGCTCTATATATAGATGCAGTGTTCTAGGTAACCGGAGGGAGGTACACTGTGTGCCTGCCTGTGCACTAGTGAGAACGCATTGACTCCTGGCGGAAAAGCTGCAGCGTGTGGCGTGAAGGATCAAGCAGGACTGAGCCAGCCCTGAACCCAACAACAAAATGAATCCTCTCGCCTGTGCTGCAATTGAGAGAGAGGACTGAAGGCATGCGTACAGCTGCAACGCCAGGATGAGCTTGCTCGGTAAAACGAGGGCAGAATCAGGTGCTGAAAAGAAGGCAAGCGTGTCTCTAACTGTTTTATTTGTTATTATTATTCAATTCTCTTCAAAGCAATGCGCGGCTTGCTAATTCCAAAGCAAACACACAAAAAAAAACAGCGCTCGTCCTTGTGGCTAAATCTCATTAATAAGGGTTCACGTTCAGGCTGTGGACTGTTGAATTTAGAGCTTATTAAGCTAATGATGCCTCTTTTACAACTTCTGATAATCTACTTTCACGGAGTTAATATGGAGCTGGGGATCTGGGCGCAGAAATATCCTGCTCTTAGAAACAGCCAGCATGGGATCGTAACATTTCTTTTTTCCGTTGTGAGTGCGCGGTGGTGGTTTATTTAACGTCCCCAGATGAATCCTGGAGTTCCTGGCATTTGAATCTGCGGGTTGGCAGATTGCTTTCTCGAATGTAATGACAACGTTGTATCAATCCCCTTGGTCTGGAGCTGAGCTTGTGCAGCCGGAGGAAAGCGGGCCATTGCAACGTTCATGTTGAACTGCGAAGTTTTGCAGCAGTTCTGCCCTGAAGGATTAATCATCTGGAAATAGGAGTTCGAATGACAGGAGCCGAGCAGTTTAACTATTTGCTTTACTTGATGTCAGTTTGATGGTTTTTTTGTTTAGTCAACACTGCAGATGCCAGGTTGTCACAGACGATGAAAACTGGAAATACAACCAGGCACCTGCAATGGTGACTAAGAATGAACAAATTGACATCAAATTCTGTCCATGCACTGTTTAGGGGAAGTAATCTGCTACACTTGTCTTTTGTCTACGTGTGACTCAGAATTGCTTTGGCACTGAATTCAGCCCATCATACCCAGATTATTCCCTACCAATCTCTGACTTACTCCCCATATCCCTGCACACCAGTCCTGCCCAAGCAACCATCCAGTGCCCCTCTTGAATGCCTCAATTGCACCTGCCAGGCCACATTTCCAAGCAGCGCACTCCCATGCTGAGCGAAAAGTTTTTTGTCGTCTCCTGCTTGCTTTGCTTGCACGTTGAATTTATGCCCTCTCGTTCTTTCCCCTGTAAGGAGCAGAGGCAGCTTCTCCCTGTCGACACCGTCCGGTCTGCTCAAGGTATTTGTAGGCCACAATCAAATCTCCCTTCAGTCTTCTCTGCAAGGGAAACAGTTGCGAGGTCTTCGATCTAACCTGGTAACGGAAGACTCCAGGTCCACAGCAATGTGGTGGGCTCTTACCTCCCCTCCCAATGGCCTAGTGAGCCACTCCATTATCACAAAGGCAGCTCCCCTTCTGAAGGCCAACTAGGCATGGGTGATAACAATGTGCTGGCCTGACCAGCAATATCCACATCTCCACTAATTGTTTTGAAGGGACATTAGTCTCTGGCCACTCGTGATGGTTGGGAATGTAAAGCTGGAGAATTGCATCACGAGTGAGTGAAAGTGAGTTAGATCGTAGAGTCCCTACAGTGTGGAAGGAGGACATTCAGCCCATTGAGTCTACAACGACCCTCCGAAGAGCATCCTACCATACCCCTGTAACCCTGCATTTCCCACGGCTAACCTAGTCTGCACATTCCTGGATACTATGGATAATTTAGCATGGCCAATCTGCGTAAGAGTCTTAAAGCTGAATAGCCTGCGCCGGCCTAATTAGTCAAGTCCCATTTGTCAGCATTTGGCCCATATCCCTCTCAACCTTATTACTAAGAAAACTAAAAAAGAACTGCGGATGCTGCAAATCAGAAACGAAAACAGAAGTTGCTGGAAAAGCTCAGCAGGTCTGGCAGCATCTGTGAAGGGAAGTCAGAGTTAACGTTTCTGGTCCAGTGATCCTTCCTCGGAACCGTCCTAAGGAAGGGCCACTGGACCTGAAACGTTAACTCTGATTTTCCTTCACAGATGTTGCCAGACCTGCTGAGCTTTTCCAGCAACTTCTGTTTTTGTCCCTCTAAACCCTTTCTATTCATGTACCCATCCAGATGCCTTTTAAATGTAGTAATTGTACCGGCCTCCACCACTACTTCTGTCAGCTCGTTCCATGGACGCACCACCCTCTACACATGAAAATATTGCCCCTTAGGTCTCTTTTAAATCCTTTCCTTTCACCTTAAACTTATGACCTCTAGTTTTGGACTCCCCTATCTTGGGGAAAAAGGTTTGGCTATTCACCCTATCTATGCCCCTTTATGATTTCATAAACATCTATAAGGTCACCCCTCAGACTCTGACGCTCCAGGAAAAATAGCCCCAGCCTATTTAGTCTCTACCTTCAGGCATTTTTGGACTGAGACCAAAACCCCAGAGGAAACCCACGCAGAAACAGGGAGAATGTGCAAACTCCAAACACAGACAGCCATCTGAGGCTGGAGTCGAAGCCAGGTCCCTGGCGCTGCAAGGCAGCAGTGCTAACCACTGAGCCACCGTGCCTCTCAAACAGGGGTGTGATTTCAAAGCTCGTTTTTCACGAGCCTGAGAAGCGTGAGCCTTAACCTTTTTTGTTTTGTGGGTTCATCGGCGAACTAGCAAGAGGAAAAACAGAGTGCGACCCTTTTGATGGTTGTGAGGGTGTAACTTCCTTGGATGCAGAGTGGCTTGTTTGTTAAGTAAACATGAAAGAGTGAGGAATGGATGGTGGTGTGTTTAGGGCGTTTCCTGCTCAGGTTAGTAGAGCGTCAGTCTGAATTGGTGCCACCACAGTCACACAATTTCATTTTATGAGCAGGCAGCAATGCTTACAGTGGAAGGTGGTAGTGGAAGGCATTAGTGGCAATAATCACAGGACTGACAATCTGGAACCCGAAGTCAGCCCTTTGGGGATGTGTATTTCCCTGTGGAAGACGGTGGAATTTGAATTCAGTTAGCATGTCTGGAATAAAGAGCCGGCCTTACGTTACCAATGTTGATTGCTAGCCAAACCCCTGTCTGGTTTAGGGGTGGTGATCGCCTACTGGTGTTATCGCTGGCCTGTTAATCCAGAGACCCAGAAAATGTTCTGGGGACCTGGGTTCAAATCCAGCCACAGCAGATGGTGGAGTTGTGAATCCAATAAATATCTGGAATTAAGAATCTAATGATGACAGTGAATTGATAGTTGAGGGAAAAACCCATTTGGTTCACTAATGTCCTTTAGGGAAAGAAACTGCCATCCTTACCCAGTCTGGCCTACATGTGACTCAGAACCCATAGGAATGTTGTTGACTCTTAACTGCCCTATGGGCAATAAATGCTGCCTAGCCAGTGACACCCTCATCCTGTGAATGAATAAGGTTCACTAATGTCTTTCAGAAATGGAAATCTGCCATCCTTACCTCCAGGTAACTCCAGGACCACACAGCAACATGGTTAACTCTTAACTGCGCCCCCTCCCTGGGCGATTAAGGATAGCTGATAAATGCTGGCCTAGCCCATATTCCCTGAATTATCAATTTTTTTAAAGAAAAGCCGTGACTTGAATGCTCCTGTAATTGAAGATCGCTCCTCCAACATCCGTCCTATTCACTGAGTAAGCTTCCTCTCTATTGAACACAAAGAGCAGTTACTTTCACCACTGCATGACCTTATCGAGCCACCTCCCTACTCCATGTAACACCCTGTTCCCCCTCCCCACCACAGGGTCGTTTCCAGCCTCTGGACGCTCTCTCTGGTTTTGAGAACCCTCCTGCTAGCAAGCCAATTGAAGTATTCCAAATTATGAAGGATCCCTTTTCCATAACTTTTTCATGCAATATAGGGGCATCACTGGCTGAACCCACATTTATTGCCCGTCTCAGTTATCCTTGAGAAAATGGTGATGAGGTATCTCCTTGAACAGCTATGATCTGTGTAGTGTAGCTCACACAGCAATGATGGTAGGGAGTGAGTTCCAGGATTCTGATAGTGAAGGCACAGATACACAGTTCAAAGTCCAAGCGATGTGTGGTGGTAATATCACTCAGCGAGTAATCCCAAGCCCCGGGCTAATGTTCTTGGGACACCAGTTTGAATCTTACTGTAGTAAATGGAGTAGTTTGTATTCAAGAAAGTGCCTGGGTCACAAACTAACTTAAGGGTGACATGTCCCTGCTGACAATTGCTGTGCAAACCAGTCTGGTTCACTCATGTCCTTTTTTGGATCTACCATCCTTACAAGGCCTGGCCTCCATGTGACTTCAGACCTGCAGCAATGTGTGCTTGACTGATTCCCTCAGGGATTGGTAATAAAAAAAATCAGGAGCAATATATGCTGGCCTTGCCGGCCCCACCCACATCCTACAGATTCACCCATGCTACCCCTATGGTTGACACGGTGGCTCAGTGGTTAGCGCTGCTGCCTCACAGAGTCAGGGATCTGGGTTCCATTCCACCCTCGGGCAACTGTCTGTGTGGAGTTTGCACGTTCTCCCTGGGTTTCCTCTGGGTACTCTGGTTTCCTCCCGTAGTCCAGAGAGGTGTAGGGTAGGGTGGATTGGCCATGCTAAACTGTCTCAGTGTTCAGGGATGTGCAGGTTAGGATGGATTAGCCATCAGAAGTGAAGGGTTACCGGGATGGGCCGGGGCTGGGTGGGATGCTCTTCGGAGGGTCAGTGAGCTGAATGGCCTGCTTCCATAGTGTCAGGGTTTTTGCCCTGGTCGATGGGAGAGGTTATGGGTTTGGAAGGTTTGCTAAAGAAACCTTGGTGAGTTGGCAGAACGCCTTGTAGATGCTGCACCCTTGGATGGCAATGGTAGAGGGAATGAATGCTGATGGGGTACCATTCAAAGCAGGGCTGCTTTGCCTTAGAATGTGCCCAGTTCCAGGCAACCTGGCTGCATTCTATCGAGATTGGACAGCTCTTCTGGCAGGGATGATGGGGGCTGAATGGCCTCTTTCTACCCTGTCTCAAGGCTACCTTTTAAAAACCGCTTTCTCCTGGCCGCTATCTGTGAAGCAGCCTTGTTGAGTCGAACTTCCAAGAGGTAGAAACCGCGGCACAGGAAGAGGCCATTCAACCCATCTTGTCGATGCTGGCTGATACCACACAGTGCAGCAGAGGCAGGAAATGGATACATCACCACATTTGTAGCGGCAGCATAGAGGGGGATTGGGTCAGACTGGGAAGGGGGAGGAGATGGCCGAAGAATGAGGTAGAGGTCGCTGAGGGTGAGAGCATTGATTTCCAGAATGTATGATTGTGAGGAATCGACATTAGGTCAGTTGGTGCCTCAAAGCCCACTCCATTCCTCAGCAAGAACATGGCTGATCTCTCCCTCAGTCCACCGACGTACAGTCACACCCCCCATCTCTTGATTATTTTCATTTCAAAATATACTCAAAGATGGAGCGTCTATCGCTGTCTGGAGTAGAGTGTTCAGGGAGGTCATCACGCAGAGAGTGATGGGCGTGTGGAATGCACTGCCGGCAGTGGTAGCAGAGTCAGATACTTAGAGACTTTTAGGCGACCCTTGGATAGGCACATGGAGGATAGTAAAATGTAGGGTATGCAGGATAGATTGATCTTAGTCGGATAATAGGTCGGCACAACATTGTGGGCTGAAGGGCCTGCACTGTGCTGTACTGTTCTACGTTCTTAAGCTGGAGTTAGGCTCCTGGGCTGGGGCCCATTTGCTCCGACTGCTTTTCTTTTCTTTCCTTTTTTTTTTGCTCGTTTACTTACCTTTTGTCTTGAGCCTGGATGGCGTTGGCAGCAGTAGAGACACCCAGCGCGGACTCGAGTGGGCCCCCTACTCACTTCTCCAGGGCGAGCGTGGCTTCGGAATCAGCAGGCGCCACATCGTCGGGAGGCGATATCGGGGCGAGGTAGGCCCCGTGGCAAACAAACTTGGCGCCAGAGGATCAGCCACGTTGTTGCTTGTCGTCTCCGGCCCGCTGGCGATTGTGAAGGGGCAATGGCAGAAGGGCATCACGACCGCACTGGGCCCAGCGGCAAAAGGTGGAGCCTAAAGAGCCTGACTTCTACGTACAGTGTAGATGGTGGCATAGGACGGATGGCAGACATCGTTGATGATGAGCTGGCTCAGGACCGATGTACTGTCTTTAAGCTCCAACTTTCTATTTTCCTTCTTATTCTTAAAACTATTCAAAGTGGTGCTGGGCCCTGTTGATGTGGAAAAACTGTTTCTCCGCCCACTGTAAAATACATGTGACAATGACATCAGTTATCAGTGACTCCATTTAGTAAAGCTATTTCTCACCCTCTGATAGAATCCCTACAGTGTGGGGACAGGCCCTTCGGCCCAACAAGTCCACACCGACCCTCAGAGCATCCCACCCAGACCCATTCTCCAAACCCACCCAATCTACACATCCCTGGACACTATGGGGGCAATTTAGCACAGCCAATCCACCCTAACCTGCACGTCTTTGAACTGTGGGAGCAAACCCAGGGAGAACATGTAACCTCCACACAGGCAATCGCCCGAGGATGGAATCGAACCCAGGTCCCTGGTGCTGTGAGGCAGCGGTGCTAACCGCTGAGCCACCGTGCTGCCCCAAACAAAGTGGAGAATGTGGGCATTCTGTCAGGAAGACCACTTATTCTGTGACCTTGACTCCATACTCTTGATTCCCCAGTCATGGGTAAGTGTGTTCCCCTGTAATGTCTGTGAAGTATTTTATATGTTTCAGTTGGACGTTCTGTCCTCTTTCTGCGCAGCGGGGATAACGTTCCTACTATCCTCAATCTCCCCACATTGAACAATTCCCTTATAGCTTGCAATTTATCGTTGAGGAGAGGAATTTTACATTTAATCCACTATAAAATGAATCCATAGAACCCCGACAGTGTGGAAACAGGCCCTTCGGCCCAACGAGTCCACACCGACCCTCAGAGCATCCCACCCAGACCCATTCTCCAAACCCACCCAATCTACACATCCCTGGACACTATGGAGCAATTTAGCATGGCCAATCCACCCTAACCTGCACGTCTTTGGACTGTGGGAGGAAACCGGAGCACCTGGAGGAAACCCATGCAAACAAGACTGGCAAAGATTGTCTTTAGTCAACAGGGACAGAGGAGATCAGGAGTCGTGCCATGATATCTGAACGGAAATGAGGGAAGACTTGTTTAAGGGAGGCGATAATACCAGTTGACCCGCAATCCAGACAGCCAGGCTAATGCTAATGGGTGCAGAGTGTTCAATTCCCTACCACATTAGCTGGTGGAATTTGAACTCAGTTAATTAATTAAACTTACAAGTGAATCTTACTGATGAGCTGAGTGGGTCAAGTACTGATCACCATAAACGACACTGTTTCAACTGCTGACGTGCAGTAGCATAGAATCCCTACAGTGTGGAAGGAAGCCATTCGGCCCATCAGAAGACCATCCCAACCGCACCCATCCCGCAAACCTGCATTTCCCGTGTCTAACCCACCTATCATGCGCACCCCTGGACACTACAGGGCAACTTAGCATGGCCAGTCCACCCTAACCTGCACATCTTTGGACTGTGGCAGGAAACTGGAGCACCTGGAGGAAATCCACTGGGAGAATGTGCAAACTCCACTCAGACAGTTGCCCGAGGGTGGAATCAAACCAGAGTCCCTGGTGCTGCGAGGCAGCAGTGCTAACCACCGAGCCACCGTGCCCCCACAAAATGTTTGAAATGCAGAAAAATAAAAAGTGAAAAATAATACAGGTGAAGAGAAAAGGTGGAATAATTGGCTTTATATTGTGTATGCGTAAAAGCTGCAAGGTGAGACTGCGCAGTTGCAGCTAGTTGTCAGTTGGTGTCAGTACAAACCCATCTGGTTCACTAGTGTCTCTTAGAGAAGGAAATCCACCAGCCTGACCAGGTCTAGAGTATATGAAACTTATAGCTGCCCCTGAAATAGCAAGGTAAGGCCCTCAGTTCAACAGTTGTAAAGGATGGACAATGAAGTCTAGCTTTGTTGCTGCGCTCATGGTTTTATTTTATTCTCTCATGGGACGTGGACGACGCTAGCTGGGCCCAGCATTTCTTACCCGTCCCTAGTTGCCACTTTGAGAAGGTGGTAATGAGCTGCCTTCTTGAACCGCTGCAGTCCACCTGCTGTAGGTAGACTCTCCATGCCTTTAGGGAGGGAATTCCAGGATTTTGACGCAGGAAGCGTGATACATTTCCAAGTCAGGATGGTGAGTGGCTCGGAAGGGAACTTGCAGGGGGGTGGTGTTTCCATGTATCTGCTACCCTTGTCCTTCCAACTGGACATGGTCGTGGGTTTGGAAGGTGCTGTCTACAGATCTTTGGTGAATTTCTGCGGTGCAGCTTCTAGATAGTACACACTGCTGCGACTGAGCGTCGGTGGGGGCGGGAGTGAATGCTTGTGGATGTGGTGTCAGTCAAGCCGGCTGCTTTGTCCTGGATGGTGTCAAGCTTCTTGAGTGTTGTTGGGGCTGCACCCATCCAGGCAAGTGGGGAGTATTCCATCCCACTCCTGACTTGTTCCTTGCAGATGGTGAACAGGCTTTGAGCTTAGGACTGATGGGTGACTCATTGATGGGTTACAATGCAGAAGAAGGCTATTTGGCTCATCATGTCTGCATGGGAAAGGACAGGAGATTGGCATGGAGAATGCCGGTAAAGTGGGAATTAAAAGCTAACAAAGAATTGGATAAGGATCTCAGGAACAAGGGGCGAGGAGGGTGGATAATGGTGCAGAGAAGTCTTGGCAGTAGACAGGAGATGCAGGAGATTGTCACTGTCTTGAACTGGGTGTCAAAAGCCTTAGCACCATCATGAAGACACAGCCAAAAGTAAAGATGCCACCTATAAATTAACCTGGAATGGGAAAAAGGGAATTAGCATTTCATGATATGCTGCACCTGGGTCATAATAAAAATTGAAGGTAAATGACAGAATGACTGTTCATTACCATTGGATAAATATTATCCAAGCCCCAGTTTCTGGTCAACATCCTGGGGGTTATCACTGACCAGAAACTTAACTGGACTCACTATCTACAAGGCACAAGTCAGGAGTGTGATGGAATACTCCCCACTTGCCTGGATGGTTGCAGCCCCAACAACATTCAAGAAGCTTGACACCATCCAGGACAAAGCAGCCCGCTTGATTGGCACCACATCCGCAAGCATCCACTCCCTCCGCCACCGACGCTCAATAGCAGCAGTGTGTACCATCTGCAACGATTCACTGTAGAAATTCACCAAGGATCCTCAGACAGCACCTTCCAAACCCACGACCACGTCCAGTTGGAAGGACAAGGGCAGCAGATACATGGGAACACCACCCCCTGCAAGTTCCCCTCCAAGCCATTTACCATCCTGACTCGGAAATATATCGCTGTTCCTTCAGTGACGCTGGGTCCAAATCCTGGAATTCCCTCCCTAATGGCTTTGTGGGTCAACCCACTGCAGCGGTTCAAGAAGGCAGCTCACCCCCACCTTCTCAAGGGGGCAAGTAGGGACAGGCAATAAATGCTGGGCCCAACCATCGAAGCCCATATCCCACTAATAAATAGAAAGAAAATATCCACGGTCCATTTATATCCATTCAGTTTTTGATAGGGGCCTAAAAGAGTGGCTGCATTGACCTGACAACAGGGATGAACTAGGAATAATGTGAATACATAATATCTCCTTTGAGATTTGTCTGTGAACAGATGAGCCTTTAAAGAATCCACATAGCAGAAACATGGCAATAACAAGGCCAGTATTTGCCTCTGTATCAACTGTGGCAAAGTCCGGAATGAGAACGATCCTGGGGAATAAGGACTGGCACATTCGCCAATCCTGGAGGGCACACCCACTCTCAGCAGAGATTTCGGATGTTTTGCTGCTTAAAGTTGCTCATTTGCAAAACAGGTTGACCTTCTGGTCATGCTCCCTCTGCTGTTTGGCCGAGCACAGTGCAGCCACAACAACAACTTGCCTTTATGTAGTGCCATTAGCACAAACAAGCATCACCATCATCAAATGAAGTCTTGCGCTGAGCCGTGACAGAAGGTGTTGTTGTAATTAACCAGAGACCTTTGAGCCTCACTGTTTTTACGAATAAAACATTAAGGTTCAAAGGTCTTTAGATAATTACAGAAAGTGCTAATCTCACTTCCAATGCTCTGATCCCCTTGACTGAGCTCACTGTAAGCTCTGGAATTCCCTCCACTTCCTCCTTTCAACTGTTCCTTCATACCTGACTTAACACCATAACATAGGAGTAGGCCATTCGGCCCCTCTGCCGCTCAGTGGGATCATCCTGACCTGACATGCCTCACATCTGCTTTCCTGCCCTTTTCCCCTTGATTCCCTGATGGATTAAGAATCTGTCTGTCTCAGCCTTAAATATGCACAAGGACTCTTCGCTCGCAGCTCTCTGTGGCAAGGAGTTCCAAAGACTCATAATCCTCTGAGAGAAGAAGTTCCTTCACACCTCAGTCTTGAATTGGTGCCCCTTAGTTCTGAGATTATGCCCTCTGCTCCTAGACTCTCCCATGATCTTGTTGAAACATATATGATTCTTGACTTGTTAAATGCTGAGAAGGCATTTCATGGAAATCACCTTTCATTCTTCTAAACTCCAGCGAGTAGAGTCCCTCTTCCACCTGCCCAAATTGTCCCTTTTTAAAATAGCTACCTGGTTATACGTCTCCTGGGAAGAGACTTGCCACGTTTTACAGTCTTACAGTGCTATGTAATGCAAGTGTTGTGTTGTAGTGGATCGGAATTTGAGGATGAGTCCTCAGATTAAGGTGTAACTGGACAGGTCGTACCAGGCTGTGTTTACCTCTTACAACTATCCTCCACTCCCCTTCAGTTGCCAGCCAGCTGATTGGAGCTTGCTTCTCTTTAGCATGTTTTTTTTCAAAACAGCTGAAGATAGATGTGAAGCATTTCAGACTATAGGCTCTGCAGATGAATTTTCCACAGGCTTTGCTTTGACACTAAGTCCTGGGGCTGATTGTTTAGCTCCTACTTCAGTTGTAGCCTTACAGGTAAACACAACGAGGAATGAGAAATAATGATAGGCCCCGTGAAAAGATCCAGGGTATCAGATTCCTTCTACTATCCCAGGATGTCTCAAAGCACTTCATAACCTGGGAAGTTATGTCCCCATTGTTAGCCACTAACGGTCCCCATCAACAGCTATTCAGCCTCCCAGCCAGATCGTTATCAACTTCTTTGTTTGTCCTCCTGCTCTTCTCTGTCTTTGGGCTCTATCCCCACCTATTGTTTACTCCTTACCCCCCTTCCCCTATCCTATCTTCATCATCCTAACTTCCCCTATCCTAACTACCATCAGTTTGATGGAAGGGTCACGAGACCCGAAACATTAACTCTGATTTCTCCTTCACAGATGCTGCCAGACCTGCTGAGCTTTTCCAGCAACTTCTGTTTTTGTTCCTGATTTACAGCATCCGCAGTTCTTTCGGTTTTTATGGCCTGGGAAGCGTTTTCTTTCCCCGAGGTGTTGTAATGTAGAAAATTCTGAATGATTTCTGAAGAAGGGTCCAGACCCAAAACGTCAGCCTTCCTGCTCCTCTGGTGCTGCTTGGCCTGCTGTGTTCATCCAGCTCTACACCTTATTATCATCAAAGACCCTTCCCACTCCGGTTATAACCTCTTCCTTCGGGCAGAAGGTACACAAACTGAAACACACGTACTGACAGATTCAAGAACAGCTTTTTCCCCAGGCTTCTGAATGGACCTCTCAAATTTTAAATTTTAATGTTGATCTTGCTCTCTGTGCACCTTCTCTGCAACCGTAACATTGTATTCCTCGCTCTGTTAAATCAAATCAAAAAATTAAACCAAATCAAAAGTGAAAAGAGATACAATGCATCACCACAACAGATTGAGGTTTAGGTGAGGCGTTGGTCCAGTGGGATTATCACTGGACTGTTAATCCAGCGACCCAGATAATGTTCTGGGGAGAGATGTAGGAACTGCAGATGCTGGAGAATCTGAGATAACAAGGTGTAGAGCTGGATGAACACAGCAGGCCAAGCAGCATCAGAGGAGCAGGAAGGCT
>JAHRHZ010000002.1:10612624-10649551 GCA_024137785.1 Ginglymostoma cirratum | reverse complement strand
AGCCTTCCTGCTCCTCTGATGCTGCTTGGCCTGCTGTGTTCATCCAGCTCTACACCTTGTTGTCCCTAATGTTCTGGGGACCCAGGATCAAATCCTGCCCTGGCAGATGGTGGAATTTGAATTTGATAACTATCTGGAATTAAGAGTCTAATGATGACCACGAATCCATTGTCAATTGTCAGGAAAAACCCATCTGATTCACTAATGTCCTTTAGGGAAGGAAACTGCCAACCTTACCTGATCTGGCCGACATGTGACTCCAGACCCACAGCAAATGTGGTTGACTCTTATCTGCCCTATGGTCAATTAGGAATGGGTAATAAATGCTGGCTGGTCAGTGACGCTCTCATCCCATGAATGTATAAAGGATTATTGTAGACGGACACTCCCTGAATGTGGATAGGACTGGGAAAGGATCTGCAGACAATCTAGCCAGTTGCACTATTACACTGTAATATCTATATTTATATATATCCATAGAGAGAGAGAGGAATATTTTATAGATATTATGTCCCTGCCTCTATTCTACAAATCCCCCCATTTCTCTCCAGCTTAGCTCTCTCCAACCCCCCAGCTTCAACATCAGAGATGAGCCAGCCTTCATTTGGTCATGGTCAGTGCTGAGCTGACTTTACAGCCCCTCGGCTGTTCATTGGTTAAGAGTCCCCTCTGGGAGGAAATCGTGCCTTTGGGAGCTGAGGGCCAGCCACATGGCTGACAGCTCTTTATAGACCCAGCAGTGCCACCCGGAGTGATGGTGATCGCTGGAACTGCAGGTGGCACGGAACCAAGGTGAGTTGGGGAGTGTTTCACTTGGTTTGGGGAGACGGGGGTCGACTCTGGCAGGAACCTGGTTGGGAGGGCTGGGAAGGGAACACATTGGCAGTACCCATGCCAGGGAGGAATTTCCACTGATCACAGGGACGCTGAAATGTGGGGAACCCGCCTCCCTCCCAGCCCTCATTAAGGTCACCAGGGTTTAAATGATGGCTTTGGCTTGTGTGGTGGTACGTAGTCATGAATCTGCTTCTTTCTTGAAGGCTGGCAGTTCTGCAGTAATCTCCGTGCCAAAGATGTACAGGTTGGGTGGATTGGCCATGGGAAGTGCAGGTTTCAAGGGTGGGAGGCTCTTTGGAGGATTGGTGTAGACTCGATGGGCCGAATGGCCTGCTTCCACACTCGAGGGATTCTGTGACTCATTGAGTGAATCCCAGTGGCGATAGGGAGGCACCAAGCATGGCATTTCCACTGAGTCACACTCTTTCCCTGCCTCTTCCCAACCTTTGACCCTACTCTTGGCTTGATGGCGAGGTTTTTAGGAGGGTGGTGGACAGCTTGTCGAGTTTCCCCTATTATGTTGCAGTATATTTGCAGCCCACAAAGAGGCCGTTCAGCCCTTTCAGTCCATGGTGTAGCTTATGTTCCACATAAGCCTTCTCTCACCTCTCTTCTTTTCACCCCATCTTTCTATTTGCCCGCTCACTGCTTTATCTTGCTTCCTCTGGCAGTATCAATATCCGAGGTCCCAACATTCCACATTCACAACACTCTCTGGGCAAAGAGGGTTCTCCCGGATCTCCTGCTGGATTTATGAAGGACCGTTATCATGTCGATGGCCCCTGAGCCTAGTCTCACCAGCAAAGCCATCAACTTCCTTAGCTCCAACCAATCATTTGTTTGAAGAACGGCTCAAACCCTCAAACAGGACATCCCTATGAATCTTCTTTCTGCGAGCCCCATTAAACTTTCCTGCTGGACGTTCTCCGTAAGACCATGAGATGTAGCAGCAGAAAGGGGCCATTCAGCCCATCCATCCTGCTCCACTATTTAACAGTGGATAGGGGAGGCGATGGCCTAGTTGTATTACCACTGGACCGTTAATCCAGAGACCCAAATAATGTTCTGGGGACCTGGGTTCGAATCCCGCCAGGGCAGATGGTGGAATTTGAATTCAATAAGTATCTGGAATTAAGAGACTAATGGTGACCATGAATCCATTGTTGATTGTTGGAAAAACCCATCTGGTTCACTCATGCCCTTTAGGGAAGGAAACTGCTATCCTTACCTGGTCTGGCCTACAGACCCACAGCAATGTGGTTGGCATTCAACTGCCCTCGGGGCAATTAGGGATGGGCAATAAATGCTGCCTGGCCAGCGACGCCCTCATCCCGTGAATGAATAAAGTAGAAAAAAATGATAATTCTCAGCTCCACTGCCTTGCCTTTTCCCCATAACCCTTGCTTCCCTCACTGTTAAAAATCTGTCTGTCTCGTCCTTGAACATACTTAATGATCTACCCTCGACAGCCCTCTGCGGTAAAGAATTCTACGGATTAGCTCCCCTCTGAAAGAAGCAATTCCTCCTGCTCTGTGACTTGAGTGTGTGACCTATTACTCTGAGATTATGCCGTCTGGTCCTAGACTCTTTAACAGTGGAAATAATCTTCCTGCAACTACCTTGTCAAGCCCCCTCACAATCTTGTCTTTTACGGTAATTGATCAGTGATCTATTTCATAATATTGAGGCCAGAACTTACCTCACTCCAGACACAATGTTGGCTTGAAATTCATTTTCCATTTATAATTAAAGGACAGTCAATGAAGCAGATTTCAGCTGCTCTGTGGCTGTGAGCCTGCGTGTCTCTAACCCTGATTCTGCACCCAGACACAACTAATTAGAAAGAGCAGCCATTTCACTCCACGCTGTTACTGGAGTTTGTACCCAAAAGTCGGCTGAATGATTTAAACCTCAGGAGGATGTTCAGTTGAAGAGCTTGGGAGGTTTGGGTGGAGAACCGAGGTTGAGATTTGCGAAGCTGGGCTGCTTTTGTACACTCGTGAGGCCATTTGGCCTGTTCTGTCTGTGAAGGCTCCTTGAGCAGCCGTTGCACTCAGCTCTGTCTACCTGCTTTATTGCCCAGGGCCCTGCAGTCTTTCACCCCCATGGGAACAATCCCTGTTCCGTAGCTACACTGGCCCTATCCCCCACCTCTTCCTCCGTTACATTGATGACTGTATCGGCGTCGCCTCGTGCTCCCACGAGGAGCAGGAACAGTTCATCCACTTTACCAACACCTTCCACCCCAACCTGAAGTTCACCTGGACCATCTCTAACACCTCTCTCACCTTCCTGGACCTCTCTGTCTCCATCTCGGGCAACCACCTAGAAACCGATATCCATTGCAAGCCCACCGACTCCCACAGCTACCTAGAATACACCTCCTCCCACCCACCTGCCTGCAAAAATGCCATCCCCTGCTCCCAATTCCTTCGCCTCCACCGCATCTGCTCCCCGGATGAGGCATTCCACTTCAAGGACCACAACTTACCCCGCTCAGTGGTCGAGAACGCCCTCGACTGTGTCTCCCGCATTTCTCACAACTCATCCCTCACACCCCATCCCCGCAATAACAACCAAAAAAGAATCCCCCTTGTCCTCACGTACCACCCCACCAACCTCTGAATCCAACGCACCATCCTCCGACACTTCCACCATCTGCAATCCGACCCCACCACCAAAGACATTTTTCCATCCCCATCCTTGTCTGCTTTCCGGAGGGACCACTGTCTCCGTGACTCCCTTGTCCGCTCTACACACCCCTCCAGCCCCACCACACCCGACACTTTTCCCTGCAACCGCGGGAAGTGCTACACCTGCCCCCACACCTCGTCCCTCACCCCCATCCCAGGCCCCAAGAAGACTTTCCACATCAAGCAGATGTTCACCTGCACATCTGCCAATGTGGTATACTGCATCTGCTGTACCCGTTGTGGCCTCCTCTACATCAGGGAAACCAAGCGGAGGCTTGTGGACCGCTTTGCAGAACACCTGCGCTGGGTTCGCAATAAACAACTGTACCTCCCAGTCGCGAACTGTTTCAACTCTCCCTCCAATTCCTCAGACGACATGTCCATCCTGGGCCTCCTGCAATGCCACAGTGATGCCACCCGAAGGCTGCAGGAACAGCAACTCATATTCAGCCTGGGAACCCTGCAGCCCAATGGTATCAATGTGGATTTCACAAGCTTCAAAATCTCCCCTCCCCCCAACCGCATCCCAAAACCAGCCCAGCTCGTCCCCGCCTCCCTAACCTGTTCTTCCTCTCACCTATCCCCTCCTCCCACCTCAAGCCACACCCCTATTTCCTACCTACTAACCTCATCCCGCCCCCTTGACCTGTCTGTCTTCCCTGGTCTGACCTATCTCCTCCCTACCTCCCCACCTACACTCACCTTTACTGGCTCCATCCCCGCCCCTTTGACCTTTCTGTCTCCTCTCCACCTACCTGCTCCTTTATCCATCTTCTATCCGCCTCCCCCTCTCTCCCCATTTATTTCAGAATCCCCTTCCCCTCCCCCATTTCTGATGAAGGGTCTCGGCCCGAAATGTCAAGCTTTCCTCCTCCTATGATGCTGCTCGGCCTGCTGTGTTCATCCAGCTCTACCCCTTGTTATCGCCAATACAATTTATAGGTTACTTATGGAATCAGTGCAGTATCGCAGATCTCAATGTTTTTGGCTTAAAGTAATTCTCCTCCTCTGTCCTTCAGATCTTTTGACGGTGATTTGAAATTCCTTATTATTGACTCACTACCTGGGGGAGCATTCTTCTCTATCCGAGTCATCAAAACCTTCATGGCATCTTGAAAATCATGGCTTGAACACCTCACAACCTGATGTATTTCAAGAATAACAGTTCTACGATTCTAGCCTCTTTCCCCCCCATAGGCCCTCATCCCTCGTTATATCGTCCATACCTTAAGAAGAAGCTGTTAGCCATGGATAGAGTACAGTGCAGGTTTACAATTGATACCTGGGCTTTGTGGGGAGATGTTATAGAAATTAGGCCTGTTTTCTCTAGAATTTAGAAGATTAGAGGGTAATCTGATCAACGACTTGAAGATATTATCAGAAAAAGACAAGGTAGATAAATATAAACTGTTTCTGCTGGTTGGAGAATTCTAGAACCGGGGGCGTAGTCTGCAGACTGTTCAGGAGAGATGTGATGAAGCACATGCAGAGGGTGGTGGACGTTTGGAACTCTCTTCCACAAATGGCAGTAAATGCGGGATCAGTTAATCGTTTTAAATATGAGATAGATTTATTTTGTTAAGCCAAGGTACGAAGGGACATGGGCCAATGTCAGGTCTATGGAGCTAGGCCGCAGACCAGTCACGATGTCATTGCAGAGTGGAACAGGCTCGAGGGGCTGGATGCCCTACTCCTGTCCTTGTGTTCTTGTGTACTCTTTCTGAGGCCTGTGCGTGTCTTCCGAATTGTGGTCCATAATACTCCAGCTGAGGCCCAGCCTATAACTCCTCAGGTTCCGATGGGAATTCTAAACCTTCAGATTCTGTGCCCCTGTCTATAATCTATTGGTGGGTCAAGCTGCAATAATTCTCAAGACACTTGACACCGTCCAGGACAAAGCAGCCCATTTCGCTCACCCTCCTCCATCCCTCCAATCCATCACTTTCACCTTTGACTCCCTTCACCACCATCATTCAGTGCGGCAGTGTGTGCCATCTATAAGATGCACTGCAACAATTTGCCAAGTCTCCTCGGATAGCACCTTCCGCACCTACAAACTCTGTCACCTTGAAGGATAAAGGCAGCAGATACAGGGGAACACCACACTTTACAAGCACCGCAACCCCCCCCCCCAAGCCACTCAACAAACATCTTAGCTTGGAACTACATTGCCATGCTTTCCCTGGCACTCTCTACCTGACATCTCTTGAGGGTGAACCTACAGCAAACAGACTGCAATGGTTCAGGAAGGCAGCACACCACCACCCTCCCCAGGGCAAGTGGGGACGGGCAATAAATTCTGAACAAGCCAGACTTCCCACTCTCCCATGAGGATATTTAAAAAAAAAAAATGGCGGCTCAGTGGTTAGCGCTGCTGCCTCACAGCATCCTGGATCTGGCTTCGATTCCTGCCTTAGGCCAGTTTGTGCAGAGTTAGCATGTTTCTCCCTGTGTCTGTGTGAGTTTGCTCAGGTTTCCTCCCACAGTCCAAAGATGTGCAATTTTGCCGGATTGGCCATGCTAAATTACCCAGGGTGTTCAGGGATGTGTAAGTTAGGCATTGGCCATTGGAATTTTTATTTTTCATGAATGGGACGAGGGCATCGCTGGCCAGGCAGCATTTATTGCCCATCCCTAATTGCCCAGAGGGCAGTTGAGGGTCAACCACATTGCTGTGGGTCTGGAGTCACATGTAGGCCAGACCAGGTAAGGATGACAGTTTCCTTTCCTAAAGGACATTAGTGAATCAGATGGGTTTTTCCCGACAATCGACAATGGATTCACGGTCATCATTAGACTCTTAATTCCAGATAGTTATCAAATTCAAATTCCACCATCTGCCCTGGCGGAATTCGAATCTGGGTCCCCAGAACATGATCTAGGTCTCTGGAGTAACAGTCCAGTGATAATACCATTGCAGGGTTACAGGGCTGGGATAACCTTCAGAGGGTTGGTGTGGAGTTGTTGGGCCTGTTTCCCCTCTACGGGGATTCTAAAACAAGAATAAACATTTTTAACAGTTGCCTGCCATCCTTCTGGATTTAGGTAAAAATATACTGGCACCAAAATTTCTCTTTTCCAAAATTCTGATGTGCTGTGTTAGCTCTTCCAGAGTGTATCACCTCACCCTTCCCCCAATGACTTCTGTCTGCCTCTTTCACTGTCCTGCCTAGTCATTCTGAGACCACCCTTGCCCATTCAGCCTTTGAGCAGGAATCAAACTGAGGGCTTCTGGCAGGGAGGCTGCTGTGTGCTACAGAGCTTCCCACCGACGAGTCACTGAGAAAGAAATTGTTTGGGGAGTAGAACAGGCACTTGATTTGTTTTTCATTCCATCTCTATGACTCTATAGTACTTTGAGTTTCCATCCCATCATGGCATCCAGTGGAATTTAAACGCTGACGAAATTAACAGAGTAAGGAGCTGAAAGTCAATTGTCTCAGTAATGGCGAACGTGAGACCATCTTCGATAGTTGGAAAAACCCATTGAGTTCACCAACACCCCTGAGGGAAGGGAAATCTTTTGTCCTGACTTGGCCTACTCTACAAGACCCACAACGACGTGGTTGGCTGGTAATTGCCCTTTGGAATGGCAGGACAAGCCACTCAGTTTAGGGCCAGTTAGGGATGGACAAACAAATGTCGACCCAGCCCGTGACACCCTCTTCCCAGTTACAAATATGTGTACTTTTCTGAACTCTGTCATTGCCAGAGGCAAGCGATTGTAATTTCAAACCAGATCGTATTTGGCCAATTGCAGGGTTCTGACATAGCTATGTTTTTTTTATTCATTCACGGGATGAGGGCATCGCTGACCAGGCAGCATTTATTGTCCATCCCTAATTACCCAGAGGGCAGTTAAGAGTCAACCACATTGCTGTGGGTCTGGAGTCACATGTTGGCCAGACTGGGTAAGGATGGCAGTTTTTTTCCCTAAAGGGCAATAGTGAACCAGATGGGTTTTTCCCCAACAATTGACAATGGATTCACAGTCATTATTAGACTCTTAATTCCAGACATTTATTGAATTCAAATTCCATTATCTTGTAGCGGGATTTGAACCTGAGTCCCTAGAACATTATCTGGATCTCTGGATTAACAGCCCAGTGATAATACCGTTAGGTCATCACCTCCCTGCTGCTATTGTTATTGATACGATGCTAAATACGATGAGGCCCTGTTTAAGCCAAAGCAATTTCAATCAAACGCAAAAAGCCCTTTCCCTCACTTTCCAGCCAACTTATGTGATCATCACTGACTTGTCAATGTTTCTGCTCTGATGAGGAGTCATCTCGACTTGAGACGTTAGCTTGCTGGCTCTCCAATGGGTGTCTCCTGACCTGCTGTGATCCCCATGCCCAGCGTTTGTGTTGTTGTTTTCTTGGTGCCATGGTTTCTTAGCTGACGTCTTCATTAAGTTGCGACACAGCTCCGGAGGAGGTAGGACTTGAACCCGGGCCTCCTGTCTCAGAGGTAGGGACACTACCCATGTGCCAGAAGAAGGCCCCCCCCTCCTGGTTGCTGACATGACTGTGTGTTCAGGGCACAGGTTAGGTGCCTGAGTCTCCCACCCTGGTGCAGTGTGATGTTTCTGAGAGAACCCACTGGCTGTTGAGACGCTAGGAGGTGTTTGGGGAGCAACAGGACTCTCTTAATGCCTGTATCCAGCTGCTGTGAATGAACGTTATTGAGAGCTGGCCCGATATTCCGATGGGTGTAAATTAGCAGGATTGCTCCCAGAGGGGGCTACAAACACTATTATATCTGAGTCGCAACCAAAAGATACCGTCCTGAGGAAGGGTCTCCGGACCCGAAACGTTAACTCTGATTTTTTTTTCCTTCACACATGCTGCCAGACCTGCTGAGTTTGTTCCATTGTATCTGAGTAGCTCGGGACATGACATGTAAAGAGTGTGTTCGGAGGATAAATGATTTTGGGGCCTCTGGTTCCCAGAGTTCTTCATCACTGGGGCTTTCCTTCCCTCAGGTCTGTGTCTGTTTGAGAAATGTAACCACATACAAGGAGGTTGTTCAGCCCACCCTCTCTGCACCAGCATCTTTCTTTCTCATTCATGAAGAATTCCACAGATTCGTGACCCCCTGACAGAAGAAATTCTTCCCCTGTCTTAAACGGGAGACCCTTACTCTGAGACTGTGTCCCCCCCGCCCCCCCGCCCCCGGCCGCAGATCTTCTCGCAAGTGGAGACAACCTTTTGTCATCACGTTCCCCCCTGCCATTCGGAATACAGGCCCCTTCTGACTCAGCCACGTGTCGTCGGACAATCTCTCCATTTCCAGGATCAACCTTCTCTGGACTGCCTCCAATGCCAGTGCATGTTTCCATAGATAAGGAGCCGAAACTGGTCACAGCATCCCAGACACACAAGGTACCTGAGAAATTCAGCAGCATTCTCCCTGGTTACCTGCTGAACCTGTACACCAGTTTTTCGTGATTTATGCATGAGGACTCTCAGACTGGATTGAAGCAGTGGCTCAGTGGGTTAGCACTGCTGCCTCACAGCACCAGGGACCCGGGTTCGGTTCCACCCTCGGGTGACTGCCTGTGTGGAGTTTGCATGTTCTCCCTGTGTCTGTGCGGGTTTCCCCCCAGGTGCTCCGGTTTCCTCCTGCAGTCTGAAGATGTGCAGGTAAATTGGATTAACCGTGCTTAAATTCTCCTGTAGTATCCCTGATATGCATGTTAGGTGGGTTAGCCATGGCAGTTATAGGGGTAGGGAGCAGGTGTGTCTGGGTGGGATGCCCATCAGAGCGTTGGTTAAGACTCAGTGGGCCAAATGGCCTGCTTCTGCACTGTAGGGGCTTTGTGATTTTTACGATGGAGTAGATTTCTTCAGAACAGAGCTATGGTTGTAATTGTGTGTGACACCGCCTGAAGAAGGCAGCTTACTGTGACCTTCTGCATAGTAATTTGAGATGAACAACAAATGCTGCCAACAATGCTCACATCCCATGAAATAAGTGGATAAGGGCTGATCTGTATCTTAACTTTGTTGGTGCTGTGCCCCGTAACGTATTTACTCCCCACGCCCTGAAAAGAAAGATGAAAAAATAAAAATAAATCTGGGTTCTTGATAATTTCAGTTGACCTTCGCCCTGGCAGCTTTGAGGAACAGGAGACTGAAGATTTACACTTACATAGCAGCCCGGCTCTAATTCTAAGTTCACTATGAGCTCCCGTCCTGGACTGCCCCCTAGGAGAGGAAATGCCTTCACTGCAGCCAAATCTAGTAAACACCTCAATTAATGTTACCCTTTAATCTTCTGATCTCAGCTGAATACAAACCTCTGTCTAGACAATCAGCCCATCTCATGTAAGACTTGTTTTTTAAGCCCTGGTAACATTCTGGTAATTACTGCACATCTTTAACCCCCACCTTACCCCAAGGCCAAGATGCTACATTTAATGCCCTTCCCACAGCAGGTTAGACACCTTAGGGCAGGGGCATTTAATCAGCTGGGGAGGTGGTACATAGAAACCCTGCTGTCTTCTCTGATTTGCCATTATTAGGTCTGGGAAGGCCAATGGAGTGTCAGAGATTCGAGGTCCCGAATAAATTAAAGACTGTACATTCTCTACCAGGTATCCGTTTATTCTAACCATAAACCATGGGAACCCTTTGATTGGATTCCAATCTGTAACTCACTCCCAGGTATCCATTATTCTATACATAAACCATCTGAACCCCTCGATTAGATTCGTCTGTAACTCACTCCCAGGTATCCACTATTCTATATATAAACGACCTGAACCCCTCGATTAGATTCCAGTCTGTAACTCACTCCCAGGTATCCACTATTCTATATGTAAACCATTCGAACCCCTCAATTAAATTCCAGTCTGTAACTCACTCCCAGGTATCCATTATTCTATATATAAACCATTTGAACCCCTCAATTAAATTCCAGTCTGTAACTCACTCCCAGGTATCCATTATTCTGTGTCCCCCCAGTATTCACAAGAATGTTGATCGAAAGACACCAGTAGAGATCAATACTTATCACTATCGCAGAAACATGACCGCACAGTTGAACTGATCATTCAAGAACATTCAACATTTAGCAACAGCAGGCAAGAAGGTAAAGGACATGGGGTTGTTGTGATCATAGGGGATGGGATCAGTGTATTAGTAAGGGAGGATCTCTGATCAGAAGAACGATGAGTAAAATCTCTTTGGGGTTAAATAAGAAACAACATGGGACAGCAGACATTCATTGACTTATTTAGTAATGGTACTGTGGGCCTCGGTTTAAACCAGGAGACGAGAGAAACTTGCAGCATGGGCCACACAGCAATCATGGGTAACATCGATCTCTATATAGAATCGGCAAACCAACTGAGTAGTGAATCTGTGGAAAATGAGCTTTGGGGTGGTTTTCTAGAATAGCATGCTGAAGAGCCGATGAGAGATTGGGCAGTTTTGAATCTTGTATGTTGCATTGTAAAAGAGTTAATTAACAATCTTGCAGAAGAAACTTTAGGGATGAGTAACTACAGTACGATCGAAGTTCATGCAATGTTTGAAAATGAGGTGGATCATTCTGAAATAAGGGAGTTGGAATGAATAAAGAACATTATGAAGACATGAGGCACAAATTGGCTGATGTCGATTAAAAATTTATAGCTGTATATAGGCAGTATATAGTCTTAAAGACCTAACTACATGTCTTACTGCAGCTTCAAGGTACACACTTGGATACAAATGACCTGATTGGGCACAGTCAGCATAAATTTATTAATGGAAAATCATCTTTAGCAAACTTGTTAGAGTTTTTGAGGATATTACTAGCAACACTAAGAAAGGGGAGTTAATGGATGTAATATATTCAAATTTTCAGCAGGTTTTTGATGACATCCTCTAGGCCATAGGCTGGGGAGGTTAGCAAACTTATTGGCCATAGGCTGGGGGAGGTTGGCAAACTTATTGGCCATAGGCGGGGGGAGGTTGGCAAAATTAAAGCCCATAGGCAAGGGAACTTAGCAAAAATAAAGCCCATAGGCTAGCAGATAATTTAATGGCATGGATTATGAATTGGTTCACAAATAGAAACCAGAGAGTAGGAATAAATGGGTAATTATTGTGCTGGCACATTGTGACTAGTGGAGTACCATGACGATCAGTACTTGGGCACTGACTATTCACAACGATTATCAATTATTTGGAAGCTGGGATATCCAGGCTTGCAGATGATACAAAGTTAAGTGGAAATATGTGAGGAAGATGTAAAATCTTTTCAGCAGGATCTAGACAGGTCCAGTGATTGAGCAAGGGCCTGGCAGATGGAAAATGACATGGAAAAATGTGAGGATATCCACTTTGGTAGAAAGGGCAGAGTATTTCTTAAGTGGCAAGAACTTGGAAAGTGTAGATGTACAAAGGGTGTCCTTCTTAATGTGTTACTGAAGGCTAATATGCAGATGCAGCAAGATGTTCAGAAGGCTAAGGGAATGTTATTCTTTTTGCAAGAGGATTTGAATACAGGAATAATGAAGTCTTGCTTGAATTGTATAGAAGCTTGGTTAGACTGCACCTAGCATACTGTGGGCAAATTTGGTCTCCTTATCTCAAAAAAAAGCTATTAATGTCCCCAAGAGGATGCAAAGGGAGTTCACCAGATACATTCTGAGGAACATGGGGCACTCCTATGGTAAGAGTTTGCCAAACTGGGCTTATGTTCTCTTGAGTTTGAAAGAGATTCTATAAGTACATGAAGTGCAAAAGAATAACTCGAAAGAGAATATAGAGTGCCGTGAAGATCAATGTGGCTGTCTATGTGTGAACCACAGGATATGGGTGAGATTCTAAATGAATATGACGAGTCAGTATTTTCTGTAGAGAAGGAAGCTACGGAACTCAGGGAAATAGTCCCCATTACAGAAGAGGGGGTGCTGGAGGTCTTAGAATGCATAAATCCCCAGAACCTGATCAGGTATTTCCCAGAACTTTGTGGTAAGCTAGGGAAGAGATTGCTGGGCCCCTTGCTGAGATATTTGTATCATTGACTCCAGCTGCTCATTGACTGGAGGTTGGCTAATGTGATGACATTATTTAGAAAAGGCTGCAAGGTAAAGCCAGGGAAGTATGGACCAGTGAGCCTTATGTCCAGTGGTGGGTAAAATTTTTTTATTCATTCATGGGCCGAGGGCGTCGCTGGCTAGGCCAGCATTTATTGCCCATCCCTAATTACCCAGATAGTAATTGAGTCAACCACATTGCTGTGGGTCTGGGGTCACATGTAGGCCAGACCAGGTAAGGATGACAGTTTCCTTCCCTAAAGGACATTAGTGAACCAGATGGGTTTTTTCCCAACAATCAACAATGGATTCATGGTCATCATTAGATTCATAATTCCAGATTCTTATTGAATTCAAATTCCACCATCTGCCCTGGCGGGGTTTGAACTCAGGTCCCCAAATCATTACTTATGTCTCTGCAATAGTCCAGCAATAATGCTACGAGGCCATCACCTACCTAGTTGATGGAGGGGTTCTGAGGGGCAGGATTTACATGCATTTGGAAAGGCAAGGACTGATTAGGGATAGTCAGCACGGCTTCGTGTGTGGGAAATAGCGTCTCTTGGTTGAGATTTTTAAAGAGTTGACAAAGAAGATTGAAGAAAGCAGAGCAGTAGACATTGTCCGTATGGACTTCAGCAAGGCGTTCAACAATGCATGGTTAGACTGATTAGTAAGGTTAGATCACGTGGAATCCAGGGGAAGATAGCCTTTGGAATCAAGATTAGCCTAAAGGTATGAGACAGAGAGTGGTGGTAGAGGGTTGTATTTCAGACTGGAGGTGACCAGCTGTGTGCCACAGGGATTGGTGCTGGGCCCACTGCTTTTTGTCATTTATATAAATGGTTTGGATGTGAATATGGAGGGAATGGTTAGTAAGTTTGCAGATGAGACCAAAATTGGAGGTGTAGTGGACAGTGCAGAAAATTATCTCGGAGTACAACAGGACCTTGATTAGATGGCCCAATGGGCTGAGGAGTGGCGGAAGGAGTTTACTTTCGAGAAACGCATTTTGGCAAAGCCAACCAGGGCAGGACTAAGACAGGTAATGGTAGGGCCCTGAGGAGTGTTGCTGAGCAAAGAGACCTAGAGGTGCAGGTGCATTGTTCCTTGACAGTGGAATCGCAGGTAAACAAAGTGATGAAGAAGGCATTTAGCACGCCTGCCTTCATCGATCATGACACTGAGTGTTGGGATGTCATGTTGCAGCTGTACAGGACGTCGGTGAGGGCACTTTTAGAATACTGTGTACCATTCTGGTCACCCTTCAGCAGGAAGGAAGCTGTTAAACTTGAGAGGGTTCAGAAAAGATTTACAAGGATGTTGTCAGGATTGGAGAGTTTGACCTACAGGGAGGGGGTGAATAGCCTGGGGCTATTTTCCCTGGAGCATCGGAGGCTGAGGGGTGACCTTTATAGATGTTTTTTAAAATCATGAGGGACATGAATAGGGTAAATAGACAAGGTCTTTTTCCCCCAGGGTAGGGGAGTCCAAAAACTAGAGTGCAAAGGTTTAAGGTGAGAGGGGAAAGATTTAAAAGGGATCTTAGGGGCAACTTTTTCACGCAGAGGGTGATATGTGTGTGGAATGAGCTGACAGAGGAAGTAGTGGAGGCTGGTACAAATACAACACTTAAAAGGCATCTGGATGGTAAATGAATGGGAAGTGTTTAAAGGGATATGGGCCAAATGTTGGCAAATAGGACTAGATTAAATTAAGATAGCTGATCGGTGCGGTGAGTTGGACCAATGGGTGTGTTTCTGTGCTGTACAAGTTTATATAACTCTATCATAAGAGATGATCTCATTGAAACCTACAAAACATTAAAGGGATAGACAGAGTAGATGGAGATAACAAGTGTGTAGAGCTGGAGGAACACAGCAGGCCAGGCAGCATCAGAGGAGCAGGAAAGCTGATGTTTCGGGTCAGCATCCTTCTTCAGACCCTTTTCCCGAAACGTCAACTTTCCTGCTCCTCTGTTGCTGCCCGGCCTGCTGTGTTCCTCCAGCTCCACACTGTTGTTATCTCTGACTCCAGCATCGGCAGTTCTGACTATCTCAGGGTAGATGGAGGGTGTCTGGGGCTTGGGAAGCAAAAATATGGGGGAAGCCACTTAGATCCAAGATAAGGAGACCTCTTTCATTCAAAAGTTGATGAATCTTTGGGATTTTCCTAGGGCGGTGGAGGTGCAGTCTTTGAGTGCATTTAAAGCGGACGTTGACACATTTTTGACTATCAATGGCATAAAGGATTGTGGGTAAAAGACATTGAAGTGCTCGAACAGCCATGTTAAGTGGTGTAACAGGCTTGATGGGCTGAACGACTTTCTTTTCCTGTGTTTGAAAGACATGGGCCTTTGGGCAGCTGGAGGGAAAGGTGATGCTGAGGGCTATCTGTTCACGCTTGCTTCTGACCTCAGTAACGCGCTCCTCCCTTGAAAATCCACACCTGGTGCTGTCACCAGCCCCTGACATGGCTCGCTCCTCGATGTTGGCCCTCCTGTTGAGGGTCATTCTGGCCACAGCCACTGCCCTCCCATTGGTGCTACTATGAAGCGAAATGTCCTGCAGCCCCAGAGGAGCTGAAGGTAGGAATGGTTTCCTTTAGGGTCTGGTTGGTGACCTCTCAGCAGCCTATTGGCACAGGGAGGTAATGGCCTAGTGGTATTATCGCTGGACTGTTAATCCAGAGACCCAGATAATGTTCTGGGGACTTAGGTTCAAATCCCACCACGGCAGATGATGGAATTTGAATTCAATAAAATAACTAAAATTAAGAGTCTAATGATGACCGTGAATCCGTTGTCGATTGTTGGGAAAAACCCATCTGGTTCATGAATGTCCTTTAGGGAAGGAAACTGCCATCCTTACCTGGTCTGGCCTACGTGAAACTCCAGATTCACTGCAATATGGTTGACTCCTAACTACCCTCTGGGCAATTAGGGATGGGCAATAAATGCTGCCTGGTCAGCGAAGCCCTTGTCCTGTGAACGAATAAAGAAAAAAACAGCAACCCCTTCCCAATTTGCACCTTCCTGCCTGACTGTTCAGATAAAATGGACTTCCTTTTGAACATCGTTGCGTCATTTTCTTCTGTTCTTTGCAAACTAACCAACTGGAACTCTGGTCAGAGGAGTTGCCGTGAATTAGAACCATTCGCCGCGGATGGAGCTGCTTCTTCCCTCTTTCATATTTTCACTTCCTTTCTGTTCCTTCTAAGAGGGGGCGGGAGGGCGTGTTAACTTTAGATTGCTTCGGGGCAGAAAAGCCCTTCAGCCGATCGTCCCTGTGCCAGCTCTTGACTCCCATTGACTCTCTCTGGCAGGATGCCTCTCTGGGGCCCTTCAGGTTATAGCTGATTCTGTTCGAAATTGTCATTGAATCTGCTTGCTCAGGCCACGTATTTCAGCTGACAACAGTAAAATGGATCGATACGGCTCCTCCATGCCCCAGAGCTTTTGCTGGCTCTTCCACATCGATGCAAAGTTTTGCTGTTGAGAAACAAGCGAATTCTCCCACTAGTTTTTAATTTGGAACTCTCCTTGCTGATGCAGTGCTGCTTTGTCAGAGGGTCATAGTACCCTTTTCTGTATTCTATCAGGGGGTGAGGATGTCGCTGTCTGGGCCAGCCCATCCCTAATTGCCCAGATGCATCAACAACATTGCTGTGGGTCTGGAGTCACGTGTAGGCCAGATCGGGTAAGGATTGCAGTTTCCTTCCCTAAAGGGCATTAGTGAACCAGATGGGCTTTTTCCTGACAATCAGCAATGGATTCATGGTCCTCAACAGACTCTTTAATTCAGATTTCACCATCTGCCCTTTCTTAGTTTCAAAACTATAGTTTATTCATAAAAAAAATCTTGGTATGTCCATATAGTCACAAACACAGTTTGGTTGTGTACAGTGGCATGTCAAGGAGACAAACAAACTTTGGAGTTTGATTCTATCCAAACAAAACCAAAGGCATCTCTGACACCTGGTAGACTATACATTTGAGGCACCGTTACGGTCTGATAACTGAATGCACCAAAGCGAACCCTAGTCCCCGGAGCATTACCAGGGTCAGTTCGATAATCGTCTAACGATAATACCACTAGGCTGTCGCTGTGGAGTGCGCTGTGCTGTAAAATATGCGTGGCAATAAAAACCACTCATTCATTCATTCGAGACTATTTGAGGCTGGAATGAGATGAGACCCCAGCACATTGCTCCTGAGAAACGTGAGCCTAGCCACCTGCAGAGTGTCGGTGACCTTGCTGTAACTCAGAGAGGACTTCCTTCCCTCCTTCCTGACAACTCAGTTCCTGTTTTTCTGGTTCAGCAAGCACCGACCTGCCTCTCCACTCTGCAAGCTTCTCTCTCTGCCTCTCCTGTTGAAAGCAGTGGTCCCGTCTTCTCCGAAGTGGTCTGAACGTAGGGCAAAGAAGCAGAGGGAAAGAGGAGGTGGGTTTGGGGGGGTGAGGGCATTAAAGAGGAATTTGACCCCCAAAAGCTGACACCATAAAGGTGAGGGGGTTTGGGCACTCCCCTGGCACTGCTGGTTTGGCTGCGTGTGTCGAGGAGGCATCTGGCTCGCTGCTGAGATTGTGCCTGTCCCAGCAGCCCAGGGCAATGTCAGTATCTCAGCATTCGATGGGCACCCCCTCTTGGCCCTGCCCTACGTGAGGGAGGGGCTCGCGCGTCCGGGCATCTGCCCACAGACTTGATCCCTGCCATCCCCACTGCCCGCTGATGGACGAGGATGAAGTCAACTTCAGAATATGCGGCTTGCTGGGAATCCGGAGGGAACCGAGAAGAGGCGGAGGGACACAATGGTACTGCGATTTGGATCTGGTAGGTGGGCAAGGGGGATGTGCCCGAAAGGGTCCCGCTCACACCTGTTCCGTGTCCTCAGGACCCTTCAGGGGTCAGCCATTACTCGGTTGGGCCCTTCAACCCTAAGGTCGAAGAACAAAATACAGTCTTACGGGGCACAAGGAGTGCTGCATTGTCACAGGGTCAGTGCTGAGGGAGTGCAGCACTGTCGGAGGGTCAGCACTGAGGGAGTGCCGCATTATCACAGGGTCACTGCTGAGGGAGTGCCGCACTGTCGGAGGGTCAGTATTGAGGGCGTGCTGCACTGTCGGAGGGTCAGTAATGTGGGAGTGCTGCACTGTCACAGGGTCAGTGCTGAGGGAGTGCCGCACTGTCGGAGGGTCAGTACTGAAGGAGTGCTGCACTGTCAGTGGGTCAGTACTGAGGGAGCGCCGCACTGTCAGAGGGTCAGTACTGAGGGAGTGCCGCACTGTCAGAGGGTCAGTACTGAGGGAGTGCCGCACTGTTGGAGAGTCGGTACTGAGGGAGTGCCGCACTGTCGCAGGGTCAGTACTGAGGGAGTGCTGCACTGTCGGAGGGTCAGTACTGAGGGAGCGCCGCACTGTCGGAGGGTCAGTACTGAGGGAGCGCCGCACGGTCAGAGGGTCAGTACAGAGGGAGTGCCGCACTGTCAGAGGGTCAGTACAGAGGGAGCGCCGCACTGTCGGAGGGTCAGTACTGAGGGAGTGCCGCACTGTTGGAGGGTCAGTACTGAGGGAGAGCCGCACTGTCGGAGGGTCACTACTGAGGGAGTGCTGCACTGTCAGAGGGTCAGTACTGAGGGAGTGCTGCACTGTCGGAGGGTCAGTACTGAGGGAGTGCTGCACTGTCGGAGGGTCAGTACTGAGGGAGCGCCGCACTGTCAGAGGGTTAGAACTAAGGAAGTGCTGTTTTGTGAAAGAAGGAGTACTGAGGGCATTGAGTTTACTGTATGTCCAATCTCTTCCCTCGAACTATGCTCATAAAATGGAGAATTGTCTTATTGATAGATTGCTGTTTATGGCAATTCCCTATGTTCCCACTGGGTGCTACAGTGCAATGACAACTCCTCTGATGTAATGCATTGGCTGTGACATACGTTGTGACCCTCCTGAAATAGTGAAAGGTGCTTTATGATGTTTGTCTTTGTCACTAACACGCTGTGAGATGGAGCCAACCTTGCACACGTGTGCAATATTCCCTCCTTTCTCTCCATAATCATTTAGAACATAGAACAATACAGCACAGAACAGGCCCTTCGGCCCTCGATGTTGCACCGCCCTGTGAACTAATCTAAGCCCATCCCCCTACACTATCCCGGATTAAACCTCTGTGAATTTGCTTGGGATGTTGTTGACGATTAGGATTGCGTGTACAGTTTTGTTTTTAAAGAGTTCTTTACCGGAGGCATCGCTTCCTACTTTCTTGTAGGTCGAATCACCTCTGTCTCCTCGTCAGATCATCTGTGGACGTGTAGTTTATCCCTTACAGCGGTACAGTGTTGAGCTATTTAAAACAATTGCATTCTTCGAATGCACTAGAAGCAACGTTTTGAGACTCAGTCTCCAAACATTTTATGTTAGTAAAAGACTTCTTCGTTCCAAGTCAACATTGGCAGAAATTAAAATCTGTTGTGATGTCGGGGGTGTCAGTGTGAAGGTATGGATGGATATTTGTGCTACGAACAGACACTTTCCTTTCTAAACGCTCGTGCCTTTTGGTAACTTCGTATGATTTTTAGTGTGAGCATGAGATCCTCAGTATTGAGGACAGGCTGGAGAAGCTGCAGAGAAGGTTAAACAGTGATTCGATCGAGATGGTGAGAACCATGCATGAGTTTTGACAAGTAACGAGAACGCTCCAAATCACAGGATTATTAGCTTTGCTGAAGGAGGCTATCTGGTCCACCACATTTGTGAAAAAGGTCAAGTTGCTGTTGCCCCATTAGGTCATTAGAAAGAGACATTGTTTAATCTGTGGGTCACCACGCCTCTGGTGAGGGGAGAGGTTGAGACAATGAGCCTTTCATGGGGCATTGAGTTTAAAATTTGGCAGGTCATGTTGCAGCTTTATCGAACCTTAGTTGGGCCGCATTTAGAATATCATGTTCAATTCTGGTCGCCACGCTACCAGAAGGATGTGGTGGGTTTGGAGAGGGCACAGAAAAGATTTACCAGGATGTTGCCTGGTATTGGAGGGCATTAGCTACGGGAAACTTGGATTGTTCTCACTGGAAAGACGGAGGTTGAGAGGGGACCTGAGAGAGGTTTACAAGATTATGAAGGGCATGGACAGACTGGACAGTCAGAAGCGTTTTTCCAGGGTGGAAGGGTCAGTTACCAGGGTCCATGGGTTTAAGGGGTGAGGGGCAAGGTTTAAAGGTGATGTATGAGGCAATTTTTTACACAGAGGGTGGTGAGTGCCTGGAAATTGCTGCCAGGGGAGGTAGTGGAAGCAGATATGACAGTGACTTTTAAAGGGCGTCTTGACAAATACGTTAATAGGATGGGAATAGTGGGATACAGTCCCCGGAAGGGCAGGGGGTTTTAGTTGTGACGGGCAGCATGTCAGTGCAGGCTTGGAGGGCCGAAGGGCCTGTTCCTGTACTGTAATCTTCTTCGTCCTTTGCTCTTTGAAAGTGCAGGAATTGAACCCATGCCGTGGGCCTCACTCTGCATTGCAAACCAGCCGTCTAGCGATTGAGTCTGTCCCAGCTCTCTCAGCATGTTGACTTTGCCTCAGTCCCCTGCTGTATTCCCCAGAGCCCTCCGTATTGTTTCCATTTTGATAATCATTAAATAAAGCTGTATTGAATACTTCAATTGAACCTGCATCCACCACACTTCCAGAACCCTGACAGCTCGCTGTAAGAAAAAAAAAAATTCTCCCATCACATTTGATTCATCTGCTTTAAAACTGTGCTGTTTGGATCTCCATCATTTTACTAATAGGAACATATTATTCCCCACTGTCTATTATTCTACTCTGTCCAAAACCCCCATAATTTTGAAAATATCTGTGGAAACCCCCGTTGGCCTTCTCTCCTAGGTAAACAGCCCCAACTTCTCTAAAAATAAAAATGCCTGCTGGTTGAAGTGTTTCATGTGTGGAACCATTTCTATAGACCTTTGGTTAGGCCACAGCTGGAGTACAATGGGCAGTTTTGATCCCCACACTATAGAAAGGATGTGACTGCGTGCAGAGGACATTCATTACGATGTGGCCTGGGATAGAGCATTTCAGCAATGAAGAGAGGCTGGATAAGCTCGGGTTGTTTTCTTTAGAGCAGAGAGGTTGACTGAGATGCATAAGATTATGAGGGACATGGAGACAGTGAATAGATAGCAGCACTTCCCCTTAGTTGAAGAGGGGGCATATTTGTAATGTGAACGGCAGGAGGGATTTCAACAAACTTTCTTTTTAACCCAGAAGGTGGTGGGGGTCTGGAATGAACTCCCTGGAGCGTGGTTGAGGCAGGAAATCTCACACCCTGTGAAAAAGGGATGAGCACTTGAAACGTCATAACAGTCAGGACTAAGGGCCAAGTTCTGGAAAGAGGGATTAGTGTAGCCAGGTTAGAGTAGAGCCAATGGGCCAGAGGGCCTCATGTGCTGTATGACCTCTCCTGCACACTGTCCAAAACATTGACATCACAAGGACAATACACAATACTCCAGCTGAGGTCTAATGTATCTAGTTTGTCATATCCTCCCTGCCCTTGTAGTCCACACCCTAGTCTGGTGACCTTTGTTAACAGCCCTGTCTGCCTGACATGCCACCTTTAATAACTTATGCACAGACACATCCAAGTCTCTCTATTCCTGCACACCATTTCAAATCGTACCTTTCATTTCGTACTGCCTGTCTGTATTCTTTGTACCAATATGCACCACCTTACACCTCTGCTGATTGAACTTCATCTGCCCCATATCTGCCCCCTCCCCTAACACAGCAATGTCTCTTCAAGTTCTGCAGTGACTTCCTCTCAGATTACAATTCTCCCAGGTTTTGCGTCATCCCACTCTTTGAGATTGTCTCGTGCACACATCAACATCTCAATCATTATACGGTATGTGGATATCAGCAAGGATCCCAAGCCATGGGGAACACCACTATAAAACTTCCACCAGGCCAAAAAGCTCCCATTGACTGTTACTGTGTGTTTCCTTTCACTCAGCTAACTTTGTATCCATGTTGCTACCGACTGTTTTACCCCATGAGTTTTAACTTAAATCTGAGATAAAAAAAAAGCTGGTGACAATCTAACCATTGTTCTGAAAACCCATCTGGTTCACTAATGTCCTTTAAGGAGGGAAGTCTGCCATTCTTACCTGGTCTGGCCTACATGTGACTCCAGACCCACAGCAATGCGATTGGCTGTTAATCATCAATAAATTCTGGCCTCACTCGTGATACCCCACGTCCCACGGATGAATTTTTGTTTTTAAAAAAAGGCTTGGATGAGTTAATTTGGCATAATTTTCCTGAACAGGTCAGTGCCAACTCTTCCAAATCAATCCATTTTTTTTCCATGTGAGTACTAATCCTTTCCTGAAATATTGATTGTTTCTCTGGGTTTTACCACCACCAGAGTTAAACAGTTTTGTGTGGCAGTGGGGTTGGTAATCGGAGGCACAGAGTTAAGGTGGTTGGCAAAATATTCAGAGGGAAGGTGAGGCTAATTTGCCTTTGCCACTGTGTGCTATGATTGGCAGCGCACTTCCTGATATTCCATTTTGTTGAAACAAACAAGGGCAGGACTTACAGAATTAAAAGTAGGACCTTGGGTCGCGTTCTGGAACAGAGAGACCGAGCGGCTCAGGTACATAATTCTTTGAGGCTTGCGTCACATGTAGGCAGGATTGTTAAGAAAGTGAATGGGTGGTATAGCCAACAGTGCAAAAGGTTAACTAAGATCACAAAGGGATCTTGGTCAATTGGGTCAATGGGCTGAGGAGTGGCCAATGGAGTTTGATTTGGATAAATGTGATGTATTGCATTTTGGTAAAATGAATAATGGCAGGACTTCTACAGTTAATGGTTGGGTCGAACAGAGAGCCCTAGGGGTTTGGGTACATAATTGTTTGAAATTTGCGTCACAGGTAGACAGGGTGGTTAAGAAGGCATTTAGCACACTTGCTTTCATTGCTCAGACCTTTGAGTATAGGAGTTGGGACGTCATGCTGATGTTGTACAGGACGTTGTTGAGGCCTGTTCTGGAGTACTGTATGCAGTTCTGGTCGCCCTGATATCGGAAGGATATTAATAAGCTGGAGCGAGTTCTGAAAAGAGTTACCACAATGTTGCCTGGAATAGAGGGTTTGAATTGTTAGGAGAGGCTGGATAAGCTGGGATGTTTTTTGCTGGAGCGTAGGAGGTTGAAGGGTGACCTTTTGGAGGTTTATAAAATTGTGAGGGGTATGGATAAGGTGAATGGCAGGTGTCTTTTCCATTGGGTTGGGGATTTCAAGACAAGGGGTTATATTTTTAAGGTGAGAGGAGAAAGATTTAAAAAGTACACGAGGGGTGATTTTTTATTTAACACACAGACAGTCCAGTTCTTCTGGACTGAGAGGTTTCTCAGATGGAGTGTTTCTCAGCTGTATTTGTGGGGAATCCCTCGGTAGATAGTGTGACTGTTGTCTCTGTCACTCTGCTGAGTAACCCTGGGTAATCACCACCCTGTTGACTGTCACATCTCAGGGACGCGAAGCGTCACTTCTCCCAGCAATTACTCATCCGGGGCTGGCTTCCCACCTTCCTGGGAAGGGATCCGTTTCCCTTTGGGGATTCCGCTGCCATGACAACGACCACGGTTGTGCAGGAAGCGCACATGTGAGAGAATGTCAGGTGAATTGTAGGTATGTGGACAGTGAAGAAGGTTATCTAAGATGACAAGAGGATCTTGATCAATTGGGCCAAAGGGCTGAGGAGTCGCAGATGGAGTTTGATTTGGATAAATACAACACATTGCATTTTGGTAAAAAAAACAAAGGCAGGACTTCTACAGTTATTGGTAGGACCCTGGATATTGTTGTCGAACAGAAAGACCTAGCGGTTTCGGTACATAGTCCTTTAAAAGTGGCATCACAGGTAGACAAGGTACTAAAGAAGACGTTTGGGAGGCTTGCCTTCATTGCTCAGACCATTGAGTACAGGATTTGGGATGCGGTTGTACAGGGCGTTGGTGAGGCCACTTTTGCAGTACTGTGTCCAGTTCTGGTCACGCTGGTATGGGGAGGATATTATTAAATTGGAAAGGGTGTAGACAAGATTTACAAGGGTGTTACCAGGACGAGATTTGAGTTATATGGGAGAGGGCCAGATAGGCTGGGACTTAATTTCACTGGAGAGTAGACATTTGAGCGGTGACCCTGTAGAGGTTTATAAAATCATGAGGGGTACAGATAAGGTGAATAGCAAAGGTCTTTTCCCTAGGATGGGGGACTTCAAAACTAGGAGGGCATATTTTTATGGTGAGAGGAGAAAGATTTAAAAGGGATCCGAAGGGCTAACACTTTCCACACAGGATGCAGGTACAGTCGCAACATTTAAAAGACATTTGGACAGGTACACGTGGGAAAGGTTTGGAGGGATATGGACCAACGCAGGTGAATGGGACTAGTTTAGTTTGGGATGATGTTCGGCATGGACGAGTTGGACGGAATGCTCTGTTTCTATGCTGTCTGACTTGGTGATTTGATGAATTTCAATCAGCACCTCCACGAGCCTGGAAGAAGCCCAGCCGGAGAAGACCCACTTGTAGAACTAAGGAAACTTTGAGCACAGAAGCCACCTAGTCTGTCACGGCTGGGTCTGCTAATTTGGGAAGAGCAAGTACAGGGAATTCTTGGATGAACTCGGCAGATCTGACAGCGTCTGTGGAGAAACAGTTAACATTGAGTCCGGTAATGACTTCTCCTCTGAAGATGTCATACTGGACTCAAAACATTAACTCTGTTTCTCTCTTCACAGGTGCTGCCAGACCTGCTGAGTTTCTCCAGCACTTTTCATTTTTGTTTCAGATTTGGGGGCTCAGGAGCTCTTTAAAATGCCACGGACAGGTGCAGAAAATACTCAGGAAGGTTAACGCAATGCTAGTCTTCCTACCTAAAAGGACTGGAGTATAGGGATTCAGACATCATAACGGTGCAGTTACTACAAAACCCCACAAAAAATAAAAACCGAAAGAACTGTGATTGCTGTAAAAACAAAAGCAGAAGTTGCTGGAAAAGCTCAGCAGGTCTGGCAGCATCTGTGAAGGTTAAAGAAGAAAGAGTTAACGTTTCGGGTCTGGTGACCTTTCCTCAGAACTTGAGGTGCAGTGTCGCTACCCAGAAGGACAGAAGTTCTGAGGGAGGGTCACCGGACCCGAAACGTTAACTCTTTTTTCTTTAACCTTCACAGATGCTGTCAGACCTGCTGAGCTTTTCCAGCAACTTCTGCTTTTGTTCCTGATTAGACCCCACTCGGAGCAGATCAGGGCACCACACTTTAGGAAGGAAGCTTTGGCCCTGGAGGGAGTTCAGCGCAGATTTCCAAGGATGATATCTAGACTTCAGGGGTTATGTTTTTCAGGAGAGATTAGACAAATTATATAAATTATTTGACAAATTTAGAAAGTTGAGGGGTTAGAGGATTAGAAGGTCTTCAGAACATTAACAGGGAAAGCCAGGGTAGCTAAAGGTAAACTATTTCCACTCGTTGAAGATACTAGAACAGGAAGCAGAGTCTGAGAATTAGGGCCAGACCGTTCAGGAGAGAAGTTAGAAAGGTCTTCTACACACAAAGAGAAGTGGAGTTTTGGAACTCTCTTCCACAAACGGCAGTCAATGCTAATTCACTTTTTAAATTTAAATCTGAGACAGATAAATTTTTTATTAAGCAAGGCACATGGGCCCAAGGCAAGCATGTGGAGTGAGGCCACAGATCAGCCATGATCTAACTGAATGGCGAAGCTGGCTCAAGGGGCTGAATGGCCCGCTCCTGTTCCGAAGCTCATACCTTCAGCGTCTGCGGCATTTTGCTTTAGTTTGCGAGGGAGGTCGTGCCTGAACGTTCCAGCAGGGTTTCTCATCCCCGGGAGCCTGTACAGCTCCCGTTTAAAACAACAGACAACATGAAACTGTCAGAGACCACTGCGCTCCTAAACGTATCGTCAGAATGTGACACAAGGTGTTGTGGTGGAAGCCCCTTCCTTTCTACTTCTCTGAGACAACAACATTTCTGAACTCGGAGTCAGGACGGTCTGTCAAAGAGAGGTCTACTGCAGAAATGGCAGGGTTGGGACTGGGCTAGTTTAAGGGAGAAGGGACATATTGTCCTCAGTGAATTCTTTGCTATTTTTAACCAACCTGTTCAGACTTGTTACGATACACCTATGGAGCAGGTAGGAATTGCACCCAAGCCTCCCAGTCTATGGGGAGCGACACTGCACCTCAATAGCCCTTCAGTGGATTCTTGCTATCTTCTCCCTGAGGCCTATCTCTCGACTGCAAACCTTTCTCCAACCCAGAAAGTAACCACTGATCATTTCCTATCAGTCAGCCAGCTTTGTAACCATGTTGCTACTGACTCTATCGCTCCATGAGCTATAACCGCCCTCATGGGTTTGTTGTCTGACATTGTATCAAGCACCTTTTGGAAACCCATGCACTCCACATCAATAATGTCACCATCATCCCTCTCTATTACTCCTACTAAAGGGATGGCAGTTTTTTTATTCACACGTGGAATGTGGGCATCGCTGGCTAGGCCAGCACTTATTGCTCATCCCTAATTACCCAGATATTAATTGAGTCAATACATTGCCGTGGGTCTGGAATCACAAGTAGGCCAGACCAGGTAAGGATGGCAGTTTGCTTCCCTTAAAGGACATTAGTGAACTACTTGGGTTTTTCCGAACAGTCGATAATGGTTTCGTGGTCATCACTAGACTCCCAATCCCAGATATTTGTTGAATTCAAAATCCACCGTCTGCCATGGTGGAATTCGAACCCAGGTCCCCAGAATATTACCAGTTCTCTGGATTAACAGTCCAGCGATAAGACCACAAGGCCCTCACCTCCCCCAGTGCTGTTGTGCTAATGTCATGGAGATAGTAGTCTAGAACTCCGCCTTCATGTTTTGGGGCGATGGTTTCAAATCCCACCATGGCAGATAGTGAAATTTGAATTCAGCAAAAATCTGTAATAAAAAAATGTTAGTCCAATTCCGACTGTTGTAACCATTGTTGCAAAAACCCATCTGGTTCACTGATGTCCTTAAAGGAAGGAAATCTGCCATCCTTCCCTGGTCTGGGCTACACGTGACTCCAGACCCACAGCAATGATTGTTTGAGTTACTGCAGGGCTTCCAAGATAGCATTGACTGGAGACATCAGAGAGCCTGTCAAGGACAGTATGGTGGCTCAGTGGTTAGCACTGCTGCCTCACAGCCCTACAAATTCGGGTTTGGTTCCAGTCTCGGGCGACTGCCTGTGTGGAGTTTGCACATTCTCCCCGTGTCTGGGTGGATTTCTTCCGGGTGCTCCGGTTTACCCCAACAGCCCAAAGAGGTGCAGGTTCGGCAGATTGGCCTCGCTAAATTGTCTCATAATGTCCAGGGGTGTGCAGGCTGGGTGGGTTAGCCATGGAAAATACAGAGTTACAGGGATAGGGTAGGAGGGGTGAGTTTGGGTGGGATTGTCTTTGGAACCTCAGTGTGGGCTTGATGGGCCGAATGGCCTGCTTCGACACTGTAGGGATTCTATGACCCCTGGTCTTCCTCCACCTGTTTCCTTCCCCCAAGGGCCCATTTAGATCTTGCTGATATGGGAGGCCAAGTCTGTCTTTGTATGACTTATAGAGCAGAAAACCAACATTGGAAATGGCGTGAGAGAGAGCCTGGATGAACCAAACCTTAACCCTAAATCCTGTTTAGCCCTAGAGACTCTAACTTGTCTATCATACGGGTTAATACGTGCGATAACATGACAGAGAGCGTGAGCCCAGTAACCTCATGCCTGCCGATCTCACAGACTGCAATTTTGTGGGAAGACAGGCCGACAGATGAGTATTTTCAAATCAACCCTGCGCAGAGATGTTACAACACACCTCTGGAGTAGGTCGGACTTGAACCCAGGCCTCCTGGCTCAGAGGTAGAGGTGCTACCGCCCCACAATCCCTTAAAGTTAAGCAGTTGGAAGCCTAAGCAACAATGGAAGCTCCAGGCACTGCATTGACGTTACTTCAACCTGGTGGTGAAGCAGTGACAGAGAAGAGCTCTCTGCCCTCCTTGTTGTCGGTCCATATCAGCCAAGAAATGAACTGGGAGTTCGGGTGGTGTTTTACTCATGAGGTCAAACACTGCACCAACAGAAAACAAACGAATTCACCCTTGTCTCACTATTGGCACTATGTAAGCATCATACAGTCATACAGCACAGAAATATACCCTTCCATCCAACTCGTCCATGCTGACCAGATATCCTAAATTAAACTAGCCCCATTTACCAGCATTTGGCCCATATCCCTTTTAAACTCTCCCTATTCATATCCCCATCCAGATGCCTTTTAAATGTTGTAATTGTACCAGCCTCCACCACTTCCTCTGGCAGCTCATTCCATACATGCACCACCCTCTGCGTGGAAAAGTTGCTTGTTAGGTCCCTTTTAAATCTTTCCCCTCTCACTTTAAACCTATTCCCTCCAGTTTTGGACTCCCCCACCCTGGAGAAAAGACGTTGACTAGTCACCTTATCCATGCTCCTCATGATTTTATAAACCTTTATAAGGTCACCCCTCAGCCTCCGACGCTCCAGGAGAATAGCCCCAGGCTATTCACACTCTCCCTGTCGCTCAAACCACTGACAAACATCTGTTTCTGCAAATATTTACATAGCAAGCACTAGTTAAACCAGACATGATTGGCTGAGATAGTCCTCTTGATAAATGAATGGCTTATAAAGGGAAATAATCTTATGATAGACTCTAAAGATTTCAAACGACAGGGCAGCGGCTATTTCCTTTGGTAGCTGGTTTCACTATGAGATTGTCCTTGGGAAAGTTAATAATGCCGACCTGGAAACGAGTCTGACTAGTTCTGCCTTGGGGAGTCTGAAACAAGGGGACAAATGTTTAAGGTGAGAGGCTAAAGATACAATAGGGTCCAGAGGAGCATTTTTTTTTACTCACAGAGGGTGGTGAGTGTCTGGAATGTGCTGCCAGAGGTAGCGGTGGAGGCAAATACAATGTTGTCATTTAAGAAACATTTGGACAGGTACATAGATGGGATGGGTATGGAGGGATATGGAACAAACACAGGCAAATGGGACTAGATTAATTGTGAAAACTGGGTAGCATGGAGAAGTTGGGCCGAAGGGCCTGTTTCCATGCTGTATGCCCCTCTGACATGGCCGACGTAGTTCGTAACAGAAGAGCCGTACCTTCATTTCTGAGTGTTATTGTTGTAGACAGGGATGACTGCCATCTAAGGTTACTCTCAATGTGTATAATGAGGGTCTGTTCAGTTATCAGACCCTCACATTGCCTGAATGCGTGCAGTGTCCTGCATGAGTAAGAAATGTCTGTAGTTTTTGTAACTGAAGGGAATGTCAAATTTCTTTTTTGATATGCAAGTGCTGTATAGAACTGCTTTAGTGCCTGGGAACACACATCAAGAATTTTTTTATAAATGTAATATATTTTTGCAATATAAAAAGAGATTTGAATAATGGTTCTCTACTCTAGTTTGCGTGTGGATGAGTATCCTGTGCTTCCTCATTGCTGGAGCACAGTACAGATAGTTGTTTCTGTCAGTTTTGTTTTGAAATTCACTAGTGGGATGTGGGCATCGCTGACTGGCCAGCATTTGTTGCCTTTGAACTGAGTGGTTTGCTAGACTATTTCAGAGGGCAGTTGCGAGTCAACCACGTTGCTGTGGGTCTGGAGTGACATGTAGGCCAGTCCAGGTTAGGATGGCAGTTTCCTTCCCTGAAGGACATTAGTGAACCAGATGGGTTTTTCCCTGACTAATGATAGTAGATTCTTAATTCCAGATCATTATTGAATTCAAATTCCACCATGATGGGATTTGAACCGGAGTCTCCAGAACATTAGCTGAGTTTCTGGATTAATAGTCTAGCATTAATACCACTAAACCATTGCCTCCCCTCATATTCCCACCATCCCCAACCATTGCTATACTCCCTCCTTCCCGGCTAACCTCTTCTCTCCTTGTTCCGTCAATTGGAATTCTAGATTCACCGCGGTTTGAAAAAGTTATAATTTGAGCGGCAGCTTCCACAACCTTTGACCCAGTTTAACTCCGGGCTGGGCTGTTATCGCAGGCCAAACACACTGCCTGGGGTGTGGCTTGGATCACAGCATCAGTGCTGTGCAAGTGGCTTAACCCTTTCTACTCCTAATTGAAGCACTGAGCATGTTAGACAGGAACAAACACAGAAATCAATCAGTCAACAGAACTCCAGTGGAAACTTAGCAAAATTAAATCAAAACGTCGCAGAGTTGTACAGTGCAGAAACAGGCCCTTCGGCCCAACTCGTCCATGCCCACCAGGTTTCCCAAACTAAACTAGCCCCCTTTGCCAGCATTTGGCCCATATCCCTCTCAATTTTCCTTCAAATATCCCTTTCCTATTCACGTACCTGTCTGAATGTCTTTTAAATGTAACTGTACCTGCATCCACCACTTCCTCTGGAAGTTCATTCCACATATGAGCAACCCTCTGTGTGATAAAGTTACCCCTCAGGTCACTTTTAAGTCTTGCCCCTCTCACCTCAAACCTATGTTCTTTATATTTGAACTCCCCCACTCTGGGAAAGAGACCTTGGCTATTCACCTTATCTGTGCCTCTCTTGATTTTATGAACGTCTACAAGGTCACCCCTTAACTTCCAGGGAAAAACGTTCCAGCCTATTCTGCTTCTCCTCATAACTCAAACCATCCAGGCTTGTAACAGCCTTGTAAAACTTTTCAGCACCCTCTCCATCATGATCTGGAGTGATTTCATCCCCACCTTTCTCTAAAGACCCTCTAATGTGATGGTGGAGCCCGCATTGGATGAACACCCAATCAGCGGACTGAACCATGGAAGAGGGGACAGACAGTTGTGTACTGCTGGCAGGATCTTTTCTTCATCGCTGTGGCTACTTTAGACACCGAATTCCAACAGGACAGGAGCAAAGCGTTCAATGGAGACTTCCAGTTACAGACCACTTCACACACTCCCTGTAGGATATTGCAAAGTGGTTTTTTTTAAAACTGCGATTTCTGAAGTGCATGCACGATTCTAAGGAATTCAAAAACGAAGCAATGGTGTTACTACTGGGGAAGTAATCCAGGATCCAGCTTAAAGTGCTGAGGTCATGGGTTCAAATCCCATCACTGCAGATGGTGAAGATTGAAATCAGGAAAAAAAAAGTTCTGGAATCTAATGCAAGTTAATTGTCATTAAAGCCTGTGTGATTGACTAATGTCTGTTCGGAAGGGAAATCTGCTCCCCTTACCTGACCTGGCCTCTGTGTGACCCCAGGCCCTCAGCAACGTGGTTGACTCTCAACTGGCCTCTGAAATAGACCCAGCAAATCACTGAGATCAAGGGGCAGTTAGAGATGGGTAATGGGGAGGTGATGGCCTACTGGTTTAATTGCTAGACTGTTAACCCTGGTAATATTCTGGGAATAATATTCAGGGAATCCTGCCTTCGCAGTTGGTGAAATTTGAAATCAATAAATATCTGGCTTTAAGAGTTGAATGATGACTGTTGTCAACTGTTAGGGGAAATCCCTTCTGGTTCACTAATGTCCTTTAGGGAAGGAAACTGCAATCCTTGCTTGGCCTGGCCTACATGTGACTCCAGACCCACAGCAATGTAGTTGACCCTTTACTCTCTCAACAATTACGATGGACGGTAAATGCAACAAAAAAGAAATGCTGGTCGTTGTTGGTGAGTAATTATTTGACCTGATTTCCTTTGAAATTATGGCCGTGGAATCATAGATTCCTTCCAGAGCAAAAACAAGCCATTTGGCCCATACCGACCCTCCCATCCAGACCCACGCCTCTGCCCTAACTCTGCATTTCTCATGGCCAATCTGTCCTAAACTGCACATCTTTGGACTGTGGACTTTAAACCTGGAGCACCCAGAGGAAACCCACGCAGACACAGGAAGAATATGCACATTCAACACAGACAGTTGTCCAAGGCTGGAATCGAACCTGGGTCCCTGGCACTGGGAGGCAGTAGTGCTAACCACTGAGCTGCTATATTCCACATCTCAGTGCTGGAGTGTCAACCTAGATTATTGTGCATAAGTCCTGCAGTGGGACTTGAACCCATGACGTTCTCACTCAGACAAGAGTAGAACCCTCTGTGTCCATGGCTACATTCCCTTAAACGGACAGAGATGCCTCACACATCACCGCAGGCTTCCCCTGTGCTCCTTATTATAGATCTGTGTCACCGAGCCGGGTCTGAGTAATGTTGCATTTCCTGCCTCATTGGTGTCACTATGACAGTATGCCAGTCAGTAGGCACGCATCATGAGTGGACGGTACTGTTAAATGGAAAATGAAGCTTAACCCATTGCAGTTTTCCAACGTGAACATGCGCTGACAGAAAGAGACATTTTTCATGGTAAACATTGAAGGAAAAAAAAACCTCAACCTTCAGCCAGTTGTCTTAATATCACCTCAGATTGACCACATCGGGATTGTATGTTGTAGCAGCGAAGCCAGGGAATGTTAGGTGTGGACCTGCCATATTGGAGTTTCTGATGGTGGAAGATTGCAGTTTGTGGGAATGCGTGAAACTGATAGATGAGACATTGTTGTCCCACCCAACTTGTCCACCTCAATAAGGAGGTCCAGTAAGACCAGAACACCTTGTTTCCAAGTATGACTGGTTTCTCCCTCTGGAAGGGTGTGCTGTGCTAGATAACGTGAATTTCACAGCTGTCTGTAGAAGTGGTGCTCCCATACAGCCAAACACCAGTTGGACCACATAGCTGGAATACTGTGAACAGTTCTAAGCCCCATTTTTAACTAAAGATATTGGAGGCAGTCCAGAGAGGGTTCATTAGGTTCATCCTAGGTATGGAGGGATTGGCTTATGACGAGGGGTTAAGTAGGTTGGGCCTGTGCAGTTAAGAATGACAGGACACATTATTGAAACATATGAGACTCTTAGGACAAGTTACATGTGGAAAAGCTGTTTTCGTTGTTGGATGTTCTAGGACCAGGGACCCTAAACTCAGAGTGAAATGTTGTCCTTTAAAGACAGAGATGAGAAGGAACTTCTTCTCTCACAGAGTAGTGAATCTGCGGAATTATTGACCGTTAAGGCTGGATTGTGAATGGTATTCAAGGCTACAATGAAGGGGATGTTTAATTGGTGAGCGAATGAGGGAAAAGGCTGGAAAGTGGAGTTGAGGATTACCAGATCAGCCGTGATCTCGCTGAAAGGCGGAGCAGGCTCGATGGGCTGATTGGCCTACTTCTGCTCCTATATCTGATGGTCTTAAACGCACCACTGGGCCTCTTGGAAGCTGATCCCACACAAAAAAGCCATTTTGAAGGACTGCAGCACTGACTCTAATGTGCCAGCTGAGCCTTCGCTGAGTCACATACTTGTGATTTCGAGAATCATGATAACAAACCTGACACCACGTTCCAAGTCTGTGGGTTAAGGATTCTCCAGGCTGCTAAAGGGCAGTTCACTAATGGAGCCTTATACTAGGGACTGAGAAGAACAGCATCAACGTTGCCTTTGGCTGATAGAAAAGGAGAAAATAGGTGTGGGAGTAGACCATTTGGCTCTTTTGAGCCTGTTTGGCCATTCAGTATGACCATTCAACTCAATTCCTGCCTTCTCCCCATATCCTTTGATCCCTTTAGCCCTAAGAACCATACCTAACTCCTTCATGAAATCATTCTGGCCTCAGTCGCTTCCTGTGGCAGAGAATACCACAGATCCTCTATTCTCTGGGTGAATGAATATTGTGTGTCCTCCTGGGTTGTGCTTATCAAAGTGTGAAGACCAAGGAACAAGTGTCGTTCCCCTCCCGGCTGCAGATACACCAGGCGTACAGGCCATAATGACCTGCCATCAGGTGGCATGGACAGGTTGTGTTGTTGGAAAACTTGATGGAAAAATGTCCAAATAGGTGCGGGGGATACACGTTGGTGGTATGGAGATGTTTCCGTGTCAGTCTCATAGCTTCCACAAAGGTCTGTCCTATTAACTTCCGCACAAGGGAGGCTGAAGTGCAATCCTGACCAAAGCATTGCTGCATCGTTGAAAATCCTCTGAAGACCTTCACATCAACAAAAGCAGATATTAAGAGAGAGAGAGAGATGGAGAGATAGAAACGGGGGCAGCTGCTTGAGACAAGCTTCCACCAACGATCCCCAGTAACCAACAGCTCACAATGTGACAGAGCCTGCAAAGCTGTACAACTGATGAGCCATTGACAAAGCTGAAGCAGACATTGCCCTCTTGAACATACTCCTTGCACAAAATTTGAACCTGGCTGAAGAAATGTGATGTGTTGCCGAAGTTGTTTGACTTGGACTCATCAGTACTGGCCTGAGTTGGCCAAATTTCAAACAACCGTGAAGATAGCATGTATCAGACCAAACTCAACAATTTCTTATGCAAGTGTTGCGATCGGTTGGAATTCAACTTTCTTGCATTCCTCCAGTCTTTTCTGTAATATTCGAACATCAATATCTCACTGAGAGCCCAGCTTTCCCTCAGCAAGGATCATAGTTCACAGAAGGGATAGTCAAAGGTGGTCAGCCACGGTGACCCAGGAGACAAGCTTGATGTTTCTATCACTGCTGTCCGCAGTGGGCGATGCTGTGTTTGTGGGACTTGAGGTTTCCTTTCCCCAGTGGCATGCACAATGGACATGGATGTAGCATGACAAAAAGCTTCTTAGTCAAGGCTTTCCAATCCAAAAGAGCATGAGTAGGCCATTCAGCCCCTCAAGCCTGCCCTGCTATTTAATACGAAATTGGCTGATCTCATCAACACCACTTTCCTGCACACTCCCCACAACCCTTCAATCCATTACTAATTAAAAATCGGTCAATCTCCTCTTTAAATTTATTCACTGCCCCAGCATCTACTGCACTCTGGGGTAGTAAACTCCACAGATTAACAACCTATTGAGAGAAATAATTCCTGTTTATCTCCATTTTCAATCTGCTATCCCTTATGCTAAATGATCTCTTGGTTTAGGTGGCCCAGATGAGGAAACATCTTTCTTGTGTCTACATTGTCAGTTTCTTCTCGCGTACATACCACAATTACATCTCCTCGCCTACTTCTAAATCCGAGTGTGTGTAGGCTCAAACTGCTCAACCTTTCGTCCTAAAACAAGCCTTTCAACTCTAGAAATAGGCAAGTGAACCTTCTTCGATCCTGTCGTGTTCTCCGTTCTGTCCTACACCTGCCACTCCCCAAATGGTCTCCCGTACAGTTGACCATTCTTTTTGCATCTTGACTGTGCTGAAAGCAAGACGGCTCTCATTTGCCAGCAGGGTAACTTTCACCAGAATATCCCTTTGTAACTGCTGACCACACTGCCCCACCCTTCCCCTGCCCTGGATCTCTCGCTAGAGCTCAGATAGGAGGCCGCAACCATGGGCAGTCCCAATGCACTTTTATGGCAGTGTAACATTCCAAGTAGCTTCGGAGGATTGTTATCAACAATGTTGGCATCGAGCCACATAAGAAGATAGGCAAAGATAAGAAAGTTTTAAGGCAAGAAAGTTTAAAGAACTGGGTGGCACGGTGACTCAGCGGTTAGCATCGCTGCCCCACAGCACTAGGGACTCTGGTTCGATACCATCCTCAGGCTGCTGTGTGGAGTTTGCACATTCTCCCTGTGACTGTGTGGGCTTCCTCCTGGGTGCCCCAGTTTCCTCCCATGGTCCAAAGGTGTGCAGGTTAGAGTGGGTTGGCCATGCTAATTCGCGCCATAGTGTCCAGGTTAGCCGTGGGAAATGCAGGGTAACAGGGATAGGTAGGATTGTGAGTCTGAGTGGGATACTCTTTAGAGGGTCGGTGTCGACTTGATGGGCCAAATGGCCTGCTTCCACACTGTCGGGATTCGAGAACTGGAGGAGCATGAGAAGTTGAAGGAGGCAATTGCAGAGATTGGGGGTTGAGACAGGTGAAGGCTGACCTGCCAGTGTTGGTGTGATTCAAATCCATATGCTCAAGCTGCCCAGAGTTTGAACCGAAAGAACTGCAGATGCTGTAAATCAGGAACAACAACAAAGTTGCTGGAAAAGCTCAGCAGGTCTGGCAGCATCTGCCAAGTAAAAAAACTGAGTTAACGTTTTGGGTCCGGTGAGGACGGTTCACTGGACCCAAAACGTTTTTTTCCTTGATAACAAGGTGTGGAGCTGGATGAACAGAGCAGGCCAAGCAGCATCACAGGAGCAGGAAAGCTTGACGTTTCGGGCCGAAACCCTTCATCAGAAATGGGGGAGGGGAAGAGGGTTCTGAAATAAATAGGGAGAGAGGGGGAGGCAGATAGAAGATGGATAGAGGAGAGGATAGGTGGAGAGGAGGCAGACAAGTCGAAGAGGCGGGGATGGAGCCAGTAAAGGTGAGTGTAGGTGGGGGGGTAGGGAGGAGATAGGTCAGTCCAGGGAGGACAGACAGGTCAAGGGGACGGGATGAGGTTAGTAGATAGGAGATGGAGGTGGGGCTTGAGGTGGGAGGAGGGGATAGGTGAGAGGAAGGGCAGATTAGGGAGGCGGAGATGAGCTGGGCTGGTTTTGGGATGCGGTAGGGGGAGGGGAGATTTTGAAGCTTGTGAAATCCACATTGATACCATTGGGCTGCAGGGTTCCTAGGCTGAATATGATTTCCTGTTCCTGCAGCCTTCGCGTGGCATCACTGTGGCATTGCAGGAGGCCCAGGGTGGACATGTCGTCTGAGGAATGGGAGGGGGAGTTGAAATGGTTCGGGACTGGGAGGTGCAGTTGTTTGTTGCGAACTGAGCGCAGGTGTTCTGCAAAACGGTCCCCAAGCCTCCGCTTGGTTTCCCCGATGCAGAGGAAGCCACAACGGGTACAGCGGATGCAGTATACCACATTGGCAGATGTGCAGGTGAGCGTCTGCCTGATGTGGAAAGTCTTCTTGGGGCCTGGGATTGGGGTGAGGGAGGAGGTGTGGGGGCAGGTGTAGCACTTCCTGCGGTTGCTGGGAAAAGTGCCGGGTGTCGTGGGGCTGGAGGGGAGTGTGGAGCGGACAAGGGAGTCGCGGTGGGAGTGGTCCCTCCGGAAAGCAGATAAGGGTGGGGAGGGAAAAATGTCTTTGGTGGGGCTGGGGTCGGATTGCAGATGGTGGAAGTGTCGGAGGATGATGCGTTGGATCCGGTGGTTGGTGGGGTGGTACGTGAGGACGAGGGGGATTCTTTTTTGGTTATTATTGCGGGGACGGGGTGTGAGGGATGAGTTGCGGGAAATGTGGGAGACACAATCGAGGGCGTTCTTGACCACTGTGGGGGGG
>JAHRHZ010000002.1:10567482-10612224 GCA_024137785.1 Ginglymostoma cirratum | reverse complement strand
CGAGATGGAGACAGAGAGGTCCAGGAAGGAGAGGGAAGTGTTGGAGATGGTCCAGGTGAACTTCAGGTTGGGGTGGAAGGTGTTGGTGAAGTGGATGAACTGTTCGAGCTCCTTGTGGGAGCACGAGGCGGCGCCGATACAGTCATCAATGTAACGGAGGAAGAGGTGGGGTTTAGGGCCAGTGTAGATACGGAAGAGGGATTGGTCCACGTAACCTACAAAGAGGCAGGCATAGCTTGGGCCCATGCGGGTTCCCATGGCCACCCCCTTTGTCTGTAGGAAGTGGGAGGAATTGAAAGAGAAGTTGTTGAGGGTGAGGACGAGTTCGGCTAAGCAGATGAGGGTGTCGGTGGAGGGGGATTGGTCAGTTCTGCGGGACAGGAAGAAGCGGAGGGTCTTTAGGCCATCTGCATGGGGAATACAGGTGTATAGGGACTGGACATCCATAGTAAAAATGAGGTGTTGGGGACCAGGGAATTGGAAGTTCTGGAAGAGGTGGAGGGCGTGGATGGTGTCGCGGACGTCGGTAGGGAGTTCCTGGACCAAGGGGTTGAAAATGGAGTCTAGGTAGGTGGAGATGAGTTCGGTGGGGCAGGAGCAGGCGGAGACAATGGGTCGACCAGGGCATTCAGGTTTGTGGATTTTGGGAAGGAGATAGAAGCGGGCGGTGCGGGGTTGGGGAACGATGAGGTTGGAGGCGGTGGGTGGGAGGTTACCTGAGGTGATGAATGGTTTGGGAGATGATGGTTTGGGGTCATGATCCAGGGGGTGGTAGGAGGAGATGTCGGAGAGTTGGCGCCTGGCCTCAGCAATGTAGAGGTCAGTGCGCCATACTACAACTGCGCCTCCCTTGTCCGCGGGTTTTATGGTGAGGTTTTCCAGCAACTTTGTTTTTGCCCAGTGCAGAGTTATTTAGCCCACGGAAGTTTCAGAGCTAGGGATAGGTGCAGATTCCACAGAGTAGCCCTGCAACGGGGTGGATTCCCCTAGTATAATATGCACACACTGCTACTGAGCATTGGTGATGGAAGGAGGGACATTTAAGTGAGTTACTTTGTCCTACATGGTGTCAAGCTTCTTGAGTGTTGTTACAGTGTATTCACAAGCCTCTCAGCAGAGGATCTGCAGTGGAAGCAGCCCTTTGAGTTCAAACCTGCCCTATCCCTGCATTTCCCATGTTTAATCCATCTCACCTGGACAATTTAGGATGGCCAATCCATCTAACCTGCACATCATTGGACTGTGGGAGGAAACCCACACAGACACGGGGAGAATTTGCAAACTGCACATAGACAGTTGTTTCAAAGTGGAATCAAACCTGGGTCCCTGGCACTGTCAGGCAGCAGTACTAACCCACTGAGCCACCATGCCTACCCACTTTTGGTATAATTTATGAGCTGTGGACACTGCTCTCCAGACTGAGATACACCTCAATGTCTTGGCTCACTTCCCAGTTCCTCCTGCAGTTTAAAACTCTTACCTGTCTGCTCCAGTCAGCCAGGGCAGTGGTGTGAGAATGGGGCGACACGCAAGTGGAAACATGCCTGCAGTTCAGCGTCTGGGTAGATCGGAAAGGAAGGGGTTAAACAGGCGGGTCAAGTGAGTCCAGGAAGTGTGGTTGCTCATCAGACAAGTAATACCTCCGGCTCAAGTATCAAAATACAACCCTGTACAGGACAGCTAAGGGGCTGAGAGAGAGACAGCGAGAGAGCGAGAGCGAGAGAGAGAGGGGGAGAGTGAGTGAGTGAGTGAGTGAGAAGTCAAAAGGGAGATTAGAGAGACTGTTGTAAAGGTGGAAGGGGGAAAAGAGAGAGAGAACAAATTGAGAAAGTGTGAGAAAGAGGGAGCAATTGAGAGAAAGGGAGAAGAGTGAGATTCCATCCCTGAGTGGTGTGAAAGATCTGAATCTGTAGTTCATTCCCTGCTGTGTTTGGGTAATGCCCATACAGCACACAGTTTGACTGAATCAAGCTCTTGTGTGTGTGTTGGGGACGGAAACGATGGCAGCTGGATTGGGAATATGGACAACGAGGTTTGTGTGAGAGATAAAAGGTACTGCAGATGCTGGAGAATCCGAGATAAGTGCGGCTGGGAATAGAGAGCTTCCCGCTTTGAGGCATTGTGTGAGTGAGAGAGCCTGTTCTGGATCGCACAGCAAGCGAGGCTGCCTGGTGTGAGTGAGCGAGGGGCTTGGACGGACTGCGGCCGCCCGAGATGAAGACACGGTGGTATTGCAATTTCGCCGAGGTATGGAACACCCAACTATCTTAAAATTTGTAGCGACCGGAGAAATCCGCAAACCAGTACCGTTGAGATTTCTCTCATATAACTGTGTGTAATGATTCACTCTGGTCGGAATAGCGATTCCTGAAGGCAACTTTTGTGCTGGCCAGTTCAAGAATGATTTAACCTGGAGGGTACAATGGTAGGGCACACACGGACAGTCATACACACACAGACAGTCATACACACACACATTCTCTCTCTCTCACACACACACACAGACACACACACACACACACACACACACACAGACACACACACTCACACAGACACACACACACACACTCACACACTCACACAGAGACACACACACTCACAGACATTCACACACAGAGACACACACTCGTACACACACAATACATACACGCTCACATCGATGACACCATAGTGCACACCAAATGAATGCTGTAGTTATTTTGATCAAAATAGAAATTGCTGGGGCAAATAATCTCAGTAGGCCTGGCATTTGTGGAGAGAGAAGCAGAGTTAATGTTTCGAGTCCAATATGGTTAGTCAGGAATATACCGAAGGCTCTCTTGTGGCAAGGTGGTAGTGCTGTTTCTACCCCTGGAGCAGGAGGCCTGGGTTCAAGACCCACCTGCGCCAGAGGTGGGTAATGACGCCTGAGGGGGTTGATTAGGAAAAAAAGGGTTAAATTAGGAATAAATATCCACCCTGGGTACACACCAACAGTGCTACCGTATAACCAACTGCATTGGCACAACATGGCCACGACAATATAACCAAGTTTGTTTTTTTATTTCAGAAATATACTTTGTATATTAAAAAATGCACCGTTATAAATATGCAGTTTGGTTCTGCACAGTAGCGTATCAAGGAAGCAAACAAATATTGGAGTTTGACTCTATTCGAACAAACCAAAGGCGTCTCTTACTTGAACCAGAGGTAACACAGTTTGGAGCTGGAGGAACACAGCAGGTCAGGCAGCATCAGAGGAGCAGGAAAGCTAACGTTTCAGTTTCTGAAGAAGGGTCCCAACCCAAAACGTCAGCTTTCCTGCTCCTCTGGTGCTGCCTGGCCTGCTGTGTTCCTCCAGCTCTGCACTGTGTTATCACAGACTCCAGCATCGGCAGTTCTTACTATCTCTTACTTGAACCAGACTATACTTACATGTATTTGATGCTCCAGGAGGGTTCAATAACTGAATAGACCCCCATTTACCATTGGCAGAAAGACCTCAGACAGTGGTCTTTCCCCACTGCCCCTTGGCAGCAGCTGTCCCAAGCTTTCGTGCATCCCTCAGCATGTAGTCCTGGGCCTTGGAATGTGCCAGTCTGCAACACCCGGTCAGGGTCAACTCCTTGTTCTGGAAAACCAGCAAGGTTCAGGCAGACCAGAGAGCATCTTTCACTGAGCTGATGGTCCCCCAGGCGCAGTCGATGTTTGTCTGTCCCAGGGAACAGACCGCAGAGCACAGAGTCCCGCGTCACGGAGCTGCTCGGTGCAAACCTCAACAAACAACCATTGCATCTTTCTCCAGTCTTCCTTAGCAAAGGCACATTCTAACAGGAGTTGTGTGACAGTCTTCACCCCACCTGCTTTGAGGGCAGTGTGAGGTGGTGCAGAATGACCGGGCACACATGGAGGATCTCACAGACAATGCCCCTCTCACTACCAGCCCAGTAATGTCTCGGTGCTTGTTGAAAATTTCTGGTGATGAGGCTTTCTGCCAATCAGGTTTACGAACTATGAAAACTGTGATCGAACCCAGGTACTCTTAAGATATAACCAGGTCCACACCTTGAACACTGCAATAAACTGGGTGCACATCACATATGCTGCAATGTAACTGGCTACACTGTGAATGCTGTGATGTACTTCGATTTTCATAAGGCATTCATTAAGGTACACATCAAAGTTTATTGCAAAAGGCAAAAGCTGTGCTGAAGGGAGTTACATATCGGCACGGGTAGAAGGTTGGTTAGCTAACGAGAAGCAAAATAGGCATAAGTAGGTAATTTTCTGGTTGGCAAAACATAACAAGTGGTGTGCCACTGGGACCAGTGCTCAGGCTTCAACTCTTATGTAAATGATTTGGATGATGGTACTGAAGGAATGGTGGCTAAGTTTGCTGATGCTACAAAGCTAGGTGGGTAATTAAGTTGTAAAGAGGATATAAGTGGGCTACAAAGGGATATGGGTAGATTAGGAGAATGGTCAAACATTTGGCAAATTGAGCGTCATGTTGCAAAATGCGAAATTGTCCTTTTTGGCAGGAAGAAGCAATTAACTAAATGGTGAGGGATTGCAGAGCTCTCAGATGCAGAGGTGTCTGCGTCTCCTAGTGGATGATTCGCAGAAGGTTAGTATAAAAGTATAAGAAGTAATTGGGAAAGGTAATAGAATGTTATCACTTATTGAAAGTACAAAGTCAGGATTTTGTGCTTCCATTATCCAGGGTTCTGGTGAGACCAGATCTGAAGTACTGGTCACCTTGTTGAAAGGTGGTTGTAACTGTCTGGATGCAGCTCAGACAAAATTGACTTGACTGATACCTGGACCGGGGTGGGAATCATCTTGTGAGAAAACGTCAGACAAGCTAGGCTTACATCTGTTGGAGTTTAAAAGAGCGAAGGGGGTGATTTGAGTGAATCACAGAAGATCATGAGAGATCTTTGACGAGGTGGACATGGAAAAGCTGTCAGCTCTGGTGTGAGAACTGAGAACTAGGTTTGAAAACAAGGCGTCATTCATTTAAGACAGAGATAAGGAGAACTTATTTCTCGCTCAGAAGGTCGTATGCCATTGGGACACTTCCTCCTCAAAAGCCAGTAGAGGTAGAATGTTTGAGTATTTATGAGGGTGAAGTGGATAGATTCTTCCTGAGCAAGTGTTATGCAGGGGTGGTTATCAGGGTATGCAGGAGTTGAGGTTAAAATCAGATTAGCCGTGACTTTATTGAGTGTCCAAGCTGCCTGGAAAAGCCAAGTGGCCTACGGTTGCTCCTAACTAGTACATTCCTCACAGGGTGTATACTATGTAACACTCCAATATAACTAGGTACACAGCATAAACCCTGCCATACAATGGGGTACCATGCAAGCTTACAGTTCATTATGCCTCACAGTTGCAATGTGACTAGAGCAAACAGTGATTTACTTAAAACCTGATACCAGTCGTGCCTTTTGATGTCTACATTTCATACGTACTGACACTAAACTACACTACGTCAAAGGACAAACAGTGCCAACACCAGATAGCATGGAACTAAAACAACACACTCATGTTCATCTCAATTTTTCTGTTACCATGGTTACACAGCACACTTCAGCTTCTTAATCGCTTTATGGCCATAAACAGTGACCGTACCAACGTGCCTGGGATTCTTAAGGCATGAATCAGTCTCTTCAACTAGGCCAGCCTCACAAAGCATCTCTGTTCAACAGAACTGAATCTGTTTTAACTCATCATGTACTCATCCTATGAACAATGGTGTGCATTGAAACACATGGAGAGTGCAAGCTCCCATTCTCACAACAGACGTATATTGCAAGATAATCTAGTTTAAGCTGGACACTGGCACGGTGAACACAGCAGTGAACAGAGAAGCCTGGCAGACACAATGTGAGTGCCACACTGCACCTTGGGTATACACACCATAAACAGTATGATGTACTCCCAGAAAATATGACCATGTGACTAGGTGCACACACCACAATGTAACCTTCACACACCCGCTGTGTACGCATCCACGTAACTGGACCCTCGTGATGTTTATATGTAACTCCGGCTCTTGTATAAACACAACAGTGTAACTCAGGTATGCATACAAAGATCAGCAGAATGCAACTGGGTACATGCACCATGAGCACCAAAACATTGCGCAGGATTTGTTAACTATCCGTAAGAGAGATGAGGCTTTGAAGCTCGAGAGTCATTATATTTTACATAAGGGAAGGAGAAAGCCCGTATTCAGCTACCATGTATTTGGTGACTGTGTGCATCATACTGTACACATCTGACTAACTGAACTTGGCAACATACACAACACTGTAAACATCTCAACACATCCTGGATACATACTAAACACAGTGAATAATTATGTAACTGAGTACACCCACTGGAGCATGACTGGGCACATTCCCTGTGAACACTGTGCAGTTACTTTTAATTTCCAAAACATACATTTTTAATTTACAAAAAAAATCTTTATATACAGACATGGCCACTAAAGTAATTCGGTTCTGTACAGTCTTTACACATGAAGAAACAATCAAACATTGGATTTTAACTTTGCCCATAGTTCCAACAAATCCAAAGGCATTTCTTAAGCAAGATACTATTTACATATATTTGAGGCGCCTGGAAGGTCCGATAACAGAACGGACCCCTCTTTAACTTTGGCAGGAAGACCTCAGACGGTGGTCTTTCCCCACTGCTCCTTGGCAGCAGCTACCCCAGGCTTCAGTGCGTCCCTCAGTCCTTGGAATGTGCCAGTCTGGCTTGGGGTCAACTGCTTGCTCTGAAAGGCCGACAAGTTTCAGGCAGACCAAGGAGCGTCTTTCATTGGTTTAATGGTCGTACAGGTGCAGTCGCTGTTTGTTTTGGTGTGCGTCCCAGGGAACAGAACATGGAGTAGAACCTGCTGCATCTCTCTCCAGACTTCCTTTGCAAAGGCACATTCCAAAAGGAGATGAGTGACAGGGTCTACCCCTACCGCAGCTGCTTCGAGGTCAATGTGAGGTGGTGCAGACTGACCGGGCACACATGAAGGATCTCACGGCCCTTCTCACCACCAGCCCAGTAATGTCTTGGTGCTTGTTGGAAGGTTCTAGCAATGATGCATTCAGCCAAATGGCTTTGACAGTCTGCACAGGGAACCAGGTGACAAGATCCATCCTCTCCTTATCCCTCAGGGTCTCGGGGACATTTCAGGCTGACCACTTCCTAACTAGTGGACAAAGATGTTTTTCTTTGCAAATTCCTCCACGACGGTCAGCGAGGCCAGTCCCATCCCTTGCAACAGTGAGGACAGGTAGAACCTCAGTATGTAGTGACACGCAAGCGTTAGCGTACCGAGGGTGTACGGACAGCCACATGAACACTATATGTTGTCCCCAAGAAGGAGCACGTTGTAGCCCCTCACCAGTAAACACACCGTGAATGTTATATAACGTCAGTGGACTGTGATCGAACCCAGATAACATTGATTCAGTTTACCCCCAGGCATGTAATCTGTGTCAGTCTTTGAAGCAGACAGTTGCGTAGAGATGGTAGAAGGCCTCTTTTTCTGCCAGTTTTACACTCTGCCTGTGAACTAGCACATCACACCTTCGCTCAATGGTAGTGCTGACCTTTAGCAGGACCGGTTTGCTGGGAAGCGTATCACACAACATGTTCACCTCCTCACAGGCGAACTACAACTGAATGTGTTCACATTCTGCCTGGGAGAGGGAGAGGTGGCACACGGGTGACTTCAGACACAGAGCTGACAGCTCATGCTTCATTTTAGTTTTTTTCCTGTTTGTCTTTCCCTTCCTCTCATGGACAGTGATGTTTGAGGGAAGCAGAGGGGTGCCTTCACCGCTCCAGGTCCTATCACGTCATGTGCAGTCGTAGAAATCCTTTCCAGTATTCCCGGAGAGTCTGACGAAAGACTGGATGTGAATTTTCATGGAACGCTGCTATAACTCGACTCGAGTTTCCCATAAATCCTTTGACTCTTGATTTCCAATGAATTAGTTGTTCTTAGCTGGCATAGTATAATAATGGGTATAACAATGATCCTCTTTGGCACTGAGCCGGGATTGGTAGAAGCAATCTTCTTTTTGTGATTCTGGGTTGTGGCCTTTGTAACTTTTTCGGCTGCCTGTTAGTGTCCAGCGGATGACGTGGAATAGCTCGTGAACATGTGACGCGGATTAGCTTGGGGTTAGAAGTGAATGAGTTTTGTGGAATCAAGGGTTATGGGAGAAAACAGATGAAAGTCAATACAATGGGGTGGCACAGTGGCTCAGTGGTTAGCATTGCTGCCTCACAGCGCCAGAGACCCGGGTTCAATTCCAGCCTCAGACAACTGTCTGTGTGGAGTTTGCATATTCTCCCCGTGTCTGCGTGGGTTTCCTCCGGGTGCTCCGATTTCCTCCCACAGTCCATAGATGTGCAGGTTAGGGTGGTTTGCTCATAGTGTTCAGGTTAGGTGGGTTAGCCATGGGAAATGCAGGGTTATCAGGGATGTGGTGGGTATGGGTGAGATTGTCTTCAAAGGGTTGGTGATGGGCTGAATGGCCTGCTTCCACACTGCAGTGATTCTATGAAATTAAGCATGGGGTTGCAGTGACGGTGTCTGGTTACTTTTGTTCAATTTGCTGACTCCTGTGAAACGCCCTCACTTGTCTCATATGCAATTAGACAGTGGGTTGTGTTCGGCAGAGTCTGGGACCGAGGCATGCTGTGGCAGGATCTCCATCCACAGTTATTCACGTGGTGGCGATCGATGATTTATTTCAAAACTGTTCTAGGCTGTTCCATTTGAAAGGGAGGGAGGTTCAAGCAGTCAGTGTCTGACCTCGAGGGTGAAGGGGCTTGGGAAGAGAGGAGTGAGAACTCCATCAGAGCTGTAGTGGCACATTCCTGGAGGCTATTCACTCCCTAAGACTCTTGATGGCCTGTCAGTCCCTCATCTTGTGCTTTGCTGTTCTGTGATCCTGTGTGTGTATGTGTGGGACATGTGGGGACAGGCTTTTTCGCAGAGGCCCTGTTTACTGATGGGGCCAGCAATTAATATGCGCGGGTTTAAATGTGTATTCTTCACGTATATATGTTTGTAAAAGTGTGTGCGCACGGGTGTTCGGGAGCGAAATGCACATCTGACCCTGAGCTAAACTAAAGGCCTCATATTATTACATGGTTAATTTTCACCTCTGACATGAGTGGACTCCTTCCACCACCGCCCCCCACCCCACACCGACCTCCTGCTATCTCATCCATGCCAAAATCCTCATCGTTATTATCTCTGCCCTCAGCTATCCCAGCGTGCTCCTAGCTGCTCTTCCATGCTCAACCCTTTTGCAAACTCAGTCATCGCCAATGTTTGCTGCTTGTGTCTTAAACCATTTCCCCCCAACTCCGTTGAGTCCCCGCTCCCTGGCCAATGCTAAACCCGCTGACGTAGCCCGGCTCCCGGTCAAGTGGCGAACTGCATTTTCAAATCCTCATCGTTGTTTTCAAATTCCTCACCCCTTCCTGTCGAAGTGACCTCCAGCCCGCCCCTGCCAACCCTCCGCACTCCTGATGTTTTGGATAACTGGCATCTCCCTAGGGTCCAAGCCCCGGGAATTTCCTCTCCACCCTCTTGGGCTCACTTTATTCCTTAAGTCTGAACCCATTGACCAAATATTTGGTTGTTTGACACAGAACACAGCACTGTATGGCACAGGAACAGGGCCCTTCGGCCCACAATGTTGTCCCGAAAGTGACGTCAAGTGAAACTAATCCCTTCTGCCTGCCCTTGCTCCGTATCCTTCCATTCCTTGCATATTCATCTAAAAGCCCCTTAAATGCCCCTATTGTATCTGCCTCCACCACCACCCCTGGCAGCGCATTCCAGACTCCTGCCATTCTCTACGTTAAAAAAAAGCTAATTTCCTTTGAACTTCACCTTAACTGCATATCCCTTGGCATTAGACATTTCAACTCTGGGAAAAAGGTTCTGACTGTCAAACCTTGCTATGCATTTCGTAATTTTATATTCTGTCAAGTCTGCCCCAAAGCCTTCACCGCTCCAGAGAAAACAACCCAAGTTTTTCTAGCCTTTCCTCGTAGCATCCTGGTAAACTTCTCCTATGCCCTCTCCAAAGCCTTCAAATCCTTCCTGTGATGGGGCGACCAGAACTGAACACAGTACTCTAAGTGTGGCCCAACTAAAGCCTTATAAAGCTGCAACATGACATCCTGACTCTTGTGCTCAATTCCCCGACCAATAAAGGCAACCTTGCCTCAGCGCCCTATCTACTTGCGTGGCCACTTTCAGGGAGCTATGGACTTGAACCGCGAGATCGCTGCAGTTTGAGTGAGCGGACGCGCTGCTGCAAAGAGTTGGGGACGGGTGATTGGGTGTCGGGGTGGAGGTTGGTTTTGCATTTCGTTGCATTGTCGGTGCTCTGGGAACGTAAAGTGTTGTTGCTGCGCGAATAACCTGCTTGCTTTCTCCAGTCCCCGCAGGGCCACAGCGAGGAGACAGTGGACGGGGCTGTTTATACAGTGACGCAGCGGCAGGTGCATCTACAGCAGGCAGCGAACAAAGGGCAGCAATGGCTGGGGGTAAGCGAACGTTCCTGGCGGGCCTCTCGCACGTGATGCTGACACCCGGGCCACGCCGTGGTTACTCATTCATGTGGACTCCAGCAGCCTCGGATGGCAGAACCACCCCTCTGCTCCTACTGAGCAGAGCCAGGCAGCAACTTAACAGGCAGTGACAACCCCACATCCTGACCTGCCCTCCGGGCCGATCAATCCAGGAATTTGTTGTTAAACTCGAAAGAAAAGACTTACAAGGGTGTTGCCGAGTTTGGAGGAAGTTTTGAGCGACAGGGAGAGACTGAATAGGCCGGGTCTATTTTCCTGGGAGCGTCAGAGGCTGAGGGGGTGATCTTACAGAGGTTTATAAAACCATGAGGGGCATGGATAGGGTGAATAGCTGAAGTCTTTTTCCCCCAGCGTTGGGGAGTCCAAAACTAGAGGGGCGTAGGTTTCAGATTTAAAAAGGGACCTAAGGGGCAACTTTTTCACGCAGAGGGTGGTGTGTGTATGGAATGAGCTGTCAGAGGAAGTGGTGGAGGCCAGTACAATTACAACATTTAAAAGGAATCTGGATGGGGACGTGAATAGGGAGGGTTTAGAGGGATATGGGCCAAATGCTGGACTAGATTAATTTAGGATATCTGGTCAGCATGGACAAGTTGGGCCTAAGGGTCTGTTTCCATGCTGTACAGCTCTATGATACTTAAATACCATAATGGGCCGTGGCATCTTCAGAAACAAGTCTGTATGTTTACAATACAGAAACAATTGGACCTCACCAGCCCACACTTACATTTCTGACCCCCTTTCTCCTCTCGTCCTGTCTCATCTCATCCCATTTAATATGTGCTTCTAATCTGTCTCACCTGTTTTATCTACACTCTCTGTAATATTGGGACCAAAGAGCAGGAGGTGGCCATTCTTTCTGAGTCTGTACCTCCATTCAATACAATCATAGCTGACCTGCTTGTGGTTTCGGCTCTATTTTCCTTGCCCGACCCTCCCCTAACCCCTGGCTCTCTTCTCGATCAAAACACTATCTAACTCGGCCCTGGATAATTCAAAGATAATTCCATGTCCTTCTTCCAACTCTCGGAGACAAAATTTTCCCCAAGTCTATCTTAAAAGGGAGATCTCTTAGACCTCAAGGTAGAGGTTGAGTCTGCTCTGCCATTTGATCATGGCTGCTCTGTTTTTTAACCCCGTTCCCCTGCCTTTGATCCTCTTACTAATCAAGAACCTATCTATCTCTGTCTTAAATAAACTCCATGACTTGGCCTCCACAGCCCTCTGCAGCAATGAGTTACACAGACTCACCTCCTCCTGGCTGAAGAAATTCCACCTCGCCTTGGATCCAAAGGGTTGTATCTTCATTCTGAGGCTGTGCCCTTGGCTTCTGGTCTCTCCTACTAGTGGAACATCTTCTCCATGTCCACTTTATGCAGGCCTGTAACTTTCAATCAGATTTCCCTCCCAGACCCCCCCCCATCCTTCTAAACTACATCAAACACAGACCCAGAGTCCTCAACTGCTCCTCATACGACAAGTTGTTCATCCCCGAGATTGTTCTTCTAAGCCCCCTCCAAGACCAACACATCCTTCCTTTGATGTGGGACCCAAAACTGCTCACAATATCCCAAATGCATTTTGACCAGAGCCTTATACAGCCTCAGCAGTACATCCCTGCTCGTGTACTCCAGCCCTCTTGAAATGAATGCTAACATCGCATTTGCCTTCCTAACTGCCAACTGAACCTGCATGTTGACCCTAAGAGAATCCTGAACTAGGGCTCCCTATTCCCTTTGTGCTTCAGATTTCCAAAGCCTTTCCTTATTTAGAAAATAGTCAAGGTCTCTATTCTTCTTATGTAAACTGTGTCTCCTAGTTCTAGTCTCCCCACAAGCGGAAACATCTTCCTGACATCCACTCTATCCTGTCTCCTCAAGATCATTTGTTTCAATAAGATCATCTCTCATTGCTCGAAACTCCAATGGATATAGCCCTCAGCTGCAACCTTCCTTCATAAAATAAGTGCTTAAAATTGTCCATGCTATTCAGCTAGGGTTGTGTTTTCAACTGGCATGGACTGGTTGGACAGAGGGGTCTGCTTCCATGCTGTATGACTAATTAAAGGCTGAGTTCAGGGCCAACAAGTGTCCTGCCCGAACACAATATTGATGAGGAAGCCGTGGAGTGAAAAGTCAAAGTATAGCCATATCAGAAAGTTCCTATCAGTCAGTGATACCGAAGGCGGATTGACAGAATTCCTTGGGATATCACTGTCTTCAGATCAACAGTGATTGCTGGAACCGGCTCGAAGGGCCGAATGATCTACTCCTGCTCCTGTTTTCTATGTTTCTATGACATGCTGAGGGAAGTGTACTGCCAAATTCTGAGCTTGAATTCAGACACAAGGGTGTCACAGTCATAGAGATGTACAGCACGGAAACAGACCCTTCAGTCCAACTCACCCATCCCGACCAGATATCCAAAATTAATCTAGTCCCATTTGCCAGCATTTGGCCCATATCCCTGTAAACCCTTCCTATTCATATACCCATCCAGATGCCTTTTAAATGTGGCAATTGTACCAGCCTCCACCACTTCCTCTGGCAGCTCATTCCATACATACACTACTCTTAGCGTGAAAATGTTACCCCTTGGGTCCCTTTTAAATCCTTCCCTTCTCACCGTAAACCCATGGCCTTTAGGTTTGGACTCCCTGACCCTGGGAGAAAGACCTTGGCTACTCACTCTATCTATGCCCCTCATGATTTTATAAACCTCTATAAGGCCGCCCCTCAGCCTCAGACACTCCAGGGAAAATAGTCCCAGCCTATTCAGCCTCTCCCTGTAGCTCAAACCCTCCAACCCTGATAACATCCCGGTAAATCTTTTCTGCACCCTTTCAAGTTTCACGACAACCTATAGCAGGGAGACCAGAATTGAATCCAGTATTCCAAGAGTGGCCTAACCAATGTCCTATACAGTCACAACATGACCTCCCAACTCCGATACTCAAGTGCTGCAGGTTGGAATATACTTAGTCATTTACAACAAAAGCCTTTCGAATCCTTTACCACGATGCACCCCATGTCTCAACTAAACGTAAATATCACCTCATTCAGCGTTAAAAGCCCTGCCAACGTTAAAAAGCCCATCGCTGCCTGTGTGGCAGATTGTGATGGAAGAACAGGTCAACGCTGAAACAGTGGGCATTAGTGAAAAGGAACCACTTTAGAGGATCACCGGTGTCAGGTTACAAGTGAACTGCCTGTCGGGATAAACAAGTGGTTGAAGCAAATTAAGCAGCGTGATCAAACTCTGTGTACCATCCTAGCTTGCATCCGTTCTGCACCCCTCTGACCTTAATTTTGCCCCTTATGCATCAGCTAGTCGCAAGATCCTGCTGTGCAATCCAGCATTTGAGTTCTACCCCTTGGTAAAGACTTCCTTCTTCGCAGCTCACTGCTTTTGGTCACCCTCCCCTTCTTGCATCTGCAGGAAAAAGCTCTCTTGAGCGTCAAGGGATTTGATTCTTAAAATGCAATTAATGAGCAGTAATTGATTTGCAGCTCAGCCTGAGGCCGTTGCTCAGTTGTGTGAGAGTCAGCTGCTTGCAGTTTGAGATATATTTAATGCAGTCCCAAGGCAATTCACAGGGGGAAGACAATGAAAAGCACAGCTTGTCAGACTGAAACCAGGGAGACACATCAGGACAGAGACAGAGCGGGCACAGGTACTTCAGAGGGTTTTGCAAACTGGTGGCAATCACAGAGAAAAGGAAGAGGCAACGATAGGCTGCAGACAGATGGAATATGAGGATTTAAATTTCTTTTGTTTTGTGGTTGCGTTGAGGAGAGACTGAAACCCAACTTCTCCGCTTGGCCTGTTCTGCACACAACTACAAAGTTCTTTCCTTATTAATTTGGGACCCGACCTAAGCTTCCACCCACCACCTCCCGCCCCCCCCCGATACATAATCCCTGCAGTGTGGAAGCAGGCCATTCAGCCCATATCGACCCTCTAAAGAGCATTCCACCCAGATCTACCTCCCCTACCGTGTCTCTGAAACCCTGCATTTCCCCAGTGGCTAACCCACCCTAACCCTGCACATCCCTGGGCACTACAGGGCAACTTAGCATGGCCAATCCACTCTTAGGTGCACATCTTTGGAGTGTGGGAGAGAACTGGAGCACCTGAAGGAAACCCACGCAGACAGTCACTTCAGGTGGAATCACACCCGGGGTCCCTGGCACTGTGAGGCAGCTGTGCTAACCACTGAGCCACCATGCCACCCTCTTGGGTGGTAGTGACAAAACCACACAGTAGCTGTATCAGACACGATAAGGGATTATCTTAAGGTCGCCGGCTCAACTTGGATTTTGTTTTTTTTTTCCTGGGTGATCAATTGTCCTCGCGATGATCCACCTTCTGCTTCCCTCCACCCCCAAATTGGCCTTCGCGTGTGGTGGCAACGGGTCCATTTTGAAAGTCCTTCATTGTTGGCCCAGGCTTAATTGGCTGAAGGGCTTCAATACATTCTGCGTGATTCCACGAAGCCTCCCTGGGATGGCCTAATGTCTTCCTCCAACTCAACTGGAAGCCCTTTGACGATGAAGCAATTGTTTTCGAATTTGCTCAACTGTTCAAAGGAACTGGAAAAGCAACTACTTTTTTTTTTTGCTTTCGAACGACCAGTTTGTGTGTTTTTTTCCCCCCTCCCTCGGTGTTTACTTTCAGTTCTTTCCCCACTGGCTAGTCTTTAAGTGCTGGAGACCGGGCTCCCGGTCACTCCTGGAGGAGTTGGAATCCTCTAGGAGGCCCGGTCACAGCGAGACACAATCTCCAACGTTGAACCAAGCCTCCGAGGCCTGAGGAGTTGACAAAGCCAGTCAAACGGTGAACTGTTCCTCCGCACTAGCATTTGAAAGCGAGATGCCTCTGGAGAGCTGTTTGTGCTTTATTTCAGCCTGAGGCCTGAGACTCTCTGCAGCGAGAGTCTATCTGTTTGTCTGCCCCTTTTCTCAGACGGTGAAGGATTTACATCTGCAGGTTTAATTCGAGGATACATGCTCGAACCTGACATCGATGATCTTGAGGGTATAAGAAACAGGAGCAGGAGTAAACCTAAATGATCCCTTGAGGCTGCTTGAGTAATATATAAAGGCTGATCACCCCTATCTGCCGACACCTCAACTGTACACTTCATCCACACACACCTTGATTCCTTAAGTACCGTTATTTTGACTTGAACACACAACGCAGTAACTGCTGCTCCCCAGCATGGATAATTATAAACCCTTCCGAGTGGTGACATTTGTCCTGCTCCTCACTCCGACCTGGCCGACCCCTTATCCTGAGTTGTTGCCCCTTCGCTCTAGCCTGAGGGCGGTTACCCTCTCAGGACCTACCTGCTCCAACGTTTCACTGAGATCCCCTCCAGCTCCTTGAAGCTGTCAAGAGTATGATAAGCCCATGTTCTTCATCGGACAATTCTCTTGTGCTAGGAACCGACCCCGTGTTGTGACCAGTTGAAGGAACTTACCTTCTTCCCCACAGTAATACCAGTTACTCTTACCCCCCCCACAATGCGAGGGACTTGCCCTGAGGGCCTAAAGAGAACAAAGGGTTTGGGGGGAGGAAGAGTGTGGGAAGAGGGGGGATCTGAGTTGGATGACTAGCGATGATCGTATTGGAGGCTGAATGGCCCACTCTTGCTTCTCTGTGTTTTGGTGTTGACCTCCTGTCCCCACAAACACACAGAGGAGAACCCCCACATCCCAGTGAGCTGGGTCTCCAGGCCTGAGGAGGACAGAGTCATCCTGCTGGTGTTAGTCATCATGGTGGGACAGGACTCAACTCGGTCATGGCTGGGTGGGCAGGTGCCTCCAACAGTGCACTAAAGACCCCTCAGCAGCACACCGCCCCTCCCCTCCCCTTTCCCCAGGCCCTCGCTGGCTGGCTCTGCCCACCTCGGTGTTGGGACGTGATTGGGGTCGCCCCTGTTGCTTGGCATCATTTTTCTGATCTGCCTCCTGCACGCTTGCCTTCCAGATGGAAAACGAGCTGGTGGGCACCACGTGCGAGACCGTCAAAATCCGCTCCATCAAGTTGGGAACGCTGGAGAGGATAGTGCAGCACCTGCTCGAGGCCTTAGACTGTGGCGACTCATCCTACGTCTCTGTCTTCCTGGCCACATACCGGGCCTTCACTACCACCCAGGAGGTTCTGGACCTGCTCCTCGACAGGTAGGTGAATAATCCTCGATCCCGAAGGAAGAGGAGAATAAGACTTGAAAAAGAACTTGGGGAGGCTGGAAATCAGAGATTTATAGGAAAACTCTGCAGGTCTGGCAGCATCCGCGGAGAGAGAAATCCGAGTTCATGTTGCTTGGAATGGGTTGTCAATTAGACAGAAGAGATGGGGAGGGGGGAGGAATAAACGACAGCTGGAGATAGAGCTCAGAGGAAGAGAAAATCATTTGGACAGACAGAGGGGATGCCGTCTGGCTAAGAGGATGTATATTTATTAATGGGGACTATCATGGGGTAACAATGGGTTGTGTGTGTTAGCAGACTGCTCAGTAGCAAGACCTGGTGTGCGGGAGGATCAGGTAAGGACTTGGGTGAAAATGGTCAAGTCCTAAAATTATTGAACTCAATATCAAGCCCAGAAGGCTGCAGGGTTCCCAAGTGATAGTCCCCCAGCTCCACACAGCATGCTTCTATGTCCTTCCCAAAAATCCACAAACAGGAGTGCCCAGGCAGACCCATTGTTTCAGCCTGCTCCTGGCGCACAGAACTCATCTCTTCCTACCTTGACTCGATCTTTTCTCCCCTGGTCCAATCCCTGCCCGTGTACATCCGTGATTCCTCAGACAGTGGAGTTTCTGTGCCAGTTCTGAAATTTTCAGTTTGCCGGTTCCAGCTGCCTCCTCTTTACAATGGATGTGCAATCCCTTTACAAGTCCATTCCCCACCAGGAGGGTTTTAGGGCTCTCCGCTTCTTCCTGGAGCAAAGGCCTAAACCATCCCCACCCACCACCACCCTCCTCTGCTTGGCTGAGCTTGTCCTCACCCTCAACAACTTCTCTTTTAACTCCTCTCATTTTCTTCAGGTAAGAGGGGTGGCCATGGATACCCGCTTGGGCCCTAGTTATACCTGTCTCTTCGTGGGGTATGTGGAACATTCCTTGCTCCAGCCCTATTCCGGCCCCCATCCACAACTCTTTCTCTGATATCATCGGTGCTGCTTCCCTCTCTCGTCCAGAATTGGAAAAGTTCATCGATTTCGCTTCCAGTTTCCACCCTGCCCTCACTTTTACTTGGTCTATCCCTGTGTTCCCCCCTTCCCTTCCTTGACGTCCCTGTTTCCATTTCTGGGGATAGATTGGCCACTAATATACATTACAAACCCACTGACTCCCACAGCTACCTGGAGTATACATCCTCACACCCCACTTCCTATAAAGACTCTTTCCCATTCTCTCAGTTCCTCTGTCCCTGTCGCATATGTTCAGATGAGGCCAACTTCGACAAGGGAGCATCCGAAATGTTCACCTTCTTCCTCAACCAAGGATTCCCCAGCTCCGTTGTTGACAGGGCCCTCAACCAGGTTGGATCCATCTCCTGCACTTCTGCCCTCACCCCTTCTCTTCCCTCCTGCAACAGCGATAGGGTTCCCCTTATCCTCACCTACCATTCCACCAGCATCCACATCCAGAAGATAATCTGACGCCATTTCCGCTACCTCCAGCAAGATGCCACCACCAGACACACGTTCCCCTCCCCTCCCTTGTCCGCCTTCCACAGGGACCGTTCCCTGCGGCACATCCAGGCCCACTCTTCCTTCACCCCCAACACCTCCACACAGCCCTATGGCACCTTCCCCTGTAACTGGCGAAGGTGCAACACCTGCCCATTTACCTCCTCCCTCCCCAGTATCCAAGGGCCCAAACATACCTTCCAGGTGAAACAACACTTCACCTGCACTTCCCACAATCTTGTCTACGCATTTACTGCTCACAATGTGGTCTCCTCTACGTCAGGGAAATGACGTGTAGACGGGTGACCACTTTGCAGAACATCTATGTGCTGCTCGCAAAAAAGACCCTGAACTACCCGTTGCCTGCCACTTCAATGCACCACCCTGCTCCCCGGCCAACATCTCTGTCTCCGGCTTGCTACAGTGTTCCAGCGAAGCTGATCACAAGCTGGAAGAACAACACCTCATTTTCCACTTGGAAACCCTACAGCCCTCTGGACTCAATATTGAGTTCAATAACTTTAGGGCCTAAACTCTCCCATGTCCCAGCCCTCTACCCCACACACCAGGCCTTGTTACCACATAAAAACCAAAAGAACCGTGGATGTTGTAAATCAGGAACAAAAACAAAGTTTTTGGAAAAGCTCAGCAGGTCTGGCAGCATCTGTGGAGGAGAAAACAGAGTTAACGTTTCAGGTCCGGTGACCCTTCCTCAGAACATGTTACCACATAGCCTGCCACTACACACCCCCTGTTGTTAGTCACTAACAGTCCCCATTAGCAGCTACTCACCCTCGCAGCCTTTCGTTATCAGCTCTTTTGTCTATCCAACTGTCTTTGTCTCTCTTTGGGCTCGATCTCTGCCTATTGTTTACTCTTTACAAAGCCTCCCTATACTCTACATAAAAACCAAGTTTTCTCAGCTGCTATCAGTTTTGAGGAAGGGTCACTGGACCCGAAACGTTAACTCTGATTTCTTTCCACAGATGTTGCCAGACCTGTTGAGCTTTTGCGGCAATTTCTGATTTACAGCCTCCGCAGTTCTTTCGGTTTCTATTTGATGCGTTGAAGTGACAGGCAACTGGAAGCTCAGGGTCTTTCTCACGGACAAAATGTGAGTGTTCTGCGAAGCGGTTGCCCAGTCTAAGCTTCGTTCTCTTGGTGTGGAGGAGATCACATTAGACTAAACTGAGTGAAGCTCAGGTAAAATGCTGCTTCACCCACAAGGGCCCTTGGATAGTGGTGAGGGAGGAGGTAAATGGGCAGGTGTTGCACCTTCACCGGTTACAAGGGAAGGTGCTGTTGGGCTGTGGGGAGGTGTTGGGGGTGAAGGAAGTGTGGACCAGGGTGTCCCGGAGGGAACAGTCCCTGCGGAATGCGGACAAGGGAGGAGAGGGGAATATGTGTCTGGTGGTGGCATCTTGCTGGAGGTGACGGAAATGGCATCTGATGATCTTCTGGATGTGGATGCTGGTAGGTATGGACAAGGGGAACTCTATCGCTGTTGTGGGAGGGAAGAAAAGGGGTTTAGGGCCCTGCCAGCCACGGTGCTGGGGATTCCTTGGTTGAGGGCATTTTGTCAAACTTGGCATCGTCAGAACAGACAGAGGAACTGGGAGAATGGAATAGAGTCTGTTGTCTACTTCCTCAGTAAAGAAGTTAGACCACTCCAACCAGAATGTTATGAATGAATTTGCCCAGGTGACCCACAACACCGAAGTGGTCCAGTCACTACAAGCCAGTACCAATGCAGTGCAGTCCCAACTTTATTAGGAAACATGTAACAGCAGCTTTTGCTGCAAAATGATACTATCTCAAATCCTATTTGCATTACTTCCTGAGTCACTTGTAGATTTGCATAGCCACTGTCTCTCTCTCTCTCTCAGTCTCTCTCTCTGTCTCTCTTTCTCTCTCTCCATCTCTGTGGGACTGCGAAGCTGCTTTCTCTCTTCCTCTCTGTCTCTCTCTCTCTCTGTCTCTCTCTCTCTCTGTCTGGACGGTCAGTGTGCCTCTGCCTTTGGCCATGCTGGTCACTACAGAGGGTCCATCATGTAGGTGAGCCCTGTTTTTACACATTTATGCATGGCTTTCTGGATCGTTCCGTAGTTCTAGCTAGTCCGGGAGACTGGCTTGGCTGGCTTGCCACTGTTTATTTCTTTACATAGCAGTACCTGGTGCCTTTCTGTCTGGGCCCTCCTTTGTTTAGTGGATAAATTGTTGGGGATATGTCTGTCCAGGATAACTGATGCCTTTTACATTACGCTGATATCCTTAGCACCTGCCTGCTGTGTTTTCACTGTGCGTGGCATGTAGGTTTTGTGACTGCAGAGTTTTACATGGCCAATATACCCAGCATCTTTGGCCAAGTTAGCAATCGATCTGTGTTCTAGCAGCCAGGAGGCTGCTACAAGTCTTTGCAGATAGCAGGGTGTGAGGATGTACAGTCAAGGTAACTGAGAGTCAGTGGGTTGGTAGTGGATATTGGTAGCCAGTCTGTCCCCAGAAAGAGAAAGGGGAAGAAGGGGAGGGAGAAGTCAGAGATGGACCAGGTGAAGGTCAGAGCAGGGTGGAAACTGGAGGCAAAATTGACGAGCTTTTCTAATTCCGGATGAGAGAAGGAAGCAGCACTGATGAGAAAGTTGTGGGTGGGGGTTGTGGGGGGCCAGAGTAAGACCAGAACAAGGAATGTTCCACATATCCCATGAAGAGACAGGCATAACTGGGGCCCATGCGGATACCCATGGCAACCCCTCTTACCTGAAGAAAATGATAGGAGTTAAAAGGGAAGTTGTTGAGGGGGAGGTGGGTGGTGGGTGGGTACGGTTCAGGTCTTTGCTCCAGGAGGAAGCAGAGAGCCCTGAGACCACCCTGATATGGTGGGGAGTTGGGGGGAGAGAAGGGTGGATGTGTTAAAGGGATTGCATGCCCATGGTAAAGAGGAGGCAGCTGGAGTCTGTGAACCGGAAGCTCCAAAACTGACGTAAAGCATCAGAGGGATTATTTGTGAGTGGGCAAGGGACTGGAGCAGGGAGAAAAATAAAATTTGAGTTAAAGTGGGAAGAGATGAGTTCGGTGGCAAAAAGAACGGGTGTGCCCAGGGAGTACTGTTCGTGGAACTTGAGAAGGAGGTAAAGGTGAGCCGAGCGGGTGGGGAGTCTGTGAGCTCAGAGGCCATGGGGTGGGTTGGGGTTGGAGGTCACCAGATGAAATGAGATTAGTGACGGTGGTGGACACGATGGTGTGATGATCCATGGTGGGGTCATGGTCCAGGGGGAGATAGGAGGTGGTATCTGAGACCTGGCACTCAACCTGTGCAACGTAGGGGTCAGGACGCCAGACTACAACAGCCCCGCCATTATCAGCAGGCTTGGGGTGGATCTGAGAGCATCGGGTGCAGTAAGTTCACAGGTTGGAATGGGTGAGCAGGGGGGCTGGGGTACGCGCGATGCAGAGAAATTAAAGCAACCAACATCAACGTTCTCAATGAACAGGTCGAGTGGAGGTTAAAAAAAAACCAGAGGGAGGGGTCAAGGTGGAGGGAGAGTGTTGGAAGTGGGCGAAGAGGTCTGTGGGACAGGGAGAGGACCTTTGTCCAAAGAAATGGGCGCGGAGGCAAAGGTGACAGAAGCAGAGTTCGTTGAGGCGAGCACGCAGACGGATAAAACTGAGACTGTAGCTGAATGCAGAACGTTCGGCGTCGGTGAGCAGAAGGTTGGTGATTGTCCGTTGGGAAAGGGGATGGAGTTGGCGGAAAGGGGAGGGAGGAAGGTTCCACAGAATAAAATCCAAATACGTCCGTAGCGCCTTTGATGATCTTAAGAGGTCCTAGGGTCCTTTGTAGCAGCCGCCATGTTTCTTTGGAAGTGTAGTCGCTGCTGCATTTCAGGAGAGCTAGCAGCCCTGGTTGTACAAAGTATGATCCCACGAGTCAGCAACTGGATCATTCACTACAGTGACTTTTCACCAAGGTGTAAATAAGTTGCCAGCAGGTCCAGGGAGAAGCACCCTTGTTCTTCCTCAGAAGAGTGCCAAGTGATATTTTTAAATGTAAAAATGTATTTAGTTCATAAAAAAAGGTCATGTACATGCGCGGTTACTGAAGCATTTCTGTACAGTCTATCCACATGAATAACAACAAACATTGGAAATTTGTCATTCCCTGCAACGACAAAAAAACCCCGAGGCATTTCTTACTCAAACAGGACTATGTTTCTATGCATTTGAGGCACCAAGTGGGTTTGATAACTGAACAGACTCATAGAGGTATACAGCAGGGAAACGGACCCTTTGATCCAACTCACCCATGCCGACCAAATCTCCTGAATCCCATTTGCCAGCATTTGGCCCATATCCCTCTAAACTGTTCCTATTCATATACCCATCTAGATGCCTTTTAAATGTTGTAATTGTACCAGTCTCCACCACTTCCTCTGGCAGCTCATTCCATACACACACCACCCTCTGCACATGAAAATATTGCCCCATAGGTCCCTTTTAAATCTTTTCCTCTCACCTTAAACTTATGCCCTCTAGTTTTGGACTGCCCTACACTGGGTAAAAAAACACCTCGGCTATTCACCCTATCCCCTCATGATTTTATAAACCTCTATAAGGTCACCCCGCAGACATCGAGGCTCTAGGGAAAATAGCCCGAGTCTATTCAGTCTCTCCAACCCTGGAAACGTCCCTGTAAATCTTTTCTGAACCCTTTCAAGTTTAACAACACCTTTCCTATAGCAGGGAGACCAGAATTAAAGGCAGTATTCCAAAAGTAGCCTAACAAGGCCTGTACAGGCGCAACATGACCTCCCAACTCCTGTACTCAATGCACTGACCATTAAATGCGAGTGTCCTACCCTGTCTACCAGTGACTCCACTTTCAGGGGGTTATGAACCTGTACCCCAAGGTCTCGTTGTTCGGCGACACTCCCCAGGACCTTACCATTAAGTGTATAAGGCCTGCCCTGATTTGCCTTACCAAAATGCAACATCTCACATTTATCTAAATTAAACTCCCTCTGCCACTCCTTGGCCCATCATCTCATCGGATTAAGGTGCTGTTGTACTCTGAAGTAGCCTTCTTCACTGCCCACTACACCTCTCCTATTGTTCTTTGGCAGAATAGTGCCAAGTGGTGGTTTACATCAACCACACAGGGAGTGCAGCTGGGATCTGTAGGCGCAAGTGTTTGGAGTGAGGGTTTGAACATACAACCCTCAACATACATCAAAAATGGAAGGCCATTGGGCCCGTCCTGCATCTTCAGGCCCAGGAAAGGAGCTGGCTGGTCAATTGCACGTCCCTCCTTCAACCGTCCCCTGCCCTTTCTGCAAGTTTATTTTTTTTCTTCTCGAGTATTCATTCCCTTCCTTCATGAACGTCACTGTTGCATCCACTTGCAATCAATGCAGCGCAGCTCAGAAGAGCTTGTTGTGGAATAACGTGCTTATCTCGCAATTGTAACTCGCCAGTTAATTACCTTAATTATTGTAACACCCTCAAAGTAAATCCGGTAACATGGCAGTATGAGCCGTTATGTTGCATTGACACCGTGATTGTTACAATGAGTTTATGACGTTCGATACTATCTCTAATGGACTCCCCATTATTGAAGTTACGCTGCCTTGACTGACCATTCCAGCTACACCAATAACCATTCCATCCAAATTAGTTCTATTAGTATCTCAATGAGAACAACATGCCATAAAAAACAAAGACGCATGATTAATGCCAGGAACATAATGTGAGTCACTGTGACATCAAAGCAGCGACATTAGACTCAGCTTGCTGCTGTTACATTCACTGGAATTAATTTGGCGTCAATACCAGAAATCATGCATCAACGCTGGTAATATTGGCCAAAATGATACCTGGAATCCAATTACATTGAGGAGAGATTACACAAGGTGACACTGTGCTCCCTGATCTTTTGGAGTTTAAGGGGCGAGTGCACGGAAGCTGTCAAGATATTGAGATGAACTGAGAGGGTAAAGAGAGAAAACTAATTTCTGATGGTCAGTTTAGGGACTGTCATCTAAAAATCGGATTCGAGGCCTTTCAGGAGTGAAGTATGTTTACGGGGAAAGTCAACAGAAATTTGCACAAACAGGAAAAGAAACAAGGAGAAGTGTGAAAAAGAATAGCACAGTGGCGAAATGGTTACACCTGTGTTATCGGGTGTCTCTCAGCATGCTGGGTTTACTAATCCAGGGAACAAGAACAGGTTCAAATCCCATCAGAGGAACTTGCTAAGTTGAGTATGTTTTCGAAAAATCCGCGAGTGAAAAAGCTGACGCTAGTGAAGTTGGCCCCGAATCTGCCAGGTTGTGGTAGAGATCCACTAGGTTTATAAATGTCCAGTTGGGCAGTAAACTACTTCTTCTCACACAAGTCCAGGTCTGTGTGTTTCTTTTAATATGTGCCTGAGCTTGGTCGTTGCTGGCTAAACAGCCCATTTATTGAACATTCCCCCGACTCCCCCTGAAAAGGTGCTGTGAGCTGCCGTCTTGAACCACTGCAGCCCATAGTGCTGCTGGGGAAGGAGTTCCAGGCTTTTAACCCCATGACAGAGATGGGCGGTGAGTGGCTTGCAAGGTGGTGGTATCTCCTGTCCATGTCCTTTGGTTTGGTCGAAGCCACAGGGTCAGATGGTATCTTCGAGTGGCTTTCAGAGAGTTAGTGCACTGCATCTTGTTGATGGTGCACATGTTGACGGTTGAGGGAGTGAATCTTTGAGGTGGTGCGTCAACCCAGTGGACTTGTGTTGAGTTTCTTGAGAGTTACTGGAGCTGTACGCACCTACAGCACCCCAGTTTGGTCACAGCCTCACTAACCCGTTACCGAGAAGGGCAATCAGTCTCACTGAATCTGCAGTATAGGATGAGGTCATTTGGCCCTGAGGGTCGATGCCAAGATTTATATCCCGCAAAAGCTTCTTTGATCTTCATCTCATACCATCATTATGACCTTCTATTTCTTCTCCTGAAGTGAACATAATTAGGATCTGGAGTAGGCCACTTGGGCCCTCTAGCCTGTTCTGATTATCCCACATTTCCATCTAGCCCTGACAGCCCTTGGCCCCCTTTGCTTACCAAGCACTTGTCTATCTCTGCGCCAGAAGTATTAGAAGTCTGTGCTGCTGTGACACCATTTTAAGGGTGAGAGTTCCAAGGACACATGACCCCTCGTGAGGGAGAATGTCTCCTGATGTGTGTCTTAAAGGGACAAACCCTGACTTTGAAAGAGTGGCCTCCAGTTCTAGAGTTGCTCACAAGAGGAAATATCCTCTCCACATCCATTCCATCAAGACCCGGTGTGTTTCAATCACGTCGCCATTGCTACCCATTTCATTCTGAGTTGCATGTGTGCTGCTCACCGCAATGACTCACTCCAGAAGCAGATTCTCGTCACACTTTGGTTTCAGTTGAATTCTCGCCTAGATTTACCAGTGACTGTTCTGGACAGGAAGGAAATGAATGCTTTGGAGAGGGAATGGGAAAAATTTACCAGAGTTGTCTCAGGCATGAGGCATGTCATCTGGAGGATATGGGAGCAAAGGAGCAGAAATAGGCCATTCAGCCTGCTTTACCATGCTAGACCATGATGCATCAGCCACCTCATACCCCTTTCTTGCACTGTGCCCGTTTCCCCTCATGCCATTAGCAACCAGAATCTGTCACCCTCTGTCCGGAGCTCACTCAGTGACTGAGCTTCCTCTGCTCTCTGGGGTAAAGGATTCCCAAGATTCGACAACCTTTGGATCATGAAGATCCTCCTCATCTTGATCTTAATTATGTTCCACTTCCCCTCCAGCCTTGGTTTATAGACCGTACAGTCAGAGAAAACATCCCTTTCTGCATTTAAATGGTTTCTACATTTCTCAAGAGATTGCCTCTCATTCTTAGCTCCCACGCATACATGCCTATTCTCCTCAATCCCATCGTCCCAGGAAATTGGTCTGGTGAAACAAAAAACAGAAATTGCTGGGGCAAAGAAAAAAAATCTCAGCAGGTCTGGCAGCAGCTGTGAAGAGAAATCAGAGTTAACATTTCGGGTCTAGTGGTCCTTCTTCAGAACTGAAGTCACTGTATCTGTATCTGTTAACTCCGATTTCTCTCCACAGATGCTACCAGACCGGCTGAGCTTTTTCCAGCAATTTCTGTTTTAGTTTCAGATTTCCAGCGTCCGCAGTTCTTTCAGTTATCAGTCTGGTGGACCACTGCTGCACTCCCTTTATGTTAAGTATATCCTTCCTTAGGCAAGGGGACCAGAACTGCCCACACTATTCCAGGTGCCGCCTCACCAGTGTTCTATAAATCAAAGTCAGTCTTCCGTGCTCCCAAACTCAAACATTCTCTCAATGAAGGTGAACATACTGTTTACCTTCTGCATTTCTTGCTGCACCTGCATGCTAGCTTTCAACGGCTTATGAGGAAGGACGCAGCACCCTTTGGGATCATGAGAGGCGTAAATAAAGTGAATAGCAAAGGTCTTTTTCCTGGGGTAGGGTAGTTCAAAACTAGATGGCATATTTTTAAAGTGAGAGATCTAAATAGGGATTTAAGGGTCAACTTTTTCACACACTCTGAGGTTCGTGGAATGAACTACCAGAGGAAGTGGTGAATGCAGATACAGTTATAAAATTTAAAAGACATTTGGACAGGTACATGAATGGGAACAGTTTACAAGTGTATGGGCCAAATTCAAGCAAATGGGACTAGTTTAGTTGGCATGGATGGGTTGGACTGAAGGGTCTGTTTCCATGCAGTATAACTATATGACTTTGAACGCTTCAGCACCTCAGCACTTTCAAACTCTCACCATTTCAGAAATGCTCTGCAACTCCTTTGCTGTAAGGGAAGTGAATAACCTCCCACTTATCCACATTATATACCATCTATCATGCTTCTACCACACACAGCCTGTCTCAATCATCTTGAAACCTTTCTGCTTCATCCTCATAGCTCACGTTCCCACCAGTTTTTTTAAAAATCATCTTCAAACTTCAAAATATTGCGATTTGCCCCCACATTCAAAGCATTAATATAGATTGTGAATAAGTGCAGCCAAAGTACCCATCCAGACAGTGGCCCATTGATCACAACCTGCCAACCAACTGGAAAACGACCCATAGATTCCTATTGTCTGCTTTCTCTCTGTTAACCAGTCCCCGTTCCACACTTGTGGATTATGCCCAATCTCTCAGTCATAAGGAAACAGACCCTTTGGTCCAACCAGTCCATGCTGACCATAATCCCAAACTGAACTATTCCCTCCCTCTTGGCCCATATCCCTCCAAACATTTCTTATTTATCTACTTATCTAAAAGTCTTTTAAACGTTGTAACTGTACCCGCACCCACCACTTCCTCTGGAAGTTCATTCCACGCACGAACCACACTCTTGTGTGAAAAAAAATTTTTCCCTCAGGTCTTTTTTACATCTTTCTCCTCTCACCTCAGAGATTTGCCCCCTAGTGTTGAAATAGCCCATCCTAGGGTGGAGATACCTGCCATTCTCCTTACCTGTAGCCGTCATGATTTTATAAACCCCTATAAGGTCACTCCCCAACCTCTTCGTGCTCTTTAATTTTGTTCACTTACCTTGTGTGTCAGACTTTCACAGACACCTTTTGAAAGTACAAATATGCCACTTTCACGAGCTCTCTCAATCAACTCTGCCAGCAACATCCTCAAAAATCTCTGTCCGCTTTGTCAAACATGGTAATCCTTTCATAAATCCGTGTTGATTCTGTTCAGTTAGAAAATTGCTTTTATAAAAATATCCAGTAATCACATCCTTTTCGAATAGATTCCAGTGTTTTCCCTGCTACAAGCGTTAGAAATCAGGTTGACAGGTCCGTAGTTCCATCTTTACCCTTTCCCTCCTTTATTACATAGTGAGGTTACATTCACACCTTTCAAATCTGCAGGCGTTGGTGTGCAATTAAATATGATCACCAGCTTATCCATTCTCCCTGTAGCCATTTTCTTTCAACGTCATCGAATCTCAGGGTTTGTCAACTTCCAGTCCTAATAATTTCTCCATTGCTAACTCCATTTTTAACAAAATTCTTTAATTTCCGCATTCCCACGAGATGCTTGGTTTTTAATTATTTCAGGGAGACTTGTGTTATCTTCTGTGAAGACGGACAAGAAGAGAAGTTCTCTGCCAATTTTCTATTTGATTTTCCAATTTTTCCTGTAGTACACATTTGTATTTGCTGATATTTCCCTTTTTATAGACATTTAGAAGCTTTTGTAATCATTTTTAACTTCCTTGCTGCTTTCCATGAACAGTTTGGACATATCTGGGCAGCAGGTAGATGGGAACACTACCACCTCCAAGTTCCCTTCCAAGCCACTCACTATCCTAACTTGGAAATACATCGCCGTTCCTTCACTGTCGCTGGGTCAAAATCCTGTAATTCCCTCCCTAATTTCATTGTGGGTCGACCCACAGCAGGTGGACTGCAGCGGTTCAAGAAGGCAGCTCACCACCAACTTCTCAAGGGCAACTAGGGATGGGCAATAAATGCTGGCTCAGCTGGCGATGCCCATGTCCCACAAGTTTATTCTCCTTATCAATTTCTTGGTCCTACTTTGCTAAATTCTAAAATTCTCCCAATCCTCAGGCTTAACAGTCGTTTTGGAAACTTTATGACGCACCTCCTCTGAACTAGTATGGTGTTTAACTTTGTTGCTAGCCATGGTTCTCTTGCTTTCCCTATTGGGTAATTTTGCTATAAAGGAAAAAATGCTTTTTTGAAAAGCAACATTATTTCTTTAAATGATAACTTTGTCTATCTACTGTCTGATCTTTTAATATGTTTTTCCAATCCACCACAGCCAAAATCCTTCACATAACTTCATGATCCCCCTAGTTTCAATTTAAGTGCCTCTTTTTCAATCTTAAAGGAAAAGTATATGATAAAGTGGTCACTATTCCCTAAAAGTTCTTTTCAGTTAGGTGATTAAGCAGCCATTCTAATGGGGGCAGCACAGTAGCTCAGTGGTTAGCCCTGCTACCTTACTGCACCAAGGACCCGGGTTCGATTCCACCCTTGGGCAATTGTCTGTGTGGAGTTTGAACATGGTCCGGTTTCCTCCCACAGTCCAAAGATGTGCAGGTAGGGATGGACTGGCCATACTAAATTGTCCCATAGTGTCCAGGGATATGCAGACTAGGTGGGTTAGCCATGGGAAATGCAGAGTTAACTCATGGTAAATGAGTAGGGTGTTGTTCTTTTTTTCAAATGAAGATGTTTCAAATCATGTTAGGTTGAGGTGAAGTAAATAAAGTAAACCATTACTAGTGACTGAAGGCGGAGAGCACAGATTTAAGGTGCCTGGCAAAAGAAATAGAAATGGCACAGCTGGTGGTTGGCATTAGCCTCTTAAAGTGTTGGGTAAATAATTGATGGAGGTTGGAAAAAGCAAGGAGATGAAGAAAGAGCAGGGAAGTGGCAGTAGCTGGACTGATCTTTAAATGAGGTATGAATGGCCTCCTACTGGTTTAGAATATTCTATCATGTTCCCTTTTGTATTTAAGACATAATTGCTGCAAGGATTGATTGGTATCTCAAACCACCAGGACCTCTAGTGGCACAGTGGTAGTGCCCCAGTCTCTGAGCAAGGAGGCTTGGCTTCAAGACCTTCGACTCCAGCAGTGTGTGATCTGAGCAAGCTGACGAGGGAACAATATCTAAAAGCCAAGCTAGTGCGGGTGCTGAAATAGGAACAGGAAAAGCTGGAATCGGCTGGAGGGAGAAAGAGTTAATGTTCCAAGTCTGATATATTTCCCCAAGACTTGTCTGTCCTCTTCAGTTCTCCATTTCTGAGGAAGCGTCAGATCGAAACGTTAACTCTGTTTCTCCCTCGGCAGATATGTGCTGAGTTCCTTCGGCTTTGTACTAACTGGTATTTCTATGCCCTCAAGACCAGTCAGATTGCTTTGCAAAACTTTTATGCTTTAGGCATTTGCCTGTTGATGTTAATGTCGGCCTGGAGTTCCTTAACTATCAGGAAGTAACACGTATTTAACTGTTTAAGCTGTTTCCGCTGGTTAAGGAAAATATTGCTGGTAGTTGGCGCTGGTCTGACTGGTTTTGGAAATGTGGTCACGAACAAACTCATGTGGTGCACTTGGATGAATGACGTATCGTCTCACCCACCTTTGGTTCCCTCCGTCTCTTTGGTACCCTAAAAGGTGCCACCTTCATCACCGACACTAACCTTCCTGCAGCAGCTCTGGGCAGAATGAGGGCTAGTACGACCCAGGTTAATGCCCTGGAACTCCCTCCCCGTCAAAAACGTGGACCGCAGTGGCTCAAGAAGGCGGCTCACCACCGCCTCCTCAAGGACGGCTGACGGTCAGGCCCAGCCATAACTCTTGTTTCCTGTCTTGGAGCACCCTGGGTGTGGGCTTAAGCCAAGACAACAGGAGATAGGAATAGATAACAAAGTGTAGAGCTGGAGGAACACAGCAGGCCAGGCAACATCAGAGGAGTAGGAAAGCTGACATTTCGGGTCTGGACCCTTCTTCAGAAAGTCGGGCAAGTCTTTTCATGCACTTTTGAGGAACCTTACAACGAATTAGGCTATTAACTGCGGAATTAGCCCTCACAGAGACTTTGCAACCACCTCCAGCTTTGAAAGGAGACTGAAATTTAAATTAAAATGACATTCTGTGGAGTCGGTGATAGACTCTGACCCCTGGCCATGAAAGGCTTGAGGCCTACCATTCATGTCCCATGAATGAATGAACGAAAGAAAAATGAGGACACCCCCCCCCAATTATTGAGCCCAAACTCGGCACCCACTCTGCCCATAGATCTTCATCCATTGTTGTTGGGTGCCACTGTGTCTCACCTGCAGGATGGACTGGTGAAAGGTGTGAGGACCAGCAAACAGGATGGAGCGAGAATACTGGTGCGTTCTCTCTTTTAGTTTGTCAGTGACATTAATAGTGTGTTAACTGCATTGTTAATCATAGAATCCCCACATTATGGGAACAGGCCATTCGGCCCAACATGCCCACACCGCCCCTCCGAAGACTATCCTATCCAGACCCATTCTCCTGCATTTCCCACACCCAACCCACCCAGCCTGCACATCCCTGGACACTATGGGGGCAATTTAGCACGGCCAATGCACCTAACCTGGACATCTTTAGACTGTGGAAGGAAACCGGAGCACCCAGAGGAAACCCATGCAGACACAGGGAGAATGTACAAGCTCCACGCAGAGAGTCGTCTGAGAGTGGAATTGAACCCTCGCTGTGAAGCAGCAGTGCTAACCACTGAGCCACCGTGTTAAGGCAGTGGGTATTAATTGATTAAGTACTATGGGAATTTTTTCACCTGCCATCTATCCAGCTCTAACTTTCCATTCCATCTTACTGCCTAGAGGTGCCCCCCAAGACGGGAGGCTCTCGGTGCAGGGATTCTCCCTTTCAACTGGCGGGGATTGGTTGCACGTAGTGCTCCTGGGCTTGAGCTCGGGTAGGCCAGGCCATTTGCACATCCAGGCAGTGAGCTGTGGAGCAGGATTTTGGATCTCTTCCGAAGTTGGCTGATCCTACATTCCTTACGTCCGCTCTCCTGCCCTTTCCGCATAACTCTTGATCTCCCCGACTCATCAAGAATCTATTTCGTGGATATTGTAATTAGTAAATGTACAAGGAGTCTGCCCCTACAGCTCTCAGTGGTAAGGAGTTCCAAAGACTCACGACCCTCTGAGAGAAGGAATTCCTCCTCGTCTCATTCTTAAATTGGCACCCCCTCTAGTCTGAGAGTGTGCTCTATGGTTCTCGATGGTCCTCACAAGGGAAACATCCTCTCAGCATTTACAATGTCAAGCCCTTTAAGAATTCTATACGTAGTGGGATTTGAATCAGTGCCCAGGACTCTGCTGCTGGACAGTGCCATGTTAATACACCTATCGATACAAGCAATGGTATTGTATCTCTCTCTGCTGGATCAGCAGTGGCTCCCATTCTAGCAGGGACTTGGATGGGAATATCCAAGCCTTGCTTTCAGTTCCATCCTTGACCTCGCCTCTCTGTCATCTCGTCTAACCCACCGAGACATGGGCGATGCTCCAACACTCGTGTCTTGTTTTCAATTTTAATTTCTCCACCTCTGGTGGTGGGGGTTTTCATACCCTGGAAGCTACTTCCTGAAGTTCCATCCCTAAAGTTCTCTGCCTGTCGTCCTCGTTTTCTTCATTTTAGACAATCTGCCTCTTTGACCAAGCTTCTGGTCGTCTAATCTCTGATCCCCTTTATGCCATATTCTGTTTCATAGCCTGCCCATCAAGCACTTTGGTAGGTTTCTTTGCATTAAAGCCACTATATAAAGAAAACAAGAAATGAAACAAAAAACTGCAGATGCTGGAGATCTGAAACAAAAGCAAAAAGCAAATCTTGATCAGATGGGGATATAGGCCAAGGAGTGGCAGATGGAGTTTAATTTAGATAAATGTGAGGTGCTGCATTTTGGAAAGGCAAATCAGGGCAGGACTTATACACTTAATGGTAAGGGCCTGGGGAGTGTTGCTGACCCAAGTGTTGCAGTGCAGGTTCATAGTTCCTTGAAAGTGAAGTTGCATGTTGACAGTACAGTGAAGAAGGCATTTGGTACGCTTGCCTTTAATGGTCAGTGCATTGAGTATAGGAGTTGGGAGATCATGCTGCAGCTGTACAGGACATTGGTTAGGCCACTTTTGGAATACTGCGTTCAGCCCTGGTCTCCCCTGATAGGAAAGATGTTGTGAAACTCGGAAGGGTTCAGATAAGATTTACAACGATGTTGCCAGGATTACAGGGTTTGAGCTACAGGGAGAGGCTAGATAGGCTGGGGCTATTTTTCCTGGAGCATCAGAGGCTGAGAGGTGACCTTATAGAGGTTTATAAAATCATGAGGGGCGTAGTTAGGATGAATAGTCAAGATCTTTTTCCTCGGGTAGGAGAGTCAAAAGCTAGAGGGCATAGGTTTAAGGTGAGAGGGGAAAGATTTAAAAGGGACCGAAGGAGCAACGTTTTCACACACGGGGTGGTGCGTGTATGTAACGAGCTGCCAGAGGAAGTGGTGGAGGCTGGTACAATGACAACATTTAGAAGGCATCTGGATGGGTATATGAATAGGAAGAGCTGAGAGGGATATGTGCCATGTGCTGGAAAATGGTACTAGATTAATTTAGGATATCTGGTCAACATGGACGAGTTGGGCTGAAGGGTCTGTTTCCGGACTGTAAGTTTCTATGACTGTATGAAACTAAATTGATGGAGAAACTCTGCAGGTCTGGCAGTACCTATGGGAAGAAAGTCGAGTGGACTGTTTTCTAAATGGGGAGAAAATTCAGAAGTCTGAAGTGCAAAGAGATTTGGGAGTTCTGGTCCAGGATTCTCGCAAGGTAAACTTGCAGGTTGAGGCAGTAGTCAGGAAGGCAAATGCAATGTTGGCATTTATTTTGAGAGGACTTGAATATAAAAGCAGGGATGTCGTACTGAGGCTTTATAAGGCTTTGGTCAGGCCACATGTGGAGTATTGTGTACAGTTTTGGGCCCCGTATCTCGGGAAAGATGTACTGGCCCTGGAGCGGGTTCAGAGGAGGTTCACGAGAATGATCCCCAGGAATGGAAAGCTGAACATATGATGAATGTTTGAGGACTCTGGGACTATACTCATTGGAATTTAGAAGGATGAGAGGGGATCTAATTGAAACTTTCAAAATAACAAATGGCCTGGACAGAGTGGATGTTGGGAAGATGCTTCCATTGGTAGGAGAGTCTAGGACCCGAGGGCACAGCCTTAGAGTAAAGGGAAGACCTTTTAGAATGGAGATAAGGAGAAACTTCTTCAGCCAGAGAGTGGTGAGTCTATGGGATTCACTGCCACAGAAGGCTGTGGAGGTCATCGAGTACATTTAAGACTGAGATAGATAGGTTCTTGACAATCAAGGCGATCAAGGGTTACTGGGAGAAAGCAGGAGAATGGGGTTGAGGAACTTATCAGCCATGATTGAATGGGGGAGCAGACTCGATGGGCCAAATGGCCTAATTTCTGCTCCTATGTCTTATTGTCTTATTGTCTTATGGAGTCTGGTGACCCTTCAACCGAACATGAATGGTGATGGAGGAAGCAATTGTTGTTGGTATCGGTAACTGATTGGTCATGAGCTTGACGTATCCCTCCTTCTATCCATGCAGGCTGGACCACTTAAAACGAGAACTAGGAGAGAGCACAGACTGTTGCTCATTAAATGATTGGGATCATCTTCGACAGTAAGTTTTTTACGCCAGCCTTTCCCTTGCTCTTTTGCTCAATTGTAGACTTCTTTTCTTCAATCGTTCATTCAGAGACATCAAGGGCTGCCTAATCAAGGAGCCCATTCCGGTTCCTAAAGCCTAAAAGCAAAGCTGATGGGACTTGCATGAGTGATTGTGAATTGGCACGAAAGGAGGACTTGCAGCTGAGGACCTTACAAAGTGCTTTACAGCTCAAGTAGAATTCTGCCTTTGTGGCTCAGAAGGCAGTACGTACTTTTCTGTAGAAGGAGATTATGATTGCAAAGCCCCACTCCAGAGGCATGAACCAGAAGCAGTGCATAACTGAGTGCAACACTGCCAGACGTGCTGTCTTTTGAATGAGTCAGAGTCAGTTTGCCACCTCAGGGGGATGTAGAAGACTCCAGTTGCATAGAACATAGAACATAACAGCACAGTACAGGCCCTTCGGCCCTCAATGTTGCGCCAACCTGTGAAACCAATCTGAAGCCCATCTAACCTACGCTATTCCATTATCATCTATGTGTTTATCCAATGACCATTTAAATGCCCTTAAAGTTGGCGAGTCTACTACTGTTGCAGGCAGGGCATTCCACGCCCTTACTACTCTCTGTGTAAAGAACCTACCTCTGACATCTGTCCTATATCTGTCACCCCTCAATTTAAAGCTGTGTCCCCTCATGCTAGCTGTCACCATCCAAGGAAAAAGGCTCTCACTGTCCACCCTATCTCATCCTCTGATCATCTTGTATGTCTCCATTAAGTCACCTCTTAACCTTCTTCTCTCTAACGAAAACAGCCTCAAGTCCCTCAGCCTTTCCTCATAAGACCTTCCCTCCATACCAGGCAACATCCTGGTAAATCTCCTCTGCACCCTTTCCAATGCTTCCACATCCTTCCTATAATGCGGCGACCAGAACTGTACGCAATACTCCAAGTGCGGCTGCACCAGAGTTTTGTACAGCTACAACATGACCTCATGGCTCCGAAACGCAATCCCTCTACCAATAAAACCTAACACACCGTACGCCTTCCTAACAACCCTATCAACCTGGGTGGCAACTTTCAGGGATCAATGCACATGGACACCAAGATCTCTCTGCTCATCCACACTACCAAGAATCTTACCATTAGTCCAGTACTCTGTATTCCTGTTACTCCTTCCAAAGTGAATCACCTCACACTTTTCCACATTAAACTCCATTTGCCACCTCTCAGCCCAGCTCTGCAGCTTATCTATGTCCCTCTATAACCTGCAACATTCTTCCGCACTATCCACAACTCCACCGACTTTAGAGTCATCCACAAATTTACTAAACCATCCTTCTACGCCCTCTTCCAGGTCATTTATGAAAATGACAAACAGCAGTGGCCCCAAAACAGATCCTTGCGGTACACCACTAGTAACTGAACTCCAGGATGAACATTTCCCATCAACCACCACCCTCTGTCGTCTTACAGCTAGCCAATTTCTGATCCAAACCGCTATATCACCCTCAATCCCATGCCTCCGAATTTTCTGCAATAGCCTACCGTGGGGAACCTTATCAAACGCTTTACTGAATTCCGTATACACCACATCAACCGCTTTACCCTCATCCACCTGTTTGGTCACCTTCTCAAAGAACTCAATAAAGTTTGTGAGGCACGACCTACCCTTCACAAAACCGTGTTGACTATCCCTAATCAAATTATTCCTTTCTAGATGATTATAAATCCTATTCTTATAATCCTTTCCAACACTTTACCCACAACCGAAGTAAGGCTCACTGGTCTATAATTACCAGGGTTGTCTCTACTCCCCTTCTTGAACAAAGGGACAATATTTGGTATCCTCCAGTCTTCTGGCACTATTCCTGTAGACAATGACGACATAAAGATCAAAGCCAAAGGCTCTGCAATCTCCTCCCTAGCTTCCCAGAGAATCCTAGGGTAAATCCCATCCGGCCCAGGGGACTTATCTATTCTCACACTTTCCAGAATTGCTAACACCTCCTCCTTATGAACCTCAATCCTGTCTAGTCTAATACCCTGTATCTCAGCATTCTTCTTGACAACATTGTCTTTTTCATGCATGAATACTGATGAAAAATGTTCATTTCGCGCCTCTCCTATCTCTTCGGACTCCATGCACAACTTCCCACTACTGTCCTTGACTGGCCCTAATCTTACTCTAGTCATTCTTTTGTTCCTGACATACCTATAGAAAGCTTTAGGGTTTTCCTTGATCCTACCTGCCAAAGACTTCTCATGTCCCCTCCTGGCTATTCTTAGCTCTCTCTTTAGGTCCTTCCTGGTTAACTTGTAACTCTCAAGCGCCCTAACTGAGCCTTCACGCCTCATCTTTACCTAAGCCTCCTTCTTCCTCTTGACAAGAGATTCAACTTCTTAAGTAAACCACAGTTCCCTACCTCGACCACTTCCTCCCTGCCTGACAGGTACATATTTATCAAGGACACGCAGTGGCTGTTCCTTGAACAAGCTCCACATTTCAATTGTGGCCAGCCCTTGCAGTTTCCTTCCCCATCCTGTGCATCCTAAATCTTGCCTAATCGTCTCATAATTGCCTTTCCCCCAGCTATAACTCTTGCCCTGCAATATATACCTATCCCTTTCCATCACTAAAGTAAACTTAACCGAATTGTGGTCACTATCACCGAAGTGCTCACCTACCTCCAATTCTAACACCTGGCCTTGTTCATTACCCAGTACCAACTCCAATGTGGCCTCGCCTCTTGTTGACCTATCTACATACTGTGTCAGGAAACCCTCCTGCACACATTGGACAAAAACTAACCCATCTAAAGTACTTGAAGTATAACGTTTCCAGTCAATATTTGGAAAGTTAAAGCCCCCCATAACAACTACGCTGTTACTTTCACTCCTATCCAGAATCATCTTTGCAATCCTTTCCTCTACATCTCTGGAACTTTGCGGAGGCCTGTAGAAAACTCCCAACAGGATGACCTCTCCTTTCCTGTTTCTAACCTCAGCCCGTACTACCTCAGTAGACGAGTCCTCATCAAACGTCCTTTCTGCCACCGTAATACTGTCCTTGACTAACAATGCCACAACTCCCCCTCTTTTACCGCCTTCCCTGATCTTACTGAAACATCTAAACCCTGGAACCTGCAACAACCATTCCTGTCCCTGCTCTAACTGAGAAGAGCTGGACGGCAAATTTCAGTGTCCCGGCCAACATTTTTCCTTCCTCTTAACTACACTTCAATTGTTTGAATTATTTAAGGGTGGAGGGCATGAATTCAAGTTTCGGATACAAAGAGACACTCATTGAAACTGGAGTCAGGAAGTACATGCTTGTAACATTTCACATAGCAAATAGATGTCACTCTGAGTAATGAACTCCAGCACCATTGTTCAATAACAGCTCTCTGGAATATAACCCAGGCTCTCTGGAATATAACCCAATCCACATCACAAAACACGTAGGGCATTGATATAATTTGCTTGCTGTGTGCAGGTTGCCTATAACAATGACAAGCCATCAAAAATACTTAATGGCTTATAAAGCACTTTGACATATCATGTTCCCTTGAGAGCCGCGACAGGCAGTTCCTGGGTTACAGTCGGGTGCAAGTTGATTTGTACACAATGCAGAACGCAATGCAGTACAATGTAAAGCAGCCATCCATAAGTAAGGGAACTGTTGACGAGTCAGGTCTTGATGATAACATCCCTGAAAGCTGTATAAGTGTGAGCATTCATAAGTTGAACATTTGTCATTAAGGGACCGTTGGGTATAAAGCATGTCTTTTTTTCTGAAAACATTTTCACAGAAGTTACGAATGACCCCTCTCTCTCTTCTTCCCTTCGCTGATGGACTGTGGAGTTACATTTGCTGGCCTAAAACAGCATTAGGAAGGTAGCATATTGTAGTCGCTGATGCTGTCCTAGCACCTCTGGCCTTGATACTTCACAAAGTCGTAGAGGTGTACAGCATGGAAACAGACCCTTCGGTCCCACTTGTCCATGCTGTCCATGTATCCCAAATTAATCTAGTTCCATTTGCCAGCATTTGGCACATATCCATCTAAACCCTTCCTATTCCTATACCCGTCCAGATGCCTTTTAAATGTTGTCATTGTACCAGCCTCCACCACTTCTTCTGACAGCTCATTCCATACACGCACCACCCTCTGCGTGAAAAAGTTGCCCCTCAGGTCCCTTTTAAATCTTTCCCCTCTCACCTTAAACCTACGCCCTCTAGTTTTTGACTCCCCTAAACTGGGGAAAAGACCTTGACTATTCACCCTATCCATGCCCCTCACGATTTTATAAACCTCTATAACGTCACCCCTCAGCCTCCAGTGCTCCAGGGAAAATAGCCCCGGGCTATTCACCCCCTCCCTGCAGGTCAAACCTTCCAATCCTGGCAACATCCTTGTCCATTTTTTCTGAACCCTTTCGAGTTTCACAACATCCTTCCTATAGTAGGGAGACCAGAATTGAATACAGTATTCCAAAAGTGGCCTGACTAATGCCCTGTACAGCTACAACATGACCTCCCAACTCCTGTACTCAATGCACTGACCAGTAAAAGCAAGTATACCAAATGCCTTCTTCACTACCCTGTCTATCTGTGACTTCACTTTCAAGGAACTATGAACCTGCACTCCAAGGTCTCTTTGTTCGGCAGCACTCCTCAGGGCCTTATCATTCCTGCCCTGGTTCACTTTTCCAAAATGAAACCCCTGATATTTATCTAAATTAAACTCCATCTGCCGCTCATCAGCCCATCTGATCAAGGTCCAATTGGGCTGTGATACTTCTCCTAACTGCCCTGCCTTCATGTTGCAGGGCGGCTTCGTCTGTATTCTCCACGTGGCTGGAACAGTATTCCGAAGATTTCCAAGGCCTGGATCGTGAGTCGCTGCAGCGCCTGGTGCTTTATTTGAGACGGGAATGTGCGGGCTCGGAGCTGGAGCGGCGAGCTGAGGATCTCCTGTTACAGAAGGAGAGTCTGTCAATCAGCGACAGGAAAGTACCGACAGATGGTACGCAGTCTCGTTTTGGTTTCTTCCATATTCGCCCGAATATTATCCGATGTGCCAGAATCATGAACACCATTAGCTAATTCAGCAAGGACAGCAGGTACACAGGAGAAGCTACTCCCCTCTAGGTTCCCCTTGATGTGACAGATCCCTTCAACTTCAGAATGTACCAACTGTTCCTTCATTGAGGCTGGGTTGTGTCCTGCAACTCTCTCCCAAAGAATTACCTCTCATAAATCAGTGGGGTAACTAAACTGACCAAACATTACTCTCTGATTACCACCTCCCAGTCTGACTGGTCGCCCAATGCAAATATCCCCCAACAGCTCTCTAATTACCCCCCAAAAGCACTCTGTAATTACCCGCCCAACAGCGCTCTGTAATTACCCCCCCAAAAGTGCTCTGTAATTACCCCCCAACAGCGCTCTGTAATTACAATAGACAATAGACAATAGGTGCAGGAGTAGGCCATTTGGCCCTTCGAGCCAGCACCACCATTCATTATGATCATGGCTGATCATCCACAATCGGTATCCTGTTCTTGCCTTATCCCCATAACCCTTGATTCCATTATCTATAAGAGCTCTATCCATCTCTTTCTTGGAAGTATCCAGAGACTTGGCCTCCACTGCCTTCTGGGGCAGAGCATTCCATATATCCACCACTCTCTGGGTGAAGAAGTTTTTCCTCAACTCTGTTCTAAATGGCCTACCACTTATTTTTAAACTGTGTCCTCTGGTTCTGGACTCACCCATCAGCAGAAACATGCTCCCTGCCTCCAGAGTGTCCAATCCCTTAATAATCTTATACGTCTCAAACAGATCCCCTCTCATCCTTCTAAACTCAAGTGTATACAAGCCCAGTCGCTCCAATCTTTCAACATATGATAGTCCCGCCATTCCGGGAATTAACCTCATGAACCTACGCTGCACTCCCTCAATAGCAAGAATGTCCTTCCTCAAATTTGGAGACCGAAACTGCACACAATATTCCAGGTGCGGTCTCACCAGGGCCCTGTACAGCTGTAGAAGGACCTCTTTGCTCCTATACTCAACTCCTCTTGTTATGAAGGCCAGCATGCCATTAGCTTTCTTCACTGCCTGCTGTACCTGCATGCTGGCTTTCGTTGACTGATGTACAAGAACACCTAGATCTCGTTGTACTTCCCCTTTACCTAACTTGACTCCATTTAGATAGTAATCTGCCTTCCTGTTCTTGCCACCAAAGTGGATAACTTCACATTTGTCCACATTAAACTGCATCTGCCATGCATCCGCCCGCTCACCTAGCCTGTCCAAGTCACCCTGTATTCTCATAACATCCTCCTCACATTTCACACTGCCACCCAGCTTTGTGTCATCAGCAAATTTGCTAATATTACTTTTAATGCCTTCATCTATATCATTAATGTATGTTGTAAACAGCTGCAGTCCCAGCACCGAACCTTGGGGTACCCCACTGGTCACCGCCTGCCATTCCGAAAGGGACCCGTTTATCACTAGTCTTTGCTTCCTGTCAGCCAGCCAATTTTCAATCCAAGTCAGTATTTTGTTCACTAATCTCCTATGTGGGACTTTATCAAAGGCTTTCTGAAAGTCCAGGTACACTACATCCACTGGCTCTCCCTTGTCCATCTTCACAGTTACATCCTCAAAAAATTCCAGAAGATTAGTCAAGCACGATTTCCCCTTTGTAAATCCATGCTGACTCTGACCTATCCTGTTACTGCTATCCAAATGAGTCGTAATTTCATCTTTTATAATTGACTCCAGCATCTTTCCCACCACTGACGTCAGGCTAACCGGTCTACAGTTCCCTGTTTTCTCTGTAATTTCCCTGTAATTACCCCCCTGAACAGCACTCTGTAATTACCATCCCACAGCACACTGTAATTAACCCCCTAACAGCACTGCGGGATTAACCCCGAATCAGATTAGTTCAGGCAGAGTGTAAACCCTCAAATATGCTTAAATGATCACAGATTTTGGAGTAAAATTAGGAAGCATTGAAAGAAAAGGGAAGCTGGCTTGTACTTTTTGAGAATGTTTGTTTATTAATTTGTGGAACCGAGTGAAGCAGGAAAATTGTGCAATAATTGAGGTCACACGATGGAGAAAGACAATTTTGAAAGTGAAGCATTAGAGCATACAGCAGTACAGCACAGGAACAGGCCCTTCGGCCCACAATGTTGTGCCAAACCTGACGCCAAATGAAATTAATCCCTTCTGCCTGCCCTTGGTCCATATCCCTCCATTCCCTGCATATTCATGTGCTTATCTAAAAGCCCCTTAAACACCCCTATGGCAACTACCTCCACCACCACCCCCGGCAGTACGCTCCAGACTCCTACTGCTCTCCGCATAAAAAAACTTGCCCCTCACATCTGCTTTGATCTTTTCCCCCCTCTCACCTTAAATGTGTGTCCCTTGGTATGAGACGTTTCAACTCTGGGGGACAAAAGGTTCTGACTGTCAACCCTATCTGTGCATTCCATAATCTTATAGGCTTTTATCAAGTCTCCCCTCAGCCTCCACCGCTCAAGACGAAACAACCTGAGGTTTTCTGGCCTCTCCTTATAGCTCATACCCTCCAATCCAGGCAGCATCCTGGTGACCTTCTCCTGCACCCTCTCCAAAGCCTCCACATCCTTCCTGTAATGTGGGGACCAGAATTGAATGCAATACTCTTAAGTGTGGCCTAACCGAAGTCTCGTAAAACTGCAACATGACGTCCTGACGCTTGTGCTCAATTCCCCGACCAATAATGGTTTACTTCGTGTCTGTCAACCTGACTCCACCCATCGACTCAGCTCCCAAGCATCCGGATTAATTCTTTGCATGCAATTCTCAAGTTGGAGGGTGGCTTAGCTGATTCTGGGACAAAGCTCCCGAATCTAAGAAGGGGAAACCAAGACGGTGTGAGGCATCAGTTGGCACTAATAGATTGGGCACCGTCACTCAAAGGGATGATGGTGGAAAAGGTGATTGCCAACATTTGTTTGTCTGATTCAGAAGTAAAATAGGAAAGGGGACCAAACGATGGTTTATGAGGCAAATTAGAGATAGTATTAGATCCACGTTAGCCACAAAGACAAACAATGGTTCTGGAACAAAGGAGGGATGAAGCGATTGATTAAGAAAGCAAAAAGTCGATTACCCCCCCTCTAACAGCGCTCTGAGAATGAGCTTGCAGGGCACTTAAGTACTGACACTGAAAGTTTCTATGGGCGCGTGAAGAGAAAAAAAATACTGGTGAAGACAAATCCGGGTCCCTTCCAGTCAGAAGCAGGGGAATTTCTGACAGAGAACAGCGAAATGACTGGCCGACATATTTCAGTTCTGTGTTTGCAAGTGGCATGCCAGAAATGTTGGTGAACACAGCTTTTAGTGAAGAGGGAGGACTGAAGGAAATTGGTAGGCAGAAGCACAGAAATTCAGCAGGCCTGGCAACATCTGTGCGGAGGCAGCAGTGTTAAGTGTTAACCGAAGAGGGGTCACTGAAAAATGTTAACTATGCTCTCTCTCCACACAGATGCTACTGGACCTGCTGAGTTTCTCCAGCGATTTCTGCTTTTTGTTTCGAATTTCTGGCATCCGCAGTTCTCCATTTTATTATAGCAAGGAAATGGTGTCGGGGGAATTGATGGAAGTAAAGATGGATAAATTTCCAGGGCCTGATAATCCATATCCTAGAGCATTCAAGGAAGGGGGCCTAGAAATAATGGATACTTTGGTAATTGGCTTCCAAGTACGGTGACTCAGTGATTAGCACTGCTGCCTCATAGCGCCAGGATCTGAGTTCGATCCCTTCCTCGGGCGACTGTCTGTGTGGAGTTTGCACATTCTCCCCGTGTCTGCGTGGGTTTCCTCTGGGTGCTCTGGTTTCCTCCCACAGTCCAAAGATGTGCAGGTTAGGTGGCCTGGCCATGCTAAATTACCCGTAGTGTTCAGGGAGGTGTGGATTAGAGGGGTGGGAGGCTCTGAGGGTTGGTGTGGACTTGTTGGGCCGAAGGGCCTGTCTCCACACCGTAGGGGTTCTGTGATCTATAAAGTTCGTTAGACTCTGGAGCAGTTCCTATAGATCAGAGGGTAGCGAAATGTAATCCCACTTTTTAAGAAGGGAGGCAGTGATAAAACTGGGAATTACAGCCTGACCTCAGTAGTTGCAGGTTTGGGACTGGGCTTTGGGAATGCTAGAGTGCCTTATAAAAGAATTGAGAACTGGGTATTTGGAAAGCAGTGGTGGGATTGGACAGAGTCAGCAAGGATTTACAAAAGAGAAATCAAACTTGACGAAACAACTGGAATTCTGTGAGAATGTAACAAAACGAAGGCCTGGATGAGGGCAGGCCAGGAGGTGTGGTTTGTTGGCACTCCCAGACACATTTCTGCCAGCTCTGGGGCCTCGCTCAGCAGTTGCTAACTTGCTGTTGCTGGGTGTGCCCTGGCAAACCCAATTGCAGCAATCGAAAAAAAAAGCCAATGCGTGCGTGAATATTTATTCGTCTGTCACTTCTTACAGAAATGCTGCCTTTTTACTGTCTGCCTTTCCCTGCTTCCTCTGAATACCCAAGGCCTGCGCTCCTTGTCCACTCCCAACCCCAAACTCCCAGTTCAAGAACTGAAGCCTCCTCTTTCCCCTCAAAACCTTCTTGAGTGAATTCCATACCTCCCAGATCGGGTCTCACAAATTCTGAGGCACTGCAGCACGACAAGGAAAATGGTCGGGAAGGAATGTCAAAGGCCATTTGGCCCACCGTACTTGTGCCAGCCCTTTTGGAAGCGCGATCCCAAAGGTGTCAATCCCCTTGCTTTTTTTTTTATCAGCCGAGTCCAGCAATACGTCATCGATGGTGCTAAATATGGGCATTTTGTTTCTCAAACTCGTATTGAAACTTAATAGGATCCTGTTTGATTTCTGACCAAACTCCACGTACCATTCCATGTCCCATATCCTGGAATACATTAGGTTACCAGAATCATAGAAACATGGAAATTAGGAGCAGAAGTAAGCCATTCGGCCCTTTTGAGCTTGCTCTGCCATTCAATATTGAAATAACTCGAAAGAGGTTGCCATACAGTGACCGAGATAACAAGGTGTGGGGCTGGATGAACACAGCAGGCCAAGCAGCA
>JAHRHZ010000002.1:10514614-10567082 GCA_024137785.1 Ginglymostoma cirratum | reverse complement strand
TGCTGCTTGGCCTGCTGTGTTCATCCAGCCCCACACCTTGTTATCTCAGATTCTCCAGCATCTGCAGTACCTTTTATCTCTGCCGTACAGTGACCGTTCATCTGCACATGTACAGTCTTTGACCTTAGTACTCTCTGCTCAGGGCAGCTATCAGAGTGGCAGTATCTCCAGCAGCCCTCTTTTTTATGTCAGCCAGGGCTCCCTTATTGGACCAGATTAACAGCCCCAATCAGAGAACTCATATTCTGTGAGGTCTAGCTGGCTGACCCTGTTACAGTCACTACAGACATGATTCCGGCTGATCCTCTACCTTAATGCTCGCTGCCTTTAAAATCTGAAAAAAAATAAAAATCTTTTCTCACTCCATCACAAACTTCAAGTGAACAAGCGGCCCAGCATCAGAAGTTATCTTTGACATTTTGTGGGCGGCACTGGGACCTATTTTTCAGCCTTTGTGTGGAGAAGCGATTCTGGGTTTTTCTCTGTCATTTCCCATGCTTAGCCTGTGACCCACCATCCCTCCCCAGTTCAAGAAATGGTTCCCCTGTACCTACCGATGCTTCCCCCACTCCTTGGCCCCTGCTGCGCTCACTGATATGTGCGCGGGTTGGCGTTTATTTGTATCCCGGTGACCAATGTTTTCGATTTGTCAGTTCGAGACCAGGAGGGCCGCGAGCCATCACAGACTGAGGAGACCGGGAGCAAGCCGCAGCAGAAAGAGGAAACAGTCGATATTCTGACGTTCACTGCAGATGTGACGGCATCGCAGCTGACGATGATTGAAGCGGTGAGGCTTGAGTCACGACTCTCTCCATACGCACCATTAGCCGAAATTGGGGAAATGCGGGCATATGCTGAGCAGGTCAGGCCAGTGGGGAGGATGTTTCAGCTCACTGTAAGGAGGAGAGTTCCCAGAACAGCTCAGAGGATGAGGGATTTTAGCTCCAGACTGAGACTGGACCAGCTGGGGTTACAGCGAGGGTGGCTGAGGGGTTATAAGAGCCTCAAGGATTACAGTAAGCTGAGAAAGAGAACCACTTGCCATTAGCTAATGACGCCAGCGACTAGTCAACACAGATTTAATGTTGTGGCAGCAAGGGATGGATAAGGGAATGTGAGGTACAGCCTTTGTATGCAAACAAAGTGGTCATAACTTTTCTTTACACAGAGCGTGTGTGGAATGAACTTTCAGAGGAACTGGTGGAAGTGGGTACAGTTACAATGCTTAACAGACATTTAGATAAGTTCATGAATAGGAAACGTTTGGAGGGATATGGCTCCAGAGTAGGCAGATGGGATTAGTTTAGGATTTATTCCCTTCTTTATTCATAGGATGTGAGCGCTGCTGGCCAGGCAGTATTTATTGCCCGGAGGGCAGTTAAGAGTCAACTGCATTGCCGTGAGCCTGGAGTCACACGTAGGCCAGTCCAGGTAAGCATGGCAGTTTCCTTCCCTAAAGGACATTAGTGAACCACATCAGTTTTTCCCCAGCAATTGGCAATGAGTTCACAGCCGTCATTAGATTCTTTTAATTCCAGATATTTATTGATTTCAAGGTCTGCCTTGGCAGGATTTGAACCTGGGTCCCCAGAACATGATCTGAGCCTCTGGGTTAATAGTCCAGCGATAATACCACGAGGCCGTTGCCTCCCCCATGTGTCAATGGTCAACCTGGACTGAAGGGTCTGTTCCCATGCTATATAAGTGCAACTTACTGCCTGTGAAGGTGTTGGAAATGGAGATGGTAACTGGTTTCAAAAGGGTGTTGGATGGGATCTTGAGATTTGGGGATCAGATGGGCAAAACAGGACTGACTGAATTCTCTATGGCAAAAGATGAATTTTAATGGGCTTGACCTCCTTCTATGCTTACAGTCCATGTTGTCATGGAGTCAGGACGAAGTCAGAAGGCCTTTAACACTGGCGGGAGTGCTTTCTTCCTGCGATTCCCAACTCCCGTTCCTGCTTCTAACAATTTTTTTCCAGCGCGCCTTCTCCCTTTACTAACTCTGTCACAGAGGCAGTCATTTGAAAATTACCTCCCAGTGCATTTTGATGAAGCAGGAACCATTCAGTTCAGAGACATGACTAACGATACCTTAAAAGATTTGAGAGTCATAGCAACAGCCTTAAGTCTGGAACCAAAACCATTAAATCAAAAAATTTAACATTCATTTTGATGTACAGTGGCCCTCTGACTTTGGTCTAACATCAAACGCAGTCATTTGATTGTGGAATTTGAACTCAATACATATCTGGAATTAAGAGTCTAATGATCACCCTGAATCCATTGTTGATCATTGGAAAAGCTTCATGTCCTTTAGGGAAGGAAACTGCCATCCTTACCCGCTCTGGCCTACATGTGACTCCAGACCCACAACAATGTGGTTGACTCTTAGCTGCCCTCTAGGCAATTAGGGATGGGAAATAATTGCTACCTGGCTGGTGACGTCCTTGTCGAGTTAATGAATAAAGAAACATTTCTCGAGCTCAAGGCAAAAAACTCGATTTGCTCCTGTTGATGTTGTGTGGATAGATACACAGGCACTGAAAAAGGCTGCTCAAAAGAAAGAACACAAGAATGTCAGTCAAAAAAAAATCCTTTGCACTATGCAAACATTGGCTGCTGACGGTTAGATGCATTCATGGTTCTTGGACCATTTTCATAATAAGAGCGTCTGCCAACTTGGCAGAGAAACAGTTGGAACAGATGGAGAGACATATGCTTTTGTTTTTCCATAGTTTTGTCTCCTGATTGAGGAATGGCAGAACGTCCTATCCATGTTCCTCCCGGCTGTCCCCTTCGACGCTTAGAAACTAGTCCAGCAGTTGATGGCTACATATTGTGCTTCCTGAGTTCCGTGATAATAGACCCGATTACAGTCTTTTCTGTGTTGTACTGTTCCATGCAAGCTGCGCTTATCAGTTTTTCTAAGTTCAGCCGTTGTCGCAGTCAAAAGAGTCTCCAGTCTTAGACAACTGAAGCTGATTGTGCTTGACAAGGTCCCCTTTCTTGTGGTATTCCTTGTGAGAAAGTGGGGCTTCATTTTACCCTGTCCCAGCCACTACAGACCTGAGGAGATGGAGGGAGATGTTGAAAATGGAGCGAAAATGAAAATTGCCCTAGTTTTACTCATAGTGAAGTCAAAGAGTCGTAAGGCATGGAAACAGACCCTTCGGTCCAACTCATCCATGCTGACCAGATATCCTAAATTAATCTAGTCTCATTTGGCCCATTTCTCTCTAAACCCTTCCTATTCATATACCCATCCAGATGCCTTTTAAATGTTGTCGTTGTACCAGCCTCCACCCTCTGGCAGCTCGTTCCATACACGCGCCACCCTCTGCATGAAAAAGTTGCTCCTCAGGTCCCTTTTAAACCTTGCCCCTCTCACCTTAAACCTATTCCTCTCTGGTTTTGGACTCCCCCTACTCTGGGGAAGGAAAAGCTTGGCTATTCACCCAAGTCAACATTGGTGAGCTGTAAAACCTGTACCCACCAAGAGGGGGAGACTCCAGCCTTGCTGTTGAGGCTAAAATGATCCCAGTCTTGGGATCCTCCCCCTGGAGAGTCGCAGGCGGAGCTGTGGATGGTGAACGTGGACCTCTCGAGCTGTGGGTGTCAGTGCGAGACTGAAACACTGCCATCGTTTTACCTGGCTAATACCCAGGGCCTGAACGCGCTCACCCACCGAGCCTGACCATGGCACAATGTTCTCTCACTGTGCTGACATCTGGACTCAAAAAGCAGAGAGTGCTGGAGAAACCTGGTGGCATCTAGAAAGAGAGAGAGAGAGGAAAAACAGAATTCCCGTTTCGAGTCCAAAATATGACCAGGATGTTGCCAGAGCTTTCGAACCACTCTGACGTTTATTTTCCACATGGTTCTCCTCCCACCTCTCCTTATCCAAACCCATCAACGTAGCATGCTGTTCCTTACTCCCTCGAATGTTTTCTTTAAAATGCTCATTTCACCCACTCCCTGCCCTATTGAAATGCAAACAGAAACTGTAGGAAATACTCAGCAGTTTCTGGCAGCCATCTGTGAGCAGAGAAATTAAGTTAACATTTCAACTTCGGAATGACTTATTTCTCTCAGAATTCCAGATTCTCACCTCTCTCTGACTAAAGAAGTTTCTCCCGAGTTCCCTTTATCAGTGGCCATCTTATGTTCATAGTCCCTAGCTTTGGTCTGCCATGACTGTCTTGAATAGTGGAGCAGGCTCAAAAGGGGCTGAATGGCCTGCTCCTATTGTCACTGTTTCTGTGTCTACCTCTAGATTTATCCCACTGAATGCTCAAAGACCTCAGGCACACCATCCTGCAGCCCATTTAGGAGCTCATTCTGCTCAGCCTTTCCTGCTAGGGTATGGTCAAAGGGAAAGCGAGACGTTTGGGAAGACAGCAGGAGCGCGGCTAATTAAAAACGATCTCTTAGCACAATAGTGCGGTGACACACAAATCCACCTTGGACCTTCCTGAAGCTGACGGCCGTGGAAGGCAATGTCAGGCAGTGCTGTTACAGATGCCCTGGCTGAGTCAGTTATCCTGTCTGTACAGCCGCCTGCAGCTCTTCCTTACCATTCAAACACAAGCCTTGGAAGCAAATAGATGGCAAACACAAGGCGCAGTGTTGGCATTCGGCCAGAGTGCCCAGTGGGGGCAGGACCATGGTGGTTCTGGGGGTGCCAGGGGGAGAAGGAGCTGGTCAGATCTATGCTTTACGCTCCATCTGGTTTAAATCCCAGTGTGTGACTTGCTGCGCGGGTTAGCTTTAAATCAGAAGGCGAGGATGGGAACACTAATCATCTCAGACCAAAATGTTAGGTGGTGTTTTCATTTGCATTTATTTACAGCAGACAGCGCTATGAAGAGTTCACTTGCAGAGAGTTTTAACTGTAGAGGGCAGGTTTGGCTCATGTAAAATACAACCTGCCACATTATTGGTTTTGATTGTGATGTTTGAAAGGACAGGGCAGTGGGACTAATGGTATAGCTGTTAGAACGTGCTGGCACACCAACGATGGGCAGAATTGTCCACAGTTTGCTATTCTGATTATATCCGATTAAACTCTTATCTCTCCTTTCCATTTGCGGTCTGTCCGATCTCTCCTTTACATTCCCGATCTCTCATTTACATTCCCGATCTCTCCTATCTCTCCTTTACGTTCCCGATCTCTCCTATCCCATCTTTATGTTCCCGGTCTCCCCTATCTCTCCTTTACGTTCCCGGTCTCCCCTATCTCTCCTTTATGTTCCCGGTCTCTCCTATCTCTCGTTTACGTTCCCGATCTCTCCTATCTCTCCTTTACGTTCCCGGTCTTCCCATCTCTCCTTTACGTTCCCGGTCTCTCCTATCTCTCCTTTACGTTCCTGGTCACCCCTATGCCTCCTTTACATTCCCGGTCTCTCCTGAGTCCCATTCACATTCCTGGTCTCTCCTGTCTCACTTACCAACCAACCCAGGGGACCATGCTTTGACATGAAGATAGTAAACAGAGACACCATTAGATACTGTCGGTATGGGGCTGGAGGAACGCGCCCAGTGCCTCACAGCTAGTCGAGCCCAGTCGATAGTGCGGCTCACCTGCTGTTGTCTGTCCCCCAGGAGCTCTTCATGAAGGTGGTGCCGTACCACTGCCTGGGCTCTATCTGGTCGCAGCGTGACAAGAAAGGTAAGGAGAACCTTGCCCCTACCGTCTGGGCCACTGTCCGACAGTTCAACAAACTCGCCAACTGCGTGATCAGCTCCTGTCTCAGCAACACCAAACTCCGGCCGCAGCAGCGGGCACGCATCTTGGAGAAGTGGATCCGTGTAGCAGAGGTAGGCCGTGGGCACGTCAATACAAGGGCTCTCGAACCATGGGACCATCAGCTGCCCCCCACCACCCCGTCTCAGTTCAGACTAGCTCAGCAACTGGTTAAACTAGTGCATTAAAAGGCCATCACCCGGTTGTTTTTGTTCATGCATGGGATTGAGGGGGCTCGCTGCCCAGACTGGGATATATTATCCGTCCCTAATTGCCCAGAGGGCAGTTAAGAGTCAACCACATTGCTATGGTTCTGGAGTCACCTGTACCGGAACGGGTAAAGATGGCAGTCTAGGCCCGAAACGTCAAGCTTTCCTGGTCCTATGGTGCTGCTTGGCCTGCTGTGTTCATCCAGCTCCACACCTTGTTATCAAGGATGGCAGTTTCCTTCCCTAAAGGACATCAGTGAACCAGATGGGGTTTGTAACTAACAATTTCATCATCATCGTTCCAGATTTTTAATGATATCAAGTTCCACCCTTCTGCCATGCCAGGATTCAAACCTGGGTCTCCGGAGCATGAGATAACAATGTGTGGAGCTGGATGAACACAGCAGGCCAAGCAGCATCGGAGGAGTAGGAAAGCTGATGGTTCGGGTCGAGACCCTTCTTCAGAAATGCTAGTTTCTCCAGAACATGACCTGGGTCTTTGAATTAATATTTCTAGCTATTATTCCACCAGTCCACCGCACCCTCCCAGCGACGGATGCAGTTCTGATCACATGCATTCTCCCATCTCCAAGGGTTCCTTGCAATCACACAATCTCGACTACAGCCCGATGTTGGCAGGTGAATTTGCAGAACGGGATAGCACCGAGATTTTGGGAATTGGAAACCTTTTGGATTTTCCCCTAGATCCTCGTTTCCCTGCTGTGGTTTGTTGCTGTGCTAGGGAAGGTGGTCAGTGCAGAAAGTTTACACGACATAAGCCAAAAACTCAAGCTTGCCCAATGCTGAGTATTCCCGGCAGGAATTTGTCTTAGACTGACTCCGTTATTGCCTTTCCTCCCGTGTCCTCATCTCTAGGAATGCCGGGCTTTGAAGAACTTCTCCTCACTCTATGCCATTATTTCCGCTCTCCAATCGAACCCGGTGCACAGACTGAAGAAAACATGGGAGGAGATTCCCAGGTATAGTGCGGAGGGGCAGAACGGATCCCGATACTGGGGCAACGTTCCTGGAATGGATGGTATGCCCTGGGGGGAGTGTGGAGGGGTGCGGATGGTGGTGTTCCTGTTTCGGCATTGGAGTGGCGATGCCGGATTCTGCGGGATGGTGTGAATTGCGTCCGGGCTTTCGATTTTGAACCACGTTCCCGGGAACCATCTGACCAGTAATGGAGCAAAATTGCCAGATTGCCAAGAGTAGAGTGCGTTGGGAACAGTGTCTCAGTATTGGAGCAAGCCTCTCAGATTCCCGGGAATAGTCAGCACTGTAGCCGCGACCTACAATTCCGAAGAACAGCGTGAATCGGGATCGGTGTCTCCGTATTCCGGAAGCATTCCCAGATTCTTGGCTGTAATGCGGTGTTAGGGTCAGTGTCTCATTATGATGTGGTGTTCCCTGATTTCCAGCACAGTGTGAAATTGACATGAGTGCCTTTCTGTTGAAGGAATGCTCCTATATCCAGTACGGAAGAGGGATACACTTCCCAGTACTAGAGCTATGTTCCCAGAGCGCCAGGTATAGTGTGGCCTGGGGTTAACTCTGCAGATTCCGACTGATTGTACACATCTGAGATTTCCTCAGAGCCATCTCCTCAGTCAGACAGTGTCAGAATAAATTAGATTAGTCCGCTTTTCCCTGAATAATCACTGTCTCGGGTTGTTGAGTAAGTACATCTTTGCATCTCCTTCATTTCCAGGGAAATCTTTCGGAGTTACAACGAACTGTCAGAGATCTTTTCAGAGGAGAACAATTATTCCCAGAGCCGGGAGCTGCTGATCAGGGTGAGGAATTCTGATTTTGGCCGTAAAATGTAGATTTCTCTGTTCAGTATTAACATGCAGCCAGATAATGGTGCACTGTGAAATCAGAAAGATTGAATGTTGCGTATAGCTGTAGATTATACAGATCCAAATGGTTACTTTTGCACAGATTACAGATTGATTCCTGGGTTGGTAGGACTGACACAAAAGGAGCGAGGTTGAATTAGTTAGGATTGTATTCGCTGGAGTGAATGTGGGGTATCTCACAGAAACCTTGGGGGGTGCGAGTCCAGAACCAGGGGTCGCAGTCTAAGGATGAGGGGTAGACCATTTAGGATGGGAATCAGGGGAAATTTATTTTTGACCCACAGAGTAGTGAGCCTGTGGAATTCTCTCCGACACAAAGCAGCCGAAGGCAAAATCTTGCACATTTTCGAGGTGGGGTTGGGCAGCACTGGGCTAAAGGTGTCAAATGCTCGGGGTGAAAAGTGGATGATCAGCTGTGATTGTCATGAATAGCAGAACAGACCCGAAGGGCCGAATGGCCTACTCCTGTTCCTATTTTCTGTTTCTTGGTTGCTATGTCATGATTTTGAAGGGACTAATATTTACGTTTCTTGGGCTCCGCTTATTCTCCTGATTTCACACACTGCCTGTGAGGGGATAGTTCCAATGTAGCTTTCAGAAAGAGCTGATGGATCTGTTCCAACTCCCTAAAGTCCTGGGATGACTTTGCAATGAGCAAGTGTAGTTTCCTGATTCAAAAACAAAGTTGCTGGAAAAGCTCAGCAGAACAGTCCTGAGGAACGGTCACTGGACCCAAAACATTAACTCTGTTTTTTTCCTTCACAGATGCTGCCAGACCTGCTGAGCTTTTCCAGCAACTTCTGTTTTTGTTCCTGATTTACAGCATCTGCAGTTCTTTCAGTTTTTATTTAGTCTTCCTGATTGCTGTCCTTCAATGAAGTTTCTTGTTACCTGAGAACAGTACCGTTTCTGAAACAATTGTTACTCTGTACCACAAACTGGGGAGGATGGGGGGGATCATAGAATCCCTACAGTGTAGAAAGAGGGCACTCAGTGCACCAAGTCCACACTGACCCTCCGAAGAGCGTTCCAACCAGACCCACCTCCCTACCCTATCATCCCACGGCTAACCCACCTAGCCTGCACATCCCGGGACACTTTAGAACGGCCAATCCACCTAACCTGCACATCTTTCGACTGTGGGAAGAAACTGGAGCACTCAGGAGAAACCCACATAGATGTGGCGAGAACATGTAAACTCCATGCGGACAGTCACCCAAGGCTGGAACCGAACACAGGTCCCTGGCGCTGTGAGGCAGCATGCTAACTGCTGAGCCACCGTGCCGCTCCTGCAGGGTTTGAGATGCTAACAAGCACAGGTTTAGTTCCCACAGCAGCTGAAGTTACCATGAAAAACTCTCCTTCTCAAGCTCTCCCCTCACCTGAGGCATGGTGATTCCCACCCTCTCTCTGGTCAGACTAAGGTGTCTTTACCTTGTCACGTGCTGGTAGAAATGGCAAATTCCCCAGGGTACCAGGAGTTATCATCTGCAAGAATAACGCCGTTAGAGGGCAGGACTTGTGCTGGAGAGTAAATGCTGCTACCAATAGATATTTTCCAATTAAGCTGTTCAGAGATGTTATGATACCCTTATGCAGCAGGTAGGATTTGAATACGGGCCTCCTGACTCAAAGGGAGGGACACTACCACTGCACTGCAAGGAAAGGTGATAGCCTAGCTGTATTATCAATAATTTATTAATCCAGAGACCCAGGTAATTGCTGTGGGTCTGGAGTCACGTATAGGCCAGACCAGGTAAGGATGGCAGATTTCCCTTCCCTAAGCTGTACAGGACATTGGTCTGGCCACTTTTGGAATATTGTGTTCAGTTCTGGTCTCCTTACTATAGGAAAGATGTTGTGAAATTTGAAAGGGCAGAGAAAAGATTTACAAGGACGTTGCCAGGGTTGGAGGGTTTGAGCTACAGGGAGAGGTGGAATAGGCTGGGGCTATTTTCCCTGGAGCGTTGGAGGTTGAGCGGTGACCTGTAGAGGTTTATAAAATCATGAGGGGTGCAGATAGGGTGGATAGTCATGGTCTTTCTCTTAGAGTAGGGGAGTCGAAAACTAGAGGGCATAAGTTTAAGATGAGAGGGATAAGATTTAAAAGGAACCTAAGGGGCACCATTTTCATGCAGAAAGGTGGGAGGTAGGGAGGGAGCGGAAATTCAGGGCCCAGTGCCACTGCAAGGCTTTTGCCACCTTTGATGGAGGCTGCTGTGTCGTCTAATCACTTGGATTGGAATCTCTCCGTCTTTGCCTTCATAGTGAGACCCCATTGGCACTCCAATGCACTTGTGGTTCATCTGCCTTGCCCTGTCCTTGCCCCAACTGTACCCATTCTCCAAGGATGAATCCCCTCTCATCCCATGAGGGTGCATGCATTTACTGTGAGGGGGGAATGTTCAAAGGAGATGTGGGGGTAAGTGTTTTACACAGAGCGTGTGGTAGGAGTCTGGAACACGATGCCAGGGCTATTGGTGGAGGCAGATACGATAGGGGCGTTTAAGGGGCTTTTCGATAATTGCGTGTAAGGAATGGAGGGATACAGACCAAGGAAGTTTAATTCAGCTTCATGTACTTGGGCCAAAGGTCCCATTCCTGCGCTGCACTGTTTTATATTCTTTGATAGTGATGGCACGGTGGCTCAGTGGTTAGCACTGCTGCCTCACAGCGCCAGAGACCCGGGTTTGATTCCACCCTCAGGTGACTGTCTGTATGGAGTTTGCACGTTCTCCCTGCGTCTGCATGGGTTTCCTCCAGGTGCTCCAGTTTCCTCCCACAGTCCGAAGATGTGCAGGCTTGGTGGATTGGCCATGCTAAGTTGTCCTATAGTGTCCAAGGATGTGTAGATTAGGTGGGTTATAGGGGGATGCTCTGAGGGTCGGTATGGACTTGTTGGGCCGAAGGGCCTGTTTCCACACTGTAAGGGTTCTAGTTTTGGTACCATTGGCATTCATTAGTTGGACCCATCCTGGGAAATAAGTCCTGCGTCTGAGCGGTCACTTCCGTGGGTCTGAAAATAAAAACCATGTCCTTGTTTTGATGAATTTGCAGGAAGGAACGTCAAAGTTCGCCACATTGGACAAGAAACACCTGAAAAAGCCAAAGGACCAGAAAGTCCCCGTAAGTCTCAGTTTAACGTCTTGTGTATGTGGAAGCCTGAAACAGTACCAATTTGCGGCTTCCACAAGAGTGGGCCCGAGTCTCCAGCAGCTTTTTATAGTCATCTGCGACATCGGTAAGTTTATATGGTCTTGGGGTGGAAACTGGTCCAGACTGAGCAGGCATAACCGGAAACTGAAACTTGAGCAGCTTGGGATCGCTATCTTGAAGCCCATCTAGAACACCCTCACCCCCGCAAAAAAAACACACAAATCAGGCTTGGGCGTCCTCCTTAGGCCATGCAGATTAGGAGCAGGAGGAAACTGGATGGCCTTGTGAGCCTGTTCCCTCACGGATAAATTCGTGGCTGGTTTGACTGACCTTTCCTCTTTTCTGCCTGGCCTTTGGCTCCTCTGTTGGCCAACAATCGACCTCTGCCACCTGCCCAAACTGTTCAACTTTCTTTCATTATTTAAGCCATTTAAGGTGTATCCTGTCTGAACTCCTTTTGCAAAGAAGGAGACCAATGTTGAACATAATACATCGGATTCGGACCCCAGCAAAGTTCTGTACAGTGCAGTGACCTTGCGAATTCTATTTGCCCTCCTAATCACTTGCTGTACCTGCATACTAACTCCTTGTGAGTCGTCGACCGGGTCCCCCAGATCCCTCTGCGCCTCTGAGTTGCGCATTGAAATAGCGAACTGCTTTTGTGTACTTCCTGCTGATTTGGACCAGTGTACATCACCAGAAAAAGCCATTCTTCGTTGATTCTGGTGATTTTGGACCACTGCTGGTGAGGCCAGTATTTGACACCCATCTTGGTGAGAGTGAACGTTGAAGCTGGTGGTTCATGTACCAGTCAAGCAGGCCATTGTAGTGTGAACTCGGTCGAATTTCTTGAGTGTTTTTGGAGCTGCACCCATTCAGGCAAGCGGGGGACATTCTATCACACTTCATCTGAGCGGACACAGCCTACTTGGGTACGTCTTCGTGCTTATATTACAGAGCAAATAGCGTTATACTTCAGCCCGTTTTTGTTCGGATATATTCGAAATAGAACTGGGTTTTACTGTGACGTGTACTCAAGTATGGGAGCACGGTGAGCAGTGTACATAGGCACCGCTCTCTGGTACCATTTTAGATACAAAGAACCAGAATTTCACAGAAACAACCATCTCAAATACAAAACCAAAACAACCATTTTAGATAGAAAAACAGAATGTTTAAAAAAAGTAGAAACAGAGCCAAGAAGAAAGGGAAACATCTGTATCTTAAAGTCCGTAAGGTAAGCGGGCTGCCATCTTTGAAGCCACAAGTTACTGATAACCTGGCCTCCTGAACTCAGCCTCAACTCCTGCCTTGTTGCTAGGTGTCAAGCCTGGAGAGTATGCTTTCTCTCTTTCCCCACTTGACGTATGGACATTTTTGGTTTTTAATTCATGTGTGGGAATGTGTGCGTTGCTGGCTTAGACCCAGCATTTACTGCCCATCCCTAGTTGCCCCTTGAGAAGTTGGTGACAGGAGCCTTCACCTTGTGATCAGAGAATCCCCACAGTGTGGGGGCAGGCCATTCGGCCCATCAAGTCCATACCAACCCTCCGAAGAGCATCCTACCCTGACTCACCCACCCTCCCCTCTAACTCTGTGTTTACCCATGGCTAACCCCACCTATTCTACACACCCCTGGACAACTCAGCATGGCCAATCCACCCTAACCTGCACATCTTTGGACTGTGGGACATACAGAGAATGTGCAAACTCCACACAGACAGTCGCCCAAGGGTGGAATTGAACCGGGGTCCCTAGCCATTGTGAGGCAGCGGTGCCAACCCACTGAGCCACCACGCCGCCCAGATGATGAGTGATTGGAAATTCCCATCCCATCCCCGTTGGCTGCTTCCGTGAGCTGCTTCGCCAGTCCATGCGGCCGTACGCAGTTCCACTCGCACGGCACGTCCTGCGAACACCGTCTCGGAAGCATGAGGAAAGGCAGCCACTGAGTTTAGTTATCGACAGGACTGAGATATGCGAAGCGCTCAGCATGATCTCCCCATGTTTTTGTGTCTCCACAGAACGTGGTTCAGGGCACAGTGCCGTACCTTGGGACCTTCCTGACTGACCTGGTTATGTTGGACACTGCAGTGAAGGACTATGCAGAGGTGAGTGTGCGTTTGGCTGTTGTCAGAACATTGACGTTGAGGGCTTTATTCAAGGCAATGCTTACGGGGCTGGGATGGGCGGCTTTCAGGAGGGAATGCACAATGCTGCTCCCAGAGTTTTCCCACCACCGCCCACCACCACCTCTCTCCCCCCACCCAACCAAGTCTTTCTCGTCTTGTGTCCAGATCTTGTGAAGCGTTAACTCCCTCGGGGGCTGACTGCTCACACACTCCGTTCTTGTTCCCATGACGCGACAGAGTATGGCTGTGGTTCAAGGTCACGCAGGAAAAAGTTTAAAGGAGCCAGGCTCTTACACAAAGAGCCTGCCCGTGCCCCCAATCCAAAACGTGAAGGTGCATTTGTTCGCCAGTCACCTCTTCGCTTCTCAGATTGCCCATGCCAAGGAGCAGAGAAATCGGTGCACAGAAAGAGACCAGTCAATTAGAGTCGCAGAGTCATGGAGATATGCAGCACGGAAACAGACCCTTCGGTCCAACCCGTCCATGCCGACCAGATATCCTAGATTAATCTAGTCCCCTTTGCCAGTATTTGACCCATATCCCTCTAAATCCCACATACTCATCCAGATGCCTTTTAAATGCTATCATTGTACCAGCCTCCACCACTTCCTCTGGCAGCTCATTCCATACACGCACCGCCCTCTGTGTTAAAATGTTGCCGCTCAGGTCCCTTTTAAAACTTTCCCCTCTCACCTTAAACCGTGCCCTCTCGTTTTGGCCTCCCCCACCCTGGGGAAAGGATGTTGTCTATTCACCCTATCCATGCCCCTCATGATTTTATAAACTTTTATAAGCAAAAATATCTTTGTGTGCGTGCCCAGTTACTGAAGCAGCTTGGTTCTGAACAGTAGCATATGAAGAAACGAACAAACATTGGAGTTTGATTCTATCCAGCAAACAAACCCAAGGGATTTTGTACTTTCATGCAAGAGTATATTAGAGTATATTTCCATATATTTAAGGCACCGGGGAGTGGGTTTCCGCTAACTGAACGGACCCCCATTTAACTTTGGCAGAAAGACTCCAGACGGTGCTCTTTCCCCACTGCCCCTTGGCAGCAGCTGCCCCACACTTTAGTGCGTCCCTCAGCATATAGTTCTGGGCCTTGGAAAGTGCCAGTCTGCAACACCCGGTCGGGGTCAGCTCCTTGTTCTGGAAAACCAGCAAGGTTCGGGCAGACCAGAGAACGTCTTTCACTGAGGTGATGGTCCTCCAGGCACAGTTGATGTTTGTCTCGGTGTGCGTCCCACGGGAACGGGCCGTAGAGCACAGAGTCCCATGTCACGACGAGGCGTTCTGCCAATTCATTCAGTCTGCTCATGGAACCACGCTGCAGGATCCACCCTGTCTCCTTTTTCCCCACGGTCTTGAGGACGCTACGTGCTGACCATTTCCTGATGGTCAAAGATGTTTTTCTCTCCGACTTTCTCCCCTTTTAACCGGCGCTCCAGCTCCCTGAAGGAAGGCATTCTGTGTTCAGTAGGTCTCAGTACAACTCAGCTTTCAGTTGTCACCATGACTGCAATCAATGTTCACCGGTCCCCCCTCAAGTTAACAGGCTATTGCTGGTTTTCAGAGTAATGAGGCTAAGTCTCAGGGGGAATGGGGAATGAGCAAAACTAGACGTCCGCAATGTGAGATTGTTCCCAAAAAATCCATTCAGAATTTGGGAGAAATTTTACCCAGAGCGAGACGGTGAGAATACGGAACGTACCATTGCAGAGAGTGGTCAAGGTGAATAGATTTAAAGGGAAACCAGACAAGCACATGAGGGAGCGAGGAATAATCATTGTTAGAAGCTTCTTTTCATTCATGGGATGTGGGCCCAGCATTTACTGCCTGTCCCTAGTTGCCCCTTTTGAAGGTGGTGGTGAGCTGCCCTCTTGCAGTCCATGCACAGTAGGCAGACCCACAGTGGGGAGAGAGTTCCAGCATTATGACCCAGCGACAGTGACCAAACGGCGATATATTCCCAGGTCACGATGATGAGTGGCTTTAGGGGCACCTACAGGCGGTGATGTTCAGGTAAGAGAGGCTGGGTGGTTGACCGTAATGCCAATGTTGGCAGGTGGAGCAGTGTGGCTCGATTCTGTGTCCTACATCCAACAAAAAATATCCGAATCCTTTCAGGATGTTGGATTCTCTCTTTCCCAGGGTTTTTTTTCCAATGAAATGGATGATGCGGGATGGAAGCGATAGCGTGCGAGGCGTTATATGAGAGTGACAGACGGGCATATGAGAGGGTGGCATGGAAAGGCATGGGATGGGCACTACGTCGAAGGGAGAGATGGGGTAGGTGAGACGACAAAATCAATTGTGTTCGTCTCACTGGGAATATTTGAATGAATTTCCCACTACCTTCACTGCAACATCTTCAATGTCCTTCCTGTGATACAGCCCACCCATTTCCAGCTGTCAGAGACAAAGTCAGCATCGCTTCCTTGCTTGTATTTTTAATCACCCTTTGTGCGTGTGTAGCTCTCAGAATTCCATTTGCTTTCTTGAAGCATCTTCTGTTTTCGCCATCGAGAGATCGGGTTAATCTGCGTTTGCTGATCTCTCTGTTTCTTGCTGAAAATCCTGCCCACTTCTGTCAGTTTGTGGTCACCGTCCTTTAGCACAGAACAGGCCGGTTTGAGCATTGTGTTAGATTTGAAAGGATTAATGGAGATTAAGTGTTATAAGCACCAGCCTCTGTGTAAGTAGTTCTACAGGTGCAATAACCTATATCCCCTTTACTATAAGAGACCCTTAACGTTAGTCGGGAGGGTGGTTATCCTCATCCACAGGAGCTGAAGGATTGTACACTTCCAAGTTATTGTTGCCAGCATATAGAATATGGGCGTTTAGCCTTGCCTCACAGCAAATTACTGGAACCGATCTGAAACCCACTGACCTCCCTAAATAAAAACCGAAAGAACTGCGGATGCTGTGAATCAGGGAAAAAAAACAAAGTTGCTGGAACAGCTGAGCAGGTCGGGCAGCATCTGTGAAGGTAAAAGCAGAGTTAACGTTTCGGTTCCAGTGTTTGGGCGTTGTTTGGCCTCCCTGTTTGGGCGTTTCGTTGGCCAAATGTTTACCTGGCCCTCTGCTGCTCGACAATCCCAGTAGTAAACACAAGGCCATTCTCTCTGTGCTACTTCTGATTTTAACTGTGTGACCATTTTGCCACTTTGGAATCATAAGACATAAGAGCAGAAGTAGGCCATTCAGCACCCCCCCAACCCCATTTGAGTCCTATCCCCCATTCGCTGAGATCGTAGTTTTGCTGATAATCCTCAGCTCTACTTGCCTGCCTTTCCCACATAAACTGTCAATTCCCTTGACTTGTTGACAGGTCTTGGGACCGGACTTCAAGAAGGGATGTCAGACTGTGGGAAGGGTGCAGGAAAGATTTACTAGAATGCCGTCAGGCAAAAAAATGATTTCAGCTGACCTGGAGAGATTGGGATAGGTCTTAGCAGAGTTGAGATGGAATTTGTTGGAGGCATCCAAAACTGCAAAGGGTTTTGATGGATTAAGTAAGGGAGAACTGTTTCCAGTGGCTAAAAGACACGGATTTGAGTTATTTTGAGGGGGTGGCCAAATAAAAAAGCAGCAGTGGACGTCATGAGGATACATTGAAACAATGGGTTGTTATGGTCCAAAATGCACTGCCGGAAATGGTGATGGAAGCTGATAGAATCGGAATTTCCAAAAGGAAACTGGATAAATCATTACAAGATAATGGAGTTGGCTGCGGGTGGTAATAGTTCGAACAGCTCTTCTGTAGAATTGGAAAGGCACACGAGGACAGAAAGTCTCCTGCCGCACTCCCTGATCCAAACACGTTCCGCACAATACCTCTCAACCGTGAGAACTCCCGGGACGCGCAAGAGAACACGAAAGAAACAAGGCACTGGAGATTAAAAAATCAGGACAACAGTAGTCCTGAGATCGCCCTCCTTGGATATTATTAGGAGGTGGGAGTTGAAAGGCGGCCTCCTGGTTCAGAAGTAAGGGCACTACCAATGTGCCCTGAGCATCCCCAACAATCCACAATAGAAACCCCATCTTCACATCCCAAGAGATGATGGAAAACAGGTTCCAAATCCTGAGACAGGATTGAGGTCGGATGTGCGTAAATCACATTCGTGCAGATGCCTATCTGTTAGTATCGGGGCGCCCCCATGTGGCACTGCAGTCATTTCATTCTTTAATGGAATCAAGGCAAGGGCCCATGCCCGGTGTCGCTGAAATTGAATGGCACCCTAGCCACTTTCACAGGGCAAGTTCACAGTCAGCCACGTCACTGTGGGTATGGAGTCACGTACAGACCAGACTGAGTCCATTTATTTCCCTGAGGGGCATTTGTGAACCAGCTGGCAGTAGGCTGGGACTATCTTCCCTGGAGCGTCGGAGGCTGAGGGGTGACCTTATAGAGGTTTATAAAATCGTGAAGGGGTATGGATAGGGTGAATAGCCAAGGTCTTTTCCCCAGGGTAGGGGAGTCCCAAAACTAGAGGGTTTAAGATGAGAGGGGAGAGATTTCGAAGAGGCCTCAAGGACAGCTTTTTCACGCAGAGGGTGCTGTGTGTGGAACAAGGAAGTGGTGGAGGCTGGTACAATTACAACATTTAAAAGGCATCTGGATGAGTATATGAATAGGAAGGGTTTAGAGGGATATGGACCAAATGCTGGTAAATGGGACTGGATTAATTTAGGATATCTGGTCAACACAGATGAGTTGGGCCGAAGTTTTCCATGCTGTGCATCTCTTATAACCAGTCGATGCTCGCTGACTGTGACTAAAGCTGACTTTATTTCAGTTATTAATTGAATTCACCTTCTGCTGGCCTGCGATCGTGGCATTATTAACCCAGTAAAAACGCCAGGACGGAACCAGAAGGGATCGAAAGTCTGAACCAGCAGAAACGAAAACCTACCATGGCTTGATGCATTCAGGGTTGAAGAATAATGCAAACAGTGCAATATTGAGGAACAGAGAAAGATCCACGGTGTGGATCTGTAATGCTGGACTTTTTATTTTTCTAATTATATTTTGTCCCTAAGAATTTGCACTTAAGTATCTAGGTACCTTTGTACCTAATATGGTGCCGTAAGTGAACTTTTCACACGACAGTAAAAACCTTGACAGTAAAGCGAATGCTAATGCTAACTCTAATTCATTACGATCCGAAAGTAGACAAAACAGCAGAGTGAGCACCCAGAGCCAATGAAGTGAAAGTGAATACCTGAGACACATCCATCTCTGGCTCGCCCTCAAGTAATAACAAGAGATCGCGCGGAATTACATCGATCTCCCAGTACCAAAACTGACCATTCATTGCAACTTGCCGGTGCTGATGTCTATCTTCCGCTTGAACTTCTTCCTATCCCTTTGTTTCACTCAACCAGTCCATCATTCTCTTCTTCCTCGTGTACTTTTATTCCTTTCTCAGGGTGCAGGTTCACAGTTCCTTGAAAGTGGAGCCGCAGGTAGAGAGGATAGTGAAGAAAGTGTTTGGTACGCTTGCCTTCATTGGTCAGAACAATGAGTAGAGGAGTTGGGATGTCATGTTGCAGCTGTATAGGGCATTGCTGAGGCCACTTTTGGAATACTGCGTACAATCCAGGTCTCCCTTCTACAGGAAGAACATTGTTAAACTTGAGAAGGTTTAGAAAAGCTTCATAAGGATGTTATCGGGACTTGGGGATTTGACCAATAGGGAGAGGCTAAATAGGCTGGGGTTATTTTCCCTGGAGTGTTAGAGGCTGAGGGGTCATGTTATAGAGGTTTATAAAATCATGAGGGGCACGGATACAGTGAGTAGCCAAGGTGTCTTTCCTAGAGTTGGGGAGGCCAAAACTAAAGGGCATAGGTTTAAGGTGAGTGAGGGAAGATTACCAAAGGACCGAAGGGGTAACTTTTTCACGCAGAGGGTGGAATGAACAGCCAGATGAAGTAGCGGAGGCTGGTAATTTACAACATTTAAAAGGCATCTGGATGGGTATAGGAATAGGAAGGGTTAAGATGGACATGGGCCAAATTCTGGCTAATGGGACGAGGACAGATTAGGATGTTTGGTCGGCATGGACGAGTTGGACCAAAGGGTCTGTTTCTGTGCCACACATCTCTTTGACTCTATATGCTTATCTAGTTGAGCCTCAAATGCATTCATAGCATATCCCCCAACTACTCAGCAAATCCCTTAACTACTCACTATATCCCCCAATTACTCACCGTATCGCCCAACTACTGACCATATCCCCCAACTGCTCCTTGTTCCAAACACAGAGAATGCTGGGGGGAAAACAACTCAACAGGTCCGGCAGTGTCCATGAAGAGTGAAAAGGCAAGAGTTCACAGTTGGAGTCTGTTGTGGTGCTTCTCCAGAACAGTTTTGTGTTTGCCTCAGACTTGCAGCATCTGTAGTAAGTTGCTTTTACTCCTTCTGGCTGCACATTGTGGATTCTGACCCCGCCACCCCGGGGTCCTCTCTCTAATGAAAGAGTGCCCCCTTGGTCTGTTAAGACTATGGAAACCTCACCTTTCTCAGGCAGTGCATACATGAATGAACCTTACAGTGATAGCCTCTGGTTTCGCTCTCGCCCACAAGCAGAAACACCCTTTCCACATCTACTCTGTCTAACCCTTTCAGAACATTAGAGGTCCCAATTAGGTCGCGCAAATGTGCTAATTAGGAGCAGCAATAATCCACTCAGCCACTCAAGCTCACTCTGCCATTCTGGGAAGTGGTAGCTAATCTAATTCCTCCGCTTTTCTGCCTATTCCCAGCATGCCTCCACCTCCCCCTCCCCCCTCACCCACCCTTTGCCGATCAAGTCCCTTTCTAACTTCTGTCTTAAAAATATTCAGGGACCTTGCCTCCACAGATTGTAAGGAAGAGAGTTCCAAGGTTCACTACCTTGTGAAAAAGGAAATTCTCCCTTATCTGTCCTTTCTTGACCCTTCTTATGTGACTCCAAATCCTAGGTTCTGTCAAAGGACACGATTTCCACATCTACCCAGTCAAGTCTTCTGGGGAACTTATCAATGAAGTTGCCTCTTACTCCAATGCAAACCCAGGTCTGACTTACTTTTCCCGTAACCTAATCCTCTCGTTCCAGCTATCACCCTGCTCTGAACTGCTTCCTTAAATAAAGTGACCAGTACTGTGCACGGATGTGATCACACCAGTGTCCCCTCGAACTGGAGCATGACCTCCCTAATCTTGCCCCTTACTTCCTCTCGCGGGAAATGGAACAATTCATTAGCTTTCCGGATTACTTGCTTCATCTGCTCACCAACTGCTTCTTCCCAGCTTTCTCTTTTGGAGGAAAAGGTCACGACCAGTCAAATCTACAGAATCTGTCCACCTCTATTTCTGTCTTCAACCAGCTCCCTCTTCACAGTATAAATTCCAGGAAAGGGGAGGGAAGAAGGCTTTCCCAAGTCCTTAAAGAGGTGGGAAAGGGAGGGCTCTTCAATTTTGCAACTCTTTTGAGACGTAACCGCAAATGACGTTTTCTCTCTCTCTTTTCCAGAATGGACTCATTAACTTCGAGAAGCGGAGAAAGGTAACAGTTTCTGTGGGCAACGTGCCATTTCCTGCTGCTCTTTTCTGTTCGTCCCTTTGGTGTTTTATTTCTTTTAATTTCAACCCTTATTTTTGTCCCTGGTGGGGATCGTGGGGAATGACAGGAATTTGAAATCATCGCCCAGATTAAGCTGCTCCAGAAAGCCTGCAAGAATTACAGCTTTGAGAAGGATCCAGAATTCCTGAACTGGTTCTACAGCCTGGAGACACTCAGTGAAGCCGAAAGGTGAGACAGGTTGTAACTTCGGTGGCAGGTGTCTTTGACACTGAGTGCTTTCTTCAACAGCGGGGATTTTACTCCCCCTGGAGTATAGGAGACTGAGAAGTGGCATGGGCATGGGGCGAGTGGCGTAATGGATAATACGTTTGACTTTGGCTCAGAAGATTGTAGGTTCGAATCCTCCCTAGCTCGAGGGCAGCTCACAGCTATTAGGGGAGGTGATGACCTAGTGGTGTCATCGCTGGACTGTTAATCCAGAGACCCAGATAATGCTCGAGACCTGGATTCGAATCCTGCCACGGCAGGTGGTGGAATTTGAATTCAATAAGTATCTGGAATTAAGAGCCTCATGATGACCATGAATCCATTGTCGATTGTCAGGAAAAACCCATCTGGTTCACTAATGTCCTTCAGGGAAGGAAACTGCCATCCTTACGTGGTCTGGCCTACATGTGACTCCAGACCCACAGCAATGTGGTAGACTCGTAACCGATTAGGGATGGACAATAAATGCAACATCCTCATCCCATGAATGAATGAATAAAAAAAAAAGAGGTCTATAAAATCATGGGAGGCATAGATAAGGCAGATAGCCAACAGCTTTTCCCCAGGGTAGGGGAGACTAAAACTAGAGGCTTAAAGGGGAGAGGTAGTGATGGAAGGTGGTACAATTTAAGAAGCATTTAGACAGGTACATGGATGGATAGGTACGGACCAAATGCTGTAGACGTCTATGACTCTCAACCTAAACTGTCTGACTCAGGATAGTTTGAACTTGTCCGTTCCCTGAGACAATTAATGAGAATGAAGGAATAAATGGTGAAAGTTGAGATGCACATATAGGGTAGATGGTCAGAATCTTTTGTCCCAAGAGTTGAAATGTCCAATACTAGTGGGTATGCATGTAAAGTAGGAGGGGGCGTAAGTTCAAAGGAGATGTGAGGGGCAATTTTTTTTTTACACAGAGAGTGGTAGGAACGCGGTGCCAGGAGTGGTGGTGGAGGCAGGTACAGTAGGGGCCTTTAGGTAAGTACATGGATATGCAAGGAATGGAGGGATATGGACTAAGGGAAGGCAGAAGGGATCAGTTTCATTTGGCCTCACATTCGGCACAACATCATGGGCCGAAGGGCCCGTTCCTGTGCTGTACAGTTCTGTGTTCTATGAAAGGCGAGGCGTCCGTCTCAACTTTAGACTCTCAGAGGCCAGAAAAAGGCCCCTCAGTTCATGAACAAAAACAGAAGTTGCTGGAAGAGCTCAGCAGGTCTGGCAGCGTCTGTGAAGGAGAAAACAGAGTTAATGTTTCGGGTCCGGTGACCCTTCCTCAGAACCCTTCCCTCAGTTCGCGAACTGGTCCAAAAGCAAAAATCAATCAACAGACTGTTCTAATCCCATTTTCCCCAGCATTTGGCTCACTACCTTGAATGCCTTGGCGCTGCAAGTGCACACTTCAAAAAACACTTGTTAAATGCTATTCAGGTTTCCACTTTGACCACCCTTACAGTTGCACAATCCCACTACCACACTCCGGGTGAGTCTCACTTGTTGAAATGGCGCAGCTTGGCAGTGTTAGGCCTCGCGAAGGGGGAAGTCGTTGGTGAACTCTGTCTCCCATGGTGATGCCCAGTGCCCACCTTAATGGGTGCACGGTTTTCCCAGTGTTAGGAGGTGGGAGGGTAAGCGGGCTGGAAATTTGGTGTGGGAAGGCATCGGGAGTGGGGCGACCAATCTCTCATGGCCCCCGCGTCCACATGTCGCTGGGGTGGCGCGTGCCTGTTGGAACACTTGGCGGGCCCGCTCCCTTCCACCTCTCTGAGGTGGAGCCTCCGTTGAGGGCACCCCCTACCTGAGCGTTCACAGCTTTTGGGGTGGGCACCGCTGCTGAGGTTGACGTGAGCCGACCACGCTCGCCATTGGACAAAGGTGCCGGGAGCGGGCTCCTCATTGGCTGCCCCCCGCAACATTGTGGTGGCACTCTTCTCCCCACCAGGGTCCCGTTGCCTGCACCCACAGAGTCAGCTCTTGACTCGGGAAGGGGATTCCTGGCAACAGCGAGGACGGGGAGAGCTCCCCGCGCCACCTCGCTTGAGTGTTTTGTTTCGGGCAAATGGGAAAACACCGCTTGTGTCTTTCGCAGCTACAAGCTGTCGTGTGAAGTCGAGCCGCCAGCCGAAGCGAGTGGCACTCCTACAAAGACCCGCCCTACATTGATCATCACACACTGCAGCGAGTGAGTACATGTTGTGTTGGCCGTGTCTGCGGAAAACCCCCCTCCCCTCCCGATCTCTGTTTCATGGACATGATAGAATCCCTGCAGTGCGGGACCAGGCCATTCAGCCCATCATCAACCTTCTGAAGGGCATCTCACCCAGATCCATTCCTACCCCATCCTGGCATTTCCCCACGGCTAACCCACCTAGCTTGCAAACCTTTGGACTGTGGGAGCAAATCAGAGCATCTGGAGGGAACCCACACAGACACGGGGAGAATGTGCAAACTCTGCACAGACTGTGACCTGAGGGTGGAATCGAACCCAGGTCCCTGACGCTGAGAGGCAGCAGCATTAACCGCTGAGCCACGACGCTGCCCATAAGTTAGTTGTCAATTCAGTGCCTAAACTCTCCTGAAGCACTGACCATGGGCGGCCATCTCTTTGGGTCACCGTTGTCCCGTTGCTGACCTCCATTTGAAAGTCAGCTTTCAGTCCATCCAAGAACAAAAGCCTCATTGTTCTCGAGAGCAGCGCGCTAATAATGGGTCAGAGTTGGCGCCAGATAAAACTTGCTCCCTGTTTCTCGTCGTTCTTCCCTTTTTGTGTTCCCCGCCCTGGAATCGCTGAACATTAATAACCGCTGAAATCTAACGTGATCCCCGCATCCCCCCACCCCCCATCCTGCCTTCCCCTTGCTGAGGTGATGATTCTGAAAGGGGACGGTTACCTGAGAGTAAATACTGACCTTTTTCGCAAGGGGGATGTCTTGTCATTTCAGCCCTCCGTCCGGCCAGAACAGCCCAACGGTGCCGAGTGGCGGGTTGGTACCATGGGATATACCCGGCTCACCCACGCCGGACCAGGATGGCCCCGGAGAATTCCCTGGACCCAAGGAGCACTCGTTCAGACCCATCAACGCGTTGCTGTGCAAGGTTGCCCGGGTAACGTACGCCAACGCGCCAGAGCAGGTGAAACGGAGCGGAAGGGCGAGGCTCGTGGGACACGATCCCAACGCCGTCGCTATGGCGATGTTGAGAGAGCGCAGGGAGCAGTTTGGCTCGGAGGAGGTCAGACTGAGCTCTCCACCAAGCGCGGGGCAGGGTGGGAGTTTAGCGGGCTGGGCAGACAGGTTCGGGAGGAGCTGATCCGCACTCATATTAAAAACAGAATAAAGAGGGCATCGGCTCGAGGGCACGGATTTAGAGTGATGCCCTCACACAGCAGAGGCTGAGCTGATGAAATGCCCTTTCTCGCTGCGCGACGGCTGAAGACGGGGAGAGTGGAGTCAGTCTCAACTGAGGATAGTAACGATGTACGAGGGGAAGGGGAGAAAAGCAGGAGATTTAATGATGCTCACTGAGTGACCCAGTGCAGGTTATGATGGGCTGAACGGCCTCCATCTGCACTGCTTCACTTCTTTGGTAAACAAGCCAGATCCCAAAGCCAAAGAGATATGGACCTGGGATGCTGAGGAAGACTCTGTGTGCCTCCTCAAGGTGGTGGATTTCCACCTGAGGGGGGTGGGGGTGTCTTGTGTGCTGCTGGGTGCCATAGTGCCCATCTCTCCAGGTTCTGAGAGCCTGGTGGTGGTGGGAAGGGTCTGCCCACGATGGTGAGCGCTGCACCATTGCACATGAACACCGGGGAGTGGGGGAACAAGATTGACTGCTCTGAGGTGTGCCCTGCACCCCTGACCTCGAGAAGGTGCCTACTCCTTCCTGCTTTGAGATGGGGGGTAGTGGGCACAGCTACTTGGCAGATCCAACAGTGCCAGGCAGCGAGTGGTGGACATTTCTCGGGACACCCACCCTCCAAAGGGCTTCCCACCCAGACCAACACCCCCCCACCTCACCCCACCAAATTGTCCCACGGCCAATCTACACATCCCTCGATGCTATGGGACAATTCAGCAGGGCCAATCCACCCGAACCTGCACAGCTTTGGAGTTTGGGAGGAAACCAGTGCACCCGGAGGAAACCCATGCAGACACAGGGAGAATGTGCATACTCCACACAGACAGTCACCGAGGCTGGAATTAGTTCAATAGTGATGTGAGGCAGCAGTGCTAACCACTGAGCCACTGTACACCACCCTCCCCCTTGTACTTAAGACTGTGTACGCAAGTACATTGGCACCCAAGATAAGTGACAACTGTAAACTTTTCACTGTATTCACATGAGTGAACATGACAATAGAGCTAGTTTTTAAAATTAACGCAGCCCACCTTTGTTTGCTAAATGAAGGAGATGCAGACTCTCCTCCTTTTCCCACCTTTCGGGATGCCATACCTTGCAGGATGCCAGGAATTTGGCCTGCTCCCTGAATCGGTGCTGCTTGTGAAGTTTCGAGTCCCTGCACACCAGGCAGACGATCATACCATCCGTCTCACAGACCAGGGTCAGCTTCTCCTGGTGCTCTGGGCACAGGCGCCTGTCATCCTCAGTCAGGTCCTGCTGGGGGGTGGTGAGCCGGCGAATCTTATCCACCACGTTCCTCAGTACCCGGTTGGGCTGCAGTGCCAGCTGCACGGTACTCACACCTCACTGCGGGCAACAGACACTGCCACCCTGGGCCTCCCTGTAGGACTCAGTACAAGTGCGGCAGAAATTACGGTCACAGTCCACCAGAACAGGCTCCACAAATAATTCAAGGCAGAGAGAACAGACAAGGGCTTCCCCATAATTCATGTGCAAACTCCACATCAATAGAATTGAACCCAGGTCCCTGGCGCTGTGAGGCAGCAGTGCTAACCACTGAGCCAACATGCCACCCTCAGTCTAAATTCAGTTCAAATTTTATTTTAAAATAAATCTGTCAAAGGGAAAATATGACTGCTTCACCTGTTCCTTTTACGGAAGGAGACATGCCGCCCTTGAACAGCCTGAGGTGTATGAGACACTGAAGAGGATTGACAAAGTAGACATAGAGAGGATATTCCCCACTGTAGGCCAATCTAGAACGAGAGCTCACAGTTTTAGGGTAAGGAGTAAGAGATTTAAAACAGAGATGAGAAGGAGTTACTTCTCTCAAAGAGCCTTGAATCTGTGGGCTACACTAACCCAGACTGCAGTGGACGTGGAGACGTTATGCCAATCTTCCCTTTTAAATTTACTCATTTCAATTAGCGATGGGCGGAAGGGTTTATGGAGAAAGTGCAGTTGAGTCCAAAATGAGATCGGCTACGGCCATAGTAAATGGCAGAGCAGGCTCGAGGGTCTGAACTGCCAGTTCTTACTCCTCGTTCTTGAGACCCAGGCCTACATGTGACCCTTGACCCGCACCCAATATGGCTGATGCTTAGCTACCCTCTGAAAGTGGCCTGACATTTTTAACTAGGAATGGACAATCCATGGAAGCCAGGCATCCTACTCAAGATATGTGCAGTAATTAACTTAAATATACGAGCGAGCCTTATGCATGTGGCCCTTTTTCAGGGGTAGAGCCATGTGACAGAGTTGGAGGTGTCCGCATTTAATGCCTATCCTTGTGGGATTTTCCGTGAAGGGTTCGTGATCAGAAGCGGGGGAATTGGGAAGGTTTCCTCAGATGGGTGAAGCGAATTGAAGTGCAGATCAGAGCAGGAAGAGAGGGGTTTAACCTTTTTGATGCAGCTCTGTCGCACTGACCAATCCCCCTATCTCGTAACTCAGCAGTGTGAGGATGCTGGAAATCTAAAATTGAAAAAAAAGCAGGAAGTACTTCAGAAGCTCAGCAGCATTCTGCACCCCCCGCGCCACCCCTGGCCGCCTCCTGCAACATTGCACAAGGGCGGCCAACTGGAGGCATGGTCTGACCATCATGGGCTGCTCAATCCAGAGGCCTGGCTTAATGTCGTGAGGACATGGCCCCACGACAGCAGCCTGGGTTGTTGCCAACGTCAAAAAGGAAATGTTGAAATGCAAGGTGACAGTGACAATTTTCAATTCCTTGTCTGCCTCAAGGGGTTAAGAAATCTGCCGTCCTTACCTGGCCTGGCCTACATGTGATGGTCAGGCCTACAAGTGACTCCAGGCCCACTGCAGAGTGGTTTGACTCTGAACTGCCCTCTGAAACGGGTCAGCAAACCGCTCAGCCCAGGCATGAATAAGGATGGGCAGCGCCTTTTGGTGGTCTTGCCAGTGATACCAACACTGCGTGGCATATTGAACATTTCTAAAACAATGAACCTATGAGGGGAATTAATTTGGTATCTCTCTCTCTCTGCCTTTCTGTCCTCCCACAGCACACCAAGTTCCCCTCAGTCTCCTCTCTGGACTCAGCCGGCATTGACCCAAGCCCGACCTGCCCCCCGTCGCCCTCCATGTTGTCTCCCACTGCCACCTTCGTCAAAGGGCACAGGCGGTCTGCGTCCTGTGGCGCATCGTACGTGCCATCGTCCTCTCCCATCGGCTCTCCTCAGTCTGACTGCCGGATCATCCGCGTGCGTCTAGACGTCTCCAATGGGAACCTGTACAAGAGCATTTTGGTAGGTGATGCACCCTACCAATGAGGAGAATCTCTTCGCAGTTTGTTCTCAGCACACGAACAAGGCCAGTAACTTACTGCCAATCCTTTTATGCCCTCGAGAAGGTGGTGGTGACCCACCTCGTTGAACCTCTGGAGCTCTTGGAAGTTGACCCCAGTGGCACTGGAAGAGTCATTCCAAGTCACGAAGGTGTGTCACTTGGAGGGCAACTTGTAGGTAGTGGAGGTGCTGGTGTTCCCATGTATCGGGGGTATTTGGCAAGGCAAGCCAGGGCAGGACTTATATGCGTAATGGTTGCTAGGCAAAGCAACTTTGGAGTGTAGGTTCACAGTTCCTTGAAAGTGGAAGTCACAGGTAGATAGGATGATGAAGAAGGCATTTGGTATGCTTGTCTTTATTGGTCAGTGCATTGAGTACAGGAGTCGGGATGTCAAGTTGCGGCTGTACAGGATATTGGCCAGGCTACTTTTGGAATATTGCGTTAAATCCTGGTCTCGCTGCTACGGGAAAGATGTTATTGAACTTGAAAGGGTTGTGAGAAGATTTAGAGGGGTTTGAATGATAGGGAGAGGCTGAATGGGCTGGGGCTATTTTCCCTGGAGCGATGGAATCTGTGGGGTGACCTTACAGAGGTTTACAAAATCATAAGGGGGCATGGATAGGGTGAATAGTCCAGGTCTTTTCACCCCCAGGGTAAAGGAGTCCAAAACTAGAGGGCATAGTTTGAGGTGAGAGGGGAAAGATTTAAAAGGGTGACTGGTTCATGCAGAGGGTGGTGCGTGTATGGAATGAGCTGCCAGAGGAAGTGGTGGGGGCTGGTACAATTGCAATATTTAAAAGGCATCTAGATGGGTACATGAATAGGAAGGGTTTAAAGGGATATGGGCCAAATGCTGGCAAATGAGACTAGATTAATTTAGGATATCTGGTCAGCATGGACGAGTTGGACCAAAGGGTCTGTTTCCATGTTGTACAGCTCTGTCTACTCCCCTTGTCATTGTAGGTGATGGAGATGTTGACAGAGGAGCCTTGATAAGTACTGGTGATGCTGCCATGCATCTGCTGCCTTTCTCCTTCTCAGGATTAAGGATCACTAGTTTGGAAGTTGCTCTAGAAAGGGACCGGGCATGTTGCTACAGGGCACTGTACAGATGGGTACAGATCGCTGCCACTGTGTAAGGCAGATGGAGGAACGGAATCTTGGATGGGATGGCTGGTTGAATGGTCTTCCTTGTCCTGGTATGTGTCATGCCTCTTGAGTGATATTTACATAAATTCTTGGAGGCTTCAGAGTAAGGGTTGATTGGTTCTTAAGTGACCTTATTAATAGCTCACCCACCACTACCAAATGGGGCTAGAGCTGCCCGAACGGATTCCAGTTTTTTCAGCTTCCCTCACCTCTGGTATGTCCTTACCTCTGAGAATTCAGTGTCCCACAGTTAAATGTAGCCGCAAATGTGAATAAGCAGTTGATTTTAAACAATGGGTGAAAATGACTTCCTATTAAACAGTCACAACCCATTTCCCTCTGTTGGACTTGAAGGTAAATATTTAATATAAATGATTTAGGTGAGAATATAGAAGGCTTTGTTAGTAAAGTTTGCGGATGACGACAAAATTGGTGGTATATAGGGCGGTGAAGGCTGTCTAAGATTGCAAAGCGATCTTGATCAGTTGGGTCAATGGACTGGAGATGGAGTTTAATTTGGATAAATGCGAGGTGTTGGATTTTGACAAAACAAGCAAGGGCAGGACTAATGCAATTAGAAGATGGGTCTTAGGTAGTGTTGTTAAACAGGGAGACCTAGGGGTTCAGGTACATAATTCGTTGAAGTTTGCATCACATGTAGACAGGGTGGTTCAGAAGGCATTTGGCACACTTGCTTTCATTGCTCAGACATTTGAGTACAGGAGTTGGTGATGTTACGTTGAGGTTGTACAGGATGTTGGTGAGGCCCCTCCTGGAGTACTGTGTCCAGTTCTGGTCTCCCTGTTACAAGAAGGATATAATGAAGCAGGCTATGGTTCAGAAGAGATTTACCAGGACGTTGCCAGGAATGGAAGGTTTGAATTGTAAGAATAGGCTGGGACCTTTTTCACTGGAACATGGCGGGGTTGAGAGATGACCTTATCGAATCTTGTAAAATGTCGAGGGGTATTGATAAGGTGAATGGCAGGTGTCTTTTCCCTAGGGTGGGGGATTTCAAGACTGGGGGGGCCTTATTTTTAGGGTGAGAGGAGAAACATATAAAAAACACATGAGGGACAATATTTTACACAGCGAGCGTGTAGAATGAACCTCAAGAGGAAGTGGTGGATGCGGGTACAGTTACAATGTTTAAAATGTTGGAGGGATGTGGACCAAACGTAGGCAGGTGGGACTAGTTTAGTTTTGGATTATGGACTGGTTGGACCGAAGGATCTGTTTCCGTGTTGTATGACTATACGAATCTAGGATTCTATGAATCTATGGAAGCCGAGTGCTGCTCCTTTAAAGTTTAAATTTAGCCAAATTAAGGACCTCCGCCACCACTGCCCCCTATCTTCCACCAGCATCAACTACACTCTGCGTGGAGTCGTTATTAGCTGTGACCAAACTGAGCAGTTCGCTTCCATAGCTGCAGATGATGAATTGGCCTGTGCCTGCATTCCACAGGTGTCCAGCCAGGACAAGACCCCCGCTGTGGTAGGGAAAGCTCTGGAGAAACACAACCAGGACACCAACGCAGCCGCCTCTTATGAACTGGTGCAGCTCATCTCCGAAGACAAAGGTGAGGTCTCTTGGAGAAGGCTATGGCAGGGCTCATCGATCGGGCTGGGAGGGGCGGTAGACCTCAAACGAAAGGGAAAGGAGGCAGGAGACTGTCTAACCTTGGCCTTGGACCAGTTCTGAATCGGAGCAGCTATTGTTCACAGTGCAGGGGAATGAGTGGGGGCTGTTCTAACTGAGAAGGGGAACAGTCCTGCCATAACGGTGGCATGGAACTGGGTGAATGCAATGGGACTCGAATACAAGGCAGTTCATTCTGGTGCAGGTTGGGGTGGCATGGGGGTTAGCACTGCCAGCTCACGGCACCAGCGACCCGGGTTCAATTCCAGCCTCAGATGACTGTCTGTGTGTGGTTTGCACGTTCTGCCCCCCATGTCTGCGTGGGTTTCCTCCCACGGTTCAATGCGAGCTTTTTCGGGCAGACAGCCAGCAGTTTGGGTGCGAAATGCACAGAATGGAAACATGGTGGAGGAACGCTCAATTGAAGCAGTCAGGAGGGACCATTGGATGGGTATTTGGGTGGGAATGATGCGCAGCGGTGGGGGGGGGAGGTGTAAGGTTGGCACTATACATAGAACCGAGGCGGGTGCGGTGGTTCAGATTGGCCATCATTACAACCCGTTTCCCTTCCTGCAGAGTTCACCATCCCCTACAACGCCAATGTCTTCTATGCCATGAGCTCCACCAGCATTGACTTCATTCTGCGGAGGAGGGGCCACACCTCCCCCAAGCTGAGAGCAGAGCATGGATCCCCCTTCCCGAAGATCAAGTCCAAGGGGATGAAGATCGCCAGGTCCTTGTTTTAAAGGCCCACCCTTTCCCCTCTCCGATGGTGGAATGGGGGATGGTGGGGGGGTCCTGCAGACCTGTGACCCGCAGGGAAGGTGGGCTGACTGGGGGAACGTGAGCCGGCAGCTCGTTCAGACCAAAGCCAACAGCAGCGCGCGGGCGGATGGCCCCAGGTCACGGAGGGATCTCTTCAAACCGGGCAGCGTCACGGAACACTACATCCAGGCCGCTTTCCTTCCTCAGCGACGTGGGGGGGAGCTTCAAAAACAAAGAGCTTCTGGCCAGGGTTGGGGGGTGGGTCTGTTTTTACCCTTCAGTGGGGGAATGTTCGCCATGAGCGGCCAGAAAAAAAAACCACACGCACACACCATCCGGTCCTCAGTTCGGGGCCAAGTGAACGGAACAGGGGGCAATAACCCAAAAAGGGTCCATGCCCAGGCCCAACCCCACCCCCCACCCCCCCCACCCCCACTGTAACCAGAGAGTTGGGGGGCGAATTCAGTCTGTGGTGCACAAGATGGAGGCTTCAATACACAGGGGCTCATCATCTTCTATAGATGCCGGTGGAATCAAAGAAATGCCCACCTGCAGGATGCCAACTTGTTGCTTCGCCACAGCTTCGGCCCCGGGCATCCGAGCCGGCCACTCCCCCCACCCTGGTTGGGGGGGGGTGGGGGCACGCACGGCGATAATAGTCGTGAATGTGTAAGCGTCCCGCCCTCCCCACTCGGTAAAGTTACCGGTACAGCTGGAGGTGAGCTTCAGGAATGGGAAGGCCCACCAGCACGAGGTAGCTGGACTGAACCGCTCGGGACGGCAGCGTTGGTCGGGTCACCTCGGGTCGACCGCCCTTAGCCGGGTCGAAGTGACGCCGCTGCGTCCTTGTTCGTTCGCTTCCTCCCCCCCCCCCCCCCCCCACCCAGACCCCCAATCACCCCACACACCCCCAGACACACCCACCCACACCCTACACACACCCTCACCCACACACCAACCCGCACCGCCCAGACACACCCACACACCCACCCACACCCCACACACACACACCCAATCACCCCACACTGCCTCAGGCACACCCCCAATCATCCCACACCCCCCCCCAGACACACCACCACACCCACACACTCACCCCTACCCACACACACAACCCCACCCACGCACCCCCTTCCCCACCCGTACACCCCCACCACCCCACACCCCTGACAAACACACCCCACCCACACCCGCCCTACCCACATACATACACCCCACACATACCCCCCTCCACTCACACACATCCCCACCACCCACAGCCATCACAGCCCCTCCATCCCCCAAATAAACCGAAACAATAAATCCCTCCTCCCGCGACCCGTCTCTCAAGTCAGCAGCCCAGCCATTATCAGGTGACGGTGTTAAAGACGTACCACACCTCCACAGCCTGGCACCAAAAGAGTGACAAACCCAGGAGTTTGCTTTCTCCGTGTGTGCCGGGACTGGCAGAGCCAGCAGCTGCCCTGCACGTGCCTCCCCACATCTGCCTCGTGGGCCTTCACCAGCTCGGCCAATGCTGGTGCCATCCCGTTTGTCTCTTCGGCCGGATCCAACCCCGATGGCAGAAGGGACGAGAGGATCAGATGGTTGGGGGGAGAGGGTCCTTCATCCCCCCCCACCCACCAAAGTCAACACTACACTCAACATGAGGCCTTCTGCCTCATCTCATGACACTAAGAAGGACTGTATCGAGGTTGGCAAACTGTGATGCCATCTCCCGTGAATGTTGGCAGTGACTGACCGAAGCCTCTTCCTTTATTTGGATCGTGTTGGCTACCAACCTCACCTCCCCCTCTCCCTGCTGTCTCCCCTCCCTTCCCAAATGGCAGGAATTCCCTCCTCGCACCCTCGGCCCCACCTCACCGGCTCAGGCGATGCCTTGGGCCGGGGCATGGGGCAAGTGGGCAGTGTTTGCAACCAGTGTCACCCTGCGAGAGAGAAACGTGCGCTTTACGGCTCTCTCTTGCCGAGAATCCAGAAGCAGTCGAAGGACGCGGAAGTGCCCATCCATCCATCCGTCCGTCCAGCCGGTTCTCCCCGGAGACGACTGGCAAAGCCGGGGCTGGACGCTCTCTCGTGAAAGCTGCAGGACCCTGCCACTGACTGCACCGCGGGGACCCCACCCTCCGCCTCGCAGTTTCTAACATCCGGAACGAACAGACTTCCCGCTGACGTTTTCGCGGGATTGGGGGAAGGGTGGTGGTTGGGAGGAGGTGGAGGAGCTGCAGCTCATCCTCGCCAAAGGAGGGGGTGCCCAGATTTGGCACACCCTTGCGTTGGGCACCGGGCAGGAGTGGGAATGGGGTCACTCCACTCGGCCCAGTGGGATTCTTGTCCGGGGATAAATGGAAAACCCTCGTTCTTCCCCGCAAATTCGTTGCCTGAATGGCATTTTTCCCGTCTACTTTGTGCGTTCCTTTCAACGGGGACATGTATTTATGGTCATTTATTTAAAAAAAACAATTTCTCAATGAGCCAGCATTTGGACATTTGTTACTAACTTGATGTTACCAGTTTGCACTTCGAATTGATGGGGCGCAGTGGGGACAGAACTTGGCGAAGATGAGCCTTTTCTGCCCCTTGAGCCTGTTCTTTCAGGATTTCTTGCCCGTCCCTGATTGGTGGGGGGACTGGAGCACTTCGGTCGTCTTTTTTTCTTACAAAAATATACTTTGTTTGTAAAAAAGAAAGTTTTCTTTGTCTGCATGCATAGTCACAAGCACACTTCGGATCTGTACAGTGGCATATCAAGGAAACAAATGGACATTGGAGTTTGACTCGATCCAAAAAAAAGGTATCTCTGACATTCATAGAATCCCTACAGTGTGGAAATAGGCCCTTTGGCCCAACAAGTGCACACTGATCATCATTGCTTCCCACCCAGCCCCATCCCCTTCCCCTTATAACCCACCTAATCTACACACCCCTGAACACTATGGGCAATTTGGCATGGCCAATCCACCTAGCCTGCACATCTTTGGACTGTGGGAGGAAACCGGAGCACCTGGGGGAAACCCACACATACACGGGGAGAATGTGCAAACTCCACACAGCCAGTTGCCTGAGGGTGGAATTGAGCCTGGGCCCCTGGTGCTATGAGGCAGCAGTGCTAACCACTGAGTCACCGTGCCACCCCAAGTGCAAGACACAGGCAACCAGGGTAAAGGTAACAGGGGCTTGGGCAGCTCAGCAGGTTGGGGAGACCGTTTGAGAGGGAGGTTCGGGTTCGACCACATTGCTGTGAGTCTGGAGACCAGTGCAGGCTCAGAACAGCCAATGGTAGCCGAATTGCTCCCCACTCCAAAGGGTTGAGTGCGGCCAGTTCAGTCTTTAATAGCACAGTTCATGATCGCTGTTCCTGAAATAAGACCATTTCACTCTCGGATTGAATCATAGAATCCCTACAGTGTGGAAACTGGCCCTTTGGCCCAACAAGTCCACACCGAACCTTGGAGCATCCCACCCAGACCCATCCCCCTATAACCCACCTAAGTTATATATCCCTGAACACTGTGGGCAATTTAGCATGGGCAATCCGCCCTAACTTGCACATCTTTAGACTGTGGGAGGAAACCAGAGCACCCAGAGGAAAACCACGCTGACAACTGTGCAAGGGGTGAGACAGACCACACCAGGAATACTGTGGACAGTTTTTTTGGGGCCTTCATCCAAGGAAAGATCACCCCTGCATTCATGGCAGACAAAGAGAAACTTCATTGAGTCGTGGAGCTGTACAGCATAGAGACAGTCCCCTTGGCCCCACTGACCCATAACGACCATTTATCCTAAATCAATCCAGTCCCATTTGCCAGCATTTGGCCCATATCTCAGCCTCCGATGCTTCAGGGAAATTAGCCCCAGCCGATTCAGCCTCTCCCTACCCTCCAACCCTGGCAACATCCTTGTAAATCTTTTCTGAACCCTTTCAAGTTTAACAATATTATTCCTATCGGAGGGAGAGCAGAATTGAATGCATAATTCCAAAAGTGACCTAACCAATGTCCTGTACAGCTGCCACATGACATCCCAACTCCTGTACTCAATGCACTGACTAATAAAGGCAAGCGTACCAAATGCCTTCTTCACTATCCTATCTACCTGCAGCACCACTTTTAAGCAACTATGAACCTTCACTCCAAGGTCCCTTTGTTCAACAACACTCCCCAGGATCTTACCATTAAGTGTATAAGTCTTGCCCTGATTTCTCTTTCCAAAATGTAGCAGCTCACATTTATCCAAATTAAACTCCATTTGCTAGCGAAGAAAAACCGAAAGAACTGCGGATGTTGTAAATCAGGAACACAAACTCAGCAGGTCTTCCAGCATCTGCAGAAAGAGAGAGAACAGAGTTAGCATTTCAAGCATGGTATCGCTGTTCCATTGGAATACAAATGCCAGTCTGATGTGTTCGAACATTTGAATTTCATTATTTTAGGTTAAAACACGACAGGAAATAATTTGCTGCTATCACTGAAATTTTAACAATACAGAGAAGGTTTGCATGAAATGACACACAAATTTGTGAAGGATGCCATATATTACTCCTCCTGTGGTATGACCCTACTCCTGGACTTGGAGGCCCGGGTTCAAGTCCTGCCTGCTCCAGAGTTGTGTAATGACATCTCTGAACAGGTTGATCAGGAAAAAAAAGGATTTAATAGTAAAAAAAACATGAGATTGCCAGATGCATTCGTGTCCTTTACAGAGACTACCTGACTCAGTTTGTCCTGTTGGTGTATCAAACACATGGTAACAGAAGGTGGGCCATAAATTCAGTGGAGTACCCATCCTGAGAATGTTTCGTTAAAATTCGCGTTCCATAGGCGTGTACAGAGTCACAATGTCTCTTGGGAGAAGGGTGTTATCAAGCTGGGGAATGAAATCATAGGGGGCCGGGTCATGGTGTGTGTGAAATCTGAAGGGTTCCATTTTCAAGTTATTCTTGTGGGCAAAGTGTTGTGTCAACATCCATTCCTTTGTTACCTTGATGCATCACATTTCCATTGGCTGTTGTTAGCCAGATTCCACCTTTGGTTAGCCTAAGGTTCTTAAACTCTCCTTCTGTGTCTTAACTTACATAAAGCACCAATCTTCTGTCAAACCTGTGGCCCCAGTCAAACAATGGTTTGATTTTAAAAAGCTCATTCTATGAATGCAAGAATGGAGTTCCTCCATAACCCGGCCCCTCCATATCTCTGTAAGCTCCCCCAACCCCTCAGTAATCTATAGAACCCCGACAGTGTGGAAACAGGCCCTTCGGCCCAACAAGTCCATGCCAACCTATCCCCCTGTTATTCACCTAATCTCAGCATCCCTGAACACAGTGGGCAATTTAGCATGGCCAATCCACCTAGCCTGTATATGTTTGGGCTGTGTGAGGAAACCCACGGAAACACAGGGAGAACATGCAAGCTCCACACATACAATCACCCAAGAGTCAATTCGACCCCAGGTTCCTGGCACTGTGAGATAGCAATGCTAACCACTGAGCCACCGTGTCGCCCAGTCTTCAAAGATGTATGTGCTTCTCCAATTCTGGCCTCATACACATTCCCAGTCATACTTTCTCATGACTGGGCTTTTGCTCACCTGATCCCGAGGTTTCCTAAACCTCTTTGCCTTGTTTTCCTCCTTTCAGGTGTTCTTTACAGCTGACCTATGAGACCAAAACAAATAGGAACAGGGTTAGGCCATTCGAACACACTCTGCCATTCAGTAAGGTCTGACATTCCTCCACTTTCCAGCCTGTTTCCTCATAACCCTTGATTCCCCTCCTGACCAAAAATCTCAGCCTTAAAACAAATGCGAGGACTCTGCTCCCACACATCTCTGTGGCAAGGAGTTCCAAAGACTCTCAACCATCTGAGAGAAGAAATTCCTCCTCATCTCAGTCTTAAATTGGTGCCCCTTTATTCTGAGACAATGCCCTCTGGTCCTAAACTCACCCATGAGGGGAAATATCCTCTCAGCGTCTACCCTGTCAAATCCCTGAAGAATCCTGTATGTTTCAACGTACACCCCTCGTCCTTCTAAACTCCAGTGAGTAGATTCCCAACCTGTTTCACCTTTGTTCATAAGACAGCCACTCCAGACAGGGATCATCCGAGTTGACCTTCTCTGAGCTGCCTTCCATGAAATAGTACTGTTTCCTTAAATAAGGAGGACCAAAACCGCTCACAGTACTCCAGATGTGGTCTCACCAGTCCCATGGACAGTACCTTCTGTTTTAAGTGGCATCTGAGGAGTCAGCCTGACCTGGCACGTAGATGACAGGGCCTGGCTCAGTTTGTAACTAGATGAGTGTGGCCTGTAGCTGACTGATCACCAGTGATCCAGCCAAATACTCATATTTTGCAAAGGAGAAAACAATTCCTATGCTGAATTATTTGAAGCCTTTTGCTCCACATTTTTAACCCTCTTCATTGGGTAAATGACTAACAGGATCAGCTGTAGATCCTGTTGACATTCCTGTCCTGATTTTTACTCTCCGCTGACCAGTCTAACTGGTCCATTTCTGAAGAAGGGTCTAGACCCGAAACGTCAGCCTTCCTGCTCCTCTGATGCTGCTTGGCCCTGCTGTATTTATCCAGCTCTATAGCTACCCCATAAGCTTACTTTTCTTTCCCACTTCTCTGATTCCGGCGCATTGCCTGCATAGTTCACCTCAGCACGAAGGATATTGGTAGCTCTGCTGAGGTGCTTTTTTCCCCCAAAGTTTGTTGACAGGAAGTGGGTGTTTCTGGCTGGGCCAGCATTTATTGCCCCAAGGGAAGCTGTGGGTCTGGGGCATACGTAGGCTCAGAATAGGTAAAGGTGGCAGGTTCCTTCCCTAAAAGGGCACCCCTCACAACATGACTCAATTCCTTTTGTTGAGTTCAAATTCCACCATCTGCCATGGATGGGATTTGAACCCAGAAACATTTCCTGAGTTAGTAGGCCAGCAATATTACCACTAGGCCATCCCCTGTACTGTGAGCTTGCTTCACAAAAGCTGCTTGCACCTCTACCTATTGTTCCTCCTTTGAGGCCTATCTCGATGGCCTAGCTGCTAGGACCTCTCCTCCATTGGATAGCTGGCAACATCGATGCACCAATTCCTCCCCCCACCCGGGAGACTGCTAGGGGTTTGCTGGGTGACATGTTTTTTCCTCCATCGTGTCATACCAGCTTTGGCACCATGGGGACAGATGCCTCACCATGGCTTTGACAACATCCCAATGCCTCGAACATGAACATGAAAGATATGAGAGCTAGAAATCCATCTGTTTGGCTGTTTGGTGTGCACGTTCAGTGCTCCAGGAATTCCTGTAAAAAGACAAGTCTCAAAATTTGTGGCAGTGTGGTGGCTCAGTGGTTAGCATTGCTGCCTCACCACGCTAGGGACCCAGGCTCTGGTGACTGTCTATGTGGGTCCCCTCTGGGTGCCCTGGATTCCTCTCACACGTCCAAAGATGTCCAGGTTAGGGTGGATTGGCCATGCTGATATGCAGGCGAGGTGGGTTAGCCATGGACAATGCAGGGTTACAGGGATAGGGTGCTGTCGAGAGGGTCAGTGTGGACTTTATGGACTGAATGGCCTGCTCCCATACTTTAAGGATTCCATGATCATGATTCAAAGCTGTCAAAAATACTGCTTTAAATCCCTATCCCAGGTTCCCAATATGGCACATTTGACAAGTATTAGGGAATATGCTACTCTCTTAAATAAAGTGCTTGCCTTTCATCTACAGGGAACCCTGATTTACAAACAAGATCCCACACTGCTAGTAATTTTAAGGATCTATTATATGAATGATAACGTGTAATTGCAAACAGATATGTTACACTGTACTGCATTAGGTTCTGACTTACATAGTCATAGAGTCATACGGCGTGGAAATAGTCCCTTTGGCCCAACTAGTCCATGCCAACTCGCAAATTGACTTACAGCCATTCTCGGGAATGGAAGCTGTAACTCAGGGAGGTCCTGTCATCAAGGTATTTTCACTAAGGTGCTCAAGGTTTTTCAGTGGGACTCCAGGCAAAAGAGGCAGACCACTCAGCAGGATCCCAGAGCTACGAAGTGCCTCTGAGATGCAGATGCTATCTGGCAGATTGGGCTGACAGCTCGCTAGCCCTGAGCTCTCCCCTTTGAAATAGCACAGTGGAAACTTTTCTACATCCACCTCACAGGCCAGATGCAGCCTTTGTTTATGTCCTTTGAAGTCTGGCTGCTTCTCAAAAGTCACACTCTTCCTGTGAGGCTGAATCAAATGGTTGCACATTGACTTCCTTTTAAGACTCTCTGAATTTTTTGCACCGATGTTTCTCAGCCAAATGCTGAAAAAAGAAAGTGGCTGTGGTCTGAGGTTCTCGCTGTCTCTGCATTATCTTGTTTAGGCTCTTGGTTTACCCACACGAGCAGCTCTGTGCGCCATCCTGGTCTCTGAGTTATAGAAAGAAAAAGGACTAAGATGCATCGCAGAGAGTACAAAGGAATGATTTACTCAAATGACGCAAGAAATGATCGGTTGAAACAATCAGGAAAGATTGAGGGATTGGGGCTCTTTCCTCCAAAAAAGGGGTGCGCTGATTAAGGGATCTTTAAAATTAGAAAGAGGGCTTGATAGGATAGATGCAGAAATGTCTTCATAGGTGGGTAGGCCAGAACAAGAAGCAGTAATGCTATGATCCCAGCTGACATTACTACCGAACAAGTCAAATTCCAGACCAAAATCTTGATAGATTGTACGCTTTTTTTTTAAAAAAGGTAATGTGGTGGTCTTTGAAACATAAGCTCACAATACTGCAGATTTGGTTTGAACAATAAAACAGAAGTTTATTTGATAGAAGTATTGGAGATAAGGGACAAACAAAACTATTTACATATAACACAATTTCAAATCACATTGTGAAATTAAATCCCAATCATTCCCAATAACATTACTGTACAGTACTGAAATAACTGAGAAAGAGTTCCCTTCTGTATCACATCTATAAGACCATAAGACATAGGAGTGGAAGTAAGGCCATTCAGCCCATCGAGTCCACTCCACCATTTAATAATGGCTGATGGGCATTTCAACTCCACTTACCTGCACTCTCCCCGTAGCCCTTGATTCCTTGTGAGATCAAGAATTTATCAATCTCTGCCTTGAAGACATTCAACGTCCCGGCCTCCACTGCGCTCCGTGGCAATGAATTCCACAGGCCCACCACTCTCTGGCTGAAGAAATGTCTCCTCATTTCCGTTCTAAATTGACCCCCTCTAATTCTAAGGCTGTGCCCACGAGTCCTAGTATCCCCACCTAACGGAAACAACTTCCCAGCGTCCACCCTTTGTAAGCCATGCATTATCTTGTAAGTTTCTATTAGATCTCCCCTCAACCTTCTAAACTCTAATGAATACAATCCCAGGATCCTCAGCCGTTCATCGTATGTTAGGCCTACCATTCCAGGGATCATCCGTGTGAATCTCCGCTGGACATGCTCCAGTGCCAGTATGTCCTTCCTGAGGTGTGGGGCCCAAAATTGGACACAGTATTCTAAATGGGGCCTAACTGGAGCTTTATAAAGTCTCAGAAGCACATCGCTGCTATAGCTTTGAGTTAACATCAATTAACATCGCACATCTATAGCTTTGAGTTAACTCTCCCTTTCAAATTCCAGTCTCAAGAGCTCAATAAACTTTTCTTTGATTATTCACACCACTCTGCCCAAATGTTCTGAGCTTCAAATATCCCTTTCAGGTTTCTAACACTTCTGCCCTGGAATTTACAAACTAAAACTCTCTTACTGGAGCCTATTAATTTCTAACTCCTTTCTCCAAAAGCAGCTCTTCTTGTGTCTGAACGCAGCCAGGATTTCTGCAAAGCGAAACCAAGCATTTTCCAACCTATAGGATTCCTGAAGCAAAAAAAAAATCACTTCTCAATTCTTCGAAACCGAAAGCTAGCTAATGCCTTTTCAATGTTTGCTCTCTGATTAAAAAAAAGGTGTCACAATACAAAATCACTTATCATTCCAGGAGGGCCCCAGTCACTCTTCTTCTAATATATCCTGGTTTGAAACCATGGCTCCAGAATGATTGACAAGCCAATCATTAAATGCCCTCGTAAACATCGACAAGAAACCCACATGCCACTACTTCAGAACCCAAACTCTAAAATAAATTTTATGTTCCATCTCCTCATACCCCAGTGAGAGAGTCACTAATTAAACTAATAGGAAATTCAGTAGAAACGTTTTGCCCAGAAAAATGGTCTGATTTAGGGCTGTGGCTAGTGGAATTCTTCAGGGATCAGCTTTGAGATCTTTGCTATTTGTAATATATATAAATGATTTGGAGGAAAATGTAACTGGTCTGCTTCCACGACCTCCCCACTGCCGGGGAGATACAATAGTGACTTTTAAAGGGTGTCTTGACAAATATATGAATAGGATGGGAATAGAGGGATATGGTCCAAGGAAGGTTAGGGGGTTTTAATTGTGACGGGCAGCATGTCAGTGCAGGCTTGGAGGGCTGAAGGGCCTGTTCCCGTGCTGTAATGTTCTTTGTTCTTTGACCTTTATTTCAAACTCTGTTGCTGAACAATTGGACAGATTGTGCCTGTATCAATTGGACCTTAGAGGATTGAGAAGTGATCTCAATGAAACATAGACTGAGGAGACTTGACAGGTCGGGTGCTGAGAGGATGTTTCCCCTTTAGGGAGAGCCTAGAATGAGGAGGGAGAGTTTAAAACTAAAGAGTTTACCACTTAATGAGATAGAGGATGACTGTTTTTCTCCCTCAGAGAGTTTTTTGGAAACAAAGCTATTGAATATCTGTAAGATTGGCAACAAGGGTGTGAAAAGGTATCAGGAATCGGCAGGCCAGTGGAATTGGTGCCACAATCAGATCAGTCATGATCTTATCAATTGGCAGGACAGGTTCGAGAGTCTGAATGACACATCTCTGCTACTGACACAGATGTTTGGACACGTTAGACTAGAGGGAATGTGCAGATGGGCATGCCAGATAAACACAGGAGAAAGGGATGGATGGAGGGATATGCTGATGGGGTTTGAGATGAGAAGGACAGTGAGGAGTCTCAGCTGTAAGTTAAATAGAAACCAATGAGGCCGAATGATCTGTTTCGATGACGTGCATCCTGCGCAGAATGTATCGAAATGAAACTGTGGATTTGAGAATCTGCTTTTGAACTGTTTATTTTCTTTCAATCGCTTGCAGCTGGTCACTGTTTGTGGTCAGTATTGGTGCCTCTCTGGGGTATTCTGCATCCCCGCTGCCAATCCCCACTCAACACCATCCACAACTGCATGAAGGACAGTGCTGCGCACTGGCAAAGCAGCCTCGGGCGGCTGGACTCTGGAGAATATTTTTGAGGTGATTGAAAGTACAGATTGAATAAAACTACAGACTTCCATTTCTCTCGTGCCTTTCGAAATGTCGTGGCATTCTGAAGCTATTCACAGTCAGAGAAAGGCACTTAAAGTGTAGTCGCAGATGTCATATCGGATTGAGGAGAGCCAATTTACCCACAGCAAGCTCTGACAGACAGTATGTGGTTAGGACCAATAAATCTTTTTTTCAAGTCATGCAGGTTGAGATTCACGTATCACACATCAATAATATATCCATCCGAGATGTCAGAGAGCATCATCGAGGTTAACATACCATCAGCACTGACCCTCTGACAGTGCGGCACTCAAGGGGTTCTAGGGGTTGCTGCACACTCAATAGGCCAAATGGCCTCTATCTACACTGTAGGGATCTGATGATTCAATCGTAATATTTGTCCACCCCGTTAGTTCCACCACTGAAGTCAATAATGGGGGATGTTTAAAACTCTTGGAGTCCCCGGCCTAGCCAGCTCATTAAAAACTGCTCCCAATTAACTTCGGGTCAACTCGGGATCCAAGAGTTCCAGGTCTTCTCCTCACCCTCATTGGCTGCTGGTAGCTCGAGGCAACCTGAAATGAACAACCTCTCTCTCTCTCTCTCTCTGGCCACAAACTGCAGAGGGACCTCAGAGCTGTTGGCAAAGAACAGCTCCAATTTGTGTTCATTTCCTCAGCAGTTGCTCCAGCAATGTTCCAAACCCCAAGGAATAAGCTCACACTTTAACAATGAGATGGAGTCTCCTTCAAACAAAAATCTCTGCGGCACGCCAACTGGATCCTACAGCAAAGGTAACAAGTTGTGCTGATAGCTGCAACTGACATTAAGATGGAAAACAGTCTGAATAAAGGCCCTTTTCAACAGCAGGCCTCTCTCCTGCTATTAATTGACTAATGGTCACTTGTTTTGAAAGCCTAAGGTAGTCTCTCTACCTGCCCAGCACTCAGACAGAGACACACAGAGAAAGAGAGAGGCAAATAGTTGTGACAGTGACAGAGAAACACTGTGTTCTAGGGTATTCAATATATAAAGAGGAAAGGAGATGCAACCCATAGAGACTGAATAACTAAAAGGGGGGAAATTGGACTTTAGCCAAGTCGGTTCATGTTCATGAAACGTTTTATGGAATCGAACCGAAGCATGAAGTAGGGTGAAAGGTGAGAACCGGTTTTCCATTTTCGCAAGCCTGGAAAGAAAGTAAGCAGCTGCAAACTTTTAAAATGTTTCCGATTTATTTGGAGTGCGGCCTTAATGTGGGTGGCTACAGCCCATAGTGAGAGTCAGATCCAATATTCCTTACACAGCGTTGTCGGACTACATCAGTTGACACGTATACATTTGCAGGATGCAGGCTTTGCTGGTGAGGCGAGCATTTCGGGCCAATCTCTAGTTGTGCTTGAGAAGGTGGGTGAGAGACCCTCAACTTTTCTCCAACCGCTGCGATGCATTTACATCCACAATGGATCATTTCCTGTGGCTGTTTGATGGAACTGAACGCCATGCTTGGCCATTTCCAAGGGGCGGATTCAGATTCACCTACCTTGCTGTGGATCTGGAGTCATAAGTAGAGTGGATTGGGGAGTAAAGTTTGCAGGCTTGTTTCTTAAGAGAATCAGTGAACCAAATAGGTTTTTATGACAATGTTCACAGTCAGCATTACTCAGACTGGCATTTTGTTGCTGATTGGCTCACTTGCTACAGTGGCTCAGTGGTTGGCACTGCTGCCTCACAGTGCAAGGTACCCAGGTTCGGTTCCGGCCTCAGGCGACTGTCTGTGTGGGGTTGCACATTCTTCCTGTGTCTGTGTGGGTTTCATACCACAGTCCAAAGATGTGCTGGTTCAGTGAATTGGCTATTGGAAATGCAGAGAGATTGGGTGGGATGCGCTTCAGAGAGTCAAGTGTGGGCTCGAATGGGCCCTACAGCATAAGTTCCACATTCCAGTGACTCACCTTTCCACATTGTTCCCTTAACTCTCTCAGTAGCTACAATCTTTGTCCTGGATATGGTCAACAAGACAGCTCCCTCGGACTGAAAACTCGCACCCCATAAAGTGAAGAAATTTAGCTTGATCTCAGTCCCAAATCGTCAAACCATGACTGTGGTCCTGTGCTTCCTGCTTCTAGATTCTCAACGGAATGAAACGGTTTCTCACTTTTCATCTTGAGAAAGCCCTTTAAGAATCGTTGATATTTCAAATTCATCATCTCTTGTTCTTCTGACATTTTGGGACTGTAGATCTAGTCTCAGATCTGCAGAGCCAGAACAGGAGGACGTGGTGTCATGGTGGTGATTTCGTTGTCAAGAAATCCAAAGGCATGGGCTACTAAAGTTGGGGGGTGATGGAATTTAAATTCAATGAATAAATCAGGAACGTAAAGCTGGTGTCAGTCACGGTCACCATCCCATTGATTGCTGTCATTAAATTAAACACATCTGGTTCACTGGTGTCTCTCAGGGAAGGTAAAAGAGGTTAGCAGGACAGAAAAATGCTCTTTGGCCTATCAAGCCTGCACTTGTCTATCTATTCTAATCCCATTTTCCCTTGGCGTTGCTCGTACACATCCATATTCTTAAATGTTATGAGGGATTGTGAGTCTGCCACCTGTATGGGCAGCGAGTTCCAGTTTCCCAACACCTTTTGGATGATAAAGAACCTCATATCCTCTCTAAACCTACCGCCCTTACCTTAAATCTGTGTCCCCTGGCCATTGATCCTCCCAGCAAGTGAAAAGATTTCTTGCCTTCTACATATCTTTGCCCCTCATAATTGTATACATTTCAACCAGATCCCCCCGGCCCCAACTCCCTCAGTCTCCTCTGATCTAAAGAAATCAACCCCAGTCTGTCCAATCTGTCTTCCTATCTGAAACTCTCTAGTCAAGGCAACATCCTGGTAAGTCTCCCCTGCTGCCTTTATTGGTCAGTGCATTGAGTATAGGAGTTGGGAGGGTCATGCTGCAGCTGTACAGGACATTGGTTAGGCCACTTTCGGAATACTGTGTTCAGTTCTGGTCTTGCTGCTATAGGAAAGATGTTGTTAAGCTTCAAAGGGTTCAGAAAAGATTTACAAGGACGTTATCAGGGTTGGAAGGTTTGAGCTATAGGTAGAGGCTGAATAGGCTGGGACCATTTTCCCTGGAGCGTCGGAGGCTGAGGGGTGACCTTATAGAGGTTTATAAAATCATGAGGGGCGTGAATAGGGTAAATGAACAAGGTTTTTTTTTTCCCCCAGGGTCAGAGAATCTAAACCTGAACCTAGACAGCATAGGTTTAAGGTGTGATGGCAAAGATTTAAAAGGGACCTGAGAGGTAACTTTTTCACACAGAGGGTGGTGCGTGTATGGAATGAGTTGCCAGAGAAAGTGGTGGAGACTGGTACAGTTACAATATTTAAAAGGAATCTGGCTGCGTATATGAATAGGAAGGGTTTAGAGGGATATGGGCCTGATGCTGGCAAATGGGACTTAATTAATTTAGGATATTTGGTCAGTATGGACAAATTGGACCGAAGGGCTTGTTTCCGCACTGTATATCTCTATGACTCTATGCAATGGCATCCCTCCTGTAGTGTGGATCCCAGAACAGCACACAATACTTTAGCTGCAATCCGAACCTGGAGTTTTTCTTTATTCTTTGTTTATTCATGGGATGAGGGTGTCACTGTCCAGGCAGCATTTATTGCCCATCCCTAATTGCCTAGAGGGCAGTTAAGAGTCAATCACATTGTTGTGGGTCTGGCAACACATGTAGGCCAGACCAGGTAAGGATGACAGTTTCCTTCTCTAAAGGGCATTAGTGAACCAGATGGGTTTTTCCCAACAATTAACAATAGATTCATGGTCATCATTAGATTCTTGCATCCAGATATTTTTATTGAATTCAAATTCCACCATCTGCCATGGTGGGATTCGAACCTGGGGACTCCGGAACATTATCTGGGCCTCTGGACTAACAGTCCAGCTGGAGTACCACTAGGCCATCACTTCCACATGACTCCAGACTCAAAGCAATGTGGTCAGCCCTCAGAGATAGTAGGAACTGCCGATGCCAGAGTCTGAGATAACAAGGTATGGAGCTGGAGGAACACACAGCAGGCCAGGCAGCATCATTCCTGACGTTCCTGCTCCTCTGATGCTGCCTGGCCTGCTGTGTTCCTCCAGCTCCAGACCTTGTGACCAATCCTTAGCCGTCCCATTCAGTGTAAGAGCAATCAGCAGGCGACAAAGAGAGGTTCAGCCAACAATGACCGCATCCCATGAAACAACTTTTCTCTTTTAAAAGGAAAGAAACTGCAATCATTCCCCTTTCCGCGCCTTCCAACCACTTCAAAACCCCCGGCTCTCAGATAACCTGGTGGCAGATTTTGAGAGGGTTGGTGTTGGTGTCTGCGCTGGGGTAAAAGAATGGGAAGAGCTTCTCGCTGAAGGTGTCCACGAAGGTATGGAGGTGGGCCATGTCCTCAGCGTCATAGAATGACACCTGGCCCTCCTCATGGTCCAGGTAGACGCCGATCCTGGAGCGCTCCACATGGCCGAAGGTCCAGAAGCCGTTCTCCGGGGTGAGAATTACCCAACCCTCCCGGTCGATGGACTCCGCCGCTACCCCTACGTCCCAGTCTGGCTGTCTGCCCACGTCCACCTCCCAGTAGTGCTTGCCAGACTCAAACCCCTCCGAGGCCAGCACGCAGGCACAGAAGTCGAAGCGCTCCAAGTTGTCGGGAAACTGCTGCGAGGTGTAGGAATACTTGGCGGCAGTCAAATCCTCTGAAAGCACCAGGTATGGGTTGGCAGACCGAGGGTCAAGGGTCAGCGGGGCTGGCACTGCAAGGCACGAGAGAGAGAGAGAAAACAACAGTGTCGATTATTGGCCAACTTGCGATCGATCGTCCCCAATTTAAGTCCAGTGTAGAATATAAGGAAATCGGAGGAGGATCTCTTGTGGCTCAGCGGTAGTGTCCCTACACCTGGACTGAGAGACCAGGGTTCCAGGGGTGTATAATAACATCATTGAACAGATTAATGAGGAAAATAGGTTAAATAAATAAAAAATATATAAGGAGATCAGAAGGTGGGTGGCCAAACGATTGTACCTGACCCTACAATCATTACGGTGTAACAAATTATGCCAAAGTACATATCTTGAAGGGCGTTCCTGATGATGAAGGGATTCCAAATGCAGGGGTTGCATCAGAATAAGGATACAGCATCAGCCATTTAGGACAGAGATCAGGAGAAATCTCTTCACCTGGAGAGTGCTGAGCCTATGGAATTCATTATCACCGAAAACAAACGGAGTCAAAACATTGCATGGTTTCAAGGAAGAGTTGGATATTGCGACGAGCGAAAGGGGTTAAAGGGTATTGATGGGGTTGGGGGAGTGAATGTACAGGCTATTGATTTGGATGATCAGCCATGATCATAATGAATGGGCGAGCAGGCACGAAGGGCTGAATGGCCTGCTCCTGCTCCTATTTTCTATACTTCTGTGAAGCAAATACAGAAGCTTCGTGATCATAAAAGCAAAACACTGCGGATGCTGGAAATCTGAAGCAAAATACTGAGAACACCGGAGAAACTCAGCAGCTCTGGCAGCACCAGTGGAGTGACAAACAGAGTTAATGTTTCCAGTCCAATATGGTTAAATTGGTTAAAGGATTTATTGACATTTGGCTCAAAAGCTTCTTGTCAGCATTTTTAACAATGTGTCCTTTCGTGGGGTGTGGGCATTTCTGGCAAGACCATGATTTGTGGCCAATCATTATTACCCTTTAACTGGGGGGGTTTGCCAGGGCTTATTTCAGAGGGCAGTTAACAGTCAAGCCCTATTGCTGTGGGTCTGGAGTCATGTGTAGGCCAGACCGGTGTGGGGTGGCAGATTTCCTTCCCTAAAAGCTATGAGTGAGCCAGATGTGATTTTGCAAACACTGATGATAGTTATTCATGACTCTAGCTTTATATTTCCAGATTTATTCCATCAGATTTAAAATTCCACCACTTGCCATGGTGAGGTTTGAGCAACAGTCCCCAGGGCATTAATCACTCCAGGTTTCTGGTCCAGTGGCATCAGTGCTCCTCATAAACCTTGTGCCACCCTTCTTAATTTCATTCCCATCAACAATTTCTTCCATTCCCTTCTCTCTCTAGCTCTCTCTTAGTTGGATCTATGCTTTTCTTGTTCATGGAGCGCACATTCAAACCACAAAATATTACCCCACTGCTGATATCCCATGACAGATAATCTACACGTCATTACATTGCTCTCAGTGGGAGCTGGCTGTCTGTAAACTGGCTGCTGCATTGGCTGCAAAAGGGCAGTGGTGAAATACACTTGCAATTCCTTTGTGTGTCTTTTTCCAAGTTCACCACCCATGTACAATAATATTCAGAGCTGCGCCTAACAACACGACTGGGGCCCCTGTCACAAGGTAGGACAACCTTTAGCAGTGAGGAACCTACTCTTCCAGCTTGACCGTTCTGCTGGTGCATTGAGGGATTCACTCCGCAACCAGATCAGCCGTGATCTTATTGAACGGTGCACCAGGCCTGAGGGGCCAATTGGCCTAGTTCAGCTCCTGGTTTATATGCTAATATTGTGAGGTAATCAAGCAAGTGAAGAAATGATTTTCATTCATCCAGAAACTTCATGAGCGCATGTCTTATGGCCAATGATTTACCGCTGTGAGAAGAGAAAGCTCGCAGTCAATTTACACACAGCAAGCTCCCCCTGACAGCGATGAGGTATTATTTTTGTAGGTGGCCCTGAGTGACCGGTAAATAGCAGCGAGTACATGGAAGATAACTCCAATGCTTTGGGCCAATTGAGCTGGCACAACATCTTCTTCGACACGTAATACCACGCTCCTTCAGTCCCGCATTGGAATATCAATGCGAATAGTTATGCTATAAAGGGACTTGAACTAGGAACCCCTCACCTACTCCCCGACTCAGGGGCAAACGTGCTGCTAACTGAACCAAAACTGAGGCACCAAGTGCTCAAGTTGTCTTGCATGGCCCAGTGTTTCATGATCTTGAACCAGAGTCACCTTAGTTGCCCTGGAGATAACCGCAAACATATCTGGGAGTTATTTATGACCACTGACTTGATGCAATCTCATTCGCGTTCACTTCCACCTCAATAGTAGCACCTCTGCTCTACTGCACTGCACCCGAGACTGTGGCAGCGAGAGGGGAGCGAATTAAACATGAGCAGGGCCGGCAGCTGAGGTACAGGAGCTGTGGTTAACCACAGGCTTTAACAGTAAAACTGTATTGCGCTGTTTCTTCTGTCTGTTTTTTTTTGACCAAATGCTCCTTCCCTCAATATTTGGAAGGAAACATACCTGATGGCCCCAAGACCTGGGAAAGGGGATAATTGACGGACCGGTGGGGAAAGGGCTAGGAGGAGTGGGGCCAATCGGAGAGGTTGCTCATAGGGCTAGCAGGAGCATAATGGATCAAATGCCCTCATTCTACACTGTAAGGTTCCACACCTGGCCTCAGCAAATGGTCATCAAATCCGAAGGCCATTTGGCCCACAATGTCCATTCGCTTTCCAGTTCTTCCCATCCCCTCCTCACCACCTACTTTTTCCACATAGCCCTGCAAATTCAATCCATTTCAAGTGTTGATGTGAAGCTCTTTTGAAGGGCTGCGAAAGCAAATTTGTGCTGACAATGCCTTCAGTCAGTTAAACATTCTTTCATTTTCTTGGGCCTTAACCTTCAGAAAGGCTACCCTAAACCATTCCTCATTTAAGGCATTCCTCGGAACCCATGTCTTCCACAAAGTGTTTGTTCTTTATGCCTTACCTTATATCTCATCACAGTGGCCTGGTTTGTTTTAGTATGCTCCTGTTAAGGGTATTTCGTTAGAGTCATACAGACATACAACTCAGAAACAGACCCTTTGGTCCAACTCGTTCATGCTGACCAGATATCCTAAATTAATCTAGTCCCATTTGCCAGCATTTGGCCCCTATCCCTCTAAATCCTTCCTATTCATACACCCATCCTGATGCCTTTTAAATGTTGTAATTGTACCAGCCTCCACCACTTCCTCTGGCAGCTCATTCCGTACACGCACCACCCTCTGTGTGAAAAAGTTGCACCTTAGGTTCTTTTTAAATCTTTCCCCTCTCACCTTAAACCTTTGCCCTCTAGCTTTGGATTTCCCTATCCTGGGGAAAAGACTTTGGCTATTTACCCTACCCATGCTCCTCATGACTTTATAAACCTCGATAAGGTCACCCTTCAGCCTCTGAGGCTCCAGGGAAAATGGTCTATTCAGCCTCTCATTATAGCTCAAACTCTCCAACCCTGGCAACATCCTGGTAAATCTTTTCTGAACTCTTTCAAATTTAATGTTTTATTGTCCTGTATGGATCATACAACAGATCGACGAATCCCTACAGTGTGGAAACAGGCCCTTCGGCCCACCACGATAAGCTTTCATTTCTTGTATGGACTCTCCCTAGTTTCTCTTGAGGGAGAATCGAGAACTAGGGATTAGAGTTTAAAAATTAGGAGGCATCCACTTAAGACAGAAATGAGGAAGCATTTCTTTTTTCTTAGAGAGTTGAGATTCTTTGGGATTCCTTTCCTCAAAAGGCAATGGGTACGGAACATTTCAATATTTTTAAGGTAGAGGTAGGTAGGTTCCTGATGGCTGTGGGGGTGAAAGATTATCAGAGGGTGTGCGGGAATGTAAAGGGGAAAATCAGATCAGCCGCGATCTTATTGAAAATCAAACTGACCAACTGCAGATGCTGGAAAACAGAAATTGCTGGAGAAACTCAGCAGGTCTGCCAGCATCTGTGGAGAGAGAAAGCAGAGTTAATGTGACTCTTAGTCTTAGAATATTTTTCTCATTTTTGCATCCCTACAGTGTGGAAACAGGCCATTTGGCCCAACAAGTCCACACCACCCCGCTGAAGGGCATCCCACCCAGATCCATCCTGCTATTTCCCATGTCTAATCCACCTAACTTACACACCCCTGGACACTATGGGCAATTTAGCATGGCCAAGCCACCCTAACCTGCAAATCTTTGGACTGTGGGAGGAAACTGGAGCGCCCAGAGGAAACCCATGCAGACATGGGGAGATTGTGCAAAGTCCACGCAGACAGTTGTGCGCAGGTAGGATTGAATCTGGGTCTCTGGGGCTGTGAGGCAGCTGTGCTAACCACTGAGCCACCAAGTCACCCCTTCAGATCTATCTTATTGAATGGCAGAGAAGAGTTGAAATGTCTATTTGTGGACCTTGTTTCTTTTTAATCTCACCTATTTTTCTGATTTTGAGCTATAGGGAGAGGCTGAATAAGCTGGGGCTATTTTCCCTGAAGCGTTGGAAGCTGAGGGGTGACCTTATAGAAGTTCATAAAGTCATGAGGGGCATGAATAGGGTGAAGAGCCAAGGTCTTTTCCCCAGGGTAGGGGAGCCCTAGAAGATATAGGTGAGAGGGGATAGGTTTGTAAAGAACTTAAGGGGCAACTTTTTCATACAGAGGGTGGTGTGTGTATGGAATGAGCTGCCAAAGGAAGTGGTGGAGGCTGGTACAATTACAACATTTAAAAACCACCTGGATGGGTATATGACTAGGAAGGGTTTAAACAGACATGGGCCACATGCAACTGGATTAATTTAGGATAGCTGGTCAGCGTGGACAAGTTGGACTGAAGGGTTTTATTTTCCCCCTGTGCTGAATAACTCTGTGACTCTAACCAAACTGTTCAGAGATGTTATTACACATCTCTGGAGCAGTTGGGACTTGAACCCAGGTCTCCCAGTCGAGGTAACAAGGTGTGGAGCTGGATGAACACAGCAGGCCAAGCAGCATCATAGGAGCAGGAAAGCTTGACGTTTCGGGCCTAGACCCTTGATTTCTGATGAAGGGTCTAGGCCCGAA
>JAHRHZ010000002.1:10447598-10514214 GCA_024137785.1 Ginglymostoma cirratum | reverse complement strand
TTGGTATGAGTGAGTGGTGAATAATAGGGTAACATATGGGATGTGGGATGTGAAACTGAAACCCTGTACTCTGTGTTTGATAGATGGTAATGAAGTGTCGATGCCTATTCAGATGATAGTCTTGGCCATTATCTGTCCCCTAACAAGTAAAACAGAACACTGGGCAGTAATATATTGCAGGTTTTGGGAGTTTGCCGGACTCTAACTTGTTACTGCATTATCCGCATCACCAACTTGCCTTCCGTTTGGAAAGCAAAAAGCTCAATAATCTTAGGGCCTCTTCTGGGAAAGCTGTGGTGTCCCAGGTTAAAAGTTCCACCTGGGTAGGCTGATTAAAAGTCTCCATAAATCTTTCTTTTCAGTGAGGAAAACATACTGCTCCAACATGGCAACACATGGGCTAAAGCAGTGTGTTTTTGAATTTTGTCGTCTGGCTGGGGGGATAACATGTAGCTAAGGAAATCACATGCTCTGTCAGAACTTGCTCTGATCGTCTCTGAAAATCCTTATCTCCTGCCATCTGTTCCAGGTCTGTGTTGACTGTGCAGAGAGCGAAGGGCTTTCAAATTGTGCTAACCCACGCATTACCTTGCTGCCTGCAGTGAATCAACAACTTGGGGAGTTGCTGGCATCTGAAACCACCATATGAAGGCAGAACAGCACAGTCATCTTGCAACTCTCTATCTATAGCTGCTTTCAGCCTTATCACGTAACCACACGCACCTGCATTTTCCATCTGACTGCCAGCATACAGCTGGTTAACAAACAGTGAACAAAGGTGCAGGCTGACATTTATGAGCGTGTTCAGGATTGTCCTAAAATATATGAACTTCAAATCCACAACAGAAGATCAAGGGACATTGAAAAATATTAGTGCTGTTTTTCTGAAAAAAAAAATCCTGAACATTTCACTGCAGATATATTTGCATCAACTGAAGTTACGACACACCTCAGGACCAACTGCGACTTGAATTTAGGCCTCCTAGCTCAGAGTTATGGGCATTACATTTCTTGTGTGAGGGAAACCGTGACTCACAAACTTGAATTGTGTTTTTTGAGGAAGTTACCAAAAAAGATTGTTGAGGCAGAGCAGTGGACGTGTTTCCTCGAAGTTTAGTAAAGCCTTTGACAAGGTTCCGCATGGTTGACTAATGAGTAAGGTAAGATAGCATGGGCTTTCAGGGGGAACTTGCTAATTGGATACAAAATTGGCTTAAAAATTGTAAACGAGTGATGGTGGAGAGTAGTTTTATTGGACTGGAAGCCTGTTACCAGAGGCGTACCGGAGGGATCAGTTCTGGGTCCACGTTTGTTTGTGATTTATATAAATGATTTAGACAAGAATATAGAAAGCAAGGTTAGTAAGTTTGCAGATGACACCAAAATTGGTGGTATAGTGGACAGTGAAGAAGGTTATCTCGGAATGCAAAGAGATCTTGATCAATTGGGTTAATGGGCTAAGAAGCGGCAGATGGAGTTTAATTTGGATAAATGTGAGGTATTACATTTTAGTTAAACAAACAATGGCAAGACTTATATAATTAAAAGTGGGGCCTTGGGTAGTGCTGCTAGAACAGAGAGACCTAGTGGTTTAGGTACATAATTCTTTAAAATTTGCATCACATATAGACAAGGTGATGAAGAAGGCATATAGCACGCTTGCCCTCATTGCTCAGATCTTTGAACATATTTGGGACGTCATGTTGAGGTTGTACAGGATGTCGGTGAGGCCTCTTCTGGAGCACTGTATCCAGTTCTGGTCTCCCTGTTATTGGAAGGATATTATTAAGCTGCAGAGGGCTGAGAAGAGAGATTTTGAGTTGGAGTCACATGGATGAGAGACTAGGTATGGTGTGGCGGCTCTTGTAGTATGGTAGTAGCGCTCCTGCCTCTGAGCTAGAAAACCCGATTACTCCAGCAGCTGTATCATAACATCCAGGAACAGGTTGACTGTGGAAATATCCAGGCAGTGTGTGGGGAGGGACCCTTGCAGTAGTATCCCTACCTTTGAGCATGGAGGCCCAGGTTCAAGTCCGACCTGATCCAAAGGTGTGTAATGATAGGTTGATTTTTAAAAATTATAAGTTGAGGCGTGGTGTGGCGCAGTAGTCAAGACTGAATCCATGGTAGCCACGGATGATTTGGGCTTGTCGGGATGACACAGGAGTGTAGTGAGTGTAACACTTTCAGGAAAGCATGATTTTTTTTTGCATTCACATAGCACCTCTCCTGCCCTCGGAGATCCCAAAGTGCTTTCCAGTCAATGAAGTACTTTTTGTGCGTCCGTGTATTCTTTCAGTGTAGACACTGTTGCAATACAGGAGCTGAAGCAGGCTGTCCACAAATTACGCACAAATAATCCTTTTTAAGTGTTTTTGGCGATGGATATTGACCAGGAAGATGGCACAATCCCTTTCCCCGGCTGCAGCTACAACAGCAGATGGGACTTTGATGTAATGTTAGAATCATAGAATCCATACAGGGCAGAAAGAGGCCATTTGGCCCATCATGCCTGCACCGACCCTCCACCTAGACCTAGCCCCAACTCGATCCCTACAACTCCCATTGCTAACCCACCCAGCCTGCACATCCTTGAACACTACGGGCAACTTAGCACGGCCAGTCCACCCTAACCTACACATATTTGGACTGTGGTAGGAAACCGGAGCACCCAGAGGAAACCCACGCAGACACGGGGAGAAACTCCGCTCAGACAGTTGCCTGAAGCTGGAGTCAAACCCAGGTTCCCGGTGCTATGAGGCAGCAGTGCTAACCACCGTGCCACTCTAACATTCTAGCAGCTGGCTCAGCTGACAGTGCTGTAGTTCCTACAATACTGCTCTGGAACGTTAACCTAGATTTTGGTTTTTCTGAAGAAGGGTCCAGGTGTGAAACGTCAGCCTTCCTGCTCCTCTGATGCTGCCTGGCCTGCTGTGTTCATCCAGCTCTATACTGTGTTATCTCAGACTCCAGCATCGGCGGTTCCTACTATCTCTTTTGGTTCATACACACGTGCAACGTTATGGGTTCAAGTCTCATTTCGGGGAACTGAGTCTGTAATGCATTCACTCCAGTGCAGTACTGTGTGAAGGTGCTCTGCGCTGGCAACTGTTCCAACTTTCAGCTAATGCCTCAAACGGAGGACCTATCTGGACTTTCAAGTGGACATAGGAAATCCTGTAACCTTATTTCAAGGAAGAGCAGGGTAGACACCCTCAGTGTTGCCAATACTTATCCACAACCAGCAACACTAAATTACAGCTCATCATTCAGCTCATGGCTTCTTCGTGGGATCAGTACAATAGCTGCCACAGATCCTTCATCGCACCAGTGTCGCCATGTTATAGACAAAAGCGATGTTGTCAAGTGTTTCGGGATGTCTCAAGGCTGTGGGAGGATACCTATACCTTCTGACATGAGGATAGATCAGAGATGCCAGAGCTGATTTCCCTCAGGAGTGGAACGCTGAAAAAGGATTTGACGGATGCATTCCAAATAGTGAGGGATCTGGACGGAGTAGATATGGAACAAACATTCCCGGCTAGCGAAGGGATTGAGAACGCTAGGGTCAAACCAAGTGCAGGGAAACCTTTCTCACCCACTTGTCAGGTCTGAAGTGCAATACCTGAAACTGTGGTGGGGACAGGTTTAAATAAGGCATTCGAAAGGGAGTTACCTTTGTATTTTTTAGAAGGAAACCCAGGTAGGGATATCAGGAGCAAAGTTGGAGGCGGTGGGGGGGTGTTGGTTGAACTTTGTGAAATGCTCATTCAGAGAGCTAGCATCGACTTGATGGTCCAAATGGGCCTCATTGAATGTCTGAAATGATTCTGCGAGCCTGTGGCCGTGACGCATTTTCAGTTTTTGTTTTTAGCCTGTATCCCGACGGGAGGGCAGGAGAGTGTGAGCCTTGTTATTGTTCTCGCTTAGCTGATCAAACCTCACCTGGACTGATCCGGTTTCTCATCTTCTTCCACACCGCGTACTGCAAGGGGCCTTGAAATGACCCGACGTTCAACCTTCGGGCAGGCACGACCTCGCAACTTGCAACGCCTTGCTTCAGCCTGTCAAGCGGAAAAGATGGCGGAGGCTTGAGTTATTTTGCCGCAGTTTGCGCCTCACTCATTGCGCAACCTCTTACCAGCGCCATTCTTCTTTTGTTAACTTTATTTGAAGAGGGCATTGCTGTCAAGGCCAGCATTTATTGCCTGTCCTCAATTGCCGCAAGGGGTAGCTAAGAGTCAACCACGTTGCTGTGGGTCTGGAGTCACATGCAGGCCAGACCAGGTAAGGACAGCAGCTTCCTTCCCATTAGTGAACCAGATGGGCTTTTCCAACAATCCACAAAGGATTCATGGTCACCATTAGACTCTTAATTCCAGATTTTTATTGAATCCAAATTCCAGCATCCCCAGAACATTACCTGGGTCTTTAGATTAACAGTCCACAAATAATACCATTGTGCCATTGCTTCCCTTTCATGTACCAACGAGGAAGCATCAGGATTCAATGGCTGCTGGTCCCAGTGTTGCTAAGGCCGGGCAAGGCTGATGTCCTAGTTCTAGTGCAATTCTGCCCAATTCAACACTGGCTTTGACCCCAGGGTCTTCACTGAGCATGGCTTACAAGAGTGCGGGATGCATAAGACCATAAGCAATAGGAACAAAAGTAGGCCATTCAGCCCCTTGAACCTCCTCCACCATCCAACAGGCCCATGGCTGATCCAACATTCAAATCCACTCCCCTGCCCTTTTCCCTGTAACCCTTCATTCCCCTTGTGATCAAGGCTCTATCTATCTCAGCCTGAAATATACAAAACGACTCTGCCTCCCCTGCTCTACGTGGCAAGGAGTGCTAAAGACTCACGAGAGAAGAAAATTCCTCCCCATCTCAGTCCATTAGTGCCCTTTTATTCTCAGACTATGCCCCCGGTCAAAGATGCTCCCACGAGAGAAGCCATTCTCTCAGCATTTACCCTGTTAAGCCCCTCAAGAACCTTATATGTTTCAATGAGTTCACCTCTCATTCTTCGAAACTCCAATGAGTCATCGAGTCAGAGAGATGTACAGCAAGGTAACAGACCCTTTGGCCAATTCGTCCATGCCGTCAGGATATCCTAAATTAATCTAGACCCATTTGCCAGCATTTGGCCTAGCTGCCTTTAAATCCTTTCTATTTATATGCCCATCCAGATGCCTTTTAAATGTTGCAATTGTACCAGCCTCCACTACTTCCTCTGGCAGCACGCTCCTTACATGCACCATCCTCTGTGTGAAAAAGTTGTCCCTCAGGCCCCTTTTAAATCCTTTCCCTCTGACCTTTTACATATGCCCACTGGTTTTGGACTCCCCTACCCTGGGAGAAAGTCCTTGACTATTCACCCTATCCATGTCGAGTACCTATTTCCTTCCCTGAAAGGCATCAGTAAACCAGTTGTGTATTTTGTGATGAGCAACTACAGTGTATTTGTGGGAATATACCTGCAATCGTACATGTATGTACATTTACAGATGCTTCTGCGTGTTTAAGCTGTGCTGCGTTGTATCTGTGCACCTAGATACGCAGGCATGAGTGCATGAGGATATTGCAAAATGTCTCAGAGACCACAACGATTCAAATCTTACCTCTCCGACAGGTCTTTGACATCCTGTGAAATGAAGGAAGGACAATGCTTGTTGTGAGAACAGATTACGGTGATAATTTCCAACGTCTCAGAACTACTTCATTCAATGAACAGCAAGAGAGAAGTGATTGTTATTATTTAGGCAAATCAACGCGAAAGCTATTTCACTGCAGCGACAAGCGACATCAGAGGCAGAGGCCAGAGAGTCCCTGCGGGTATCAGGTGTGGAAAATAGTGGCAGAGGAATTGAGGAATGGGAATGGCAGCAGACTGAAGTAAAAGGGAGGAGGAAGGTCCAACCATAAAATCCCGACAGTGCAGAAGGAGTCTGTTCAGCCCATTGAGTCAACACTGAAGAGTATTCCACCCAGAACAGCCTCCCTACTGCATCCCCCTAAAGCTGCATGGGGTTAATCCACCTAACCATATCATCCCTGGGCACTATGTGGCAATTTCCCATGGCCCATCGACCTAACCTGCATATTCCTGAACGCTATGGGGCAATTTAGAACATAGAACATAGAACAGTACAGCACAGTACAGTCCCTTCGGCCCACAATATTGTGCCAAACTTTTACCCTAAGCCTAAGGTCTATCTAACTTCCACCCCTACCTTCTACTATCATCCATATGCCTATCTAATAGCCACTTAAATGCCCCTAATGAGGCTGACTCTACTACCATCTCCAGCAATGCATTCCACGCCGCTACCACTCTCTGAGTAAATAACCTATCTCTGACGTCTCGCCTATATCTATCTCCACTCACTTTAAAACTATGTTCCCTCATAAAAGGTACCTCTACCCTAGAAAAAGTCTCTGGCTGTCCACTCTATCTATACCTCTGATCATTTTGTACACCTCTATCAAGTCACCTCTCATCCTTCGTCGTTCTAAAGAGAAAAGCCCTAGCTCTCTCAACCTTTCCTCATAAGACCTTCACTCCATTCCAGGTAACATCCTGGGAAATCTCCTCTGCACCTTTTCCAATGCTTCCACATATTTCCTGTGATGAGGTGACCAGAACTGGACGCAATACTCCAGGTGTGGCCGAACCAGTGTTTTATATAGCTGGAGCATAACTTCACAGCTCTTGAACTCAATCCCTCTATTAATGAAAGCTAACACACCGTACGCCTTCTGAACAACTCTATCCACCTGGGTGGCAGCTTTCAGGGAACTGTGGACATGAACCCCAAGATCCCTCTGCACCTCCACACTGCCAAGAATCTTTCCGTTAACCCTGTATTCTGCTTTCAAGTTTGTCCTTCCAAAATGAATCACCTCTCACTTTTCAGGGTTAAACTCCATCTGCCACTTCTCAGTCCAGCTCTGCATCCTATCAATGTCCCTTTGTAACCTAGAGCAGCCCTCCACACTATCTACAACTTGACCCACCTTCATATCGTCCGCGAACTTACTAATCCACCCTTCCACTCCTACATCCAAATCATTTACAAAAATCGCAAATCGAAGAGGACCCAGAACAGATCCTTGAGATACACCACTCGTAACTGAGCACTATGTTGAATATTATCCGTCCACTACCAGCCTTTGTCTTCTAAGGGTCAGCCCATTCTGAATCCAATCTGCCACATTTCCCCCTATCCCATGCCTCCTTACCTTCTGCATGAGCCTACCATGGGGAACCTTATCAAACTTACTTAAATCCATGTGTACCACATCCACTGCTCCACCTTCATCCACGTGTTTGGTCACCTCTCCAAATAATTCACTAAGATTTGTGAGGCATGATCTACCCCTCACAAATCCATACTGACTATCACCAATCAAACTGCGCCTTTCCAAGTGATCATAAATCCTGTATCTCAGAGCCCTTTCCAATAATTTGCCCACCAGATGGACAACCCACCTAACCTGCACGTCTTTGGACTGCGGGAGGAAACCGGAGCACCCGGAAGAAACCCACGCAGATGCGGGGAGAATGTGCAAAGTCGACACATGATTCATCATACGGCAACAACTTTGTAAGGTTTGTTTGCTGAAGGAGGGCCTTCCTGGCTGGGCATTTATTGCCCAGCCCCAGTTGCCCTGGAGAAGTTGGTGGTGGCGAGCTGTTTCCCCGAACCTCTGTGGTCCATAGGGTGTCACCTACTCTACATTAGGAACAGAATTCCAGGATTTTGATCCACTAGGAAAGTGCTTTTGAAAGAGCCTTGATGTGTTAGATGGTGTCAAACTTCTTGAGTGTTATTGGAGTTGCATCCATCCAGGCCAGTGGGGAGTATTCTTGCAAAATTCTGACTTCTCCCTTGCAGATGGTGGACAGGCTTCGGGGAGTCAGGAAGTGAGTTGCTCGCCACAGAATTCCCAGCCTCTGTCCTGCTGTTGTAACCACAGTATTTGTAGGGCTAGTCCATTTTAGTGTCTGGTCAGTGATAACTCTCAGGACGTTAGTCTGTGTGGGGCATTCAGTGATGGAATGCCATGCAAAGTCAAGGCGATAATGAGATCGTCTCCTGTTGGATATAGCCATTGTCTGGTACTTGTGTGGTTCTTCAGGTCTTTTGTGAAATGAAATGTCACAGGGCTTCACAAAAATGTTATAAAACAAAATAACACTGAGCCACAAAAGGAGATATTGAATTCTAAGGAGAGGCTGAGTTGGCTGGGACTTTATTCTCTGACGCTTGGGAGGTTGAAGGGGGACCTAATAGAGATTTATATAATGAGGGGCATAGTTAAGGTGAATGGCAGGTATCTTTTCCCTCGGGTGGGGGATTTCAAGACTAGGGGACATACTTTTAAGGTGAAGGGAGAAAGATATATGAAACAATGTGAGGTCTAATGTTTTTACAAAGAGATTGGTTTGTGTGTGGAAGGAACTTCCAGAGGAAGTGGTGGATGTGGGTACAGTTACAACGTTTAAAAGACATTTGGATAAGTACAGGAATGGGAAAGGTTTGGAGGGACATGGGCCAAGTGCAGGCAGATGGGACTAGTTTAGTTTGGGATTATAGTTGACATGGACTGGTTGGACCGAAGGGTCAGATTCTGTGCGATATCAGTCAGATGAACAGAAGCTTGTTCAAAAGGGGTAGGCTTTAAGGAGTACCTTAAAGGAGGGAAGTGAGCTAGAGAAACAGAGCAGGCTTGCAAGGTTATTCCAGAGCTTAGGGGTTAGGCAACTAAATGTGCAGTCAACAATGATGGTTGGAATTAAAAATAGGGATGCTTAAGTGGCCTGAATTAGAGCAGCACAGATATCTCGGAGGCTGGTGGGATTGGAGTAGATTAGAGAGACATGGAATGGGGTGAGGATTGGCAAAGAAGGATGTGAATGACCAAGCCTGACATTCGACTGGGAGCCAGTTTTGGAGGGGAAGCACAGTGGGGGGAATGGGCGAGCAAGACTCGGCGTGAGCTAATCCAAGAAGCACAGGCAATTTGGGAGTGAGCAGGGAGTGGTGGGTGAATGCAGGTGAAACCTACAAGGGAAGGAGGTACAGTGAGGGCAGGAGGGAGGGAAACTGTGATCGGAAGAGATGCACTGGCCAGTTCTGTGGTGTGCAGGAGAGTTTCGCGAGGTCTAAGCAGTCCTCAGAGTTATTCTGACTGAGGCGAGTGGCCACTGGGACAAGGCCCTGATCAGAAGTGGGATAGTTAGGTAGCCTTTCGCTATCCTGGCATCATTCCACTGACTTGCCGGCTTGAGTTTCGCTTCTTTCATCCCAAGTGTATTTACAAGTGTGCATTACATTTACTGCATAAAGATTTCGATCGATTGTGCAGGAATCAGCTCTAATCCTGTTATATTTACCTTCTTCATCCACGGTCAGTTTTATCTGCTGCTGTCAATGTTTGTTTTGGCCGCCAACTTCAAATGTCATTATCTTTAATCTTAATATTTTAATTTTAAAAAATCATGTCTTTGCTTTCTAGCACTTCTAACCCGCACCTGATCAGTGTTAACATTCAGACCAATGTAAAGGGAAGCTGTTCATTTTTAACATCCCACTCCACACTCAATGCTGGGCTGCGTTTTGTGTATGAGACGATACTGTGGCTTTAAAAGGTGTGTTTTGTCCTTTTTTTTAAGAGAGAGGTTGGGGGACAGGTGATGATGGGAAGATAAACCTGTACCTGTGAAGCCCTGTGTTTCTGTTTTTTTATAAATTTGGAACAATAGAAGCAGCCTGAGCGGGTGTGGTCAAAGCTCCCATTCACAGAACCAGGCTCTTTAGTTAATTTTCAGCAGATATTGTTGGGGTCTTGAAGAGGTTATAGCTATTTTCTCTCTCTCCTAATTACAGCTAAAAGCTGGGAGTTCTCTGTCTGCTATGGGAGTTGCATGTGAGAGAATCTATGTCCGAATTTGCCTTTTGCCAAGGCTGTGTTTATGGGATGTTACTATACTGGAACAGTTAATAGTAATTGTTACTGTATCAATTATTCTGTTAAGTTTTCCGACAGAGTTATTTCAATTCCTTCTTTCCTTTGTTGTATTTTAACTATCGTCGATGGATAAAGTGTGTTTGCCTTAATTCTGATAGCTTGACCAACTGGAATGCAACCCCTTGCATTTACCTTTAAAATATGGAGAAGCTAGAGTCTGAACTGTCTTCTGAATATTTTGAGGGGGTTTGGACCAGACTATAACAGGGTGGGGTGCAGAGGAGTGGTGACAGTGAAGTGAGGGGCGTTGTGAAGAAGCAAGTTGGGAGAGTTACGTTTCATACCTTAACAAAAATGAACATACTCGTTGATTCTAAGTTTAATCATGGACATATATTCCTACAGCCTTAACTAATTGTGTTATCTCTCATAAGAGAACCTGAACAAAGGTTCACATTCCCATGCGAATACAGAAGGGAAAAGGTACCGCTTGACTGTGTCATATAATAAAAGAATTACTGTGGATGAAAACGGGAGCCCTGAAAAACACAAAGTAGGCCCCAAAAATCAAAAAAAAGAGCCCTCCAGGAGCTCTTGAGAAAAAGTTATTCCAACCACTCTGGATATTTCCCACTTGCCTGGACGCTTGCAGCTCCAACAACACTGAAGAATGTTCCTGATTTCGGGAAGTCCAGAACTAGGGGTCACAGTCATAAGGGTTAAGATGTTCAGGACTGAGAATGAGGAAGAATTTCTTCACTCAGAGAGCTGTGAACCTGTGGAATTCCCTCCTGCAGGAAGCTGCTGGGGCCAGTTCATTAGATATATTTATGAGGGAGCTGGGCATGGTTCTTGCAGCTAAAGGGATCAAGGGGTATGGAGAGGAAGCGGGAATGGGATACTGAGATTGCATGACCAGCCATGATTATATTGAATTTTGGTGCAGACTCGGAGGGCCGAATGGCCTACTCCTGCACCTTGTTTTATGTTTCTATTCTCCAACTCTCTTTCCTCTTTCTTTTACACCGAGCTTTGTAGGTCCTGGTGCCCCGCCCTCTATGTGTCTCATTGTCCAATGCTGTTTCAGTGGACTGCCTCGCGATGCCCTTCAATGGAAGTCACTATTGTGCAGTCAGTTCTGACTCAAAGCAAAAGTAGAGACCCATCTCCAGCCCAGTCCCCACCTCCTCTTCCTGCCTGGAATAGACAGGGGAATGGGATTCCTAAACAGCCTTACCTGGAGTAAGCAAACCGGGTCTTCCTCGTGGAGTCTTTGTTGAATGCTGGCGAGCATGGTTTCCAGGGTGGATTTCTCTGCATGTAGCTTCTTCAGGTTCTCCTGCATCTCTTGCAGGAGCTTGTGCTCCTCCTCTCGTAGCCTGCCTAGGACCGCATCCTGCTCCTCCTGCAGGAAGGTGTGCAGCGCGTCGAACTCCGAGGCGATGCGATTCTTTATAGTCTCCGTTTTGTCCTGTTTGATACAGACGGCAAGCTGAGTTCACAGTGGATAGCCTCCCATTGACAATGCTGCCTCCCCGCACCACAACGTCATCAGGATAGTATCCAGGCTTGGGCTGACAGGTGGCAAGTAATATTCGTGCCACACAAATGCCAGGCTATGACCGTCACTAGTAAGAGACAACCTAACCACCACCCTCTTAACATTCAACAATGTTACCATCGCTGAATCCCCCACTATTAACATCCTGGGGGTTACCATTGGCCAGAAACTCAACTGGACTCACCACATAAACACAGTGGCTACAAGAGCAGGCCAGAAGCTAGGAATACTGCAGCAAGTAACTCACCTCCTGACTCCTCAAAGCTGTCCACCATCTACAAGGCACAAGTCAGGAGTGTGATGGAATACTCCCCACTGCCTGCTATCTACAAGACGTACTGCAGAAATTCACCAAAGCCCCTGATAAATCAGCTTCCAAACCACTTCCATCTAGAAGGACAAGGGCAGCAGATACATGGGAACAGCACCACTGTCAAGTTCCCCTCCAAGCCACTCACCATCCTGACTTGGAAATACATCGCCGTTCCTTCACTGTCACTGGGTCAAAATCCTGGAATTCCCTTCCTAATGGCATTGTGGGTCAACCCACAGCAGGTGGACTGCAGCGGTTCAAGAAGGCAGCTCACCATAACCTTCTTGAGGTTGAGTAGATTAGGATTATTTACATTAGAAAGACGGAGGTTGAGGGGGGACCTGATTGAGGTTTACAAAATCATGACAGGTATAGACAAGGTGGATAGCAAGAAGCTTTTTTCCCTGAGTGGGTGAATCAATTACTAGGGGTCATGATTTCACGGTGAGAGGGGAAATGTTTAAGGGAGATATGCGTGGAAAGCTCTCTACACAGAGGGCGGTGGGTGCCTGGAAAACATTGCCAGCAGAGGTGGTAGAAGCGGGCACGATAGCGTCATTTAAGATGTATCTAGACAGATACATGAATGGGCAGGGAGCAGAGGGATACAGATCCTTGGAAAATAGGTGACAGGTTTAGATAGAGGATCTGGATCGACGCAGGCTTGGAGGACCAAAGGGCCTGTTCCTGTGCTGTAATTTTTTTTTAGTTCTTTGTTCTCAAGGGCAGCTAGGGATAGGCAATAAATGCTGGGCCCAGCCAGTGATACCCACATCCCACAAAATGAATTTAAAAATAAAATCTGCCAAAGAAGGCTTTGCCGCCCATCGGACCTATACTGGCCCGGTGAAAGAATAGTCCAATCCCAAGTTCTCTGTTGCTTGGTAAATGTTACATTTCTGTATTTTCATCTTCGTGCCTCTCAGGAATTACTTTTGGATCTGCTCCACTGCCTATTCAGGCAGCACGTTGCAAGTAGAGTTACAATTCGAATTTGAATTAGAAATTAGCTCCATTGTCACATGTACTCACATGAGTGCAGTGTTAAGTCTACACGCCGCACTTAGATAAAAGATACCTACGTACAGATCCTTGAGAAACAACTACAAAAAGCACACCAGTATAGCTTTGCATATGTAAGAGATGTCTTTAGTTTGTTTGGATAGAGTCAAACTCTGATATTTGTTTGTTTCCTTGACATGCTACCGTACAGAACAAATATTTATTTTATGAATAAAGCATACAAAGGTTTTATTTACAAATAAAGTATATTTTTGAAATTTAAACAAAACTCTCTACAAACCAATTGTAATCCTGATTTCTTCACTGGTCCTTTCGATCTCACTTATCTTAAATCTGTGGCTCCTGCTTTTCAGCCATATGCCAATGGCAGCACTCATTCACTCTATCATAATCTGCATTGTTTGTTACATGCCCCCTCAATCTCTACCGTCCAAAACAGGACAATCCAGACTCACTTCGGTCTCTCATTATAACTGAGGTACCTCAACCCTGGAACCTAATAAATCTTTCCAAGGCCTTAGCATTTTTCCAGGATTGTCGTCCCCAGAATTGGGCACAATCTTCCAGTTGGGCATGAACTAGTGTTTTGTAAAGTTGTCCGCTCTGAGGCCAGTCGTTTTTAATCTGTGTCGTCTGATTGTTGAGCTCTAACCACGGGAAATGCTTCTTTTCATTTCCACTATCGAAACTAAACTGCTATGAAACCTCATCTTAAAACTTTCTGCTCTTTTTAGTGATGGCTAATTGCACTTGTTAGGAAACAGTGACTTTTTTTAAAAAAAGGGAAAACACGACCAGTCATCATTTTTTTCACGGTTACTGGACTGCATTTTTGTCTTGCATTGCCAATTAGCTGATGGAAAGAATTGCAGGAGTTGGGAATAGTCAGGGAGTTTGCTTTGGCTTTCTCAGGAGCATGAGGTAAAGTATAAACCTCGTGGTTTAGAATTGAGCACAAACTGAAAATCAAATCTTGGCTTTCTGGGGAGCTGAGCCGTCACTGTTGTACTGAATGATGTCTTTTCTACCAGGCCAGCTGACAGGGTTAAATGTGGATTCGCGCTGTGATATGTTGGTTGACTGCTGCCCCTTGAGACCAGCTGTAGTCTCAGATCCTCTTTGTTTATCCCCACCTGTGGAGAGATTTTGCTTTAAATCCTAGTGGGGTGATACATCGTATCACTAACTACAGGCGTGTCTGCAGACAAGGTGAAAAATGTGCACCTAGGACTCGCCTCAAATCACAAAGACACTATGTAATAAGAACAGGAAAGGCCATTCATCCCCTCGAGCCTGTTCTGCCGTTCAGTGTGATCATGACTGATCTGTGGTCTAATTGCTTTGGCCCAGATCCCCTCAAAAAGCTTGCTCAACAAAAATGGATCTATCTCGGATTTAAAATGAACAACTGATCCAGCAACCACTGCTGTTTGTGGAAGAGAGTTCCACACCTCCCCAACCCATTATGTGTAGAAGTGTTTCCTAGCATCTCTCCTAAACTGTCTGGTCCTAATTCTCAGGCCATGGCCCCTGGCTCTGGAATCCCCAACCAGTGAAACTCGTTCAATTGATTCGGTGTTTACTAGATTCTTACAGAGTAGGAAGGTGTAAAGGCCAAGTTGGACATGATTTACCAAAGAGGACAGAAATTCACCGAGGCTCCTCATGCAGCACCTTCCAAACCCACGGCCACTTCCATCTCGAAGGGCAAAGGCAACAGATACATGGGAGCACCTGCAAGTTTCCTTCCAAACTACTTGCCATGTTGACTTGGAAACATATCACCATTCCTGCAGTGTCGCTGGGTCAGAATCCTGGAATCCTCACCCTAACGGCATGTCTACTCCACATGGGCTGCAGCGGTTCAAGAAGTCAGCTCACTACCACCTTCTCAAGGGCAACTAGGGACGGGCAACGAATGCTGGCCAGTCCTGGCACGCACATCCGACGAACGAATCGAAGTTTGTTTTTGCTCCAGGGAGGAATAACATCTGCAAGAGCTACTTCTCTCGTGAAGCGACGCCTCCATTGGAAAGAACATGAGTGTGGCCATTGTTTGAGAACAGATTGAGTTCCAACGTAGTGCCCACACAGCCCCATTAGCACATGGGCAGCGAATGTGTATTGTCCAGGCAATGACTGATCACTTTGGTGGGATGGTGGAGACTGAAATGTCATGAGTGGATGTATAACCAGGCACTGGCAAATGGAAAGGGGCGAAATGCAACGTTCTCTATGACTGTATTTGAGTACAATAGCATGGCCAGCAAGCCAAGCCGAGTGATCTGATTTCAAATCCCATCAGAGCAACCGTGACCTTTAAATTCAATTCAGTATATAAATCCCAGAATGGAGAGGGTCATGTCAGTGACTGTGATCAGCTCGGTACTAAATTGTTGCTAAAGCTCATCTAGCTTACTGATTACCTTAAAGGAAGGAAATCCACTGTTATTACCTGAGTCTGGTCCAAATTATGACTTTAGCAAAGCAGTAGAGTTGTGATATCTTCGTGAGATTTGTAATCTTATTAAACGCAGGTTAATGTTCTGGGGACATGGCTTTGAATCCCACTACGGCGGATGGTGAAATTAGAATTCAGTAGAAAGCTAGCCTGCTGGTAACCACTGTCAATTGTTCCTAAAACAACAAAAAAATCTGATCCTTTAATGCCACCTACAGAAAGAAATCTGCCACCCTTACCTGGGCGGGCCTACATATGACTTCAGACCTACACTAATGTGGCCGATCCTCACTGCACATAGAACATAGATAACGACAGCACAGGAATAGGCCCTTCGCGCCCATGATGTTGTGCCAAACGTGACGCCAGATGCAACCTGTCCCTTCTGCCTGCCCTTGGTCCGTATCCCTCCATTCCTTGCATGTTCATGTGTTTATCTAAAAGTCGCTTAACTGCCCCTAATGCACCTGTCATAGAGTCATACAGCACAGAAACAGACCCTTTTTCCCAACCACTCCATGCTGAACATAATCCCAAACTAAACTTTGTCTCCACCATCACCCCTGGCAGTGCGTTCCACACTCCTAACACTCTCTGTGTAAAAAAAAAACTTGCCCCTCACATCTCCTTTGAACTGTCCCCCTCTCAACTTAAATGCATGCCTCTATTATTGGGCACTTCAACTCTGGGAAAAAGATTCTGACTGTCAACCCTATCTCTGCATCCCATAATGTTATGGAATTCTACCTGGGAGGTGTTGACCTACTGGTATCGTCACTGGATTGTTAACCCAGAGATCGAGCTAATGTTCTGGGGTCCAGGGTTCAAATCCCACCACGGTCAAATTTGAGTCTAATGATGACCATGAATCCATTGTTGGGGAAAAACCCATCTGGTGCACTAACATCCTTTAGGGAAGGAAACTGCCATCCTTACCTGGCCTACATGTGAATCCAGACCTGCAGCAATGTGGTTGATGCTCAACTGCCCTCTGGGCAATTAGGGATGGGCCATAAGTGATGCCCTCAGCCCATGAATGGTTAAAAAAAACAAGTCTCCCCTCAACCTCTGCCACTCCAGAGAAAACAATCTGAGTTTCTTTAGCCTCCCCTTGTAGATCACGATCTCTACTGTGTGGGTTGTTAGGGCTGGGCAATAAATACCAGCTTAGCCAATGACACCCACATCCCATGAGCAAATAATGATTAAAAAAATCTAAAGCCATGTGACTGACTCTAATCGTCCCCCTGAAATGGCCTAGGCAAAAATACAAATGCCCCAGAAAGGGGGTCATTATGAGATTCTTAAAGGTAATCGTGGATTGGAAATACATACTGACTTTGCCAACGACGCCCACAAATTTCAGACTTCGGTTTTGTTGTCAAGCGTACTCAAGTACAGTGAAAACTGCATAATGTTACCACACACTGCGCCGTCTTAGGAACAAAAAGCAGCTACTAAAAGAAGCAAAGTTCGAAAAGTTAAGCATGACCTTCATAGAATAAGTAGAAACATAAAGACAAAGCAGCCATGAATCAGTTAAAAAAAAATTGGATGGGAATACATGGATTGCTCGATGATGCGACAGCAAGACATGTTTAATTCATTTTCCTCCATCTGAGGAGCTGTGTGAGAAAGTAATAGCGGAATTGTTCCCATTCAGAAGGAGGGAATTCAGCCCTCAAATCTCCTGTGGGTAGAGAAAATTCTGCCAAGGACTACTGGGTTGTGAGGTGCAAGGATTATCTGATGGCAAGGTTGGGAGATGCTCCAGAGCCCAAAGGGATCCAGCCAGTCAGAAACGTAACAGTTTATCAGCTCCCAAATGGATGTGTAGTCCTCAAACACTGATTTTTCTTTGTTTGCTGCCCTTGGAAGAGCTGCAAGTCGCAGGCAGGAATATCATCAAGGCAGCACAAGAGACGGACTGAGATGGCTATACTTTGGCGCTCAGCTGAAAGCAGAATACTGATGGAAATCTGAACTAAAAACAGAAAGTGTTGGGGAAGCCCAGCAACATCTGTGCAGAGGGAGACAGAGAAACAGAGTCAACGTTTCTCAAGTCTGCTATGCATCTTCTTCAGACAGTTTTCAGTGAAGAGCCATCTCAGACCGGAAGTGTTAACTCTGTTTCGCTCTCCACGGATTCTGGGACTCTTCAACACCTTCTGCTTTTATGGTGGCATTCAACTGTTGTTTTCGCATCTTGCAATTGCACACGAGTGAAGAGGGTTAAATAGAGGCAAGATTCACAGGCTGGTATGTGTACCCTCTCCATAGGGATAGACTCCTTCACAACAGCTACCAGGTTGCTTCATCCAGGAGGACTTGGGGCTTTCCTTCATTACAGTGAGGGGATGCTCACTCTCAATCATTACAGCCAAGTCTCCCGCTGGGTGACAAACTAAAATTTAGAGTCGCCCTCTAAGTTTCTTGCAATGGGACTGTGCGGAACAGAATCATACAGTTATGTAACGCGGAAACAGACCCTTTGGTCCAACCAGTCCATGGCAACAATAATCCCAAACTAAACTAGTCCCACCTGCCTTCACTTGGCCCATAGCCCTCCAAACTTTTCTTACTCATGTACTTAAATGTCTCTCAAATGTTGTAAATGTACCCCCATCTGTCACTTCCTCAGGAAGCTCATTCCACACACAAACCACACTGTGTAAAAAAAGTTGCCTCTCTTGTCTTTTATACATTTTCTCCTCTCACCTTAAAAATATGCCCCCTAGTCTTGAAGTCCCCCACCCTAGGGAAAATACGCCTACCATCTTATCTATATCCCTCATGATTTTATGAACCTCTGTGAGGTCATCCTTCAATCTCCTACACTTCGATGAAAAATGTCCCAGACTCTCCTCATAACTCAGCCCCTCCATTCCCGGCAACGTCCTGGTAAATCTTTTCTGAACCCTCTCCAGCTTAATAATATCCTTCCTATAACAGGGCGACCAGAACTGGACACAGTAATCAAGGAGTGGCCTCACTAACTTCCTGTACAAGCTCAACATGACTAGTTGAGTTCTATACTCAAAAGGTCTGAACAATGTAGGCAGGTGTGCTAAACATCTTAACCACCCAGTTTACAAGCGACACAGAATTATGTACCTGAACCCCTCTCTGTTCAACAACAGTACGCAGGGGACCATTACTATTAAGCGTATAAATCCTGCCCTTGTTTGTTTTACCAAAATGCAAGACCTCGCACTTTTCCAAATTAAACTCCACCTGCCACTCTTCAGCCCAATTAATCAAGATCTCTTTGTAATCTTCGATAAGCTCCCTCACTATCAAAGAGGTTTGACTCAGGAGCCAGAGTTTTATGCCAAGTTAAAGGTTTGCTCCATTGACACTGAATTGTCATTTGCCTTCAGATAGTTCATAGGTTCACTGTTTGGGGAATTGGAAAATGTTGCTCTGGTGCGTTGGGAGGGGGAGAGCACTGAGCAATGTAGATTTACTCCGTGGCTCACTCATGCTGTACTCAATAACTTCGCCAACAATGGATTCTGCAGTGGTTTTAGCCACCTCTCATGTCCCCATTCCATAAAGTGTATTGGGATAACAAACTTAATCACGTCAATGGGCCCAGAATCAGGCTCCAGGGCTGAGAGATTTTAGACACTGGGTTGAGTTGGAGAAACTTGGACTGGAGCTTCAAGGGGAAATTGGATAGAGCCCTCCAGGCTTACGATAGAGTTTGATAAGATAGACAAAGGAATAGTGTTCCTTATGGCTGAATGCACCAGGACTTGGGAATACAGGAGATTAGGTTTTGGGCAGAAGAATCACCTCACTAGTTCACCAAAACTGGTGATTTCAAAGTGAAATTGGCTGGGCATTGTCAAGGATAGAGTGGGATTTGAAATTGACTGGATTGCTAATCAGAGGGCTAGCATGATCTCGATGGGTTGGATGGCCACCATCTGTAGCATGATAACATCATGACTCCACATCCCCCTGTCTCGACCGGCTGCAACGAGCCTGCAACAAGCAACACCCTGCATTGTGAGCTCTACCAGCTATGACATTGCGACAAATACAAATGAGGATGCCATCTGATGCCAGGATTGTGGGAGGCGCTACTGGGCAGTCCTTTCCATTAGACCCATCCCATAGATTTTAGCCAGGAATTCTCTTCCTGGTAAACTACGTGAAAGGGTAAGGCACAAATGCTCATTTTGGTGGTCCGGCGAGATCTGTTCTCATTTCCATTTGCGACTGTGCTGATTGGTCCTTCAACGAAAGTTGGAGTATTTACCTTGAGTTCCAGGACTGCCTTTTCCTGACTGGCTTCGATCCTACTGATGGCTTCCACCCGCTTCTCCAGTTCCCCTGAAGATTCCGTCAGCTTTTCCTACAAAAAAATTAGACAAAAGTGTAGGCCAGCTCTCCTGGTTCATGATTTGGCTTTCATAGTGATGTGGGGTAAGATCAAGTCAGTCTGCTGTCTGTTTCGGAGTCGGACTGAGAGCTCTGCATTTCCCCCAGTTTACCACAGGTATTGGTGGTTAGAGGTTTTCCTGTACAGCTGTGAAAGTTGTTATTATTTGTCTCATTCAATATTGTTGGTTGACATTCTGGAAGCCAGCCATCGAAAATCTCCTCACACCCAACGCCCATTGCTGAGATAATGGCAGCTGGAGCCACACTCAAGGTGTCCCGGTACCAACCAGAGCAAAGCAGCTATCCGGTCTGTCACCCTACTCACCACCCTCCGTCACTCCCTCCGTCATTAAGAGTGTACAAGGCACACTCTAGGCAATGGCCTAGTGGTATTATCGTTGGACTGTCGATCCAGCTAACTTCCTGGGGACCTGGATTTGAATCCAGCCTTAGCACAGCTTTGAATCTGCTAAAGAATATGGAATTTAGAGTCGAATGATGACCGTGAAACCGTCGCATATTGTCAGGGAAATCCCAATCGGTTCACTAATGGGACTTCAAATCTGCCATATTCGATTGAGTGTGGCATCAAGGGTGCCAAGAAAAAGAGTGGCACTGTGGCTCAATGGTTAGCACTGCTGCCTCACTGCACCAGGGAACGCAGCTCAATTCCACCCTCGGGTGACTGTCTGTGTGGAGTTTGCACATTCTCTCCGTGTCTCTGTGGGTTCCCTCCGGGTGCTCCGGTTTCCTCCCACAGTCCAAAGACGTGCAGATTGGGTGGCTTGGCCATACTAAATTGCCCCCTAGTGTCCAGGGATGTGTAGGTTAGCCATGGGGACTGCAGGGTTACAGATATAGGGTGGGTCTGGGTGTGATGCTCTTTGGAATATCTTTGCAGACTGGATGGGCCAAATGGCCTGCTTCCACACTGTAGGGATTCTATACTGTGATCCTTACCTGGTCTGGTGTCTATGTGAGTTTAGACCCACTGCAGCGTGGTTGATTCTTAACTGCCCTCTGGGCAATAAATGCTGGATTAGCCAAAGACACCTTCAACCCATAAATGGATTGAAAAAGAAATGCTCGCCTGGCAGCGCCTTCGAAGCCCTTCCCATCCATAAGGGCAAAGGTGGTAGAAGCTGGGGAACACCACTGTATCCAGGTTCTCCTCCGAGGCAGATGCCATCCAAACTCAGAGGTAAATTGTTGGATGAAAATCCTGGATTTTCCTTCCTCAGAGCACCGTACACAGTAGGACTACAATGGTTCTGGAAGGCAACTCATCACCACCTTCTCCAGAGCAATTAGGGAAAGGCAATGAACCTAGTAGCACCTCTATCCTCAGAATAAATAGAATAAAGAACATTTTGGCTTTAGGAACAAGCAACACCCTGCATTGTGAGCTCTACCAGCTATGACATTGCGACAAATACAAATGAGGATGCCATCTGATGCCAGGATTGTGGGAGGCGCTACTGGGCAGTCCTTTCCATTAGACCCATCCCATAGATTTTAGCCAGGAATTCTCTTCCTGGTAAACTACGTGGAACATCATGCCATAACTCAACCTAATCTGCACATCCCTGGACACTGCGGGGCAATTTAGCATGTCCAATCCACATAACCAGCACATCGTTGGACTGTGGGACTGGTTCAGCTTAGGAAACCAGGAAACGAGTTGGGCTGAAGGGCCTGTTGCCATGCTGATGACTTGATGAGCTCAGGACTATGGGATTTGAATGTGCCATGCTGATATTCCCTTGGGTTTGTGAATGCATGCTGGAACTGTGGGGCATTAGGTGTAAGTGAGCTTTGCTTCATGGGGAGTCAGTCAAAAGGACAGCTTCAATGTGAAGAGAACCTTACACTGCTCCTGAACCATTGAGATCCTGTGCAGTTAGGCAATGCGGGTTGACCCTTTTACTGTTTCTAACCTGTAGCATAAAAGATACAGGACTACATAATGATGATAGAGGAGTCATCCCTCTCTGAAACCTGGGATACACTAATTGGCTTAGCAATAAAACAAAGTGGGAATTGGAGAATCCCTATGGAAACAGGCCATTTGGCCCATTGAGTCCACACTAACCCTCCAAAGAGGGTACATCCCACTCAAGTAACACTACCTTTCCCATGGCCAATCCACCTAACCTGCACGTTTTTACACTGTGGGAGGAAACCAAAGCAGACACAGGGAGAATGTACAAACTCCACATAGACACCCATGGCTGGGAGTGAGCCCAGGGCCCCAGTGCTGGGAAGCAGCAGTGCTAACCACTGAGCCACTGTGTCGCCTTCTATGGCTGTTGGGGAAAAGCCAATCTGGTTCACTAATGCCCTTAGGGAGGGAGACTGTCATCCTTACCTGATCTGACCTACATGTGACTCCAGACCTACAGGAACATGGTTGACTCTTAACCCACACACCCCCGCCCCAACCCCCAATTAAGGATGGAGCCAATAAATGCAGACCCGGCAAGTGAATTGTGTGAATGACTCTTACACAGAGAAATGTAAAGTCCTTACTTGGCAGTACTGCATAGTCTCGTGAATGGGCACGATTCGATGCCCCTTATGCTCCTTGGAGACTCCGCACACCACACAGATGGCCTGCTGATCATCCTGGCAGTACAGCTTGAGCTTCTCTTCGTGAAGGGGGCAGAGCGCGGGCCCCGAATCGGCCGAGGGGGTTGGGGTGGCATCGAGCCGGAGTTGCCGGACCCTCTCCACGATATTGGCCAGCAGCCGGTTGCTCTTGAGCCGCAGCTGGGGGAAGGTTTCCTGGCACTGAGGGCAACTGAATCCGGACTCCAGCTCGCCCCAGGCATCAGCGATGCACGCCCGGCAGAAGTTGTGCTCGCACTCCAGCCTCACCGGGTCCTGGTACAGGTTCAGGCAGATCGGGCAGGTCACCTCGCTCGTCAGGCCCTCGGCCAATACCCACGACGACATGATCACCCAGGCCACGCTCTGCCCACTTTTCACCTGGATTCCAAGGTGACTCTTCGGTTTCCAGTTGGGAACTCTTTGGCCTTTTGGACACAATATTGAATTCAATCATTTTAGGGCCTGAGCAACTTCTGCCATGTCCTTATCCCAAACCCCACATACCAGGCCTTGTCATCACAATTAGCTGCTGCCACACACAGCCCATTATCAGCTACTAATGGCCCCCATTGGCAGCTAAGCCAATCCCCTCGACTAAACTTCACCCTCTCCCTTGTCTGTCCACCTGCTTTTCTCTCTCTTCTTGGGCTCGACTCCACCTTTCGTTCACTCCTCCTCCCACCCCATCTTCTGCATAAATGCCAAGCCTTTCCTAGCTGTCATCAGGTCTGAAGACCCGAAACATTTAACTTTGTTTTCTCTCTCCACAGACGCTGCCAAACCTGCTTGAGTTTTTGGTTGTCTCTCGTCAAATACATCACACCCTCATATCAACAGGGAAACCAGGATTAGGCCATTTGGCCCAACGAGCCTGCTCCACCGCTCAATGTGACCACCTCCGACTACGTACCCTTGTTCCTGCTTTCTTTCATATTCTCTAAACCCTTTAAGCTTTCTAACCTGTTCTTGAAATAATACAATGTTTTGCTCTTCGCCGCTGTCTGCAGTAAGGAATTCCACAGGCTCCCCACTCCCTCGGTGAGGACATTTCTCCTCGTCTCAGTCCTAAATGGTTTACCCCATATACTTAGACAGTGGCCCCTTGGTCTGGACTTCCCCACCTTTAGGAACACCCTTTCCGCACCTCCCATTCACTTTTTGATGGACCCTTTCTGTTTTCACTCTCCTTCTACGCTTAGCACACTCTTCGTTTCTTCCTCCCACTTTCTTTCCCTTCTTCTTTACATTATCAAAGTGAGTGCAATGTTAACCAGCTGATGCAAATATACACTTTGTGCTTCACCCCATCCAGTTAAAATTTCGATTGAAGTCTCGAACACAGGCTGAATGGGGTTACCTCATAGAGGTTTATAAAATTATGAGGGGCATGGATAGGGTGAATAGCCAAGGCCTTTTCTCCAGGGTGGGGGAGTCCAAAACTACAGGGCATAGGTTTAAGGTGAGAGGGGCAAGATTTAAAAGGGACCTGAGAGGCAAACCTTTCATGCAGAGAGTGGTGCGTGTGTGGACCGAGCTCCCAGAGGAAGTGATGGAAGCTGGTACAATTACAACATTTAACAGGTATCTGGATGGGTACATGATTTGGAATGGTTTATAGGCCAAATGCTGGCCAATGGGACTAGATTAATTTAGGATATCTGGCCGGCATGGACGAGTTGGACCAAAGGGCCTGTTTCCGTGCTGCACATCTTTACTTTGATTTCCACGGACCAAGTACTGGAAAATGTGATTAGCATAGTCAAGTTTTTTTTTTGACTGGCTCAGACTTGATGGGCCAACGGGCCTTTTTCTGTGCTGTACACCTCCATGACCATGACATATCTATAAAAAAATGATACTCCAACCAATCTGGTGAGACAGCCAATGGGCTGATTGAATGAAAACTGCCTCCTGAATATCTCGTATCATAGTCCTTTTTGGACACGAGGCTGAGTCATTTAAAATGAGCTGATGTCAAAGAACACACTGGTCTGTTTAGAACTGTTCCAAAACCCCCCTTTTCTCATCTTTTTCTCTTTCTTTTCACCCTGTCTGTTTCAGTTGTCACCTTCTCTGGAGTGACTTCAGAAATGCTGTGAGAGCGCCAATCTGATTAAGGGCGGTGAGGGATACGCAGCAAATGTCCTCTTTGTCACCAGTGGCCAGATAGAGCAAAAAGAAACACCCCACACTCTCTCACAGCCCCTGTGGTTTATTATTCTTCAAATATTTATCCAATTTTTGTTTTAAAGTTATTTGCATCTGCCACCCACTGAGTTATTAGGAGAGGCTGGGACTATTTTTCCTGGAGCATAGAAGTTTGAGGGGTGACCTTATAGAGGTTTACGAAATCATGAGAGTTATGGTTAGGGTGAATGATCAAGGTCTTTTCCCCAGGGTCGGGGAGTCCAAAACAAGAGGCAAAGGAACAAAAGCGGAAATTGCTGGAAAAGCTCAGCAGGTCTGGCAGCATCTGTGAAGAAAAAACCAAAGTCACAGTTAACATTTTGGGTCTGGTGCCGCTTCCTTGGAAAAGATTCTGCTGAGCTTTTCCAGCATCTTCTGTTTTTGTTCCTGATTTACAGCATCCGCGGTTTTTTTGTGTTTTTTTTAACTAGAGGGTGTAAGTTTAAGGTGAGAGGGGAAAGATTTAAAAGGGACCTAAGGGACAACTTTTTCACACAGAGGATGGTGTGTGTATGGAATGAGCTGCCAGAGGAAGTGGTACAGTTACAATATTTAAAAGGCATTTGGACAGGTCCATGAATAGGAAAGACTTAGAGAGATATGGGCCAAACGCTGGCGAATGGAACCAGGCCAAGTTGGGAAACTTGGTTGACATGGATGTGTTGGACTGAAGGGTCTGTTTCTGTGCTGTTTGTCTCTATATTTGATTCCACCACAACCCAAGTGACCAGAATTAATGCCATTTCAAAGGGTGAATTTTAAATTATGTGGTCAGTGACTACAGAATTGAGACAATAAGCTCATCGAGTCAATATTAAGTCAATAATTCAAAGGCTCACCAACTGTTCCACTAGACATCCTGGTTTTATGAATCAAAATGGACAGTGGAGGTGGGGTGGGTGGAATGTGGAATCATGGGTTCAAGGCGAGTTTATCCAACCACTCAAGCCTGTTTGACCAGCCAACTCAATTACAATTGTTTTATCTTGCAATTCCACATACTCGCTACAGTCCCAAACACATTAGCACCCCTGCTCCGCAAGCCTGCTCTCCCAACATCAACCTTCACAGACCTCAGGATGAAAAAAAAATGCCCAAGGGAGAGAAATTGAGAAGTTCAGAAAAAAAGATACGCAGTGAATGCTGATTTTGGTTTAAAATCCTGGATGTCATTGGAGGAAAGCGTGAAAATGAAGGAGTTTCTAATGTTCAGCAGGTTCCTGGAGGGAAAGGAGGAGTTCACAAAGGGAATGGGACTATTTAGGGAAGATTGAACTTGACCGAGAAATACAAATGCGAACACAATAGTGTTGAACTGTGCTTAAAATAGACTGGCGTGCACCCAAAGTGGGTGAGATAGGAAACCAAAATAGGCAACGCACAGAAGACGCAAATCAGTACTGCACTGTTCTGCTAGAAATGGCTTGAGACTAAACTTCTACTGAACATACTCATATCATAAGGATGTCTTACCCTGGTGGAATGACTGCACGCTGCACAGGGATGACTCAGACCAAGAGGCTGACGAGGTTTCGGGTTCACACAAGGAATGGGAGCGCTCGATTTTGCCTGTTGACCTCTGAGCTGGACACTTCTGCAAAGAGGATTTGAATTGACTGAAAGAAGATGTGACTGGTGGAAAAGAGACACAGGGGGAGGGACTCACTGAGCGAGAGAAGGGAAGTAAAACAACTGTGAAGATGCATCAGTGTTAGTTACAGGGGTTCTACACAAGTGGTTAGCTTTAGCCATAAACCCAGAAGTAACCGAAATCAGGCAAGGGGCTGAGGATGCTGGAGAACTGAATCAAACAAAATATAGAAGTTGCTGGAGAAACTCAGCAAATTTTGCCTCGTTGCAGTTGTGGAGAGAGTAAAACAAAATTAATGTTTCCTGTCCAATATGACTCTGCATCAGAACGTTCTGTAACTTTCACAACCTCTGGTTGACCCAACGCACCTCACCACCAATGAAGTTACCATAATAGTGTCGGATTAGTAGCTCCCCAAGTGACCACAGCAAGCTGTCACAAACAGCAATGCACAACAGTCAGACATTCTTGTTCCTTTTAAACTAATGATGCTTGAATGATAACCAAAGAGGACAATCCGTGATCTTAGAAACACAGAATCCCTGCGGGGCAGATACAGGCTGTTCGGCCCATTGTGTCTCATGGAATCCTCTGAATCCCATGGAATCCCACTCCCCACCATCCCTGGAACCCCACGTTCCCCACGGCTAACCCACCTACCCTGCACATCCCTCGACACTATGGATGGTTAGGGGGAGCCGCCCGCCTGGTCATATTATCACTCGACTGTTAATCTAGAAACTCAGCTCATGTTCTGGGGACCTGGGTTCAAATCCCGCCACAGTAGATGGTGGAATTTGAATTCAATAAAGAAACTGGAATTAAGAATCTAATGATGACTGTGAATCCATTGCATATTGTCAGGAAAAACCCATCTGGTTCACTAATTTCCTTTAGGGGAGAAAACTGCCATCCTTACCTGGTCTGGCCTACATGTGACTTCAGACCCACAGCAATGTGGCTGACTCTTAGTTTCCCCGGGGCAATTAGGGATGGGCAAGAAATGCTGACTGAACCAATTAGCATGGCTAATCCACTTAACGTCTGCATTTTCTGGGCTGTGGAAGGAAAATCCATCATCCTTGTTTTCTGTTCCATCTTCAGCCACCATCTCAGGCTGGGCCAGTTCCTTCTCAAACACTATGACTTTTACTGAAGCAAAGAAACAGAAGCTGCTGGCAAAGCCCAGCAGGTCTGGCAGCGTCTGTGATGAGCAGTCACAGTCAGGTCAGGTCCAGCTACCCTTCTTCAGAACATCCTATAATTAACCCTGAGAGGGAAACCAAGAAGCCAGTTTTTTGAAAAGAAAAGCAATAGTAATGGGAAATGAAAGCCCTGGTGACAGCTCCATTTCGAAGACGTGTGGGACCATTATTCTCAAGTTTCACCAGTTGAGAAATTTGCCTGTCATGTCATCCCTCGACGACATCAACTGCCTCTACCTTTGCCTGAGCTCATCTGCTGCTGAAACCCTCACCTTAAGGACTCGTGTTATTGTAAACGGTTTCTGCCTGGCTTACTGCCATCGATTGATTCATCAATTTATTTATTGTCATGTGTACGTAAGTGCAGTGAAAACTTTGTTTACGAGCTGTACAGGTAGCAAGGATGTACACAACATAGGATGAATAAGAACTTAGACAGAGGCATACAGGTCATGTCACATAGGGTGTGTGCTCAACAAGATGAACATTAACAAGTTCAGCAATGTTTGAAGTTAGAGAGTCCACTCTTCAGTCTAATAATGGCAGGGAAGGAGCTGTTCTTGAACCTGCTGGTGCATGTGTTCAGGCTTCTATACCTTCTGCCTGATGGGAGAGGTTGTAGGGGGTCATTACCAGGGTGTGATGGGTCTTTGATGATGTTGACAGCCTTTCTGCAGCAGCGAGCCATGTAAATAGAGTCCATGGATTGAAGGAATGGCTTCCTTAATGGTCTGGGCTGTGCACACTGCCTTCTGTAGTTTCTTACACTCCTGGGCAGAGCAGTTGCCGTACCAGGCCGTTATGCACCCGGACAGTATGCTTTCAATGGTGCATCTGTAGAAGGTAGTGAGGGACCTTATGGACATGCCAAATTTCCTGAGCTGCCTGAGGAAGGTGAGACGTTGTTGTGCATTCTTGACTGTTGCATTTACATGGGAAATTCAGGACAGGTTGTCAATGATAGTCAGTCCCAAGAACTTGACACTCTCCACCCTCTCAGCCACATTGATATAGATGGCAGCGTGTTGTCCTTCGCTTTGTAAAGTCGAGACCAGACGGAGCTCTGCGGCGCATGCCCTTTCCCCACCTCCTGCTCACCTCTCAGCTCCAGTGCTTGCTAATCTTGCTCCAACATGAACACCCCAATTTTACAGTTAATTTCTGGCTTTCCAATCCCCTGCCCATCCCAAAGCCTCCTTAATGTCAGCCAGCAACATCAACCACAAACTGCGCGCTCTCCTCAACTTCCAAAACCACTCCCTCACTGTTGTCGTCCTTCTTTCAGCAGTAACCGACCACGAACATAGAATTCTGTGAGTGTGGAGAGAGGCCATTCAGGCCATTGAGCCTGTACTGGCCCTCCAAAGAGCAACCCATGTAGACACAGGGAGAATGTGCAAACTCCACACAGACAATCACCCGAGGTCGGAATCGAACGTGGGATCCCTGGAGGTTATGAGGCAGCAGCGCTAACCACTGAGCCACCATAATATCCCTGCCACCTCTTTAACATGACTTACTCTATCACAATTCCATCCCCACGATAGCTGCCCATGCTCCTGGTTTGTCCTTTCCATCTATTAAATCCACTTTGTCCGGTCCCTTGTCAAATCTTGCTCACACGAGGCGGTCAAAAAGGCATATGGCATGATCGTCTTCATTGGTCAGGGCACAGAGTATAAATAAAGGTCAGTCATGCTGCAGTTGTACAGAACTTTAATTCGGCCACATTCAGAACATTGTCTGCAGTTCTGGTCGTCACACCGCAGGAAGGATGGGGAGGTGTTAGAGAGGGTACAGAGGGTACAGGGTTTCACACTGTCAACCAGCATGTTGCCTAGTTTGGAAGGTATTAGCTGTGAGAAGAGATTGGACACATTGGGTTTGTTTTCAGTTAAACATCAGAGGATGAGGGGCAACTTAGCAGAAGTTTACAAAATTATAAGGGGCATGAATAGAATGGACAGTCACAGTTTTTACCCCAAGGTGGAAATGACAGCTCCTAGGGGACATAGGTTTAAAGCAAAAGTAGATGTGAGAGGCAGGATCTTTACATCCAGAGGGTGGTAAGGGCCTGGAATGCGCTGCCAGAGGAGATATTGGAAGCAGATTCAACAGCAATGTTTAAGAGGCAATTTTGACAGGGAGATGAATAGGCAGGGAATAGAGGGATATGGGCTGCATAGAGGCAAAAGGTTTTTAGTTTAGAACAGCATAATTTGTCAGTACAAAACAGAAGTTGCTGCAAAATCCCAGCAGGTCTGGCAGCATCTGTGAAGAAAAAATTCAGATTTAACGTTTCAAGTCCGGTGACCCTTCCTCAGGACTGATGGGAAAAAGTCGGTTTATATGCAGAAAATAGGGATGGGAATGGGGTAGGGAGTAAACTATAGGATAGAGTCTGAAGAGAGAGAGCAGAGCAGTTGGATAGACAAATGAGTTGATAACGATCTGGCTGGGAGGGTAAATAGTTATTGATGGGGACTGTTAGTGACTAACAAGAGGGGGTCTGTAATGGCAGGCTGTGTGGTAACAAGGCCTGGTGTGTGGGGTGTGGGCTGGGACATGGGAGAGTTTAGGCTCTAAAATTATTGAACTCAATATTGAGTCCGGAGAGCTGTAAGGTCCCAAAGTGGAAAATGAGGTGTTGTTCCCCCAGCTTGCATTGAGCTTCACTGGAACACTGCAGCAAGCCAGAGATAGAGATGTTGGCCAGGGAACAGGGTGGTGCATTGAAGTGGCAGGAAACAGGTAGTTCAGGGTCAATTTTGCGAACGGAACGTAGTTGTTCTGCATCTAGTCTACGCTTCGTTTCCCCACTGTAGAGGAGACCACATTGTGAGCAGCTAATGCAGTAGACTAGATTCTGGGAAGTACAGGTGAAGTATTGCTTCACCTGGAAGGTATGTTTGGGCCCTTGGATACTGAGGAGGGAGGAGGTAAATGGGCAGGTGTTGCACCTTCGCCGGTTACAGGGGAAGGTGCCGTAGGGCTGTGGGGAAGTGTGGACCAGGGTGTCCCGGAGGGAATGGTCCGTGCAGAAGGCAGACAAGGGAGGGAAGGGGAATATGTGTGTCTGGTGGTGGCATCTTTCTGGAGGTGGCGGAAATGGTGTCTGATGATCATCTGGATGTGGATGCTGGTGGGATGGTAGGTGAGGATAAGGGGAACCCTATCGCTGTTGCGGGAGGGGAGAGAAGGGGTGAGGGTTGAAGTGCGGGAGATGGGTCGGACCTGGTTGAGGGCCCTGTCAACAATGGAGCTGGGGAATCCTCAGTTGAGGATGAAGGTGGACATTTCGGAGGCTCCCTTGTCGAAGTTGACCTCACTTGAACATATGCGACAGGGACAGAGGAACTGAGAGAATGGGATGGAGTCTTTACGGGTAGTGGGGTGTGAGGATGTATAGTCCAGGTAGCTGTGGGAGTCAGTTGGTTTATTTGTCGGTGCAGTCTTGGTGGGCAGAAGGACCTGTCCCTGTGCTGTGCTCTTCATTGTTTAATGCCTTGCGAATTATCTTGGGATGGTATCTTCATGTCACGGGTCCTTTACAAATGTAGATTCTGGTTCTCGTTTCTGCTGCAAGTCCAATACAGAGCCAACGATAAAAGTGTCCCACTGCCATCTGGTGGCTGAGATTGGTCCTGCAGTGCACCTCCCTTGGAAAAGGCCTCTCTCTGATGATGGTCATGTTAAACTTGTTCTGCTCTCTCAGCCGTTTCACACTGTCACTTGTGGGGAGGATCTGTGCAAGAAGTATAATTCACGTCAATCTAGAGTGGTCTTTTGCTGCCGCTGTCAGTTCTGGAAATGATCCGTCAAATTGTCAATGATCCATCAATAGGGGGAGGCAATGGGCCAGTTGAATTATTGCCGGACTGTTGACCCAGAAACCCAGATGATGTGCTGGGGATCCAGGTTCAAATCCTGCCACAGCAGACGGTGGAATTTGAATCCAATAAATATCTGAAATTAAGAATCTAATGATGACTGTGGACCGATTGTCAGGGGGGAAAAAGCCATCTGGTTCATTAATGCCCTGTAGGGAAGGAAGCTGCTATCCTTGCCTACACGTTACTCCAGACCCACAGCAATGTGATTGTCTCTATGCTGCCTTCTGGGGAATTCGGGATGACCAATAAATGCTGCCTAGCCAGCGGTGCCCTCATCCTGTGAATGAATAAAGGGGAAAAAAAAATTGCTCATCTGCTTCGTCTCCCTTTTCCCAAAATCACAGTGCTGTCATCAATCTTCACAAAATAATAAACCTTTGAGGCTATGCTGAGCTTCGGGCCACGGAGGAAAATAGGTCACATTGGACTGGACACGCAATTCTGCGCTGAAACTGACTTTGAGTTTTACTAACAACAGTGCAGTGGGTAGTTGGCTGAAGACTTTAATTATTTCAGGCAACTGTTTGGACAGGTTAGGACTCACCTCCAGTGCAGTTGGTACCTAAATCCAGATCTTCTTGCCCCATAGGTAGGGAAAACATCACTGCACGACTCTGAGGCCTGTAATGGGCCCTTGCTCATGATCCACAATTGATATTGCTCCCACTGGGAAATTGATTCTTGATGCGTGGCCCAGCATCAGTATTCACTTGCACATCCACCCTCTATCGTGGACCCCTCCATTATTTTTCCCCTTACCCATCTGTCCTGAGACGCTACAACACACCCCTTCTGAGTCAGCTGGGACTCAAACTCTGCTCCCACCCCGCCCTCCCCTAGCCCAGAGGCAGTGACGCTGTCACTGCACCACAGGAGCCACGATCTCGAGATTATCCTGCTCCTTGTCCAACTCCCAATTCACTGAGTTGTGATCTGTTAAACATTGGGAAGGCCGAAGGCATCCAAACCGTAGGGCAGTCCGCCCACGTTCAGAAACATCAATCAATTAGATTGAACTTTCAGGCCGAAGGTTAACTATATTCCCTGGATGATAACTGCTTTAAGTCTGTATCGGTGCAATGTGAAGCTGTCTGAGAGACGTAATGGGGACTATTTCTCCACAGCACATGTGTCTTATCATTTAAATCTAATACCATCTTCCTGCCCCTCTGCTCCCCACCCCCTGAGCTGCAAGATGCTGATCAATGCTCAGTATTGTGGTGCATGCATTTACTTTGGGACTGGCGAGCCTAGTTATGAAAGCTGAAAGGGCTTGGAAAAAGTTTACAAGGATGTTGCCGGGGTTGGAGGGTTTGAGCCAGAGGGGGAGGCTGAATAGTCTGGGGCTATTTTCCCTGGAGTGTCAGGGGCTGAGGGGTGATCTTCCTGTCCTTTTCTTCTCTTTCTCTCTCGCTCTCTTAACGGGCTCTGGCACCACTCAGTCCGTTACCCCAGCTCCCCATTCCCCCCACGCAGCCCCCCAAACCCGACTTCAGTGGAATTACCACCTTTTCCGAGCTGCTTTCAATTCTGAAAAAGAGTCACCGGACCTGAAACGTTAACTCTGTGTAGTGATTGGAACCAGGTTGACCTTGTTGACTTGCTTGGGGTTGTTAACCTGGGTCAATCAGAAAAAAAAAACCCTAGCTGACCAATATAACCAGGGGATTAAAATCTCCTCAGTTCAGGGGACTGACTCTGAGCTGGCTGGTCATAGCCAGTGTAATGTACACAAGTATATAAGGGCTGACTTGGTGATCGGATGCCATCACCAGTGTAGTTATTTCACTCTCATTTTCTCTCTCTCTCCACAGATGTGGCCCGACCTGCTGAGTTTCTCCAACAATTTCTGCTGCTGAGCTGTTTCGAAACGCGGCCTGCTGTTTCAGTGCACGGAAGCCACGAAAAGAAAACAATTTGCAATGTTGCACAGACTGCACAGTGGCAATAAGCCCGATGGGTTTTTGTTTTGTGTGAGAGCTGTCGATTAAAGAATATGCATTGACCAGGACAACCGGAGACAGAGCACTGTGCTGTTTAAAATGGCAGCATTCCCACAGGTACCTGGGAATCGCTGGCCCAAAACCTTCCAAAGTGGAGGAAGATCATCTGGGGGAGGCATCGAGATGCCCAATCGGGAGAAAGTGGAAGCCAGGTGCAAACAGGGAAAGGTGCGCACTGTCACACCGACGCCCACCCTTCTCTTCCTAAGACGACCTTCTGCCCCATGTGTAACAGAGCCTGTGGTAACCCCATCAGTCTGTACGGCCACCTACAGGCTCACCCTGAGAGTGGAAGAGAGTCACCCTCATCTGTGAGGGACTGTCGATGATGATGACGCTTTTGGCTTCTTTCTTTACACTTTTGAGAGGAGAAATGGAGCCCTATTCCGACATCCCATCTGAAAGATTCAACCTCGAGAGCGATTATTAATTCATTTATGGCATCTCAAAGTCTTTACCGCATTCGATCATCCCAAACAGCCAGTGGAAAACAATGGTACATGACCCTCTTGAAGGCTGAATGTGAGGTGCTGCTCCTCCAGTTTGCAGGTGGTGTCATTGTAACACTGGAGGAGGCCCAGGATGGACATGTCGCCCAGGGAGTTGGAGGGGGAGCACCAAGTGGTTCGCGTCCGGAAGATGTTGTCATTTGTCTCATACAGAGTGCAGATGCTCTACAAAGTGGTCTCCCAGCCTCCGCTTGGTTTCCCTGGTGTAGAGAGGGCCACATCAGGAACAGCAGATACAGTATACCACATTAGCGGATGTGCGGGTGAATATCTGTTTAATGTGGAAGGTTTTTTTGGGGTCTGGGATGGAGGTGAAAGGGGGAGGTGTAGGGGCAGGTGTAGCACTTCCTGCATTTGCAGGGAAAGGTGCGCGGGGTGGTGGGGCTAGTGGGGAGTGTGGAGCGGACGAGGGCCGGAGAGAGTGGTCCCTCTGGAAGGCAGATAAGGGTGGGGAGGGAAATATATCCTTGGTAGTGGGGTCGGATTGCAGGTGGCGGAAGTGGCGGAGAATGATGTGTTGAATCCAGAGGTTAATGGGGTGATACGTGAGGACAAGGGGAATTCTGCCTTTGTTTACATTGCGGGGAGGGGGTGTGAGGCCTGAGCTGTGGGAAACGCGAGAGATGTCGTCCAGGACGTTTTCAACCACTGTGAGGAGGGATGTCATGGTCCTTGGAATACGAGGACATCTGGGATGTCTGGGAGTGGAACACCTCATTTGGGACCAGACGCAGCCCAGGCAGAGGAATTGGGAATAGGGGATTGCATTCTTGCAGGAAGGTGTGTGAGAGGAGGTATTGTCTCGGTAGATGTGGGAGTCTGTGGGCTTGAAACAGATATCAGTTTCCAGGTGGTCACCAGAGATGGAAACAGAGAGGTCCAGGAAGGAGATAGAGGTATCAGAAATGGTCCAGGTGAACTTGGGGTTGGGGTGGAAGGTGTTAGTGAAGTGGATGAACTGTTCGAGCTCCTCGTGGGAGCACGAGGTGGAGCCGATACAGTTATCAATGTAGCAGAGGAAGAGGTGGGGGGAGTCGTGCCAGTGTAGCTGCAGAAGATACACTGTTCCACACGTCCTATGAAGAGGCAGGGGGCCATGAAGTAAAATAGATCAGGTAGGGATGGCAGCTGTCAGGATGGCAAGTTGGCTTTGTGGTTGGCATTGCTGCCTCATGGTGCCAGGAACCTAGGCTTGAATCCACCCTTGGATGACTGTCTATGTAGTTTTTGCTCTGGTTTCCTCCCACAGTCCCGAAGATGTGCAGGTTAGGTGGATTGGCCATGTTAAATTGCCCTATAGTGTCTAGGCATGTGCATACTAGGTGGATTAGCCAGGGTCGTAGGGTGAGTCGGGGTGGGTCTTCAGTGGGTCATCGTAAACCCGATGGGCTGAATGGCCTGCTTCCACCTGAGAGTGATCCTATGATTTTCTTCCTTTAGCAAAGCCAGGTGGTTTTGTTTCCAGCAATTGGTGATAATTGTTACGATAGTCTTTACTGGGACCTAACTTACAATTTCAGATTTAACGGTTGAATGACATTTCAATGCCCTCTATAGGAGGTGGGCTGCATTAACTAGGGCCTCTGGATTACCCCTCCAGTGACCCTCCCACCGGGTCACCAGCCAATTTTTGGCGTGTTTGGGAGTGGAACCATGTACTGACTCCGCTTATCTGAAAACTTTGTGCCAACACAAACTTGCTTCTGGTAATTCGCATTGCCTTTACAGGACTTTGTTGCATATTAACCAGGAGTGAGAAGTGTTTTCAGATGTTCTTAGGCTTTGCTGACAGTTTGGGTGAGAATGTTCGACAGTGGCTTTTCCAGTTTTGTTAACTGGTCCACGCACCTTCCCCTTTCATGTTGGATTTCAGAGCAGGAATAGGATGTTTAGCCCTTTGAACCTGCAGGGCCGTAAGATAAGATCATGGCAGATCTTAGGGTAGCTCAGTGGTTAGCACTGCTGCCTCACAGCGCCAGGGACTTGGGTTCGATCCCACCCTCGGGTGACCGTATGTGTGGAGTTTGCAAATTCTCTGCACGGGTGCTAGAGTTTCCTCCCACAGTCTGAAGGTGTACAGCTTAGGTGGACTGGCCACCCTCAGCCATGTGTAGGCAACAAATGCAAGTTTGTGAGGATGGTGGTGGGTCCAGGAGTGGATGGTCTTCAGAAGTCAGTGTGGACTCAATGGGCCTGCCTTCACACTCTAGGGATTCCATATTTGATTGTAGCCTTAAACTAAGCTCCAGTTGTCCTTGACTCCCTGCTTAGTCAAACATGCATTTAACTCTGCCTTAAAAAATATTCAATAATCTGGGTCTCCATTGCTCTCTGGGGAAGCAGATTCCAAAAGGTCACAAACTTTGTCTTCAATGTCCACTGGATCAGTTGTTAATTTCAATATCTGTGGTAGAACAAATTTTTGTTGAGGGATTGTAGGCCAAAGGCAGGTTAGGCCATGGGTCAGCGGACACACCTGAGGGCCTGAATAGCCTACTTCTGTTTGTCTGTTTCTAAATCAGAGGCCTGTTAATTTTGAGCCTGTCTCTTTGTTCTGGTCTCGTTCTAGGCAGCAAAACATGTTTTCAGCATCCAGCCTAGGCTCTTCCAACAGTATGGGGGAACAGGCAGTCAGGTTGGGCACTGGGCTTTGAGTTGTATTTTTAGATGTAAGTGAAGAGGGGGGAGAATTTCATTCCAGATATCTCATTTTGCTCAGTGTTAAATGTTAAGTAGTGGGGTTAGGGGAGAGTTTGCTGAGAGGGCTGTAAACCCCTTGAGCAGACCCTGCCATCCCCCTGCCTCAGGATCTTGTATATTTTGAAGACATTGTCTCTCAGATCCAACCTGTACCCCTGCATGCAGTCCCTCAGCCCACAAATCAGGTGAGTGAACATTCCCTGAAGTGATTTGCATTTCTTTAGATGAGCAGCCGCAAACTGGGCACAAAATTTCTACAGCTATTCATCCATGCTTGGACTTCAAAATACCTATCTCTGATTTTCCAACCCATGTGTGGCCAAGTTTCCTCTGCCTCTGCAAACTTGTCAAATCTCTCCATGGCCATATTTTTCTTTAATTCATTCAAGGGATCAGGGAATCACTGGCTAGGCCAGCATTTAATATCATAGAATCCCTACAGTGTGGAAACAGGCCCTTCAGCCCAACACTGACCCTCAGACCCATCCCCCTATAACCCACCTAATCTACATATCCCTGAACACTATAGGCAACTTAGCATGCACAATCCACCCTAACTTGGTCTGTGGGAGGAAACCCATGCAGACACAGGGGAGAATGTGCAAACTCCACACAGATGGTTGCCCAAGGGTAGAATTGAACCCAGGTCCCTGGTGCTGTGAGGCAGCAGTGCTAACCACTGTGCCACCGTGCCACCCCAAACCCAGAGGGCAGCTAAGAGCCACATGTATGGAATCACATGCAGGCTAGATCAGGTGAGGATGACAAGTTTCGTTCCCTGAAGGACATTAGTGACCCAGATGGGTTTTTCCCAACAATCGACAATGGATTCATGGTCATCATTAGATTCTTGATTCCAGATATTTATGGAATTCAAATTCCATCGTGTGCTGTGGCATGCATTCAAACCAGGCTCCCTGGGTTAACATCCCAGTGATAATACCTCCAGGCCATTGTATTCCATCTCTTTCCCTGCCAACTCCTCCACATATTGCATTCTTCTTAAACCTGAGCCTTCCCAATTCTAGCCCCTTCCTGCTGGGAGGATTGCCTTCTGTTGAGTTGCCCCCTGCATTCCACCCTCCCTACAGCTTCTGCCTCTCCCCTTTTGAAGATACCTCTCGGAATTTGCCTGTGACCAGGGTTTTTGGTCATCTCCACCAATATCTCAGTATCTTCTGCTTGGCATCAGAAGTTGTCTGAGCCTGCTGCTGTGAAGTGTACTGGGGACATTTCACTATATTCATGCTGGTTCATAAATGCAATTTGTTTATGCTGTTTTTCCTTTCACGATACACAATGCAATTCAATACAGCACAGGAGCAGCCCCTTTCGGCCCACCAAGCCAGCACCTATTTTAATCACTGTTTAGACCTGTTACTATTGACATTTCTCACTCGCGCGTAGGAAGTTGAGGATTGACCTTATAGAGATTTATAGAATCATGAGGGGTATACATAAAGTGAGTGGCAGGTGTTTTCTTTTCCCTAAGATGGGGGATTTCAAGACCAGGGGCATTATTTTTAGGTGAGAGGAGAAAGATTTAAAAAAGACATGAGGGGCAATTTTTTTTTTACACAGACAGTGGTTCGTGTGTGGAATGAACTTCCTGAGGAAACATTGGATGTGGGTACAATTGCAATGTTTAAAGGACATTTGGATAAGTACATGAACAGGAAAGGTTTGGAGGGATATGGGCCAGGAGCAGGCAGGTGGGACTAGTTTAGTTTGGAATTATGGTTGGTATGGACTGGTTGGACTGAAGGGTCTGTTTCCATGCCGTATGCCCATGACCCATGCCCAATTTCTATCCCCCTGTTACCGCCTGTTCATGTGTCTATCAAGATACACCTTAAACATTGTTAATGTGTCTGGTTCCACCAGGAGTGCATTCCAGGCAACCTCACCCTCTGTGTGAAACATTTCCCACACCTCTCCCCTTAAACTTTCCCCTCTCACCTTGAACCTGTGCCCTCTTGTAGTTGACTTTTCCACACTGGGAAAAAAGCCTCTTATCGTCCAAAGCTGAGGGTTCTAAAGGATTTCCTGCTGTCCATTGCTGACCTGGCCAATTAGATCAAAATGTCCCCCTGGGTTTTATCATCTAAAACAAAATGCAATTCCAGTCTGAACAATTTTGCTGGTTATTGAGATCGAAAGCCCCCTGGCAATTCAGCAATTGAAGAGACATTGAACAGCAAGACTTCATACTCCTGTATGGTTAATGACTAACTCACTGTCAATATTGATCACCAAAACTCCACAGCCTGTGGCCTCACTTTCGTCTTTGATACTGTTGGACTGCGCATCTATGCAGCTATGGAGCTGCTGAGGATATTGTTTTTTGCCTGTTTATTCCTGCCTTTCGCAGAACAAAAACCTTCGTAAGTATCGACTTTCTGTGCTTGAGCTAAGCAAAGCCTCTGGGCAATAATGTTCGACAATCTCACAGTTTGGTTCACACTAAGGCAAAGGTGAAAGATTTTCACAATTGTTCAATTTATCACCTTATATCCATGGAACGATGTAGTGCAGACAAGAAAAGAAATGGTGATGTTCAAATTTCCTTAATGTTGACGTTCTGAGTCTTGGGGATAAATGGAAGTGGGATGCAGGGAATTGCATAGAATGTTCAGCAGGGAAGCAGGCTGTTTGGCCCAAATGACGTTAATGCTCCACACGAGCCTATTCCTATCCTCTTTACCGTATAAACATATCCATCTGTTTCTTTGCCCCTTCAGTATCTATTTAACTTTCCCTTAAAGGCTTCCATCACAATGTGTGGCAGTGAGCCATAGAGGTCTACAGCACAGGAAAAGATCTTTCGGCCCACCCAGTCTGTGCTGGTCAAAAACAACCGCCCAACCAGCTCCAGTAAAGAGGATTTTCCTGATTTGAGATAACAAGGTGTAGAGCTGGATGAACACAGCAGGCCAAGCAGCATCAGAGGAGCAGGAAGGCTGATGTTTCGGGCCTAGACCCTTCTTCAGAAATGGGGGAGGGGAAGGGGGTTCTGAAATAAATAGGGAGAGACGGGGAGGTGGATAGAAGATGGATAGAGGAGAGGATAGGTGGAGAGGAGACAGACAGGTCAAAGAGGTGGGGATGGAGCCAGTAAAGGTGAGTGTAGGTGGGGAGGTAGGGAGGAGATAGGTCAGTCCGGGGACGACGGACAAGTCGAGGGGGCAGGATGACGTTAGTAGGTAGGATATGAGGGTGGGTCTTGAGGTGGGAGGAGGGGATAGGTGGGAGGAAGGACAGGTTAGGGAGACGGGGATGAGCTGGGCTGGTTTTGGGATGCGGTAGGGGGACGGGAGATTTTGAAGCTTGTGAAGTCCACATTGATACCATTGGGCTGCAGGGTTCCCAAGCGGAATATGAGTTGCTGTTCCTACAACCTTCGGTTAGCATTGTTGTGGCACTGCAGGAGGCCCAGGATGGACATGTCGTCTGCGGAATGGGAGGGGGAGTTGAAATGGTTTGCGACTGGGAGGTGCAGTTGTTTAGTGCGGACCGAGCGTAGGTGTTCTCGCAAAGCGGTCCCCAAGACTCCGCTTGGTTTCCCCGATGTACAGGAAGCCACAACGGGTACAGCGGATGCAGTATACCACATTGGCAGATGTGCAGATGAACATCTGCTTGAAGTGGAAAGTCTTCTTGGGGCCTGGGATGGGGGTGAGGGGAGAGGTGTAGGGGCAGGTGTAGCACTTCCTGCGGTTGCAGGGAAAAGTGCCGGGTGTGGTGGGGCTGGAGGGGAGTGTGGAGCGGACAAGGAAGTCACGGAGAAAGTGGTCCCTCCAGGAAGCAGCTAAGAGTGGGGGGGCGAAAAATGTCTTTAGTGGTGGGGTCGGATTGTCGATGGCAGAAGTGTCGGAGGATGATGCGTTGGATCCGGAGGTTGGTGGGGTGGTACATGAGGATGAGGGGGATTCTGTTTTGGTTGTTAATGCGGGGAGGGGGTGTGAGGGATGAGTTGCAGGAAATGCGGGGGACACGGTCAAGGGCGTTCTCGACCACTGAGGGGGGGATGTTGTGGTCCTTGAAAAACAAGGATATCTGAGATGTCCGGGAGTGGAATGCTTCATCCTGGGAGCAGATGTGGCAGAGGCAAAGGAATTGGGCATAGGGGATGGCATTTTTGCAGGAAGGTGGGTAGGAGGAGGTGTATTCTAGGTGGCTGTGGGAGTCGGTGGGCTTGAAATGGATATCGGTTTCTAGGTGGTGGCTGGAGATTTTTTTCTGATTTGAATTGATTTGTCTCTACATTATATTTGCAGTCCCCAGTTCTTGTCTCCTTCACAAATAGAACCATTTTCTCCACTTTTGCCTTACCATATCTTTAAGACACCAAAATGAGAGTCATAGAGTCATGGATTAATACAGAACAGAAAAGACCCTTCAGTCCAACCAATCCGTGCCAAGCATAATCCCAAACTAAACTAGTCCCGCCTGCCTACACTTTGCCTATATCCCTCCAAACATTTCCTACTTATCAACATATCCAAACGCCTTTTAAACATTGTGTCTGTACCAGCACCCATTACTTCTTCTGGTGCTCTTTCCACAGACAAGCCACTCTCTGTGTAAAGGAGTTGTCCCCATGTCGTTTTTTAAAATCTTTCTCCTCTCGCCTCCAACCTTCTCTTTTTGAGTGAAGAATGCTCCAGCCTATTCAACATTCCTTAAAGGCGTAGAGTCTCAGTTTTGGTATTGTCTTTGCAAATTTTCTTTTGCATCTTCATATGTGTCTTTTGGGAGCTCTTGAAATCCAATGAGTAGTGTCATCATTACCTATGAGACAGAAATTCTGGGTTCCATTCCCACTCAGGAGTTGATGGCCAGGGAAGATTTGCTCATGACATGGCCAAAGAAATTGGCCAGAAAGTTGCAAATCCTTCTAGCATCCAATGGCAGCAGACAAATGTGAGAGAGATTCCCGGCCGGCCATATTCATTCATGCCCTCCACCACTGAAGCTCGGATGCACTGGAGAAATTCACAAAACTCCTCAGACAGCACCTTCTAAAACCATAACCTGTGCTCTCTAGAAGGACAGTGGCAGCAGATACATGGGAACACCACCACCTGCAATTTCCCCTCCATGCACCAACCTGATTGGGAAATATATCGTCGTTCCTTCACTGTCGCTGGGTCAAAATCCTGGAATTCAAGGCAGCAGTTCAAGGAGGCAGCTCCCCACCTCCTTCTCAAGGGTAATAAACACTGGCCCAGCCAGAGTTACCCGTATCCTGTGAAAGAATTAAAAAAAATTGAGCCCTCTACCGTCACTAGCCATTACTCCAGAATAGAGCACACACATCAAACTATGTGCTAACAAAGGTCCTCAGACTCTCTGGGGGTGAGGGGTGGGTGGGTGCAGAATTGTTTGGCCAGATGGTGTGGATCAGCTTGGAGCCAACAGTATCAAGTTTGATGCCCATTCTGATCGGGGTGCTCTGGGATCTGCCTCCTTGCCTGACCCATAGGGCCTAACGTCAGATCACGAACTCAAGAAAACAAAGTGGTTCTGCATCCATTCTTCTTTAAGGCATGGATGGAGATTGAACAATGGTGCACTGCTGAGGGATTGATTAGTAGTCTTACAGAACTGCGTTATTAGACCCTCTGAGAGGGATATGAAATATAACATTCTGAAGACAAAATGGTGAACTCTTCCAGGTGGCTTGGCTAATATTTACCCTTCAAATACGCACAAAAGCAAATTACATAGTCCTTATCACAGATTGCTCTGCATAAACTGGCTTTCAGTTTTCCTAGAAACTAGGCTGATAAGCGTCGATGGAGTGGATTACGCTTCCCTTCCTGAGTAGGTATCAATTGGAGAGTGAATTTTTATTCATGCTCACAGGGCACAATTGTCATTGGTTGGGCCAATATTTATTGCCCATCCCTAACTGCGCTGGAGAAGGTGATGATGAGCTGACACCTTGAACCACTGCAGTCCTAGGGTATAGACACCATCCCATGCAGGAGAGCTTCCTAATTTTGACCTATAACTGAGACATTGCTAATTCCCAGTCCTCACATGTTGTCAGTTCAGAATTCCCTTTGTCCAACAGATTAATGAGCGTATGCCGAAATAGAAAAGCTTCTTTTGACAGAATTAATAAAACAAAGCTGTGACACTGGATATTCTGCAACAGTAAATTAGGAGTTATTTTCCTGTTCTCAGAGCATTTTGCCCTGCTCACATAAGGGGATGGTTTTCTAATAACAATGGAGCATCGCTGAGTTGTTTTTAATGGTTGAGTTGTATAAAGGAGCTCAGTACACTACGGTGAATGAAGTCTGTTGAACAGAAATTTTGAGATCCACACGGATTAGACAGAATGAAGGAACGGTGATACATTTCCAAGTCAGGATGGTGAGTGGCTTGGAGGGGAACTTGCAGGGGGTAGTGTTCCCATATATCTGCTGCCCTTGTCCTTCTAGACGGAAGTGATCCTGGGTCTGGAAAGTGCTGTTTGAGGATCTTTGGTGAATTACTGCAGTGCATCTTTTAGATAGTACAAGCTGCTGCAATTGAGAGTCGGTGGCGGAGAGAATGGATGCTTGTGGATGTAGAGCCAATAAAGCCGGCTGCTTTGTCCTGGATGGTGTCAGCTCCATGAGTGCTGTTGGGGTTGCACTCATCCAGGCAAGTGGGGCGTATTCCATCCCACTCCTGACTTGTGCCTTGTAGATGGTGGACATGCAATGGAGAGCCAGAGAGGTGAAGATACTCAAGGCCCTGAAAGTGTTCAGTGGGATCTTTACATTCAGCTGTGGGAAAATGAGGACGGTGCTTAATGTCTTCGTCAAAGAAGACTAACAGATGTGTCAGGCTGAATGAAACAAATAGGTCAGGCTGGAGCTGGGATTGGGCTGGTATATGAAAATGTGAATTTCCTGAACAGTGTGCCATGTTGATTTTGTCAGATACCTGATCACTGCTCCCAATGTGGTTCACATCGGCATGAAGGAGACTATCACCGTTCAAGTATTCCAGGGCCCCCCCCAGCGTTGCCGTCACTGTCTACTTTGAGGGACAAACAGGGGAATCACCAGACGTCCTGCTGTCCCAGAAACATAATGTCGAACTGAACCAGACAAACAACTTCACCAAAGTTATCCACATGCAGGTAATTCAATGGAAGAGCAGCTGTTAAAGGGGAACGAATGGAGCCAAGCGTACTGGGGCAGGGGAGGATGAATGAATGGTTGCTGTGTAGATGAAGGATGGGGTGATTAAATGCTGGTGTAAGGTGCAAGCAGCAATGACGAGAGAAGTATGATAATAGTTGGTTGGATATCATGGGAAAACGAGGAGGTCATTCAGCCCCTTGAGCCTGTTGTATCATCTAATTAGACCAAAGATTCCCCAGTCCTTCTCAATCCCATTACAAGCAGGGACACTCCCTTCCTGACTCCTCAATCCAGACCACTCATAATGTTGAAAACCTCAGTCAGATCTCTTCTTAGCCTCCTTCTGTCCAAGGAGAACAGTCCCGATGTCTTCAATCTGTCTACATAACTGAAGTTCCTCATCTCTGGAAACATTCTTGTAACCCTCTTTTGTACTCTCTCCAAAGTGTTCACATTCTTTGTACAATGTGGCATGCAGAGCTGCGCAGAATACTCCACCTTAGGGCGAATAAGAAATTCAACATAACCTCCTTCTTCCTGAACTCTGTGCCTCCTTAATAACAATGAGTATACTTAACCGTTCCTTCTAACTCTCCTTACATTATTAAATATATATCAGGAAAAGCAAGGACGCTAATGATGACCACTTGGAACTCCACTAAAAAAAACTCCCTCCAGCCTGAAAAACACGATTTAACAACTGCACTCTGTTTCCTATCAATCAGACAGTTTTGTATCCATTTTGCTCCAGTTATTCCAAGAACTGTAATTTCTCTCATAGGTCTGCCCCCCTCTGTATCAAACTCCTTTTGCATGTCCATATACACTACGTCTACAGCATTACACTCATCTACCCTTGATATTACCTCTTCAAGAAACTCCTTTAAGTTAGTTTAGCATGATTTCTCCTTTAGAATGCCACGCTGGCTCTTCCTAATCAATACACTTTTTGCTATGCGGTGATGAGTTCTATCCTGAATAATTGTTTCAAGGAAACATGAAAGCTTCCATTGCCCTTCGTACAAAGAAGTGCTTCAGCAGATCACCACTGAACAGTCCAACCTTAATTTTTAATTACTGTTCTTACTTTTATTTTGAACTTTCACTACCATATGAAATAGTTTCTCTCTCTCTCTCTGCCTGCCCTGATAAATCCATGAACCATTTTAAAAACCTCAATTAGACCATCCCATAATCTAAATCAGATTTGAGGAACTACAAGCCTAGGCTGTGCAAGCTTTCCTCTTAACTTTTAACATCTTTTGTAACTGTAAAGTTCCCAGCAGCTTCCAATTTCTTTAATTAATTGATCAGGTAACTGTTGGAACAAATAAAATAAAATGAATTGTGAGTTTTGTATGGAAACGATGTTATATGATGCCATCAATGTCTCTCACAATCTACAGCCTTCACCCAAATGTCCGATTGAATAGGTTGTCATTAAGCGTCCCCTATCTTTGTACCAATTACTCCTATGACTATTGGGTGGCACTTGCCTCCAGCTTTCCAGAGAGCATTGAGCAGGGCTTCATCTTAATCTCCAATTCTAATCTTCAATATAGAATGGAGCTGGCTGGAGCGGTTAAAAACCGATATCCTGCTGAATCCTTGCCCATTTCCTGGCATGCAAGGTAGTTTAAAATTACACCAAATGGAATTGAATATTTTGCTAACAGGCTAACAATTGTCACTAGGGATAACAAGGTGTGGAGCTGAACACAGCAGGCCAAGCAGCATCAGAGGAGCAGGAAGGGTGACGTTTCGGGCCTGGACCCTTCTTCAGAAATGGGGGAGGGGAAAGGGGTTCTGAAATAAATAGGGAGAGAGGGGGAGGCGGATAGAAGATGGATAGAGGAGGAGATAGGTGGAGAGGCGACAGACAGGTCAAAAAGGCGGGGATGGAGCCAGTAGGGGTGAGTGTCAACAATTGTCACTTCTGTGTCCTTGCAGAAGTCATTTAAGACCTAGCTCTGTGTCTTTGAAATTGATGAAGACATTCGCTTAAAATTTGTTATCACTCATTTACCATTTCCACACTGGGACATTGGCTCCCTTTACTAAATAACTAGTCAGTAGGTGTCCTTTGTGATTTCCCCCTGAATTGGGAGGTTGTCTTCTGACACTAGAAAATGCATTGATAGAATAAGCATATTATGTCTGAATTTCCTTGCAAAGCTGAGGACAGATATTTCAAGTAAATATAAAACAGCCTGTTTTGTCAGGAAACAAGCATCATGCACTCAATCAGAAGGAAGTTACATATTTGTTCTGATTTCCATACCTGATCAGAACAAGATTCAATGCTGTTATCGCGATAACCCGCCAGCCCGACCTCTGTTCAACCAGAGTGACATTTTCTAGTGATAAAAGGTACTGCAGATGCTGGAGAATCCGAGATAACAAGCATGGGGCTGGATGAACACAGCAGGTCAAGCAGCATCACAGGAGCAGGAAAACTTGACGTTTCGGGCCTAAACCCTTCATCAGAAAGAACAGAGGTTGGGCTGGCGGGTTATCGCGATAACAGCATTGAATCTTGTTCTGATCAGGTATGGAAATCAGAACAAATATGTAACTTCCTTCTGATTGAGTGCATGATGCTTGTTTCCTGACAAAACAGGCTGTTTTATATTTACTTGAAATATCTGTCCTCAGCTTTGCAAGGAAATTCAGACATAATATGCTTATTCTATCAATGCATAGCCGCATTAAATTGCTTCCCTAAACCTCCCTGCCTCTCTCTGAAACTCAGAATGTCATCCTTTCCTTTTCATTGCCAATCCTGTTGTCTCTTTCTAAGGTTTAGCCTCAACTTTGTTCTGCAAAACGTATGCACCTTGTAATTGGGAGTGGTTGCATTGTCCACTTTGGAGCGAATATTCTCTGTAGTAACTTACAAAACTTTTATTTCACAGATTCTTCCAGAAAAGACAAAGCATTTGGACATCGCCCATCAAACACAATACGTAGTGCTCGTGGCTGAAGTCCCATTTGACGAGACAAGAAAGACACGGATTCAGCTGGCACCGCGACATTATTTCATTTATGTTGTAACTGACAAACCCATCTACAAACCTGATCAAACTGGTAAATAATTGGCACCACACCAAATAGACAGATTGTCTTGGCTTGTTTCCTCCATACAGGGATAAAATAGTTGTTTGAGCAGTAGGGCATCTTTTGGGTCCGTTCGTTGGGTCTGGGAGCATATTGGCGACTCATCGAGTCTCATTGCCTTTCACCGAAGGAGTGCAGGGAAATTCAGACCCGAATGTGTTACTTCCTACTGCTCATTGTCATACAGGAGCGTTTGATCCAAATATTTGGCAAATGTAACTGAAAAGACTGGAGGAGAAGTTTTAGGCACAGTGAGTTCTCATGCTGTGGATGCACTGTGGAAGCAGATTCAGCAATAACTTTCTTTTATATCAAATACTTGATGGGGAAAGATTTAGGCAAATGGGACTCACTGGATAGCCCTATCAAAGATCCTGCACAGGTACGACGGATCAAATGGTCTCCTTCTGTACTGTGTCATTCTATAGTAATTGGCGACAAGTGAAGCTAGACGTTAGTTTCGCTTGACGGCATCAGGCCCCCATAAACTGGCTTTGGGGTTTCAACAGTTTGTAACAGGAAGTAATAAGATCATAAGACATAGGAGCAGAAATTAGACCATTCAGCCCATCAAGTCTGCTCCGCCTGGCTGATAAGTTTTTCAACCCCATTCTCCTGTTTTCTCTCAGTAACCCTTGATTCCTCTTGATAATCAAGAACCTATCTATCTCCATCTTAAATGTACTCAATGACCTGGCCGCCACAGCCTTCTTCAGCAGTGAATTCCATAGATTCACCACACTCTGGCTGAAGATGTTTCTCCTTACCTCCTTTCTAAAAGGCCTACCCTTTGCTCTTAAGGCTGTGCTCTTGGGTCCCAGTCTCTCCTATTAATGGAAGCATCTTCCCAACATCCACTCTGTCCAGACCATTCAGGACATAATGTGGGGCTTATAGTTTCAATGGAGCTGGTGCATTACAATTCCTATCATGCATGGGGCAATTGCAGTTTCAGTCGTCTATTGGGAAATTCGAAGAGAGCTGAGACGGGTACCTTTATGAAAGCAATGGTTTCAGAAGGACAGTGAATAAATGTAAGATCATCCCTGGGACCTGTATTTTTTTCTGTGTGGACCTTCTTGTATTGAATTATGAGGTTTCACCATTAATTGCAACAATTGCATTTAAAGTTAGTAATCTTGGAAAACCACCTTTTGTTTTTTCAGTACGATACCAAATTTTTACACTTGATGAAGAGATGAATCCCATAGATACCATGGTTTTAATAGAAGTATCTGTAAGTGATGGTTTTATACTTCTTTCTTGATATTTATCATACAACATAGTTCCAAACGCTACCAATATTTACTGTGGGTAAGTTTATATAGCTTTGGGAAGCACGTCCTATCTGCCAACAAGTGATCTTCCTCCCTATTATAGGGGTGGCATAGTGGCTCAGTGGTTGGCATTGCTGCCTCACAGTGCCAGGGACCCAGGTTTGATTCCACCCTCGGATGACAGTTTGTGTAGAGTTTGTACGTTTTTCCTTGTGTCTGCATGGGTTTCCTCCGAGCGCTCCGGTTCTCTCCCACAGTTCAAAGAAATACAGATTTGGGTGGATTGGCCATGCTAAATTGCCGATCGTGTTCATAGATGTGCTGTCTAGGTGGGTTATCCAAGGGAAATGCAGGGTTACAGGGATAGGGTAGTGAGGTGGGTTTAGATGGGATGCTCTTGGGAGGGACAGTGTGGATTCAATGGGCTGAATGGCCTGCTTCCACACTGTAGGTATTCTATAACTTAGCTCCAAATTATTAAAACCGCATCAATATCTGGTCATGATTAATGTTGTCCCCATAGATCCAGTGAAATCTGAGGTAATCCTATCATTAGATTGCACTATCTGTGGAGTGCACATAGACATGTTTGAGAGAGTCTAACTGATGTTGTTGAGAAATACACACCACCATCTTAATTTTTGATCACCAGCGTCTCCATCTGAATCTTTTCAGCTCAAGTACTGTTGCAGTAAAAACCCTCTGCACTCTATCCAAGTCCATGACAAGAAGCATGGACGTAGGGATTAGGAACGGGAGTAGACAAGTCAGACCCGAGAAATGGAACAGAAACTCTTGCATTGTAACTTGAGGAGCAGTTTAGAATTCGAATTAGCTACAGTTATTGAAACAGATGAAGCTAACAGCAAAATTTAGATTGCAACAATTAACATTGTGGAGTCTTGCAGCTGAACTTGCCATCAAAAATACTTAATGTTTGCTTAAATTTGTTTTAACTGCAATGCATGGCCAAAATGTCGTCTTTTCTTCCAGGACTCCCAGGGTAATGTTTTAGCAAGTGCAAATGAACAGGATGGCTTGAACTCAGTGCACAGTGGCGAAATCAGCATCCAGTCTGAAATGTAAGACTCAATTGTATTTCCTGCACTTATTGAGTATAGGAGTTGGAACGTCATGTTGAGGTTGTACTGGACATCGGTGAGGCCTCTTCTGGAGCACTGCTTCCAGTTCTGGTCGCCCAGTTATAGGAAGGGCATTATTAAGCTGGAGAGAGTTCAGAAGAGATTTACCAGGATGTTGCCGAGTATGGAAGGTTTGAGTTATAAAGAAAGTCTGGGACTTATTTCACTGGAGTGTAGGAGGTTGAGTGGCGACCTTATAGAATTCTATAAAATAATGAGGGGTACAGATGGAGTAAATGGTAGGTGTCTTTTTCCGAGGATGGGGGATTTCAAGGCTAGGGGGCACATTTGCAAAGTGTGAGGAGAGAGATTTAAAGAAGATGTGAGGGGAAAATTTTTTACACTCAGGGTGGTTCGTGTGTGGAATGAACTTCCGGAGGAAGTGGTGGATGAGGGTACAATTGCAACGTTTAAAAGACATTTGGATAAGTACATGAACAGGAAAGGTCTGGAGGGATATGGGCCAGGACCAGGCAGGTGGGACTAGTTCAGTTTGGGAACATGGTCGGCATGGACTGATTGGACCAAAGGGTCTGTTTCTGCGCTGTATGACTCTATAACTCATTGTACACATCTGTATTGCTCGATAGTTCCACTCTCTTATCTTTCTTCCTGGAATCACTAAAGGATTGACTTGGTACTGAGGTAGAGTCCGGGCAGCCACGAAACTCCTGCAATCTGTTCAGCTTTGAGTACTTTTAAGGAAATGGATAACTTTGAAGGGTCGTAGCCTTTCTACAGGCTTGCAGCATGCGAGGGAAATAGAGTACATTGTCCAGTTTGAGGCATTGCATCTCAAGAAGAATGAGAAGGCATTAGGGAGGATGCAGAAATGAGTCAAGGGAAAAGAGCCTGTGATGAGGAAATTCAGTTACATAGATTGGAGAAGCAAACATTGTTCAAGTGCAGAAAGAGAGGCTAGCATTTCTGATGAAGGGTTTAGGCCCGAAACGTCAAGTTTTCCTGCTCCTATGATGCTGCTTGACCTGCTGTGTTCATCCAGCCCCATGCTTGTTATCTCGGATTCTCCAGCATCTGCAGTACCTTTTATCTCATTACCTAAGAAGAGATGTTCTTTTGGACGTATTTAAAATCATCTAGACAGAGTCAAGAGGGAAAACCTGCCCCACCGTCAGAAGAACTGGGGAAAAGTGGCGGCCGATCTAAAATGGTTGACGAAAGAAGCAAAGGCAACATTTTATCATGCATTGAATGGTTGGGACACTAGACTACACTGTCTAAGAATGAGGCAGAGACAGGTTTAATTGTGGGATTCAAAGGAGACTTGGATCATTATCTGAACATGAAACTCTGCAAGGCAACATGAATAAGGGGATGGGACAGCTGGAGCTGCTTGGTCACACCTGGAGGACTGTGTGCAGTTCCGGTCACCACGCTATCGAGGCAATATGATTGCACTGGAGAGACTACAGGGGAGATTCACCAGGATGTTACCTGGGATTGAGTGATTCATCTATGAAGAGAAACTGGATAGAATGGGATTATTTTCCTTCGAGCAGAGAAGGCTGAGCGGGGGACTTGAAAAGATGGAGGTGTACAAAGTCATGAGAGGCATAGCTATGATCCATACGGAGAAACTTTGCCTCTGAGCGGGCACAGTTTTCAGATAAGAACCATAAGGTTTATAGGGGATCTGAGGAAATATTTTGTTACCCAGTGTATGTGGAACTCAGTATATGTATGGTCAGTACATGCACGGTGGGACAAATAGTCTTCTTTTGCACAGTAATCATGCATAAAAAGAAACAATGAGATCAATCGTGAAATTGAGTTCCAACTGGCCCTTGGTTCCACATTAAAAAAAAGTTAAGTGATTACAGGGAAAATAGGTGAGTGGAGGTTAGCAGATCCACAGCCTTGATGTTGGTACAGAGCAGGAATTCAGCGATAAATATCACGCAAGTGAGGATATTTTGGACTCGGGTGGAAGCTTGGTTTGAGTGAAGGTTAACAACAGACGGTGCCATTTCCAATTCTGTCCATTTCTTGAAAGTGACCCCACGTCAGAGTTTGCATTGGGTCTTGAGTTCAATCTGATGTCTGTGCAGGGAAGAGATAGATGTACAAATTGGAAACATAGAACATCGAACAGAATACACAAAAACAGGCCCTTCGGCCCAACATGTCTGTGTCGACCATGATGCTAATCTAAATTAATTCCACCTACCTGCACATGGGCAGTATCCATCTATTCTCAGTCTGCTTATGTGTCTGTCTAAATGCCTCTTAACCTTTGTTAAAGTAGCTCCTTCTATCACTTCCCCAGGCAGCACATTCCTACTGCTCTCTGTGTATAAAACATACCTCACACATCTCCTTTAAACTGTCCTCCTCCTGCCTTAAACCTATGCCCCCTAGTATTTGACATAATCACCCTTGGGGAAAAAAACCTCCAACTATTCACCCTATCCAATTTTCATCTACTTCATTCAGGACATCCATCAGCTTTTGTTGGTCAGAAAAAACAATCCAAGTTTGTCCAATCATTCCTTATAGCTAATACACTACAGTCCAGGTCACTTCCTGGTAAGCCTCTCCAAAGCCTCCACACTCTTCCTATAGTTGCTGTGACCAAAACTGCACATTGAACTCCAAAGGTGCCCTGACCAAAATCTTATACAATTGCAGAATGACTTCCAACTTTTGTACGCAAAGCCCCAACCAACTGCATACACTGTCTCTGAAACGAAAACAGAAATTGATAGAGAAACACAGCATCTGTAGAAAGAAGGCAAGATTAATGTTTCTAAGTGCAGTGAACCTTCTTCTGAGGAATGGGCATTTCCAGAAGGCAGCTCACCATCAACTTCTGAAGGGCAATCGGGGCAATAAAGACTAGGGTTGGCATTGATATCCAAACTTGGGCATGGAGAGCAGTCTGGTCGCTTGATAACATTTGAGGCCCCATATTTAGAATGCACATGCACAGATTGCCTTCACTACTAAAATATTCAAGCTGCCTCACAGCAGATGATTTGACATCAAGCAACACCAAGCCATATCTTTAAAAAGTGCTTTCTTCAAACTGTGCGCGCTATTGCTCAATGTGTTCTCTTATTTCCTCCAAAAGCATTCATCATCCAATGCATTTACTTAATTATAGGACTGGGAGGTACCAGATCCGGGCTACAGTGAGCGGAAACTCTAAAAGTGAAGGTGTAACATCATTTGAAGTTCAGATCTATGGTGAGTTTGGAGTTCATTTGTTACCTGGGTTCAGTGCTAGGACTCTGAATGCAGTGCACTAGGATTCTGACTGAGCTGCCTCACCTTGACCTATGTTATGCAACTCCATTGTGATAAAGGATACTGACTGAGCCTCTTCCTCCAGTCAGTACCGTAGGTTAATTGTCCAGTACCATTCAGGAACACATACGGCAGGTCAGTTGAAGTTTAATCTGATTGCTTGGTTAAGGGATCACTGTTTTGTCGATCATAAGGTTGCATGCTGTGTCCACTGTTTAACATGCCGTAGCTTCAGCATGTGGGAACCCTGTTTACATACCCAGCTTCTGGCATGCTTTCCCCATTGAATCTGTGTTGGTCAAGTGCCTAGCTCTGAGATTACAGGTCTTTTGTTGAATGCGAGTCTGCTGTCGATGGCATTCCCCAGGGCACCCAGTTTTGAGCTGCTGGAGAGGGTCATAAATCTTGCTCGGGTGATGATATCGGACATTGAGCAATTTTGCATTGCCGGTTCTCAAGTTTCCTTCTCGAGCCTTGTAATTCGCAAGGCAGTTAGATGCCCCACTTTTAATTCCTCTGATTCTTTTTTATAGAGCTGCCCTATTTTGATATGAGAATAATCCCAGATCATCGGTACTACGTGGTAACTGACAGTGTCTTTCCAGTCACTATCCAAGTACGGTAAGTAATGCACTCCTGCCCTCCCCTCTACAGGGGTACAGGGAGGTTCTTTGATGTATGAGAAATTGTAGCAACTTAAAAAGTTACAGTTACTTCAATAAAATCCCTCGATAATTCACAAAGAAAGGAAACGAGAGCAAAAGCAAGATAGTGAAGGTTTTGCTTGTGTTTTCAAGGTGATTTTGGAAGTAGAAAGGCACTGAACCTAAACAGAGAAAGTTACAGAGCCATGTGTTATGATAGAAAGCGGTATTTTGGATCGGCATAGTATTTACCACCTATTTTGATTTCCCATGTCTGGAGGTATTAGAGGGAATTCTCACATAGTTCTATCCCCCTCGAGTCATAGGTGCTCAGGATGTTCAAGGAACATCTTTTCTCAGTGCATCGTCAGAGAAATTATTGCACCTCCAGCTTTTGTGAATCCATGCAACGGTGTTCAAAACTATTTAACCTATTTTTCTAACTAACCAGTTCAGAGATGTTATTACACGCTTCTGGAGCAAGTGGGACTTGAACCCATGCCTCATGATCCAGGTGTATGGACACCACCACTGCGTCACAAGAAGGCCCTGCATGTAATTTTTTTTATTGTTTAACGTATTTTTCTGGTCAACCTGTTCAGAGATGTATGTACACAACTTGGAGCTGTGGGCTCCTTATCCAGGTGTATTAACACTACTACTGTACCACAACAGGGCCCTTCCATTTGCATTTTTAAAAAAATTAACCTATTCCTCTAATTAAGCTGTTCAGAGAAGTTATTACACAGCTTTGGAGCTGGTGGACTTGAACCTGGGCCTCCCAGTCACTAAGATAAGGACACTATCACTGTGCCACAAGAGGAGGACCCTCCAAGTAAAGGTTAAAGGAAATTTTTAACGTATAATAACTGTGCAAAACAAGCATTAACGTGATACCTGTGCTTTCCAGTAAGCTAGCACATATTGTCAACTTGGGAGAATGTTTAGGCAAAACACAGTAATGACTGGATGCAACATGAATGACGGCAAGCTTTCTAAAGTCTAACAGATAGCAAGCTTAGTGAGTAGAAATGGAATGCATAGAAATTCTTCCGAACATTTGTATTGTGTAGTTTGTCCGTCTTCCTTCTCTTTGACAGGAGAAGGGACATTAGGAAGTTACATCTGAAAGAGGCATAGATTGTTCCATATGTTTCTTTCACATGATCATCCATGACCTTGGATATTGACAGCTGGACCAAAATTTGCTGCCCATTTCTAATTTCCCTTGAGAGCACGCAGGTACATTGTGACGTGCCTGGAGTCACGTGTAGGCCAGGTAAGGAGAGCAGAATTCCTTCCCGAAAGGACATTAGTGAACCAAATGGACTATCTGCATTTTTCTGCTCCCGATTACTTTTGACGTCAGGTCTGTCCTGTTTGACTAGTTGATTTCAAATTTCACTAGTTGCTAATGTGAAGCCCAGGACCCCAGAATGTTAGCCTGTGTCTCTGAGATTGTTTATTATGTCAAAAAACACTTTATTCATAAAAATACCTTTATACATACACATAGTCCCTAAAGCAGTTCAGTTCTGTACAGGAGCCAATGAAGAAACAAACAAATATTGTGGTTTGACTCCATCCAGCAAACAAACCAAAGGCATTTCTTACTTGTACAAGACTGTATTTATGTATATTTGAGGCACCAGGAGGGTCCAGTAACACAACGGACCCCCATTTACCTTCAGCAGGAAGACGTCAGATAGTGGTCTTACCCCACTGCCCCGAGCTTTAGTGCATCCCTCAGCATGTAGTCCTGGGCGTTGGAATGTGCCAGTCTGCAACATTCGGTCAGGGTCACCTCCTCGCTCTGGAAAACTGACAAATTTCAGCCAGACCACTAACTGTCTTTCACCGAGTTGTCAAGATATCAGCCCCAGTAACCCTACAACTATGCCTCGGGCTTCCCTTAGAAAACATGATTCCCAGCAGTTCTGTCTAGTCGGTATGGTTCTCACTCTATGTGTTTCTTCTCCTTGCAGTGCTAAGTCCAACTGTGATCTTCATGGCAGTGTGACTTTTGGGATAAAGATTTCTGGTCAGAGGGTCCCCTTATCAAAAGTGCAACCAATCCATTGTGTAAGTCAGCTTTCTGGTTTGTGCGAGATCATTCATGACTGGGAAATGAAATGCAAAACTTCAGCTGCAATACTCCGAGTGATGAGAAGCAAGTCAAGTTGCCTTGCGTTGGTCAGCTTTTATAGACATGGTCCCATATTCAGTTTAGTTCCCTGTAACAGAAAAAGTCAGGCAAAGTGTACAGTAGACACCAACATTGAATCTGCATGTCCCTTTCAATGTCCAATAACAGCATAATTACATTTATATAATTGACCTTAACTGTGGTGTAAGGAAGGAACGTGAATGAATACAGTGCTCACACAGCCCATTGTGCCTTCAGATCCTTGAAAGATCTATGCAATTAACCCCAAACTTCATAATCCTGCAAATTTTCCAATTTCAAATATTCATCATCATCACTTTTGAAAGTTACCACAAAATTTGCTTCCACCACATGATCTCCTCTGGTGTTTAGCAAACGTTGTGTGATTTTTGCATTCGTCAGCAACGATAGAGAAGAATTCACCTTTAATTTTTCAACAGAAAAATAGCAGCTTCCAAAAATGTAGCCCTCTGTCAGGGCATAACAGGGATGCCGGTGTAGATATTTCTGTGCTCGAGTCATGGAGCAGAAATTTGAGCCCTGCCATTCACTGATTCCGAAGGAAACGAGTTGTTAAATAATCCACGCATAAAATCTGTGCTGTGTGAAAGCAGGCCATTTGGCCCATTGAGTCCACACTGCATGTCCAAAGAGGATCCCACTCAGACCCACACCCCTACCCTCTCCTTGTAACCTTTTTCCCACGTTTTCCCATGTTTAACCTGCCTAGCCTGCACATCCCTGGACAGTATGGGACAATTTAGCACAGCCAATCCACCTAGCCTGCATATCTTTGGACTGTGGGAGGAAACCGGAGCACCCAAAGGAAACCCACGCAGACACGGGGAGAATGTGCAAACTCCACACAGACAGTCACCCGAGGTTCCCGAATGCTGTGACATATAAGTGCTAACCACTGAGCCGCCGTGAGCTAAGTCTGAAGCTCAAAGCTGGTCACAGTAAGGGTAACCATTGACTGTCCTCAAAACTCATCTGCTATTCTTAACCTATTGGGCCTACACATTACCCCTGACACATATAAGAAGCAAGAGTGGATCACTTGAGTCTAGTCCATCATTCAACAAGACCGTGGCTGATCTGAGTTTAATGTCAAATGTATGTTCCTGTACATCCCTGAAAATTTTTCATTCCTTGGTCATCAAGAATTGATATCTGCCTTAAATATATTTGAAGATTCTGCATCCGCTATCTTTTTAGGAAGGGAATTCCAAAAACTCACAACCCTCAGAGAGAAAATGTTTCTCAGTTCTGTTTTAAATGGACTCCAACTTACTTTTAATCCATGTTCTGGATTCTCCCACAAGACAAAACGTCCTTTCGACATCTAATTGATCAAGTCCCCTCAGGATCTTACATGTTTCAGCTGAATCACCTCTGACTCTCTAAACTCCAGAGAATACTTGAACAAAAACAGAAGTTGCTGGAAAAGTCCAGCAGGTCTGGCAGCATCTGTGAAGGTGAGAAAAAAAGTTAACGTTTCGGGTCCGGTGACCCTCCCTCAGAACTTGAGGTGCAGAAAAACAGAAGTTCTGAGGAAGGGTCACCAGACCAAATACATTAACTCTGTTTTTTCCTCCACAGATGCTTCCAGACCTGCTGAGCTTTTTCAGCAACTTCTGTCTTTGTTCCTGATTCACAGCATCTGCAGTTCTTTTGGGTTTTATCCAGAGGATACAGGCCCAGCCCGTCTAGTCTTTCCTCATAAAATAATCCACTGATTTCAAGAATTAGTTTAGTAAACCTTCTCCAAACTGTTTCCAACGCATTAACATCCTTCTGTTATTCAAAGACTTCAGGGTGACCTTATAGAGGCTTATTAAATGATGAGGGGCATTTATAGGGTGAATAGGCAAGGTTTTATCCCCAGGGTAGGGGAATCCAAAACTAGAGGGCATAGGTTTAAGGTGAGAGGGGCAAGATATAAAAGGAACCTGAGGGGCAACTTTTTCATGCAGAGAGTGGAGCATGAATGGAATGGGCTGCCAGAGGAGGTGGTGGAGGCTGGTACAATTACAACATTTAAAAGACATTTGGATGGGTATATGAATAGGAAGGATATGGGCCAAATGCTGGCAAATGGGATCAGATTAATTTAGGATACCTGGTAGGCATGGACAATTTGGACTGAAGGATCTGTTTCCGTGCTGTACGTCTCTATGACTCTATAAGTATGGTGACGAGCAATGTAAACAGGAGTTAAGGTGCAGTCCCACGACTAGTCTGTATAACTGAAGCACAACCTCCACATACTTGAATTCAATTCTCCTCACAATAAACCACAGCATGCTATGAGCTTTCCTGATTACTCACTGTACCCATATACAAACCTTCTGTGATTCATACATGAGGACACCAAAAACTCTCTTCATTTCAGAGTCCTGCAATGTTCACTTGTTCCCATGGATTGGGGGTTACTAATATAACCCCACTATATAAGGAGGGAAGCTGAAAGAAAAGTATAGAAGGGTCAGTTTGACTTTTGCAGTGGGAAAAATGCTAGAGTCCATTTTAAAGAAGTACTGGAAGAACATTTGGAATACAGTGCCAAGATCAGATTGAGTCAGCGCAGATTTACAAAGGCTTGACAAATTTTTTCCAGGTTTAACTGGTCGAGTGGCTCTCTTAGATTTTCAAAAGGCTTTCGATAGGTCCCACATCAGAGATTCACAAGCAAAATCTAAGACCGTGGGATATTGGAGGCTTCTCGTAAAATGATGCTGGCTTGGTCCAAAACAAAACCAGAAATTGCTGGAAAAGTGCAGCAGGTCTGGCAGCATCTGTGGAGAGAAATCAGAGTTAATGTTTCGGGTCGAGTGACCCTTCTGCAGAACGGTCCAGCCCACTTAATGCTTTCAAAATGTCCTAATATTACGTCTTTTATACTAGGCTTTTGCATTTTACCCACGATGACGTTAGGCTAACATATCTATACTTTGCTGTGATTTCCTCCCCTCCCTTTCTAAACAATGGGATTACATTTCCAATCTCTTCCCTCAATCTGAAGGAACTGCTCCAGAATGTGTAGAATGTTGGAATATGAACACCAATGCATCCAGTATTTCCAGGGCCACTTCCTTTAGTATCCTGGGATGTAGAATATCTTCCCATAGGGGTTTGCCAGCTTTTCCCATCTCGATTTCTCAAATACGTTTTGATTTCTATTTGCAGACCCCGAATAGACACTTTCGTGTGACTTTAGATACGAGCATTCTGATCAAGAATATATACGAGCATGGGGGGATGGACAAGTTCAAGAAAGGCATGTTGTACATTCAAGCAGATATTTCGGACCGAAAAGGTGAGTCCTCATCAAAACTGAGCTGGACATTTTCTTTGGATGTTAAACAATTGCCAGTACTTCTTCGCTATTCACCCTGAACACTATGGGGCAATCTAGCATGGCCAATCCACCTAGCCTGCACATCTTTGGGCTGTGGGAGGAAACCGGAGCACCCGGAGGAAACCCACGCAGACACGGGGAGAATGTGCAAACTCCACATAGTTTGAAGTTCAGTCCTGTGCTCATAGAAATGTTCTCAAGCAACCGTGGTCATTGTTAGTAGTCCACACCACAATGTTCATTTCCTGAAACCAATTCCGTTGCACACACCAGGCATTTTCTGTTGGTGAACCAAATTGTTCACAATTTTAGCTTCTGATTTGTTCTTTCATAGCAATTGTTTCACAACATCTTTCCCATATCAGGGTGACCAAAATTGAGCACATTATTCCAAAAGCAGCCTAACCAATGTCCTGTAGAGCCGCAACATGACATATCAACTCCTATACTCAATACACTGACCAATAAAGACAAGCGTGTAAAACGCCTTCTTCAGCATCCTGTCCATCTGCAACTCCTCATTCAAGGAACTGTGAACCTGCACTCCAAGGTCTATCACAACTAGAGGGCATAGTTTAACGTCAGAGGGGAAAGCCTTAAAAGGGACCAGAGGGGCAATTTCTTCACGCAAAAGGTGGTGTGTGTGTGGAACGAGCTGCCAGAGGAAGTGGTGGAGCCTGGTAAAATTACAACATTTAAAAGGCAGCTGGATGGGTACATGGATAGGAAGGGTTTAGAGCGATATGGGCCAAATGCTGGCAAATGGGACTGGATTAATTTAGGATATCTGGTTTGCCCCTTACGTCTCTTTTAAATCTTTCTCTCCTCAACTTAAACCTATGCCCTCTCGTTTTGGACTCCCCTACCCTTGGGAAAAATCCTTGTCCAATCACTCTCATGCCTCTCATGATTTGATAAACCTCTATATGGTCACGCCTCAGCCTCTGACACTCCAGGGAAAATAGCCCCAGCCTATTCACCCTCTCCCTATAGTTCAAGCCCTCCAACCCTGGCAACATCCTTGTAAATCTTTTCCGTACCCTTTCAGGTTTAACAACACTTTTCCCACTGCTGAGAGACCACAATTGCAGGAAATATTCCAAAAGCGGCCGAACCAATATTCTGGACAGCTGCAACGTGACCTCCCAACTCCTGTACAGACCCTTCCAACCCTGCCCCTTTAATTCAGGATGGGTCATATGCATGTCTCGTGAATTAATTTTGCTTTGATATTGGCAACTGTGCCTAGAACTGCCTAGGCCCTAACATCTGGAATTCCTCCAGTAATTTCTCTGATGCTACCTCCCTTTCCTTCGTTGAGATTCCTATTGACCTAAGTTTTTAGATAACTGACCTAAAATGTTGTTCTGTAGGTCGTTTAGGAATTTTGTCTGATCACAGCTCTTGGGCTGCTTCACTGCATTGAAGTTGCAATATAAATGCAAGGTGTTACCGTTATTTTTTTCAATGCAGGGCATCATGAAACCAAGTTAGTGGACGACATACCATTTCGAGCGTCACCCTATCATATCAGCTTGGCAGGCACCAAATCTTATTTCACACCCGGAACTGACTTTTACTCCACGGTACGTATGTGTTTCTTGCTAAGTATTGGGTTTTTTTTTGTTGAGGTCACAGTTTAACAATAAGGGGTTGTCCACTGAAGACAAAATAAAGGAGATTTCTTTTCTCAAAGAGGGGGTGCAAATCTTTGGACCACTCTTCCCTGAAAGACAGACCAATCAGTGTCTTTGAATATTCTTAAAGCACATGGAGATTATTTCTTGACAAGCAAAGGGCGAAAGGCTATCATATCATAGAAGCTTGACAGTGTGGAAACAGGACCTTTGGCCCAACAAGTCCATACCCACCCTCAGAGCATCCCACCCAGAACCATCCCCCTACAAACCGCCTGATCTACACATTCCTGAACACTAGGGGCAATTTAGCATGGCCAATCCACCCTAACCTGGACATCTTTGGACTGTGGGAGGAAACCGGAGGAAACCCACGCAGACACAGGGAGAATGTGCAAACTTCACACAGACAGTCGCCCGAGGGTGGAATCAAGCCCAGGTCCCTGGCGCTGTGAGTCAGCAGTACTGACCCACTGAGCCACTGTGCTGCTTTTTTTTGAGGAGAAGGGACACCTTGATTCATTTGACCATGTTCCATGTTCCCTTGTTTCTTGGCAAAGGGTTTCTCCAGGTATCATTCCCCATCCAGCTGACTGTCCCTGGAATCAGGGGCATTCGAGGAAGACTGTCATGTCTGTCTCATGTCCCCGGCACAGCCAAAACTGCCGCGCTCAGGCCGTGCCAAATTTCAGCAGCGGCAAGGCCAGGCGAGGCGTCAGTTTCATCCTTCGTGCCAAGCTCAAGAAGGGGGTGTAGGCAATGTCTCAGGCAGCTGTGGGTCTGCTCCAGACTGCCAGCGCTTGATCTGGTGTGCAGCAGGCACCTAAGTACAGTGCCAGTACCAAATATCATGTCATACCCAAGAACTGGGGCGCGTTCCTGCCTCTGGTGAATAGGAGATTTAAAGGGGGGGGGAGGCAGGGTGCGGTAGGGGCAAATGGGTGTTGTTAACAAGACGGGTTTTGGATGCTCGCGACGGGAAACTCCCTGGACTTAAACAAAACTCACCAAATTATACGATATTCTGGTAAGATTCAGCCAAAGCTCCCAATTTGGTGCAAAGTTGAGCGGTACACTGACAACACAGCAAGAGGGGAGATCAAGCGAGCTAATGTTTCAGCAATATGCCTTTTGTCAATGCTAAGAGGATGGCAAACATGGCAATGTAAAGGAAGGGGAGATGATGCCCTAATGGTACTATCACTGGATTAACACTCATCCAGTGATCCAGGTCAAGTTCCGTGGACGCTGGTTTGAATCCTGTCACTACAGGTGGTCGAATTTGAATCTACTGAAAATCTGGGATTAAGGGTCTAATGATGACCGTGTGTCTGTTGCCAATTGTTAGGAAAAACCCATCTGGTTCACCACTGTCCTTTAGGGAAGGAAACCACCATCCTTACCCAGGCTGGCCTATATGTGACTCCAGTCCCACAGCAATGTGGTTGACTCTTAACTGCCCTCTGGGCAATTAATGCTATCCTAGCCAGTGATATCAAAATCCTGTGACTGAGTAAGATGACGAAGAACTTTGAGAGGAAACTGATGTTTTAATTGCCAAAGGATGAATTGCCTGCAGAAGTGAAAGACGATAAACCGGTTGGAAAACTTTGGCCACTTGCCAGTCAGGAGTTGAACATGCATGGGTTTTAAAGTATTGGCAAATCAGTTATTGTTTAGCTCCAAGAGTTGCAGTGATCCCTAGGAGAAGGTGCAGTGTAGAAGACAGTTTGAAACTAATTGTGAATCCAGTCGGATTGAGGATGGTGTCAACTTTACATCTTGCACTAGCTTTCAATGGTGCATAAAATTAGAGGGGCATTTCATCAGTTTCTAGACTTCAGTTATAAGGAACTCCATTTCCTTGTCATCAAGTGCCCCCCTGCTGTCAACTGATGCTCATTTGGTAACGCTCTGGCTCCAGTGCCTGAAAATGATGGGTTCAATGCAATTTCCAATACCTTATCATAATTCATGCTCCAAAGTGTAACTGAGGGAGCACTATACGGTGCTTGGAAACTGAATTGCAGTGTGACTTACATTGACAAAATCATATACGGACAAAGTAACCACGTCTGAATCTTGCAACAATCACAAGGTAACGGAAATTGACAAACTCATTCAGTGACAGGAATTGGAAGGGATATCAAAAGAAGGGCAATGGTGAGACACTGAAGTGAATGGCCGACCCAGTTATATTCCCACAATGCCAACAACTCATCAGATAATAGGGGCTGTAAACCACTGACATCTTGGTGACTTAAAGGGGCAATTGCACCTTTTCTTTTCTTCTGCTTTGTCTCTTATCATGTTTTCTTTCTCCCCGTGTTGTAGAGGTTTTGCAGCACAGAAAGAGGCTTTTCAGTCCATTATCTATCCCAGGGAATTGTGGGAAGCTAGGGAAGAAATTGGGGCCCCCTAACAGAGATATTTGTATCATCTACAGCCATGGGTGAGATGATGGATGACTGGAGGGTAGCTCATGTTGTGCCTTTATTTAAGAAAGGCTGTCAGGAGAAGGTTGGGAACGATAGACACGTGAGTCAGTAGTGGTCAAGTTGGCGGGGATTCTTAGAGACAGGATTTACGTGCATTTGGAGAGGCAAGGACTGATTAGGGATGATCAGCATGGCTTTGTGCGTGGGAAATCGTGTCTCACTAACTTGATTGAGTGTTTTGAGGATGTAACCAAAAAGATTGAGGGCAGAGCAGTAGATGTTGTCTACTTGGACTTTAATAAAGCCTTTAACAAGGTTCCACATGGTAAAGTGATTCATAAGGTTAGATAGCATGGGATTCAGAATTTGCCAATTGGATACTAAATTTCCTTAATGGTAGGAGACTGAGAATGGTGGTGAACGGTTGTTTCTCAGACTGGAAGCCTGTGACCAGTGATGTGCCAAAGGGATTGGTGCTGGATCCACTTTTATTTGTCATTTAAACAAACGATTTTGATGAGAATTTAGGAGGCATAGTCAAGTTTGCAGATGACACCAAAATTGGTGATATAGTGGGCAGTGAAGAACCTTATTGAATGTTACAAGGGATCTTGATCAATTGGGCCAATGGGCTGAGGAATGGCAAATAGAGTTTAATTTGGAAAAACATGAGGTATTGCATTTTGGTAAAACAAACAAGGGCATGACTAATACAGTTGATGTTGAGCCCTGGGTAGGGTTGTCAAACAGAGAGACCTAGAGGTTCGGGTACATAGTTCTTTGAAACTTGCACCAAAGGTAGACAGGATGGTTAAGAATGCATTTAGCACACTTGCCTTCATTGGTCAGAGCTTTGAGTACAGGAGTTGGAATGTCATCTTGAGATCATACAGGGTATTGGTAAGGCCACTTTCTGGTCACTCTGGTATAGCAAGGATATTATTCAATTGGAGAGGATTCAAAAAAGGTTTACCAGGATGTTGCTGGGACTGGAGTTATTAGGAGATGCTGGATAGGCTGGGACTTTTTTCACAGGAGCACAGAATTTGAGGGGTGACCTTATAAAGGTTTATAAAATAGATAAGGTGAACAGGCAGGGCAGCACAGTGGCTCAGTGGTTAGCACTGCAGCCTCACAGCACCAGGGACCTGGGTTCAATTCTAGCCTCAGGTGACTGTCTGTGTGGAGTTTGCACATTCTCCCCATGTCTGTGTGGGTTTCCTCTGGGTGCTCTGGTTTCCTCCCACAGTCCAAAGATGTGCAGGCTAGGTGGATTGGCCATGTTAAATTGCCCATAGTGTCTAGGGATGTGTGGGTTATAGGGGGATGGGTCTGGGTGGGATGCTTCAAGGGTCAGTGTGGACTTATTGGGCCAAAGGGCCTGTTTCCACACTGTAGGGATTCTAATAGAATGGTATTTTCCCTAGGATAGGGGTGGGGGGTCAAAACAAGGGGTACATATTTTTAGGGTGAGGGGAGTAACATTCAAAAGGGAGTTGAAGGGCTTAACCTTTTGACACAGGGGGTGGTTTGTGTGTGGAATGAACTGCCAGAGGAAGTGGTAGGTGCAAATACAGTTATAACATTTAAAAGACATTTGGACTGGTCCATGAATAGGGAAGGTCTGGAGGGATATGGGGCCAATGCAGGCAAATGGGACTAGTTTAGTTTGGGAAACTTGGTCGGCATGGATGAGTTGGACTGAAGTGTCTGTTTCCCTGAATGACTCTACGTGTCTGTGCTAGTCACTAAGCCCCTACCTTCTCTAATACCATTTTTGAGCACTTGGTCCAGTTGTGGCCCGTTCACCATTTTATACAGTCCCATTATAACCTGCTTGGTGTTGTAAACTATGCCTCAGCTAATAAACGGATGAATCCAAGACTGATTAACCATTTCATCTACCAAACCTGCTACCTACAGGGATCTATGGTTATCCACACTAAGGTTTCTCTGATCTTCAATACTTCTCAGGATTCTATCATTCCCATTAGGGAAGGCAGTGAGATAGTGACAATGTTACTGGAATGACAATTCTGAACTCCGGGCTAGTGCTCTATGGACCTGGGTTGAATCTCAACGTGGCAGATGGTGGAATCTGAATTTAATAAGAATTTGGAACTGAAAGGCTAGCCTAACGTCGATCATTGTGAAAGCCCATCTAATTCACTTACCTCATAGACATTTGACAGTATGGATAAAGACCCTTCGGCCCATTGTGTCTGTGCCAGTCATCAAGCACTTATCTACTTCATTTCCGTTTTCCAGCACTTGACCCATATCCTTGTATTCGGAGGCATCTTGAGTGTTCAACTCTTTCATGTTCTGAAGGTTGTCACCTACACTACCTTTTGAGCAGCTGGTTTCAGATAAACACCACTCTCCGGGCAAAGATACTTTTCCTTAAATCCCCTGTTAACCTTCTGATCCTTACCTGAAATTTAAGCTTCCATCCACACTCCACTCCTTGCTCCCCCTCCACCCCCCCCAGCCCCCATACCCCCACCCCTCAGTTATTCACGGCTGTATGAGCTGGAAGCATTTCTTCCTAAGATGTCCCTCATAATCGTTTACATCTCAATTAGGTGCCCCCTTCAGCCTTCTCCACTCCAAAGGAAAAGCTTATCCAGCCTCTCCCCTTTGCTGAAATGCTTCTTCCCAGGCAACATCCTGGTGAATCTCCCTCTGCATCTTCTCTAATGCAATCATATCCTTCCCGGAATATGGTGACCAGAACTCAACAGAGTACACCAACAGTAAACTAGTCAAAATCTTCTCAGGTTCAATTGCAACTGTCCTGCTCTTGTGTGCAAAGCCTTGACTAATAAAGGTAATTGACTCAGATTACTTCTTCTGTAACTTTCCTACCTGTCTTGCTACCTTCAATAATTTATGGATATTCACACTAAGGTTCCTCTGATCCTTTGTACTTGCTAGGATCCTATCAATCAGCATGGACTCCCTTGCCTTGTTGGTCCTCCCACAAGTCCATGATCTCACACTATTCTGGAATCATTGACTACCATTGATTATCTTACAGATATCAGTTATCTATCCCAATGGCTCTGCTGCTGTTTCTGTGCCAATCAAAGTATTAGTGAACATCACAGGGGAAAACACATTTACATCTGATGCTGCAGGACAGACTGACCAAATTGGTGAGCTAGGATTTAAATTTATGGCTCCCTGGAATGCTGAGACTATCGAAATTGTGGTAAGACTATGTTCCTCACTATTTTTTTTACTCGGTATTACCACAGTTTGTGTCTATTTGCTGATATTCATGATTATAACCAATATTTATTTTCCAGTTTATGGTGACAGTTAATCTAACTTTAGAATATACAAAAACATGCGTGCACAAACACACACACACACACGAAAACACACATGAACACATGTACACAAACACATGAACAGACACACACAAACACACACACACACAGAGGAACACTCACACATACATGAAAACACGTGCAAAAACACACACGAACACACATATGAAGACATACATACATGAAATATACACACTCATGAAAACACACACATAGGCACACACACACACCCACACCCACAGAAATGGACACTCATGCACACACATACAGGCACACATACAGATACAGAAAAAGCATACACACAGGAAAACACTGACACAGACAAACACAAACACACACACTCAAACACACAGATACACACATGGATACATGAACACACAAACATTCACACACATGCAAACACTCACACAGACTCACACATACACACACACTTACACACATTCACACACATACACAAACACACACATACATAACACACACACACACACACACACACAGAGACACACACACACATACACACCCACACATACAGACACACACACACATACACAAGCGCGTACACACACATACACACACACAAACACATACACACGCACATACACACACACATAGACACACACACATACACACCCACACACACACACAAACACATACACACGC